>VMYD01000055.1:1742500-2342500 GCA_007663325.1 Eucalyptus pauciflora
CATTGAAGTCACCAAAGAACAAGGTCATGAGGCAACTAGTGCACATTTTTAAAGGAACAACTATCTGAAGGCAAGATCATGACATCATGAGAATATGAGCAAAAGGCTTTCAGAGAACACTTTTGATGAAAGATTAAATTCTATTAAATGATTTTATTGCTTTTCAAGTTTTGTTGTCGATTAAATTCCGACACAATTTATATATGTTCATTTTCATTGAAGTAAAGTTGTCAATTTCCTTATTTACTTGTGATAATTTCTATAAGCAATCACCCTGGAACTTGTTTTCTCTAATAAAAACTGAAGCACAATTTTGATGAAATATATTTTTTTGCATTGCGAAACAGCTTCATGCTTAAAATATCACACAGGATAAATTTCTTTAAGTAGAGTTAACAAAAAAAGAATAAAATAAAGATGAAAGGCGCTATTGATGGCAAGTCTAATTAAAAGACCAGGAGCAGGAGCTCTTACATTACCATGTTTAGACACACGCACGGAAATGAATGTGGATGCATGTGGAGCTTCATTTTCTTTCTTATTGTTCGAATAGCTCGATTCATCATATTTCCTGTTAATTTCGTGTTTGCCAGAAAATTCCTCTCGAGAAGTAACGCGAAATTAAAAAGGAACTCGCCTAAAGAAAAAAAAAAACTCGTTTTGTCACGAATTATTCTCTCTCGAAGTTATGTCTTCTCAAACTTCTTCACAACAGAACAAGTAACCGGAGACGTGTGCTTCACTTTCTCTTGGGCCTTGTTCGTGTCTTCACAGCCCAAAGTGATAGTGGGCCTCGTTCGTGCTCTTTATCTCGGGCCTCCATTTCATGACGTCATACGCACGTCATAAAGAGATTATCTTTTTTTTGCCCTTTTTTTTTTTCTGAAGTGGGTGAGAAGGACCGCAGCGTCGTCTTCATCCATACACGCGAACCGAATTGACAAGACGCGAATCTACGGCTGAAGAAGTCGAGGCTCTCGAAATCTACCGAAAGCCTCTTTCGCTTCGAGTTCAAGCCCCACGATGATGGCGGCCGCAAGAGGGTGGCGATTATATGGCCTCCGCCTCATCTTCCGTACTCCCCACGAGAGAGACTAACGATATTTCCTCGGAGAAAACGGTCTTCCCGGCCGCGGTTTTAAGGTTGTCGACATCAATCTCCGATTGGTGGCTCGAGTTGAATTCGCTGGTGTGATCTGTCCGTGTGCTGACAATGCGAACCGATCCACGCCAACAGCGTTCGACCGAAAACAAATCACAGAAGCATCCTCGACGCCTTCACAGTGAGAGGTCGTCGAATCATCAATGCATGCACATATTTCTCGATGCGATGCTAGTTGCTAGGAGCTCGAGTTTATGTTCTATGGTGCAATTTTGTATTGCTAAAGGGAAAGGACGATAATTGGGAGAACTCCAAACATCTCGTTTGTGGAGAAAAAAAGTGATAAATTCAAACGTAAAAAGGTACCAAACTGGTATATTAATGCCACATTTGCCTCTAAATTAATTTTCTATCTCAAAAAAAAAAATTTCAAACCAATAAACCCTTCGTAAATCTACCCTCCCCCGTTAATTTTCATCATATAACCCGATTAAATTGCTTACATGGAAACATGCTTAGCAAAAAACTCAAACGATCGATATATGGCGTGAAAATTCAACATAAAATGAGTCTTCTAAATAACACCCCATTTCAAGGGAGATAGATCCAAAAAAAAGAAATTGAGATTGCGGAAATTTGCCAATCTATGCTAATATGCCCCAAGAGTTCCCTCACATGTCATAAATTAGCTAAAATCACCAAATTGGTATCAATTTTGCCTAAATTTTTTGATTGATCTGTTAGGATACATAAATATATCTATTTAGAATTTTTTGTAATAGAAAAATTAGTCTGAAATAAATATAGCATGGGTGCACAGGTCCATAACCTTAAACCCAATTTGTGGAAACAACTTTTTTGTATCGTGTCCATGTTTATCCTCAATAGTTTAATTTCTCCGGCTCAAAATGATGTCGGACATACAGTCCCATTTAATATATACTTATATGTAGAGGAATTTCCTGGGTGCATGTGACGAAAGTGTTTGTCAACGTACATGAATAGTTCTGAAATTAGAAAGATCCAAGACGACGGAATTTGTGTGGCGCATTTTAAGCCCAAACGAGAAGTCGAAATCCCGCCACGTCGTCGAGGGGGAAAACTTCCAAAAGGGAAATAGTAAAAATACATGCGGATCGACGCGCCTCCCTGGCGCGTGTCACAGCCACCCTCGAAATCATTATGCCTTCATTACTCTACCAATTCATGATCACAATCCGACCCAAAAGAAAGAAAGAGAGCAGAGAAAATCATGTGTAACCAATCATCTCATCAAATCGACCCAAAAGAAAAAAAGAGAGTAGAGAAAATCATGTGTAACCAATCATCTTATCAAATCACGCCATGATTCCTCCACCTTTTCAGCAAATTTATGGATTACCCAATGTAACAAAAAATTTTAATGATCAATAGAATTTATCATTAAATTCTCTTTCAAATCTTTTCTATCATATTTAAAAGGAAAAAGCCATGAAAATCTTCAAACTATACATATAGTGATATTTTTATTAAGAATTTTTTTTTTGTGATATCAAAAACTTAGAATTAGTATTCATATGAGATATTTATCCTCTGTCAAAATTCCGTAATATGATTTTTCAATTAAAATATATAGGCGTTGTGTTAACACCGTTTGCTTTCCAGCATCTATATAATTAGGTTTTTAGTTGTTCTTATTGATAGAATTTTGACAGAGAGTAAATATATCACGAAAAAAGAAGAAGTTTAGAGTAAATGCGTGAATTTAGGATTTTTAGTGACATTTTCCTTATTTAAAAAGACCCCATTTATCTTAACATTAAGATAATCTACATTTCGCCTATATTGTATATGCATGTATATAATGTGAAGACTCCCTTAACAGGGGGTTGTCATCCGATTCTCGTTGATAGGTTAACTCCCTTTCGTGTTTGTGATTAGAACTCTTGTGCCTCACGTGTCCTAATAATGGAAGGAGTATATACTTTGAGAGCATGCGAAAAATAATGACGATCTCTTCTTCGTGCAATCAACCTTCTCTCTTCTTTTTACATAGGAGGATATGTTGATATGGTGAAATTTCAAGGAAAATGATGAAATGAAACTGTTGAAGCTCACCTTACTAGAAAGTTGATCAAACGGCTCATGCATCTATCAATATAATCATACCAACCTTATTGAATGTGCAACAATTTTTTTTTTCCGTCATCTTCCCTCAATCAGCTCGTGAGATGAAAAGCCACTATGCAAGGTGTCTTGAGTTCGAGAGGTCAAAATAATGGTGAGAGACATGATAATAAATTTCGAGGAACATAATTTTGGATCCGACAGGTTTGAGTACATGCTGAGCCCGGAAAGGAAAAGAGAAGTAAAATCAAAGTTTAATATATAACAATAATAATTTTCCCATTTGACTTGATAGGTTGGAGGGCCAAGAATCTAAGTGGGCCTGGTTGAAAAATGGACCTTTGAACTCGAAGGCAGGCCCGTACAAAGGTCCGGCGCGTGGCCGCCCAACGCGCCAGTGAAGAGAGTGGGGGACATGGGCACGCGATTAACTCGATGGATGGAAAGATTCTTCGGATCTTCCCCTGATTTACACGCTCCATGATTGCGCTTTGTCTCGCCCAAAACGACGCGCAGTACCCACCGCGTCGCCGTCGTGCGACAGACGGATGGAGGGAGAAAAAAAAAAAAGGGAGTCGAATTTGTCAGCTATATATTGCATTACATGCGACGCACCTAATTAGTCACACAATTAATCAAGTTTAATTATGCTGTTAACTTCCATCTCTTCAATCGGTGACATGGACCGAGCTCTCGTGCACTATGTAAAAGTAGGAATCTTTCTTAAATATAAAAAAAATAAAATTTTAATTCTTTGATTAAAGTTCAACGATCGAATATCATTTTATACTTAGTATTTTTTGGCCATTATCTTACTATGTTTTGTAAGGCCTTCTTTCTTTAATGAACTTCTACTATAAACTAGGGAAGGTTGATATGAATTCCAATCTATATGATTACAATAGTGTGATTCTAATAGATTCCCGTCAAAAGAAGATATTCTCATAAAGATTCATTCATTCATTCATTCTAAATCAATGTGCTCGAACCTAATAGGTCATCACGACAAAGTGCGTAACACCCGTTATTTTGTTTGAGCTTTAATCGTAGTTTAACTTCTTTTTTTCAATCTCTTTCCACTAAGTATAAATCAATGGAATCGGAGGTCCATAACCCCATCCCTTTGCAGGCTCAATGCGACCCTTCTATTAAGGCTACCTTGACTCACCGCGCCATCATGATCGGGAGAACTCACCATGCCCAGATTTTCTTGAAGGAACATCATGTCATGACATGCTAGTCTCTGTTCCTTTCTTTGTGAAGTTGTGGTAAGATATGTTTGGGGACCTTGGCTTGATTTTTGGTCTGTTGAAAGTATCAGGGGGGGGGGGATAAAAACCAGAGAGAATTTCTCCATGGATTTGGAAGCGTGAGTCTCTGAACATGACAGGGCAGCCCATCCCTTCAAATTTTCCAATTGGGTGGTCCTCCAAAGAATTGACATTTTGATACCCACCCCCCCTCTCTCTTTCTCTGTCTCTTATCCTGCGCAACCCCCCCACCATCTCATTGCTCCCCACCTTATCCTCCGCACCCCCTTCCCCCTACCTTCTCTCTGATCCTACCACAAGCCCCCACACAAAATACACCATTGAAATGGACTCATTATAACATCTCACTCTCATCATCATAGCACTCTTTTTTCCTCTTTTTTTTTTTTTTTGGCTTTCCAGGGTGCTAAGCCTAAGAAACTGTACACCAACTTCAGAGGCCAAATCCCCACCATGTCTAGTGCCTTAGAATGGAGCAGAGAAGAGGACAAGGCCTTTGAGAATGCAATTGCAATGCATTGGGTTGAGGACTCCAAGGAGCCGTGGGACAAGATTTCTTCCATGGTCCCTGGCAAGAGCCTTGAGGAATTGAAATTGCACTACCAAATGCTAGTAGACGATGTGAATGCAATCGATGCTGGCCAGATACAGGTCCCCAACTACGTGAGTGATGAGACCTCCTCATCTTCAGCCGCCAAAGATGGGCCTAGCTTTGCTGCCGGCGGCGGCAGCGGCGGCTCGGCTGGGGATAAGAGGTCGAATTGCGGGTACGGAGGCGGGTTCTCGGGGTTGAGCCACGAGTCCGGTGGGCATGGCGGGAAGGGCGGCTCAAGGTCGGACCAAGAGAGAAGGAAAGGAATTCCATGGACAGAAGAAGAGCATAGGTATATCACTTCAGCAACTTCTTGAGGTTTAACGTGAACAAGAAATGTTGTGCTTGAGTACTTTGTCCTTAAGACGGATTTGGATTGCCTTATCCAATTATAATATGCAGAGTCAAACTATCTGTGAGGTCCTAGCTTCTCTAGAGGAGATTGTTAAATTAAATAATGATAATCTGGAATCTGCACATTAATTTGATGTTCATTGGCTATTAGTCAAATGCGATTGCTAGAAACCTTGCGTTTAATAGGGGGACCCCAAGCAAGGTTTTCCACTTATCACGTGGAAGATATCGAATTGGCCAATCGGATTTACTCTGCTATTGGGGATTTGTTAAAGATAGGATTTTTCTGGACAATGAAACCAAAGAGGGTGTCGAATTTTGCAGGTTGTTTTTGCTGGGTCTTGACAAGTTTGGGAAAGGTGATTGGAGGAGCATTTCAAGGAACTTTGTGATTTCAAGAACACCAACCCAAGTGGCAAGCCATGCTCAGAAGTACTTCATCAGGTTGAATTCCATGAACAGAGATAGGAGAAGGTCTAGCATCCATGACATCACCAGTGTGAACAATGGAGATGTCTCAACCTCACAGGCCCCGATCACTGGCCAACAGGCCAACCCGAACCCGCCGAGCATGCCTGCGATAGGAGCCTCCTTGAAGCACCGGGCTCATCAGACACACATGCCTCCTGGTGTCGGAGTTTATGGCGCGCCAGTGGGTCATCCAATTGCTGCTCCTCCAGGCCATATTGGATCTGCAGTTGGGACACCCGTCATGCTTCCTCCTCCAGGGCACCACCCTCATCCGCCATACATGGTGCCCATGGCTTATCCAATGCCACCACCGCCCCCACCTCCACTGCCTCCACAAAATCATCAATAACAAGGCCAAGACAAGGCCTACATAATTTGATTCACAACTGCATACTATGGGATCCTGGATGAAGATAGCAGGGGATAAGGTAAACAACAACATTGCAGATGAGGCCTGTTTTTGTAAGAGCAGCAATAATGGATGTACATTAGCCTAATCTCTATAGAGCAATCCTTGAAATTCAGTTCTCTTATTGTACATATGCCGGATTAGATAATCATTGCAAGTTCATTTTGATTCAGATCACTAGAATGTCCTGCTATTGAACCTTACAGAGGAGTCCATCTTTCCAAGAAAAATCTTCGATGGAAAGATCATTTACCATTGTGTTTTCATCTTGTAGAAGAGTTTTAATAGACTATCCTCTGTTTGAAAGCCATAAGATGGATAGGCGAGAAGTTTATTGTGCCATGTCTAATTAAATGTACATATACATTCTCTCAGCAAGTTAAAGCATCCGATGTTGTGCGTCTTCTTACCTTTCTATGTTAACTTTGAGAAGAGAATCGACCAACTGAGTTCTATACTTACCGATGTTCAGATCAATCAAATAACTTTCTCTTTCATTAGTTCGGCGAGTGGCTCTGTCGAGTAAGAAGCCTAAGCTGGGATTGGTCGTGAAGTACAAGGCCAAGAAAAAGTTAATAGGAGTGCAGGACATCAAACCATCAAGCTGATGGTCCCAAGAAATACATTAATGTTTCCCCTGAAGACTAGATCTCAGAAGTCAATTATAGCTAATTTTCTTTTTAACCGGGAAAATACCCAAGATAAGAGACCAAACAGTGGAAATAGAATGATGAATTGATATTGGGAATTGGATCATAGAAAGATAAGTTGCTGTGTTATTTCTCAAACTAGTCCAAAATTGTTGTGTTTGGTTGGACCAAACTGATCTGCATAAAAACTGGAACCATGCTTTCATGGACTGAAATTTAGGCTGCTAGCATTAGATCGGTTGAGATTCGACAGCTTATCAATATAAACGCGTTACAAGCCCCCTTTGGATTTATACTTTACTTCAAATCAATATGACAAATTAGAAGTACCAGGGAGATGACCTGGTAAGAGGTGGTAGAACATCGACGAAGCAAAATACATGCAAAAGCCCACGCGGTGGCTCAAACATGGATTGTTGGCACTTGATAATTACTGTTTTAGCTGTGGTTAACCGTTTAAAAGCACGAAAACCTGTGAAATAATTGGACATGAGTTGAACATGCTAAACAGAGTGTTAGCTTTGATTGACTTCTGAAATCTTATCTTAGGGAGAATTCCTTATGTGGAGGGCCCGAAATTTGCCAAGACGAGTGGACCCAACATTTATGCAAAAACAGAAAACCAGTTAAAAACTGATTATGCCTTTTTGCTGGTAGAGACCCACGACGGGCCTAAGTCACTCCAAAGAGAAGCAGGTTTTATTTTCTTCTAGCCTGCAAAGTATTTATGCTCATTTTGGACCCAATGAAGCAATCCAATCCTAAAAGGATATAGCAATTTCCAGTCCAGAACACTGACACGCACCAGTCTCCTGTATCTTTGTTTCTAGAGACCATGATTCCATGAGTCTACTCATAACCAAACCGCCTAAATTTATCATTTCCACTTTTAGGAGATGATTTTGGCAAAAAGAGAGATGAAAACTAGTGTGAGATGGTAGACTTTCGGACTTGGAGCTGAGTTAGCCTGCACATTTCTTCTTCAGACAGGTAACAGCAAGCAGTTTACTCTTGAGAGTATCCTGCAATTTGGGTTGATCAAATGAATGCATGAACAGATCTAGATATCCAGCAATACAGCTATATGATTTGGTACAGAGAAAAGCATGAATAACTTTATCAAGGAAGCAAAACATTAAAAGTCATGCCACCTAAGGAAGATCATGAATGGGTCATTTTGCTCCAATATCAGTGATAATTTGAATCATCACATCACAAATGATAATAGTAAAACATGTAAAGCTGAGAAAAGAAGTTAGTCCAGCCGGTGAAGGCGTTCCTCTTCCTAAAATTGAAATTTGTGTCGTCATGCTTTCCCTAAGTGATTCAACAAAGAAGTGGCAATCCGAACCATCATAGGGAAAGTAACCCGGACATGGGCGATCAAAATGCCTATTTCCCCATAATCATTTGTTTTAGAAATGTCAGATGTTAGAGAAGAATCGGTAGGGCTGATAGGCACTATCCTTGTCTAGTCCACCACGATGATCTCCACCAGTAAGTAACGGAAAAAGATCAAAGTGCCGATAGCAAGCAAGACCCTTCAACAAATTACATTAAACGAAAGACATCCCGGACATCCTGAAGGCTATTAGTAGCTTGATCTTTTAAAGGTAAAGGGCAAAAGTTCACAAGATCCCACTTTTGCAGTTCTAAAATTAGGAAGAGGGAACTTCAGAAAAAAGCAAAAGGAAAATGAGGCAAAGATAGGGTTTCTCTTGCCTAGTCTGAGTTTGATCTCTCGGATATGAACAAAAAGGAAAAGAAAAAAGGTCATATTAACAAGAAAAAGAGAGGAAAGACTTTGAGAGAGGCTTCTTCTGTACACTTGCACTGGTACCCAAAGAAGAGATTGAAAAAGAAATGAAGAAAAATCTGGAATCATCATCACTTGCTTCCAAGCTGGTTGTGAGGGCTGAGGACTGAAGTAATTCCACAATCCCTTCTTTTTTGCTCCTCCTTTTGGCTTTAATCTTGCCAGCACAAGAGCATAATAACGCATCTCCTTATTATATAGAGCCTACCTCTTCGTTCCTTCATGAACCTGCCTAGTCCTTTATTTGAGAGCTTTCTTTTAGGGCTTTCTAGTGCAGCACTTCTCAACATCTTCATCTTCCTCTTGAATGAAGCTCTCTTTGTCTAATGTGATGGTGTCATTTCCTTCAACCCACGTTACTTTCTTCTTTCTTCTCTCTTCTCTCTCCTCTCTTCTTTCTGATTGGATCACTCTTTGGGTTCTGTTGATGTCAGGTTGGCCTGGTGATAACCATTGACTTCCTTAAACTGAAAGAGGAAAGGAGTCATCAGAGATGAGGCTCTTCTTATAGAAAGATAGGGTGTGTGGTCCACTCCGCACGCTCATTTGGCTCAGCCAAAAGGACCAAAAATATTCACCAAGAGAATGTACAGTCACTTCTCTCACCAGGTACTCTGGTGTCCCACTTCACCCTATAATACAGGGGTCGGTCTGTGAACATTAATCAAAAGTAAAATGTAATTTTTCTCTCTTTTTCTTTCTCCGATAAAAGAAACTATGTGATTTCTCGTGGTCATCTTCATTTTTCGTTGAAAGTAAGCTCAAAAGCGCTCCAATCGTGGGTCCAAGCTCTCGCTAAGTTTGAACAGTGTGCGAAACTTGAGAAGTCATATAGCTGTAGCGTTCTGACCAATATATGTATAGCTGTAGGGTACGGAAAAAAGGGCCTGAGGCACGCCTGATGTCCACGAGAGAGACATGGCGACTGTCTGTGGCGACGAGGACAACCTAAGTTTTCGTGAATGCAAATCTCGAACTACACAAACACGATTTGGCCTTTGGCCATCACCCTCTTTATTTACGCACAAAAGGGTCACGTCGTTGGGTGTTTTTGTGTATGAGGTTTGCTTTGCATTCTCTTCTCTCTCATCCCCCTTTCTTTTGGGTAAAACGTGCTGGAAAAGAGAAGCAGCCCTGCCGCCACCATATTGTGTAGTAGTAATGAACAAGAACAATGACCAGTGAACTATAGCTAAATCTTGAAAGCACGAGAGCTGAACTGGTAACACTGCCGAATTGGGACACGAGGTACCGCAAAAGAAACGGCCATTCGAGCAAGACGCCCCCGAACTTCCTAGTTTTTTCTTAAGCAGCTTTGGATTTTAGCATTAAAATGGAAAGAAAGAAACCCCATCTCCACGTGAGTTCGACAGTGAAAAAGAAAGCATGGAATGGATAAAGTCTGTCAGCAGACATCCGTAAAATTTTCTTTGATGACCCCCACCACCTCAAGAGGTGGGTCGCGGCCGAGAGAGAAGCAACAGTGCAGAGCTTAAATGAGGCCACAACTTTAGGAAAGGAGTGGTCCCCTAACTCACAGTAGACATGCAGGGGAATTGAAATCGAGAGGGACAGTAGAGAATCAGCATTACTTCTAAGTACAATGTCCAGATGTATCGCAATTCCTGGTGGCAGTCAACTGTTTGACCGGCTTCCACTGACCCGGCCATTTCCGATCCTCCTCGGGCCCAAAAACCGTCCTCCTCCAGAAAAAGCTTCTCTGTCAAAAAGCTCCTTCATCCTGGACAAGTTATTCAAGAAAGTAACTATGATCTGCCACTCTAGAGGTGGATGCTACACACGATGCAAGAGTCTCAAGAAAACGAGCATTAACGTATTGTCTCAGCCACATGGAAGTGTGTTTAAGTGAGAGAGATGTTTCTGATTGAATTGGCATCTTTTTTCTCTTCAATCCCGTCTTTTTGGCCCACACGAAGACATAATCTGCCCATCACAAATTCATGTTACCTCTGGAATCCACTCATTCCTTTTCCTCTCCTGCCCATCGTTTGCATCTTGGCCTCATGATCTGAGTTCTTTGGCTGGCATTGAATGACAACCCATTGGCTCTTGTTTCTCCTTTGTGTGTATCAAGAAATTCAGGTTTTGCAAATTAACATTGTCCGAAGAAGACTACCGCTAGGAGATCCCCATCGCAAATGGTGGCACCAGGCAGACATTTAGCAAGAAGGGGGGGAAGAGGAATGACAGGTTAACACTTGCTAATCGCTAAACTGTTTTCATCAGAACATATTGTGCAATAGGATGCTTACGAGATCATTTCTATACAATACTTTTAAGGAAACTAAAATATAATATTACTCGATGAAAGTGGACAAGAAACTTCATGATTCTGAACAAAGCTTTTCTCAAAATACACTTCAGTCAACTCACAGCGGCCTATATAACCAGTATCATTTCAAGAAAGGGTTAGAACCGAGCCCAATTTGTCACAAGGCTTTGTAAGATCAATGCATATAGATCACATATTTCATAAACACTGATTCGCGTTGCTTTCAAAACTAAAAGGATAGACATAAGAAACTATGACTCTTCCTAGGGAAGCCACCTCTGACAAAATTGAGCTCTTGTTCCTGAGTGTCGGTTAATAAACCAAGCTCTACATCTTACCATCCAGTTAAAGTAATGTCCTTCTATTGTTTAGCATGGATGCACTGTCCAACTGCCATTTGAAATTAATCGTTCATTCATAGTATAATGACAATTAGAATTTACTATATGTGAGATGAGACGGCAAAAATAGAGAAATCGAATAAAGTGAGAGAATTTATATACATACAACATTGACTATTGAAGCAGCAATATACTACTGATAAGACAACATTGTTGTGAGACATTAGATAAACTTTCATAAGAGAAGAGAGATTGCCATACCAGTCCCAGAATCTTGAAGATCTTTGACCATTTCTTTCAAAGATGTGGAGAAAGAACTTTGTAAAGCATGATTCCTTTGTGCGAATATATCTATCTCCTTTTCGAGGGATTCTTTTTCTGCTAATAAAGACTGCAATCTTTCACCTTCTCCTTGGTCGATTCCCCGTTGAAACTCTAGGCATTGTCTAATAAACTCTTCCCTGACAGATTTTAATTGTTGTAATTATTTCTAGGGTAATTAGTTGCAGAGATCTTACAGGAAATAGAAAACGTGAAGTAAGAATAATGTCGGGTTCATAGACATTGGAGATGAGTAGTTTTAACCCATGCACAACAACATGCATGTTTCAACCCAGCACTTTCTGCAGATGTCACACTTTCAGCAAGAAATTTCTTGTAGTACTTCACACCAAATGCCAGTGGCATAAAGCTGCTGATTTGTTGCTAAAAGCTTGTCTCCAGCAAAACAATTTTCTTTTTATCGCTGGTTGTTATGTAGTCATTGATATTCAGGCAACAAGCGTGGTTTTTGTCACTATAGAGTAGCCACTATTTGCTGTTCATGCATTTTATTGTAATGGCTAATCCTGAGCTTCTAGACAGCTACAGCAATAGACAGAACAATTATTTTGGTATCAGCTAACAAGCAAAGTCAAAGTGGAAATAATATATCCTTAAATGAGAGTTGATATTTATAATGCTTCTTTCGCGATCCCATGATTTGTGACATAATAAGATATCCTCACAAGCAAGTACAAATCATTGATTCACATACGACAATGTTGAATGATTCTCAGCAGAATTTCATTTTGGAAAAAGAAGTCAGTGTATTGCACATCTCGGATTTCAAAAAGTTGAGGGAAATAATTAAGCAACAACTCTACAATATCCCTATATGCTTTCCAACCAAAATCGGTCAATTACCGTTTACGGATCATCCTTTCTTGTATCTCGTCTCTCTTCTTTTGGAGAGAGCGCAGCTCCTGCTCTGTGCTGGTAACCGACTTCCTTGATTCAGCTATTAAAAGGCAAAAAGAAACAAGTAATGCAAATATAAACACGCGATCACATGAAATAACTGATGAGTAACACTCCGCCGTTGGAAGAGTACAACGAGAAGATTATCCGACACATGTAAATGCCGCAGGAATCCTGCCGTTAGACCAAGTACTCGAAGTTCCTCACATCCTTCTCGAGTTTTTCACACCGATTACCTGCCATACACTGCCGATTGTGGGCCGAGAAAGGCCTCTGCTGAGATTAATCTATGAAATAAAATGAATCTTCAACTCATCATAAGTGCCGCCAGCGATTTGTCCCTAAAGGCCATTCTTGTGAACAAACATGACGGAATCAGCATAAAAAATGACACGGTCTCTCTCTCTCTCTCGATAAAATTGACTGAAAATCGCAAGGCAGAGCGCAGTAACATCTAAGGATTTCTACAGCTACGAGGTCAACACCGACATCCTCCAATCCTCCAATCCTCGATCGCACTGACCGTATGAACAGCCGAGAAAGACGTAGAAGAAAGGTAGGGCGACGCGAAATTTCCGGTGCCGATGGCTGAAAAATCAATTCAAAGCCGCCGGGAAAACAAACATTACCGACCGGTCACCGCAGCCCGTCCGACGAGCTCGAACTGCGACGCGTAGAGCAACTCGGTCAGCTCCGCCTCCCTCGTCGCCAAGGCGGCTTCGGCCTCCGAGCACTTGACGATCTCCGACTCCATCTCCCTCGTGGTCTGGATGCTCGACTCGATCTCCTCGTTCACCTGCTCAACGCGGCCTCAGCTCGGGACGACGAGCCTTTGCGGAAACATCTAGATCGGGATTCGCGAAGGCCCTACATACCTGATCGAGCATGTCCTTGAGGCAAGAAATCTGGCACAGTATCGCGCTTGAATCTTCCATCTTCTCCCTCTCCCTCTCGCGCGAATAACGGCTATCTCCAGGCTCCCGCCATTTGTGTAGTTGCAAATACACGTAAAAGTCGAGTTCGATTGAAAAATTAAGATCGAGTTCGAGCACTAGTCGAGCTTATTAAAAATCATATATACGGTGCCTTTGTTTGAGGAAAAACTTTATGACGGAGGAAGTACTTTGTGGGAAATTATTTTCAGAAAAATGATTAGGTTTTTATGTAATTTAAAAATTTTTATGGCATTCGAAAAATATTTCAATCTTATTACTTTACCTCAAGTTAAAAAAAAAAAATCGAATTTTGAAATTTTTTCTTTCTTTTTTATTTTCTTTTTTCCTCATGCCTAGTTGTTGAGCTAGCGGCCACCGCCCTGGCACACAACCAACGGAGGAACATGGAGAAAGGAAAAGAAAAAAATCGACTTTTTAATAAAAATAATTAAAACTCGAATTTTTAATTTTTTTTTCTTTTATAAGTATAAACATTTCATTAACTAAAACTTGAGCTCAAGCTCCAACTCCAAAAACTTATGCACAATCTTTGTGAACCCAGGCCTAAGGATTAGGATTAGAGCTCGAGTGTTGAGACCAGAGCATGGCCTTTATGGACCTAAATTCTGGTGCTAGAGCATTGGGTATAGACACCAAAGGTTTGGGCTTGGCCTCGATGGTTTTGAACATGGGCACTAGGCCCCAAGCCAACCTCGATGGACTCAAGCATGGCCGCTGAAATACTTGGTCCTGAATGCCGAGACTCAAGAATTAATATTGGGGTTTTTATGATTAAGCGTAAAGTTTTGGATCCAAATGTCAATATCTAGTCATAATTTTAAAAACGTTCTTGGTAATATCAAAGAGGAAATCATTTTCCTCAATTTAAGCTTTTGTAGGAAAATGAACATTTTTTCGGTTGACTATGAAAATATTGTCCGTTGACTCATTCTTCTAAACAAACCAAGCACAAGAAAAAGAGGAAAATATTTTCTCGAATTTTTTTTCACAAAACAAACAAATCCTGATCGAATTCTTTTGAGTTCAAACCACGCATTCGAGTTGAGTCGAGCTCAAGTTGCAAACTACGTTGACTCAACGCAGCTAAACACAATCCCCCGCCGAATTTATGTGGGATTCCACCAATTTTTTACGGTTTACATTCAATTCTTACTAGTTACTACTGTGAATAAATCACAGAACTCATAATTTGGATTTCAATCTTACTGTAATTATAAATTGTGACCATGATTTTTTTTTTAATAACCTTGGCCAAGGGATATAAATGGACAGCTCGAACATACATAATTCTGCAGCTTGATTGGTACGAGATTTGTCTAATCCGACAGTAAGCCTTATTTGCTAATTATTTCGATTAGTTAATGATCCTAGCAAGGCAAAACACAAAACTAACTAGTTCGATCGCATCTATTCTCATGGACACCGTCCGAACAAAAATCGTGGCAGGGCTACAGCAGAACAGTTCACAAGAGAATGAACATGAACGTAGCTCCCCGAGTCAAAACGGAAAATGGCATCCTTCGTGCATTGCAATTGTGCGGGAACTCAGGCAGGCAAATCATACCACAGCAAGAACAAGCCATTTGAAATTTCTGGCAGAGAAACCCTACTTGTCTCAGTGTAAGAGCCGAAACAGATTAATGGAGAGGATCAAGATGCAATAGAAGGGCACAACTACCAGGAATTGATGATGATCTGCCATTAAAGGGCGTACAAGAGCCCTTCGATTGACTCGTCACTAGACCACCGTCGGAAGTACCGAGTATTTATCCGCACGACTGATACATTGCGCTACCTCGGGCCTTCCTGAATGTCACTGTCCGCCAACATACACCCTTCTCCACAGGGCCAAAATTATGAAACATTCTCGGAATGCATTGCCAACTCTCTATAATGATTGCACATAATCAGCACAGATGATGTAGAGCTTATGTATACCAAGCAGGAGTTCCTGAGTTCTGGTCATCAGAATTAACGAGATTCACCAAAATGCAAACCTCAATGGACTGACCGGGTCAACTTTGAGACTGCAGTTGAGCTTCAGCAACGGATGAATTCGCAGACTCGCATGATTACTTTCTAAACGGCTGGAGTCCGTGAACATATCTGCTGGATGAGATGACTATACTGACATTTCTCCACTGAGCAGGATAAGATTGCGCAGCTTTCTGAACCACACGCTTGTATTGTTCAGTTCATGTTGAACACACCGGAAGATGTAATCGCATAATTTCATCCCTCAAAGTCCCCCTTGATGAGGATAGAGCAGCAATCATTTCTGCTTCACCCTCAACTGATTGTAAGGTTGACACCGAAGATCATCATGCATATTAGTGATGACAAACTAAGAATGAATCAAGTAGATTGGCCCATTCATCAATAGTGGCATTTCTCTTTAACAAGAAGAAATTCCAGGACAGGAGAGAAACTTACTCACTACTTGCTCCTGGAGATGAAAGGGGCAAGGATCGGGCAGGGAGGGGGAGGCTATCAGAGATGAATAAAAGGCTCTCAGCAAGCGAACCCCAAGATTCACGTAATTTCGCCATACACTGAACTAAGAACAAGCACAGAGCCTATTAAACATTATAGTGCGTCAGGCATACAATGTAACCCTACAAACACAAGGAGCTAACTCTACTAGTGGGTATAAAAGAGAAAACATGTAAGATGAATTGCTAAGGAACAAAAGAAAGGAAACAGCAAGCATACCCTTAGAAACAAGCTTCGAATTTCAGTGGGGATAACATAACCTCCAATGCAACAGAGTAGTTTAACAGATTCCCTCTTAGATGAAGTGCTGAGTCTGCGGACATTCACAGTATCCACAAGGTGTGGATTTATGCATTCAACAAGGAAAATAGCCGAGCAATGGAGAAAATAAGCAGGCGTAGAGAACAGACACGGGTTTCAGTGAACACTAAAACAGTATGGTGGATGACACTATCAGGCAAAGGTCGGTGCTCTTCAATTTCAAGAAGAAAGACAATGAATCCAGCAATTAACGAGAATGATCAACAAAGGCCATTTACTCCATTCACGCACATCACCCACCAGATCACATCAACCCGCCGCTACATTCTCCACTATTTGATTCTCAACATCCTCGCAATCAAGATATGGAGCACGAAAGCCAAAAAAACCAATCCAGTGAAGAACATAATCAATGTCTAAGAGATGATACCGGAGGATTAGACATGGGACATAAGCACATTCAGTCCAAAACAAAATTCACTTCATGAAATGATAATTCCTCTTAGCCTGCGTGAATCCCAGAAACAAAAAAAAAAAACAAAAGAAACGAAAGAAAGATCGAAGACCCGAAACCGAGAATCACGTTTGGTTATGATGCAAAACACAGTCCTCGAGTAATTCATTCAGTCAAAAAAGAGCCAAAAGAAAGAGGAAGGAATGAGGATGAACTAAGTAGAATCTTCAAGTTCATTCATCTTCTGCTGCTGCTGCTTCCTCTTCATTTCTATCTCGTACTGCCGCAATCTCTCCTTCATCTTCTCCTGCCACATGCCAAAAATCGCGAGTTCCGACACCCTCAAACATAAACCCAGAATCCCCAGAAGCAAAAGAAGAAGGAAGGAAAGATCAAAATCAGACCTTGTAGCTGATCTCGAGGCGGTGCATGACGTAGAAACCCAGGACGCCGCCGAGGATGGTCCCGGAAATGATCCGAACGTAACCCCACTTCTGCGAATACGGAGAACCCACCATCAGCAGACCGCTCCCGTTCCTCCGCCGCCGCCTCCGCCGCCGGTTCCTTCACTCCCCAGTCCCGGTCGCCGCTACTCGAGATGTCGATCGCAGCTAATCGGATTGCGCCACCGAACGGCGCCGAGAATTCCGGATGCGCGCAATGCGGCGACTTCGAAACGGTGCACTGCTGGTTCCAGACCGCCCCGGTCGAACTCGGTGATGCGTCTCGCGCTTCGGCTCGGTTTTAGAGGGACCGGGGGCGAGCAGAAAAGCCCGTAAAGCCCAAATACCAGGACCGGCCTGAGTGTTTTTTGGGGGCTCTGATAGGCCCGGGCTGGCCCACCGGGCTTAAAATGTTTAGACTTCTTTTTCTTAATAATAATAACATAAATAGTTCCTAAATTTTAACCAAATATACAATGTAATCCTTGTTAATTAATAAATTTTAGATCAATATGCAATTCAATATAATTTTTTAAAATTTTCAATTTAATTATCAGATTATATAAAAATATTCAATGTTGTCCTTCCATTAATCAAAGTTAAAAAATAACATTAAACATTTATATATAATTCAAGAACTTAATTGAATCCATACTAAAAGTTTAGAGATTACATCAAACAAATTAATGGTGGAGGACCATATTGTCTATTGAATTAATTTTAAAAATCGTATTGTATAAATAAAAATTTCAAAGTTCATGTTGCGCATATGTCATCTTTGCCTTTTTGTATTTCGGGGTGAGGGTCACGGCCCAACTTAATTTAATGAAATGAAAGTATATATAATCATGATAAATATTAGGGGGAAGAAAAGCAGAAAACGGAAAAATTGAACTCGCTGTTTCACCAAGCCAAGAGCAGCTTCAAAAGAAGCAACTGGAGAGAGCGAGATCTGCAGATCCCAAGTTGAATCAGAGAGAGAGAGAGAGAGAGCGTCGGGAGTGGCTAATCTCGACTTCGAGAACGTCAAAGCCAAAACCCAGAATGCGATTTCATCATTAGTGATGCCGTGCAGATCGATTCTTGGTGGAGGTACCGTCTCCACGTTTGTTGTCTACTGCCCATTTGGTTTCGTTCCGTGATTCGATTCGACGATACAGATCGTTCGTGTTTAGCGATTGTTCCGATCGAACAATCTGTAGGCGTCTGGAATAACTTCCATGATCTATCGTCACCTTCCGTTGATCCATGTCTCGGTTTTACTTGCAGGAGGCAAACATTGATGGGCGTGCTTGGGTTACCGAGCTGGTGGGTTGATATGTTCTGCAAAGGAAGTGATTGATCTTTCTGAGCTCTAGTTGGTAATGCGTATGCTTGTTAACGAGCTGGGGTTGCTTTGGAGTGGAAAAAGTTTTCGTTTTGTGCAAAGGGTCTTTGTCAATTCAGATACAAAGCGACAGCTTCAGCTTGTTTAAGAATTTGAAGGTTTGGTTCTCTGATAGAGCGTACCGCAGAGCGGAATCATCACTTTCTGCATTCAATTGTACCTTGGTTGATGTTTTCTTTCTACTGTCTCCTATGCATTTTGGGGGATTCTGAAATGTCCAGTTAAGGGTGTGACTAGGAGGAAAATGGTCGTTCGGGACATAGAGATGCTCCGAAGATGAGAAGAGGGCGCTTCGCGAAGAATTCGATTGCTTTCGTGTGCACGGTTGTTTCGCTGTGTTGCTTTCTCGTACTGATTCTCTCGACGCTCAGGCTTCCGGAGGTGTCATCCGGTAACGATGCTGTAGGATCTCACCGGACTACAAAAGCCGATAAATTCTCCGAGAAACGGCGTTTAGGGACGTTCGGGGAGATGATGGTGGAAATGCTGCCACAAGACCTTACCTTCACTGTTTTCGTCCCTTCGGAGAAAGCATTCGGGCGTGATCTGCAGCTGAACGCGTATGAAAGTTTTGCTGCGGAGAACTTTAACAACACCTACGCCATTGTTTCGCGTGTCCTCGGTTTCTCTGCTGTCCCGCGAGTTCTTACTTCTGATGCAGTGCCCGTGGGCAAGGAGATCTCTTATGATTCGTTGTCAGGGTATACTCTGTATATATCAAAGGCTGTCAATGGAAAGATGATAGTCAATGGAGTCGAATCGGAAAGTTTGGATACAAGGAAGGGCGAGATTGTTGTGCATATTATGGATGGAGTCATCATGGATGCTGATTTTAAACAATCGGTTCAGCCAGATTTTGATGAACGCTGATGACTGCAAGCCAGGGGAGGCATTGAACCTGATGATTTTCTTTCCAGCTAATTACAAGTAGTCAACTACCAACTGAACACAATTGACCATTGCACAGGAGCAAAATATTGTGTACTTGTGTAGTGTATACAATCTCTCAAAATTGGAAAGTAGAAGTGATTAACACCTCTCTCTCTCTCTCTCTCTCTCTCTCTCTCTACTGTTAGGCATTATCATGTCAAATTGGCCAACTGTTCAACAGCACTAGCATCTCCATTTAGCAAAAGGGGCTCCCGAACCACCTTAAAGAACAAAATATGCTAGTTGCCTCTGCGGTAACTACTAAATAACGAAGTGCAAACAAGTAGTACTTTCGTATAATAATCAAAGTTAAAATCAAAAGAACCAATTCGACTAATCGTCGCAAGGAGCTCCTTGATCACACGATGCAGATGATGAGAAGAAAACCTTTTCTGAAAATTGATCCCGCATCAAAGCTTCTTAACATACAACAAAATCTTAAATCTTAAGTGGAAACGATGGTACGGCACAATTGGCATTGGTTTATACAAAGTATAAAGTGTGTAAGAGATCTTCACTGGGCATTCCATCCCAAGCAGCTAAAATCCTGCAGACAGACAAGATGGAAGCTCACTGTGATATGTAGCTTCTACCGTATGCAACTATTCACACTGATATACTACTACAGATTACAAGTGCCTAATAATACAACAAACATGTGACTGGGAATCCTAAAACCAAAATTTCCGACTCGGAACTAGCTACTAGACTGCCCTTTCCTCTTTAACTTCATGCCCTTTTCACTTAATTGCCGCTTCGGAGCTGGATCCACCAGCAGCACTCGCGACATAACATAAGCCAAGAGGTCTTCATGATGAGAGAATGTAAAATCCAAATGGGCATACTCAAACTCATTATATGTAACATTCACGCCAGAATTCTTCATCAGTCTGTAATGCTTTCTAACCATCGATGACTTAATTACGGTGTCGTGCCTTCCAGCAACTAAATCAACTGGTATATTGATGAACCCGTAGTACTCGCCTATATCCAATGGCTCTGGAGATCCATAAACCTTCAAATTGGTAGATGCACTCCCATAATCATACATTCTAAATTTCCCAGAACGCTTCATTTGTGCTAGGTGAAGGACCACATTGAAGGATACACCTGGCATGTCATTCATGTTGTAGTGAGGCAAGCCTAACACGCCAACCCAATTTGAGCTGTCTCCACCAACAACGCAACTCATTAGGGTTTGAACCACTCCTCCAACTGCAGGGTAGTTATGAAAGTCCCGAGCCAATTTGTTCAACAGCATCCGGAAAAACCTCGTGGGAATGTAGAAGGCAGGTATAAGAGAAGCCATTATAGGAGCCAATGTAAGGAAAATATACTCCACTACTGTGAAAACTAAATTGGAGTCATGATGAAATCCAGCAGGTGATAGCAGAATCAATCTTGAGAGCCTATGGGGCTTCTCCTCAATCTGTCGTGTGACGACATACATTAGCATAGCAGCCCCACCCAAGCTATGGCAAATAGCGCAAAGTTTGAAGGGCTGATTGTTGTCTGTCTCTTCCACAATCTCTGGCTGGCTAAGTTTCAGTTCAGATGTTTTAACCTGGTGAATCTTCTCTATCATAGCTGGAATGTCCTCGGTTCCATGCTCATTGATGGAATATCGCCAATATCTGCATTAATGGCTATTTGTTAATTTCAAACTCGTCAATAGGACTACAAACTTTGCACAATAAATGCAAAATGGAGTTTTGACAATATATCAAGAAATAGTGCACTTACTGTTGTGAGGAAATTTGTTAATTTCAAACTCGTCAATAGGACTACAAACTTTGCACAATAAATGCAAAATGGAGTTTTGACAATATATCAAGAAATAGTGCACTTACTGTTGTGAGGAAATATTCTTATCATTGTGCTCACGGGAAACCAAACCACGGAAATTTCCCAGAAAAACGTCATATCCTGCAGTATATTGAGATAAGTCAGAAGACCATGTCTAAAGGTTGCTGTTACCCATGGCCAAAAATTGATGTGATCTAAATATTGCAAGTCCTTGAAGAAAATTTATGCACCTTGATCAAAGGCTGCAAAAGCTGGAGAACCAACGACCCCATTAGACACCCAACTGGCCAAGAAAATCCGCTAGTGAAAAGCAGGAAATAGGACTATAATACATCTAATCATCAAACAAGGAATACCCATCTAACATGGTATTGAGCACATGGTAAAAATTAAAATAGAAGATATGAGTCGGAAAATACACTTGGGCAAGATGTAATTCCATAACTCAAAAGGACAGCAACAAGAAGATCAATCCAAGCCATGAATGATTCGTAAACTGCTAGAGCCATGAACTTTGGATCTGTGAATAAAGCACTCCAGACCATTTTGTGAATCCCCGGCACTGGAAAATACAGACTATGCAAAATAGAACCATCACAAGCAAAGAAGGAAAACAACCACAGTTAATAATGAATGCCCAGTGCTTACCCCATCGATGAATCCAATATGCCATGTTGTAAATAAACTGCCTTCCGGGAATCACGTCTGTGGCAAAAGTTGACCCATAAAAACCCAGAGTTGCAACAACATCACAAACTGAAATAGAAAATAAATAAAATATACCTAGGGATTCTTTCCAAAAGAAGCACATAGCCATCAGCAGTGATGACATGAATAGCTTCATATGGGTACCTGAACAGGTGGCATGGTGAGAGGGTGAAACCAAAAAAAAAAAAAAAAAACGCCAAGAAGAGAAAAGAAAGAAAAGGCCAGCAGCCTTTTAACTATTACCCAAGCTCTGTTATGACATCTTGACATGTCCGAGCATCTGTATTTAGAGAATGATGAAAAGAAGTTTTATTTTCAGTTTCAGCTGGCTCAGTCTCAGGAGCAGAGGCATCCGACCTGCTGCCATCAGTATCATCACTGCCAGTGCTACAAGGAAAAAACCATCTCCACAATATTGCGATTACTTCTACCGGTGAGAGAAGGCAGGATGCTGCCTTATGAACAATATCAAACAGAGCCTCTATAAAGATTTCGATGGCTAGATGAAGATCCTGAATCAGTGTAAATAAATTAAACTGATGAGCACGAGGGAAGCATCTCTAATTGAAACAGCAGACCATCTCATAAGGAATCAACCATGGTGCCCTTCACCATACCTCAATTACTCCACGTCGTCTGTCGGTGGTGCGGTGTATGATGTGATCTTTGAGAATGTGCAACTTTTTTACAGAGCCTACATGCGAAGGCTTCTCACTTTCCGTTAACAAAGCATTCCCATCACTACTAGAGTAGGAAGGATAGAAAACATGAGATACTGTGGACAACAGACTCTTTGCTGGTAGCAAAATCCATGAAAGTATGAGCCTTATCCAACCCATCCTTCTCCCATCATATCTACTGAAAGAACTAGCTCTTGAAGCACGTGAGCTTTGGGACAATGGAGAAGGAGGACATATGTTGCCATCACTAAATTCTTCCTCCGATGAGTAATCAATGCTTGAAGATTCATCAGAATCCACAGAGAGTTCATGGATGAATTGATTGAAGGAGGATACACCACTGGATCAATTACAAAACCAATCACAAAGAAAGTTCATCAGCATCAGCAAACTGCAGTGTGAAGATGAAAACAATATTCACAGTTAAAAATATCCAATTGGAAAACTATGATTAGATTAAAACCCTACATCGGTCATTTTACCTACACACAAAAAAAAAAAAAAAAAAAAAAAAGCCTGTGATTCCTGATAAAAATAAGAGGGGCATGATAAAACTCTGGCACATACTAGCACATAATAAGTGCCTTTTTTTTTTTTTTATATAAATATTTCCCAACTATTTTCAACGACTCATCATGCAAGCTGATGAATCAACCAAAGCATAAGTAAAAACCAAGATAAACTAAACTCACTTTTCCATCCATCGTGGAAAGCGAGGTCCGCGAAAAGTTGGCCTGAGCTCCCATCCATGAGCACCTTCTAGAATATTAGCCTTCCCAGGCAAGATGGTCAGTAGAAGTGCCGAAACCCCATTAATGAGCCTCACTATATTAATCAAAGATTCATATGTAACCGTTTTAACCGACCTGCACTAAAGAGGAACAGAAAAGGAATTGCTCATTTTTTTTTATCACAAAAGAGGTGCTTCACAGCTTAGCCAACATTATATACTATAATACATAATCAAAATTCACCAATGACCAGAAACTGACAATGCTTAAAAAGTCATCAGCCAACAAAGATGAGAAATAACTGACTGATGCAAAGACCGGGAATTGCAAAAGTAAATAACGATAAGTTATATCCTCAAAAATCATATGCTGTTCCGCTCAAAACCTTACAACACCGATCCCGTTGACCACGATCAGTCCGCGCCTCCAACTGCAAATGTTTGCAATTCACAACAAATTCATGCAGAACCCATTCACCCATATGAGAATTTGTTAGACGACACTCGAGTAAAGATTCTTTTGTCCGAGTCCAGAGACAAGACGTACGAACATTGCTGCGCCAGGACCAGAATCACTGGAGAGTATCATCTAACGGCCACAAACATTCATCACAACATCTTCCCTTCGTGGCGCGAATCAATTTTCATTCAAATATCTATCTATCTTTCTACGAATCTATCTAAGATAACCCGAGAAGAGGGAATGGGCTTTTCATAGTGGAAAGAAACTCCAGCACAGAAGAACCCCGCAATCTCATATCAGTTCAATCTTTCTTCTTCTCCAATAAACAACCCAAACCCATGATTTTGATGATCGCCGATCGATCACAACTGGTGTAAAAACAGTTGCTTGACATAGGATCACAGAGTGCGCAGCAAATTCCCCTCTGGGTCCCGATTGCTTTCGGGTCAAACCTCCAAAAACCCACAGCTACGGGAAGAAGGGGAAAGACAAGAACCGCCAATCTGAGAGAGAGAGAGAGAGAGAGAGAGAGAGAGAGAGAGAAAATGGCGAAGAACGACTCACTCTTTAGTGATTGCGAGAACGTTGTCGACCAACCGCTGCATGTTCCGAAGCCCGCGCCAACTTCGCGATCCTGGTCTCGTGAAGAAATTTACGAGCGAGCGAAGGGGAGGAGAGGTGGGATTGTGACTGCGACTTCTTCTTCAACCACCACGAGAATGGCATGTATATATGTGCGTACACACCAAAGGCAGAGATTCTTGAAGCGAGAATGGAATGGATCAATGATGGCAATATCCATTCTATTAGTTAGTTTTAAGACAGGGAGTTCAGGCAGGAGAGAGAAGGTGGGGCCGGGGGGTTGGGGGAGCCGGCGAGTGGCGGAAGAGGGAGGCGCGTGGTATCGCAGCGGCGATGCTTGCCGTACGTCGCAAGTCGGCTGCTTACTTCTCGTTTAAGGGAGGGGAGCATGCGGGGACTGGTCGCGGGGAATGCCGCGCGTGCGCTGGCGTGCCGATGCGAGCCCTCGAGGGCAGATGGACGGTTGAGATGGGGAGGAGAGTGGATAAGTGGAGACACCTTCCGAAGGAGGCATTTTGTCTGATCTGCCCGCCGAAAGAAGCGATGCCAAAACCGAAAGAGGATGCCATCCACATTTTCTTTTTTCCACAATAAAAAATTTAGGAACGCGGGAAAAACAAGTAAAAGATACGTCAAAATTGAGGTTGCCCGGTTTATTGGGAAAGTAGGGAAATTTGGGAACATTATCATCCCGACACGCAAGACAAATCCAAGATAAGTGGACAACCAACGCTCGCGTTATCTCTTCAAGGAATACAAATTGATAAGATGGGAAAATACCGGATTCAATAGTCAAAATACCCATTTCCAATTTTAGGTGTCCGCCTCGTGTTAACTTGCCATTGTAGTGAAAGCAAGAAATATGATCCTTTGAAGTTAATCTTCTCCCACCGGGTTGAACTTATTCTTCTCCCTATTAGTTCGACCAAACACACATTTAGAGAGTAAGTCAATGATCAAACTATAAAATCGAAATGCGCTTCTCGTTGAAAACTAAATACCATCGGCGGTGGTTGCAGAAGTTAAAAGAGGCATCCATAAGAAAAATTGGCCAATTTTCCTCTTCACAGTCAAGGGAAAATGTTCTTCGAGTTCCCTAATATTCGCCATGATTGCTTAAACAAACGTTTCAATTCTTATGGAAACTCAAATGGAAGCCCGTCATCGTCCCCAAATGTTAGAGTAGTAGTGACAAAAACTCATAGATCTAAATCAATCTTTCATATTGAATTATACTGCGATTCATTGGAAAACCTCAGTAGGTTTCTTTAAATGCGTAAGTAGCTTGGCTTCTCATTTCATCCATCGATGCAAGTTGTCAGATTCACTCACGATACATGACTTACTAAAAGTTTGCAATGTACCCTGACAGACTTCCTAGTAAAATCGTGTGGTTGTGACCAACCGCACGCTGGAAGAGGAGTAATCCATCCTAGGATTGATAGCCCTTCGATGGGTCGAGGAGTAGGCATCTAAAGATTTCGAATCTGATTCGCAAGTAGTTTCCTATTGAGCGCATAGCATCATTCATGGGTGCAGGTGCATGTCGGACAATGAGCAGCAAGAGAAGCTCACATATTAAGGAGATCGTTAACAATAGAGAAAACATGTAGAGCTTTGGAAGATGCAGATATAGCTACAGCGAATTTATGTTCTGCTTCAGGTTGAATCATAGTCTATAAGACTGTCAGGCGTGACGATTGATAGCTACAAATCAATCTCAACCAGAATCAACTCCAGGGAAACACTTAACCGAGGGCAGATATTCATGAACTGATTTTTCTCGCATGATCCAGCAAGTGGCTCACATCTATCGAGATCTCTGGTTACGCAAGAAAAGAATCAAGAGATGCACTTCATAATGCTTTACCTCCAAGGTGCAATTGCTACATATTGGATGTTGCCACAAGTGTGCCTCCTTCATCCACATCACTGTCTTGAGTAAAGGCAAATTCTGATACCAGGGCCAGATGATCGCTCCCTACTTTCTGCATGATCAAGATTAATTCATATTCCGTTACAGGAAAAGAAAATGGTTAGCCCGGATAATAAGGGGTAATTTGTCTCAGCATAAATTAACTCACGCATGAAGGGGGCAACAAATTGAGAATGATCATAAATTGAAAAGCACTTCAATTTGATAGGAAAATGCACACAGATGCGTGCAACTGCTACCTATGAATTAGGTGAACAAATCCCTTGATAATTTACTCATCTTGTATGTTGCCTAGTAGCAAACTATAACTTGAATTCTATAATTCAAGATTAAGAGAGAATGGAGTAGAAGGCAGACCAACCAGTCAACACTACTTGTGCGGATGCGGTATTCTTCAGGGTTTGAAATTTGTCCAGATGAACAATACTGAGTAGCCAACCATCACCAGGGCATCATCCAAATTGAATTCTTAAAACTATAGCTCTTCGATAAGTTTTAAATGTTTTTTTTTTTCATCTGTCGTTGGATTTTTTACTTACGACTGTGTTGCTAGCTTTCCTTATAATCCAAAAGGTTCAATTTTGGTTGCTTGTCTATGGATCTAAATATTCTGGTTTTCTTTCACTATGGAAACTAAGGAAGATCATCTGCCAATAGTTACAGAAAGGATGAGACTGCAAACAATGATTCTTGAGCAACCCCTATGAATGTCACAATCTTTAATGCAGTCCTTACTTTGCATGGCAGACCACCTGTTCTCCGAAGAACACCAACTGAGGGAGTGTCCAGTACTCCTGTTGGTACAACACCCTTTGAGTACCTGAACCAAGCAGTAAGCCATAGAAATGGTTAATTGATAGTCTCTCACCTGCCGCCCGCTCTCTATAAATACTGAGCATCAAACCGTTTAGTGTGTGTGTGTGTGTGTGTGTGTGACGAACCTTGTAACCTTTAGCTGAGCATTGTTTGGGTCAATGAGAATACATGAACTGAAAGTAAAGGAAGAAATCTCTTTTAAAAAAATGTCTATAATTTCAATGTCCAACCACGAATTTACCAAATGGATCTGTTTGAGACAAGGGAATGAACAAGACAAATTTCATATAACCAAAAGTGCCACAGCCATTAGGGGTGTGCAATGGGAATCGCCCAAACCGGGAACTGCCCAAACTGGATCGGACCGGTCGGTTTTGGGAAATTCCCAGAGAGAGCGGTCCGGTTCCCAGTTCCAAGGTGGGAACCGGACTGACCAGACTGGACCGATTGATATATAAATAAATAAAAAGCTGAGAAAAATAGCTTTGCTCCTTTGATCACTTACACTGAACTTAGAATTCGGTCCAATCGTTAGCTCATACAGAGGAATGTCTTGCATTTTGGTTGGATCGACTGATGATGACTGTCTAGATATCAAGCTTGTTCGCCTTTTTCCTTTTGCTTTTGATTTATTAGGATTTAACAAAAATTGCATCCTTCGTTTTAATTTAGATTAGGTTTGCCTTAGAAGCTTTTTTGTTGTGTCTATGTATGCTGTAATTCACTTGACATTCAGTTTGTTTTGTTAGGCAATTCACGATGTTTCCTAGATGAAGCAGAGCACTTAAATCAACTATCAAGGGTGAGTCCAAGGAAATAAGAAGCAGTAACATTTTCTAATTTATTTTTGCCCGGTTCCACCGGACTGGACCAGACCAGTCGGTCAGTCCAGTTCCCAGTCCTAGAATCTGGGAAGTGGTCCTCCCGGTCCGGTTCCTAGTTCCACCATGGAACCAGACTGGACTGGGAACTGATCAATCTTAACAGCCATTATGGAATAGGCCTCCTCTGCAGCTGAGACCTTAGAAATATAAGGTCTGGTGGCTTCATAAAGATGAACCTCTGATAGAGGTGATGACTAGTCCAAGTGCTTAAGAATTGCATCAATCAATGCAATGCTATTACTGTGACACATAATCAGTTCTTAGACTCTTGACTATTTTTTATTCACCATTTTATTTCCATTTCCTAGCCTAATCAATGGATTCTCTAGGGAGAATCAAAGGCCAAAAATTCACATTTCAAGAGAAAAGGTATTTACTTATAGATCAAGATGGTTTTCTTACCCAAGGTAGACCAGACTATACCAGTATATACTAATACTACTATTTATAAAAACTGATATTTGTGACTGTAGTTCGTCATACATATAATTGCCTGATGCCATATTCTCTTTCCATCCAATTTGTAATAATACTATACATAGATCGTTTGTAGCTTTTACTAAATTATGTCTAAACATTAATAAGGAGAAAAGAGATTCTGAGGAACTTATACAGTCAAACTTATGCTTTTCTTCAACTCTCTTTCTTTTTCATCTTCACTTTACTGATGGTTAATCTTTTAGTTAAACCTATATCACATACCATATATAGTCGACTGTCCCAAAAAATTTGGCGTGGTATGAAGTTGCAAGTGGTTCACCATTTGAGCCCCTCGTTCTCGCTGATCCCTGAGAATATTCAAATTTGAAATCCCCTCATAATCAGGTATCATCATTCTGGAGAGTAGATGAAAACCATAAATTGCCCCTTGCAGAAAAATTGGGAGATAAGGAACATACCGTCATTGTGGCGTAGGAGCTCTTAAGATTCAATGGATGAGCAACAACCTCACCTTTAGCATTACCACCAGCAGTTTTTATTTCTTCGTCAGTCCAGCCACATGTCAAAAATCTATGATAAACAGCATTTCAGTATAGAAAATCTAACAAACGCGAAATAACATTTCTAGCCATATATAGTGTAGGAAGAGGAATCAAGCCACTTTTTTCAGATTGATATGTAGCGTCAAACTCTGAGACAAGCAAAATGGAGCTTTTTGCACATTCAATGTAAGCTGAAGCTTGACCAGAAGTGACAAAAGAGCAAATCCAAATTGATTTACCTGTCTATCAGAAACAAAGAGTTACTTAAGTCCTGCTTTTCACCAAAAACTTGAGCAGGATGGCAGCTTCTTTGGCCAGATAATTCCCTTCGGTCATATGACATGATATCCAGCTGCAATGAATTTCAAATTCATTTCATAAAGTAGCCAGACTTAGAATATGACATATGAGGTAATGCTTGATTAAAGAGTAATATTTGACATCATTAGCTCAAAAATCAGAATAAATGAGGAGAAGCTCACCTTCGACGTTGACAAGAACTTGTATATAGCACTCTGTCATCAGCAAATAAAATATCACAGCTGAAGGAATTCCAATTGACCGAGGGACCAATAAAATTACTGCGCATGATTTCTACCTGTGGAGTGGTGTTGAAATCGCCAGCAAGCAGAACAGGAATACTACCCCATTTTTCTGAGAGAATATGTGCCCTTGAGGAGAGGTGACGAATCTGAAATGTAATATACCTTACATTTGAATGAGCAAAAGCAATTGTAAATTAATTAGGGTAGCCATCTAATTAACCAAATGTATTGTGGGACACTTCCCCCACCTCATTTTCAAACAACATAGAAGATTTACATATTGCATTTGTGAATTTTGAGATACAAACTCCCATTAGAGGGTGCTAAGATAAGTACCATTAGACATTTAGAACTTCATTTATCATGCATTCTAGCAAACGAAATATTAATTTGTTTATGTTCCAAAGGTATGCACAGGCAAATCACCACTTTTCAGCTTTTTGCACCACATTCGAGAATTCAACCAAAAAACAAAATTACCAAGACCGGAAAGGCCTTTTATGGTAAAGACATTCTTTTTACGTGTTCATCCTCCATCTTGTCCAAAAAATTTGTTTCCTCAGTCTTCCATCTGCTTTATATAGACGAGCTGTAACTCATCTGTTACACTCCACAAACTTCTAACTCCCTCCAAGACATGAAGCCACAATCACTCTTAGGATCATATGAATGCTTTCCAGTTTACAAGGTCATTGCAGCTACAATAATTAACAAACTAGTAGCAACGTAAATATCCTAGCTAAATACTCCCAGGATCTTTGGTTCCTCTTCTAAGCATAACAACAGAGGTCAATCATCAACATGCGCATCTTTAATATTTTGGCCATCTAGTAAGATACAAGAGAAAACAAGGTCACAATACTTCACTGCTCACAGAGGAGGTCAACAGTAGAGAAAACTTACTTGTCCTAGCTTTACATCTCCTCTACTCGGGTTATAGAGAACGTGAATATTGCCTACAAGCAGTTTCTTTGACTCCGCTTTGCACGCCTTCCTGCAGGAAAAGAAGTGAGATGCGAAGAGAAAGCAGTTTTTTATCCAAATGAGTATGAACTGAAAAGGGGAAAAAACAATAGATAAATCATCAGAATCAGATCAGAACAGGTGTACTGAATAAATTGAAGAGCCATAATTAATCTTGTAGACAAAGTTAAATGTAGGTCAGTTTCAGTAAACTCTTGTTCAAGCTTCGCCATCTAGATGCCTACCTGAAAGACAGAAAGCTGTGCTACATTATCTCGAAGACCAAGTTCTTTAAACTTGATGCTCTCTTCTTCTAATAGCGAAAACCTAATTTAGAAAATTTCAGACAATTGCAGTTAGTCAATACAGCTCTGTAGGGAGGTTGGTAACTCATGCCTCATCAGTGTTCAACTCACTCGTTTGCTTTCCAAAATGTAGCACAACCATCAACAGCATCTCCAGTGCGTCTCTGCCATTTCTTAATAGGTAAGCTCTGGATGCCTTTAGCCAATTATATAGTTAGGCAATTAAATCTTGGGAAAACAACGACCTTATAAGAACCAATATATCCTGCTTTCTCTAGAATTTTCGAGAGCTCGAAATACTTGTCCACCTCCTACAATCAAGCGAGCACCGATCAGTCTCCTTCTGTTCTAGATGTTATGCCACCAGAGTTAGCACTAATACCTGAGGAAAGATCAGAAAATATACCTGCAAGCAGATAATGTCTGGATTCCATCCAATCAGCTCTTCGCATATAACACGTTTACGCCGTTCCCATTTCATGTATAGAGGAGGAATATTTGTATATAGATCTCTGTGCTTCGAAGCATTTTTATCTCCCAGAATGTTGTAAGAAACCATGGTAAATTTCGCTGAAACAAACACATGGAACACCAATGGTAATCAACCTCTTACATACGTAATGAACCATAAAATCACACGAAGATATATATTAAACCAAAATTGACAGCACCGCTGAATAATCTCATCTATAACCTGCCTATAAACCATTCCAGTTTACTGGATTGGGGATTGAGTGAGTTATACTCAGTATATACCACAATCTGAGCAACTAGAAAATCATTTGGAATTCCACATTCAACAACACTTGCTTAAAATAGCACTCGCTTACATATGGCCAATTATCACAAAGAACGCGAGGTGAGACGCGACCTAATCTTTCCACGTTAAGACTGCGATTGTCCGCCTTGGGATATCGCTCTCATCCGCATCAAAGCAGAGACGCACTAAACAAATCATTCCGCCATTTACATCCTCGTTCAGCAGTTAAACAGTGGTTGAGGCAATCCGAAGCGACCGCCGCGCTTTCGCATTGACAATCGCGAACATCCGCCAAGTCAACGCCCGAGCCGACGAACCTCTCCGAACAAAAAAGAAGCCGGCCGAGAATCTCAGCAAAAACGACACACCTTGAGAAGCGAGCGGCCGATCGGCCTCGATCCAGCCGCGGACGATCTCCGGCGACGGCCGGTCCTCTGGCGGGCCGCGCCCGAGGGGATTGTACCATGGGCGGCCGTAGGAGCGAGCGGGCGGCGAGGATGAGGGCTTCGTGGAGTCGCCGGAGCAGCGGAGCGCGGCGGATTTGCGCGGGAACGGGGAGGACGCGGGCGTCGCGATGAGATGACTCGGGGAGAGTCCGGCGGACAGAGGCGAGCGCGCGCGGAGCCACGAAGAAGAAGCAGAACGAGGAGGGCGAGAAGGAGCGGCGAAGCCCATCGCGATCTCCGAAGCGAGGAAGGAGGAGGAGGGGGTGGCTTACTGTGCAGTACGGAGCACTGCCTTGGATGAAACGGATTAAGAATTGGCGGTTGGAAACTGCAAGCTAACAGCTTGCTTTTATGGCGGATTCTCGAAATTTTCTTTAAATAGCGGTTGGAGTTATTACATGAATCATTAATCGTATTTTCAAAAGTTCAAAGTATTTCCGCAAAAAAAAAAAAACCACTAGGATTCGCCCTAGTGCCTTTCAACATGGAAGGGGGAGGTGAGAAGTTCAAATCCCTACCTTCTTAGGGGGGTGGGGTGGAGACGCGTAAGTTTCAAGAGTGGGTTTCGACTCCCACGCCATGCAAGAGGCGGGGCAAAAGTATGAGAGTTAGTGTAGAATAGGAATAAAGTAGAACTGACAAAAAAAGAAGAAGTATTTCCGCAAAATACGCAATCTGTCGAAAAATAAAATATAAATTTTAAAACGACACGGGTAATTTTTTTTTTTTTTTAGTTTGATGAGAAACTTCATATTTAATTGATGTGCTCGCGTCTATTGCATCTCAAGCGATGGTGTACCCCCATGAAGCACCAACGGTTTCAGGGACCCGACACTTTTCAATATTACATCAACACATATAGAAAAATTTGACATTTAGTCAATTCTCCCGACAATCTTTGACACTTGAGTTTGGAACTCTCATATGTGAGTTTGAAATTTCGACACGCATAATATCAATTTTAAAAAATTTCAATATATGAAGTCTAAAGATGTAAATATGTAAAAAATAAAAATAAGAAATGGGGAAATAAGAAAAATCTAGTACTCTTTTCTCTTTTGATTTTCATTTCTCGTGATGCACAATTTACCATTAAGTTTATTTTTTTCTCTTCTCTTCCGAAGTGTTTTGACATGCGAATCTAGAATGTGGATTGCTTATTTTTTTTCTTTAAGTTTTATGGATTATTGGAATGTAATTGAATTTATCAAATTAAAACAATGAATGATATTAACAAATAGTGAATTAATGTTTTTAGCATAAATTCATTCTAGACTCTTTTTAAAATTATTTATTTATGAATTTGAGTCAAATTAATTAAATGATCTTTTATCCCGTCTATACAATAATATATATTTAATATATAACATGTTCTAATATGTCAAAATTCTCCATTTTTTTTTAGAAATGATGTGTTGGCATATCATTGACACGGTCAATGTTAATGTTGCTTAGGTATATTCTTCTTCCTTTTTGCAATGTAATGAGCATCCATACCTATCGAGAGATTAGTCATTGTGAATTCAAATAAATCTCGTTCATGTCTTCCGGGCAAACCTTTACTCAAAAGGGGAACAAAGTGTTTTATGGATCCGGCACAACGATCGCTTATGGTAGACCCAATCAATCACATGGATTACATAATAATGCATCTTAAATCAATTTTGTGTGAATTTTAAAATCTCTCACTTTCGATTGGCTTACTTCATCATGTACCATCATCACGTCACATAGTCACCATGGCCAAGCACCAACCCACCTGATAGTGGACATGCATAGGGAATGTTGCGATTGGAGAACAGGAGATTTATCGCCACAAAATCAAGCACTTTGGACAATCCCTTTGGATTAAGATGTCGAATACTAGTCATTCCAACAGAGTACCGCTAGTGTTTGACCTAAAAAAATTTGAATAAGGTAGAAACACAAAACGCTCGAATAGAACCTATTTGTTATATTATCTAGTCACAACATATCCGATTTAGTGGATAGGCTATTGCTGTGAATCAAATTCGATGTGATGGTGTTGTTGTACCGACGCAAGTATTTCTCCTTTGTATGAGCTATCGAATTATGTAAATTTCACTCGAATTTATCAAAAACCACATCTCATACGTGATAAAATTAGTCTATTTGAAGTGAATTTCACTTTTAGCTTTTTATCTTTTTCAACTGTTGCGGTGCAACGTGCATCGGGTGTTTTTTCATTTTCAACATCCCCAATACATAGAATTGACACATAAATTCACATATAACTTCATAATTCAAATCAAAATAATTTTTTTCTTAAATTCAACGCAAATATGGAAAACAAAAAAAAAAGGTTGAAAGCCGGGCCTAAACTCAGACGAGCCGGACTCGGACTCACGAGAATCGGGTCACTGCAATGACGACGAGTCGTCCTACGAGGCCCAAGCTCGATCGCAGATATATACAAAAAATATATATATACGCAGCTCATGGTATATTTCAAAGGCTGTGGTCCGGCGAGCGACGTGTCGGCATCGCGACGATTCAAACGAACTCGCGTTTTACAAGCGCCCAAAATCCCGTCCCCTCGACACCACAAAAATAGTCCCAAATGACTTTTCTATTCCCACAAAAGAATTTCCCCCAATTAATTTGCTGCTAAGCTCACTACAAAATATCGCAGAGGAGAGGGGCAGAGAGAGAGAGAGAGAGAGAGAGAGAGAGAGAGGGAGACATCTCCGGGAATTGCCATGGAGACTGCAATCTGCGGTCGGGTCGCTCTCTCCCCGCACCACGTCTTCAGCAAGTCGGGTAATCACTGCGTGCGTAGCGGCGTCTTCGATGCGTGGCTCCGCGATTCTCGCGTTCGATTCGCGTGGTGTCTCGCGTGTTCCTCGATCCTTTTTTCGTTCGGTGAACTCGTTCTTGGTTTGTTTTTTTTTTATTTTTACTTCGAATTGGGTGTTCTCGTATCGGTCGAGGATACCGGTTTTCGCGACCGAAGAAGACTTTCTTGGAGATTTGGGTCGGGCTTCTTGGGTCTTTCGTTGGGTCGGGTAATCTTGTTTGCCGGTGATGTTTTGTTTGGACGAGGGTGTTGGTCTGCCCGTGGTTCTTGGGTCGAGCGAATTGTCGAGCTTGTCTATCGTTTCTTTGGAAATAACTGGGGACCCTTGGTCACGAAATCATAAGATTGTATGGCAGCATTGTTGGTGGTGACTGGTGGGCGGGTTGGCAAATTTTATGCGATGATTCTTGGTGGAGCTCGGAGTCTAGTGCTGCTGCCCATGGGTTAATTTGGTCCAGACCTTGAAATGAAAGCTTGGAGGGGAAGTAGCATTGGTCCACTTGGACGCGTCGGGCAAAGACGGGCAAAGATGGGAAGCTTATTAGTTGTTTCCTTGACTTCGCTACACATCGAAGAAGCTCGAGATTAGGGGACTTTGATGTGATTGGTTACTCGTACCCAGCTAATTGGGATTTTCACCTGATTAACCGCTTCCTAACGTGACTGCAAATGGTCTGGAGTTGGTGCGAGTGGCTGAATGTGTAGTCCATGAGGGAAGATTGTAGTTGGTTATGCTCGTAACTGGTTCATGCTTCGTTTGAGATTGGAGTGGGTGTAGCGTGTAATAAGTCTGCAAGGCATTTTTTGAATTTTCTTTCTAATATGCTGACAATTTGCGTTAATCAATTATGTTCCAAAATGGAAGTTTTGTTTCTTAATCTGCATATAAGTGTAGTTTGCATATAGGTGGCGGGAGCCATGCATGTTCTTCTTGCTGCATTTTTCTTCAATCTAGTCACTCCAACATGGTGAATGTGTCCTGCATCAGCAGTCATTTGTGCGTCTCTTTGATTTTGTTTGTTTGCAGTTATGGCATATTTACCTTTAGTAGGTGGTCCTTTATTTGTCACTATTCATCTTCCACAGTGCTTCTTATATTTCTATATTATGATTCTTATGACTGTGGCAGGGGATAAACATTACTTTTATAAAAAATGCTCTTACAGAGGCAGTTTAATGACAATGTCCACCACTGCATTAGGAAAGGGTGGTGGGTTGTTGGAGAGGCCAACCATAGAGACGACACCTGGTCGGGAGTCTGAATTTGATGTGAGGTATAGACACTGAAATGCCTTTGGAGCTTCTCCATAATCTAGAGCCCAGCTCATGTCTGTACCATTCCACAACAGAATGGTATCCTCACTATTTTCCTGTTAAATTGCCTAGCAATTTGCTGTCCTCGATCTCTGGGTTGAGCTATAGCCGCTATTGTATGGCAATTAATGGGTAGAAAATCCCCTGGCCTACTCTACTCTGCACCATATAGACTATGGATCATTGGGTTTTCTGCCTAGTTGAATAAAGGACTGGGTGTTAGGACAAGTCTTTTTATATTTGATTGCATCTGTGCTTGACCTGCACTGTGTATATGCCCTTGTTCATTCTCCGACGAAGTACCAATTTTTGTTCAAGTATGACTTCCGCTTCTAGCATCATGGCTAAAGAAAGATGCAGTGGTTCCCCTTTTGTTGGAAAACAAAATGCAGTTGAAATTATGGGTGCTATTAAGGACACAGTACAATGAATAGAATACTGGGCGACTGTTAAAAGCAAGCAGTATGCTGTCTCTGATGTCACTAACAAATGAGTGTGCAGTTTCTTTTTCATCTTTTCTTTTTTTCCACTCCCTCCTTTTGATGGATGAATTTAGAGCAGCTAGGATATGTGTAAACATCATGTTTGTATGTGTCTCAGAAAATCCAGGAAAACAGCCCCTCCATTCCGTGTGCTGTTGCACAACGATAATTTCAACAAGAGGGAGTATGTCGTCCAAGTTCTCATGAAGGTTATCCCTGGAATGACACTAGATAATGCTGTGAACATCATGCAGGAGGCACATTACAATGGCCTCTCAGTCGTGATTATATGTACTCAAGCAGATGCAGAAGACCTCTGCATGCAGCTGAGAGGTAACGGGCTCCTGAGCTCGATTGAGCCAGCCAGTGGTGGATGCTGAAGTTAAGAATGATGGTCCATTTCTCCATAGTGCTGTGTGTTGTAGTTGCAATCGGCACCTGAGTGTAGAGTCAACTCTTATGTATATAGTACATGGAAAACGCTCATATTAATCAAAATGCGACTCCCATATTTCAGAAATCATTATTCAGGTGTCTGATGTTCTCTCGAATGTGTCCCAGTTCCTCTTCAGAAAAACGGAAATCCTGCTGCCCCCTGTGCTTTTGATTAAATTGGACGTGCGTGCTCCCTTGAAACTCAATGTTCCTGTCATATTTTTATGCATTTCAAGTTGTTGTTCGATGGCGTCGTAGTAACTGGTTGCTCGTAGTTGGTTGAGAACTGAAATGCACCAGTTCATGTGGGCACACAATGAGGAGTGTGGAAGCACACCCTTGTTCTTAATGGCTTAGCTCAGAGGAGCAAGCTATCTTGTGGTAAGTTGTTCTTTTCCCTCTTCTGTTTTAGTGCATCTTCTCGTGGTAGTTGTAGTCCTAGTACGTTTAGCTTTGATGATGATCGGTGATGATCGGTGGACTTAATGGCTTATCACAGTTTTAAGGTTGAGATACATGATGGTGACATTCGATTATGTGGTTGTGTTTGGTTGATGGAACGAGTTTGCCCCAACGGGTTTCTTCCAACTTACATCTTCATCAATGTTTGGAATTGATAGGATGTATCTGTCATACAGAAGAATCTGTTAGGCCATTGATCGGTCTTCACTTTCGCTAAGACTTATTTAACTAATGAGAATTACACTCGATGGAATTGCACAGATCGAATTGAAATAGCCACAGTTGCATTAATTTATCATATGAACATGCCTCTAATTTGTTCGATCAAGAATGTTTAGATTGACTAGCTATACAGCGTGGCTAGTGTTTGAGCGTGTTAGGGCCAGAGAAGAAATATTACGCGGAAGGGAGAAATATGGAATTTCAGTATATTTCTATATGCGATGATGAATTAAATCGGCCTAATTATAGGCTTCATGAGATGATTATATAAGATAACAAACATATCAAGATATGCACAATTAAGGGGAGATATTTGCACAATTTTGAGTGATACAAGAAACCAACAAAAATATCCTAATTATCTCTAATATAGAAAAATATATTAGAGAATTATTCTAATTATCCCTAATATCTTCTCAAACTCAAAGTAATTAAGTTAACTTTCGGGACATAAAAGTTTAAAATGCGGTTTGATTTTCACAATAATTTTAAGATTTTCATTTCGGTGCACTTATCCCTTAAATTAATATCTGTCAATGGGTAATCTAGAAAATCGATTCTCTTGGTCCCACACCGACATCAGTTGGGTCATCTTGTTTCCACATGTTTAGTTCAAGTTGTTTTCAAATAATTCTCTGAATGGGTGAGCAGTGCACGTTTATTTACAGATTTAGGCTGGTGATGCGTTTGCAGTGGCTTCTGGAGGTGATTTGGAACTGATCAGATTAATCGAGTTGAGAACATTTCATGTTAGCAGCAAATCCATTCGATGGGGTTGAGAAAATTTGTTTCCTGTCTGAATAAATTTGTAATGTACTGAGCGTGGTGTTCAATATCTTCACCGCAATCGTTGTTAGCTTAGCTACATCATCACGGGGTTATAGTTCATAGTGCTATGGACAAAAGCTCCGTCATGGAAAAGAAACGGGGAAAAGGATGACAGAAGGAATAGGTTGACATTGAGAATGCAAAAGCTTTATTCTTCTGTACAACAAATGGTTATTCTCTGATAACAGATACAGAACTCGTGTGGGGAAAAAGAATCTAAAGGATCCTAGCCAACAAAAAGATTATCGAGTCTGTGTGCTGCTCTTCTTTTCCGATTTACAGAAAGCATCGAGAGCCAGAGGCACCAACTATTTACTTCTGATCGTGAGATTGGATCCATAAACAAGCATCCGATGGCATGGATGCGAGGATGAGCTTCCCACCTGCAACAACTCGGGAGCCACCTTCAACGTTTCCTGGGTTGTGGAGGATCCAGTCGAAGCTTTTCCAACTGAACTTGATGGGTTCTTATTAAGTGAACAGTGTCGACGGGAATCAGGTGCGGCATTTGATGCTGGACCAGATAGCCATGCGTTAACAGAAGATCCAACTACTCCATCCATATGGGCTGGTGGGAATTTCTCGCTTCTGCTCATGGGGTTGGCTTTCTTCATAACTCTCGGCCTCTGCAGATTTACAACAGACAGTTAAGGAGACGACCCTGAAGACAAGTGCCATCCAATGGTTTGGGTCCGTTTTGCATTTTCGATATAGCAGCGACAGTTTCCCTATACTAAACAGTAACAAAAGAATGCAAAGCGCCAAACAAAGAACGTGTTATATGTTTGGTGACTTTGGTCTCGCTGAAATAGCAATTCTGGATTGGGCAAGCATCAGTGTATTAACCTTCATACTGAGCTCCAAGTCAGGAAACAGTTCAACGCAGTGAATGCAAAGGAAAACTGATACTGACTACATGGTGCCAGGGCATGAGTGGGCAAATGCACATGTTTAAGGAGTTAAAAGTCCTAGGATATTCAAACAATGCAATTGAAGTTCCAGACTTCCAGTTGTAAATGACGTTTGCTGTTGGATCATACAACAGGAGCACATTCGAGAATATACATGAACATTAAATGAAGAATTCGCATCACGTACATGGAGAGTTGCCTGATTCTCTGCAGTGGCTTCTGAAGCTGGAATTACCCTCCCAGCTCGATCATGAATTCCATCTCTTCTGGAACCATGGATTGCACCGGGTCTCTTGCTTGAATCTCTTTGAACATGAAAAGGAAACCTCATTTTAAAAACATGGTCATCAATAGCTTAGGCAGAGAGAAATATGGAATGAAAGAATACCAACCTTCTCGTCTTTTCCTTGATCAACTTTAGATCCATCTCTTTACTTGGGGGAAACTTTGGCAGGCTTGATGGTTCACATGCATGAGGTTCAGCAGCAAAGAACTACGCAGGGAAGTGAACTAAGTTAAACTTCTATGAATTAGTCTAAGGGAGGATTGTCACCTAGCCCACTAATAAATTTCTTAGCTTGGAACGTGTACATGTGATAGTGCTTCAGGTAAGAAAGTACTGCATTATGCTTGCCCTGATATCATTCTTGAAAATCATAGAAATTGAGAAGAAAAATGAAAAAGAAGGGCATGCAAAGTACATAAAAAAAGATGGCACGGTTTTATTATTTTTTTCGTGAATAATTTTGTTTCAGGAAAAATCTCCGGCTTCACAAACTGTTTCCATCTTCCGAGAGGAAAGAACCAACTGAAACTAGTTGCGAGTTTGGGGTCATAATACACGTCTTTGCTTCAAGAACACTCTTGCAATAAATTCATTGTTCATTCCATCAAGTACAGAACACTAGGCTGCTCTGTTCAACAGATTGAGTTACCACAACTTACTTCACTATTTAGTGCTGTTGTGGCGGTGCCCCGTTCATCAGGGTCTATCGAAAGCAGAGTCTCAAGGAGAGGCAGAGCAGATGGCGGAAAGTCCTTGAATGTTTCTGCTATACAACGAGCATAAGGCTGTGGCGGCTTGAAAATATTGGCATTTGGCAATTTGAATTTGTTCCAATATGCTTCAGATGGTGAGCCACATAATTTGAAAATCTTATGCAGTTGCTCTACCTAAGAAAGAGAGAAAAAATCAAATGCAAGTCAGCATTCAAGCTTCAGCCTTGAGGCAAAGCAAGCAAAGCAAACTATTACATTGGAATATAGACAATACGTGAGTAACCAGCTAACCGAGAATACATATGGAAAATAGAGCCTAGACTGTGTTACAGAACCTATTGATTGACACAGATGACTTCCCTACCCATGGTTATCACTTGGGAAAGAATTTTCTGTTTCTATTTACTGACATGACCATGCCACCAGGATACTATTTTAAGAAGTAAGACCTCAAAAGTACCTCTGTCCGTCCTGGCATAATCGGCTTTCCATACAGTAACTCCGCCAAAATGCAGCCTGCACTCCAGAGGTCAATGCCAATTCCATAGCTGGTGGCCCCAAGCAAAAGTTCTGGTGCTCGGTACCATAGTGTAACGACTCTATTGGTCATAACTTGCTTGCGCTCAGGATCATAGAATGTGGCCAGTCCAAAATCAGCTATTTTCAGGTTTCCTTCATTGTCAATAAGTAAATTGGAGCACTTAATATCACGGTGCAGGACATCATGATTATGGCATTGCTCAAGCCCTGACAGCAGCTGCCTCATATAACATTTGACCTGATCACATATTTTGGAGAGGACAGGAGTTCATATTTTAGATAACCCAAAGAAGACTGAAAGAAAACTTGAGATTTCACTATGTCAAATCATGGATGTTTTGAAGTCCAGTGAACTCCGAAAACAAAAGGAAAGAGACAATATTATCATATCTTTAAGACAAACAGACTAGAGACCAAACAATTCCATTTAGCACCGACTTTCCATGAGTTCTGCAGGTGAAACTGATTAACATGTGAAGAGTACGATGAACCTCATTGCTCGTGCACAGCCTAAAAAGCTATTGAAAAATCGAGCGATCCTCTTTTTTGCCATATTAACAATCATATTCCTGAACATGTGAATGTTCGAATGAAATTTTACGGTTCAGCATGTTTGAGAAGTTAATATGCATGCAGTGAATCTCCATCGATATACCTCATCACCCCTAAAAAATCTCCTACAACCAGAACAAAAGACGATTCTTCTTTTTGAGACCAATATGCTCAGCTCCTTGAGCAAGTATTGCAAATGGGAAAAAAAATGGATGAGAAACCAACAAAAAATAACCCCATTTAGATTGTGCAAGCCTGCACTGGAGTTGCAGAAGCACGTAGAGAACTTCTCTTTTGGCAAAACAAGCTCGCAGATGCAGCCTTGAGATTTAGAGAAGTAAGCGGACTGTTGATCTGGTTGGTCAGTATGAAGTACAGATCCTTACTAACATCCAAAACTCGAGTAGGATTTGCAAGTCACCTCTGTGAACCTTAGGCGCAGGATTTTACTAGACATTCAGAAGTCAAATAGGCATCCTTCCTAAATTCCGCAAACTTACTATTTTGATAATTTGACAGTCTCCCAACCGCTCTCTTCGGTCTTCACTGAACATTCACATCTAAATTAAATTCCCAACATTCTAATTCAACTCTTACTTGTATCTCTCACTCTAATTCTCTGCCCAACACATAGTTTAACCGTTGCCATGACAAATTATACACTGAATTGGCCGTCAAGTGTATAACCAAAAGCTCATATCACCACGAAAGCCCCCTCGAGAAAGCAGAGCTAGAGCTGTATAAGACGATCAAAGCAACAACTGCATAGAACAGAGAAAACCCGCCATCTGATCAATCCCCAGTTTTCCACAACGAAATCGGAATCCAAGGATGATTTCAAACAACCGTGGCGCATCCACAGAACCACACAAGAATACGCAATCAGTAGGTAAGAAAGAAAGGCGGACAGGTTTGGAGAAAAAGGAGGTCACCTGAGGCTCAGTGAACTTGCCATTCTGGCGGGCCGCGATTCCAGAGAGATCATGTTCCATGTACTCGAAAGCCAAGTAAAGGCCCGACGACATGCGCGAAGTGACCGGCCCCTCGAGCTTGATCACGTTGGGGTGGTTGAGCCTCGTCAACACCAGAATCTCCCGCGCCATGAACTTGATGCTCTCCGCCTGCAGATTATCGAACCTGACCTTCTTCAGCGCCACCGTCTTCCCCGTCACCAGATCCTTCGCCTTGTACACGTTGCTGTACGTGCCTTCCCCAATCTACCACACGATTCAACCGTCAGAGCAAAGAACGCTTAAGCGCCAAAACAATCGAAGAAGAGCACGCCGGCGGCAGAGGTACCTTGGCGAGCTTCCGGAAGCTATCGGCGCAGCGAGGGACGAACTCGCCAATGGCATCCCCCACCGCGGCGACCAGCCACGGCGGCCAGCCCTGCGGGCTCCTGACGACGAAACGCGCGGCCGGCCGAGGCTCCGGCTCCGGCTCCGGCCTCTCCTTCCCCGGAGCACCGCGGGCGGACTCATCCCCCTCAGAGCCCGCGGCGGCAGCGGGGGGCGGCGCCTCCCCCTCGCTCGGGCTCCGGCTCCGGCGGGGGCGGTGTTTGTCGGCGGGGGCGCGGCGGCGGCCGTCGGAGATGATGGTGGGGATGCAACCCATCTGGTATCATGCGGTCAGCCACCGCAGCACGCGGTGGAGGGGAGGAGGAAAACTCGGAGGGGCTTCGGTCGGCACTCCAGCGAGGCCAGCGAGCTTAGCTAGCTACTTCCCCTGTTCATCATCTACGAGGGAAAACGTTGATGGGTTTTACGTCCGAATTATACTGTATGCGCCGCGCGTGTGCTGTGCGTATATATATATGCATGTCGAAGCAGAGAGAGACAGAGAGATACAGAGTTGGCTCCCGCGAAAGCGAGGAACTGGGAAAGCAGAGGTTGAAGACAGAGCATCAGTCCCCGCGCCGTTTTGGAAACGGGTCATGGAGTTGGCGCAATATATCCAGACTGCCACGGCAACCGTAAATACGGCCGTGCACATTTTGAGTCCGTAAATATTTGGGAGAAAAGTCACATGAAAAGCCCCAACTTTGTACGAGTGACATATTTACTTTAAATGATTTTTATGACATAAAAAAATACTAAATTTGCTCACTATGATTTTCCGCGATACAAAAAAGTCCTAAACTTTTACATAATGTTGATATCATATTGTATAAACTTAAACTAAATGTGTTACATGAATATAAGTTTGAGACTTTTTATGTCACAAAAAAGACATAGGATAAATGTGTTATAAATATTGGGATTTTTGGTGACTTTCACCTAAATCTTTAAATGCCGTTGGGTATTTTTATTTTTCTATTTGACTACAGATACCTCCAATATTGGGAAAATATTGACATCCTGGTATGCGGTAGGCTCTTATCGGGCATTAAATAAAATTCTTATAAGGATCCGCCTGTCATTTGCCCGCTGTACTATTGTAGTCAATTTATCATGTAAATTTCGATAAATTTAGCATTGCTCGATGTCCAAACGTAAAGAAATTGCCATCTCAGTATGGGTTTGATGTGATAAAAAGCAAAGAGGATGATCTTGCTCCCCGGTTGGTGGCATTTGCGTTGAGATTATCCAGAAATTTCCATATAGATAAAAAAACTCAGGTGCCTTTTTTTTTTTTCTTTTTATCTTTTTCAAGCTGGAGGAGTAGAAATGGTGGCGACTGGTGAGTGGTCACTCGGGTCATAGGGCCCATGGGACCTTCCCTGAAAAGTCAACAGCATGGAAAGAAAAGTCCGAGTAATGTCTTGGGCCCAAATTCAACAGCATCGGCTCCCCATCTTGACTCCTCCGCCCCTGGCAGCCAATTGAACTCGCGGGCCCCCTACTCTCCTTTCTTTTTTATATATTTTTTTCTCACTTTTTTCTTCCCGCAGCGATGCCCATCGAAAGAGTAGTTCATTATCTTATTCAATTATATAATTTTAATTGATTGATGGAGACTATGTCCAAACGAATCGAGCAAAGATGCCAAAGGAATTGGTTCCCCGGTCGATCCTCGTGACTCCTACCCATTTCGTGCTTTGCCAACGAGGATGAGGAGGCGACCGCTCGGATGACGAATCCCTTGTTTGTTGAGAGAATTGAGTGCTCATTTAAGGTGAATTTTCGCCTTTGTCGATCGTGTGATCTGATGCACAATGACGTTTACCTACCGTCCCGAGAGCGTGACATGCGTTCTTCCCACTGCAAAAATTTTCCCTTTTTTTCCTCGAGACTTTTTACGTACACCACGGTGTTCGAACTTCCAGACCCCGACACTTTTGTCAACGACTTAGAAGACGATTCCGCGAAGAGAATGTCGTTCTAGTCAAAAACCCTTTGGGAAGGAACGATTTCCCCTGCGGAATTTTTCTTCTCCGATGCGGGGAGATGGGGTCGCGGTGGTTAGGGAAAGCGGGAGGGGCGTCGAGGAAAAGAGATGGAAAAGAAAAGAAGGGTCGAGTGGGTAGGGAAAGAGAAGGCTAGGAGGAGGAGGAGGAGGAGGAGGAGGTGCTAGGTATTGGTGGAAAATGGGAATTAAATGCGTGATGGGGAGATGTGATTGGTTGGAATGTCAAAGGGATTCCCGAGTAATTAATAAGGGATGAAATTGAAAAGAGGAGGAAGGATACAAAAGCTTCCTTCAGGCCTACAGAAATAAAAGCGAGGCACATGTCCCCCATTTGGACTTTTGAAGGCAAATCCAGATGCTTATTCCTGAGCCTCCTCCGCAGGTAACCCCCCATTTCTTTAAGTTCCCGACTTGAGGAATAATTCCCTGTTCCATATAAATATATCCCGAAGCCACCCACAAGAAAGAGGATATACAAATCGGTAGAGGTGAACCTGTGGGCAGGTTCAACTCGAGAACCAACCCATATTGGCCTTACCCGGCTAGTTCAAATGGGAATCAAACCGGTTTCTCATTCCAAAAATTGGAAATTAACTTTCACCGGTTAGGTTTTAAGCCAGTTCACCCCTAACCTTTCTTAAGTTCTTTTGCTCTTTTTTTTTTAATCAATTCAGTCTTATATCCTCGAGTTGAAAAAATTCTTCCATTCATATTTGACATGATGCATTTGTATATTCAATAAAATGAAACCAAAAAAATATCCCCACTGGTTCTGGGGTTAGTAAGCCGACTTAACATTGCAGGTTTTAAGTTTCAATCTAAAATTTACCTACCTTAGAACTGATAACTCTAATTATAAAAGTAATTTTTAGTGGAAACGAGGTAAAGGGGTGGTTGTGTGACTATGAAATTTTGAGAAAACACAACATCAGTCAATCGCGGAGGTCACGTCCTATCCCATCCATAGCTGTTACTCTCAGTTTCAGTGTTCCCATTTTGTACCCCGTGCTTTCTACGACCGAAATGGACATCTTGACTCGGTCCACCCATCCATTGAAGGAGGTCGACTGGCCTGCCTAATTTTTCCGGTAGCGTGTTAAGACGCTCGTGCGACTTCCGAGGAGAAATCAAACTCACAGTCTCCTGCTGTGCCCACGTTATGCAGCCTTGAGAAAAAGACAAGACTCATTTTTCCAGCTTTTGACTCCGCCTACACGCGTAGATGTTGGGGGCAACACAGTTTCGCACGTCCGAATTCTCCCCATTAACGTCCGTAGCAGCACCAAGAGGAGTAGGCTCCACGCATGCCCGGGGGCAACGCCTGCCATTGCCTGTCTTCCACGCCTCAGTACACAGTCCCCAGCAAACAGACCAAAACAAGAAGCACCATTGAAGGCAAGGAGGTGAAGGAAAGACAAACCTCGCGAATTGACGTGGCATCTCATCTGTGGCTGTGCAGAGACTTGGATAGGGCTCCCCATGTTTTCCGTGAGGCCATAAAACTCTTGAAAGACCTGCAAATTTGCCACTCCATGCTCCCACATTCACACTTGAATCACAGCTCAGTTCAATCTTCACATTCAGCTTTCTCATTTGAAGAAGCGGGTAGTAAAAAATCCTGACATCTCTCGTCGAGGATACAAGGAAATGGCACTATGCTGCGAAGAAACAGACTCCACAGGCATGCTGATAGGGTTGGTGATAGCTCTGGTCATCGCAATGCTCTTCTTTGTCATCTGCCAACCTCACCCTCCCAGGAGAATCACCGTTTATCGTTGCAACTGATTCAATTGTAGTTTTCATCTTTTCATTTAAGGTGAAATCAAGACCCTTCTACTTATAATAGATGGATCCTGAATCTCTGTATCGAGCATGAAAGTATCTCTCTCTACATTCGTCAATGAATATATTAAGGTGTTCAATGAAAAATCCTTGTGCATTTGCCCATGAGATTGATCTAAATTCAAAAGTTCCACTGCAATTTGATTCCAGCAATAACTCTCCAATCCTTTTGATTTTATCAGAGAGAGAGAGAGAGAGAGAGAGAGAGAGAGAGAGAGATGGGTCATGTCAACTGCATTTTGTGCAGTCCCAATTCAATCTCTCGTCATGAGTGAGGTTTCACTTGACTGCCAACATCATAAGCTGCTGATCAACGGAAACATTAAGAAAGGCGGCCAATTAATTTGATCTCACTAACTCGACCAATCCATGTCAAAAGCAACCAAACTCAACTCTTTCACAATCTCTCGCATAGTATGAAAATGAGCTTAAAGAAAATTATCTGCCAACTGACAAACAAAAAATTACCATAAATTTCCACCGTGGCAGAGAAGGATCTATCTGTGTAACACGCCAAGGTATTGATTCCTATTTTACAGGAAAAAATAGAAGAGGGCCCCTATTTTACAGCTACAAAATGTGAGATGTGACATTCACAGCACGGACTTATTCTAAAAAATACAGTTATCCCATTCCACCCCAGATATCCCATTCCCATGTAACCAATTAGGCACGATCAATCCAAAACAAATCCAGAAGTCAACTGATGGAAAATCCTGCCTCAATACTCAATGCAATTGGTGCACAGGATTAGAAATTTATAATAACTAGTGAATAGTGAACCGCCTTTGACTAAAAAAAATAAAAATAAAATAAAATAGCGAACCACCTCCATAACCACATTCTTTGGCAAAGCAAATCATACTAATTAATCACAGAAGTATCCACCATTTCGATAGAGACCCTTTCCTCATTAGCAGGAGTTCATGATCCCAACTCCTCATCAGAATTCAACTGTATTCACTTCTATCGTAACAGTTTGTCAGCCAATTATGTCATAAAACTAATTGATCCAGCATTGATGTCTATAAGGAGGACCACAATAGTCCCCAGCATCCAAAACCATGCATTCACTGAGCAGGTTAACTACATGTAATTAAATCTTTGCAAGTTATACTTTTGGGTCTCAATCATGGACACTGCAATGAACTTTACAATCAGTAGTTGTCGAACCCTAGGCAGAGCAAAGTTTTTCAAGAGCCAAGTTCTCATCACCACCAACAGCGTCCAGTGTACTCCTCACAAGAGATTCAAGGAAGCCCATTTCCACCAGCCGTTGTACCTAGATCAAAAAACTCACTTAGTCAAGTTGCTATCATTTAAGCAATTTTCACTAAGAATGCTAAGGTGATAACTGATAAGTCATGCAAATCTGGAGTCACAAATAAATATTTCAGACTTCTGTTGGGAATAATCTTACAAAAATGCATTCTAATGTTTTCCCCCTGATAGTTATACACATGAAAGCACTAAGAGATTACTGCATATACAATGCCCACACAAATACACATTTACATCACCACACCACCACACACACACACACACACACAAAAAAGCAGAGCAGCATTACCTTTTCTTCAATCCCAAGGGCAGATGTCTTGGCAAAGGTTTCAGTCCAATATCGTGCTGTGCCAACGAATGTCTGGTAGTCTTTAAGATACTGTAATATCCTTATACAGACACTTTATTATATTACAACTAAAACCATCAACAAAAATATGTAAACAAAGAGGCAATGCCAGCAGCGAAGGGAACCTGTTGTGCTACCACCGCATCTTGAGGGTCATCAGGTTCAGGGGCAGACAGCAATGCTTGTATAGAAAGAAGCGCAGTCTTCAAAGTGAGTGCTGGGCTCCACTGGTCCTTCAAGATGTCCAAACATATTGCCCCACTTTGGCTGCTGATATTAGGGTGCCTACACAATTTGTATGCACAAAATACTTATATCTATCAATCCGAATTTTGATTTAGCAACTTACTACAGCTAGAGTTCGCATTTTAGCTTCATATTCCTCACATAGCGAGATATCGAGGAGACTCAAACCGGATCCACAAAGTGTTCTTTGATTACTTAAACTTTCAAAGGCCTATGAGAGGAGAATTTAATGCCGACTGAGCACAAAGAGAAACTCAACTTAAGCTTGAGAGTCATTCCAACAGGATGCTGTTTCAATAGAGAATGTTAAAAGATGCACAAACAAGTTAGGCCTCCATCTAAGTAAAGTGCAGAAACAATGATGAAAACAGATAAATTTATCAAAAAGGTTACTTCAGAGAATTCGGATGGTTAAGGTTTGGTCTGGAATGTTTAGACTGGAGTTGCACAAAATATGAATAAGGAATGAGCCATAATTAAGGCATAGAAGTTTCCCTGATTCCTGGTTATCCAACACGAGTAGGGGCGACGGCATTAAGTGCCCATCGCATGCTCAGCAACCATCATGCAAATACAACTATTAGATGTAATTTGGGCTTACATCTCATCTTTCAGTAACAAAAGATTAGCTACCGTATGCATTACCTAACAACGACAAGAAAAAAGCAGCAAACAACATTTCATCCTACCAAACTTTGGTCACAAACTGCATTTTGGGGGGCTGGAATGGATATGCATCTGCACCAAGAAAATGAAAAATAATGGATATCAATCATTACAATGCAAGATCAAAATGTCACTCTTTCTGCACTTTATAACAGCAAATAAACTTATACCACATAAATGAAAAAGAAAGGCACATGTAACAGCGCAGAACCAAGAAAACAAGCGGTGCAGACATTGTAGTCATTCTAAATCACTGTCTTGAGTTCAAATTTGCCATTTTTAAGGAGGATCCCTCCAACCCACCCACTCATCGGCACACACATACACACATACACACATACACACATACAGCGAGTACCGCTCGGTTTTCAGAGGGAGTCCAACATCCAAAATGGACAGATCAATGAAGCAAATGACTTACAACGCAACGGCACTCCAGCTGCCATTTCGGTCCATAATCGTGTCGTCTCAGAACCGAAATTCGACGTCCCCAATTAAAATGACCGCCGGGAATTATACACGGACAGTGCTTAAACCATCTTCGATAATCTAGCTATGAACATACACGCACTCTCACTACCTCGCGATACCCAGCAGACAACGAAACCGGAGGAAAACCAAAACGGCACACGCGAGACGCGCTCGACCCACACTGAACTCCAGACGACGAGAAAGACGAGACAGGCCCCCGACGACGCAGGGACGAACTGCGAGGCAACAAAAGGGCGGGAATGTACCGGGAAGGGTGATGTCGATTTGGAAAGTGCCGCCTTCGTAAGGGGTGCCGATCGGACCGGGGATGGTGCCGATCAGGCGGGCGAGGTTGTCGGCTTTAGGGCTCACCTTGATGCCCGACGCTTGGGAGTCCTTGCTGCATTCCTGGAGCTCCTTCTGCACTCTCCCGAAGTCTATCATCTTCGACCTCGAGACGGGACGACGGGGAAAACCCTAGCCGAGCTCCTCGCACTGGGAACGGAGAAGAAGGCAGGCGGATTTTGGAGAAGAATAGTAGAAAGGTAAGAGTGAACTAGAGAGAGAGAGAGAGAGAGATTTGAACGCCCTTGGGGCTCTCGCTTTATTTTTGCAAAATGGTCCACGTTTGGTGGCGATGCCAAAAAATATTTATAGAAATCACTACTCAATTACGGTCCCCAAATAGTATTACGTGTTACGTTCGTCCCGTTTCGATCCGATTCTTTACTTGATTCCCAACACGAATTGGGGGTATCTTAAGCGTGAAGTATGCCCGACGACCTTTCGATAAAGACGATGGCACGTCTGGCAAATCGTTCGTTTGTCCATCGTGGACATTCTTGCATGGAATTTTTAACTCGCCATCACTTTACAATACCCGGTAACCATATCATCCTTCTGCATGTGCACTTTGGAGTTGCTTCCTAAAACTTCACTCGGCCACTCCTTGCTTGTTTTGATGAAATGGGATCAGATAACCATAAGCCATTTCCCAATTCACACATGTTTTTATTTTTTTTTATTTTGTATGCTGCAAAAAGCAGACCAGACAGGAACAACTCAAATAACCTCTGAAACACGAATAAATAAAAAGAACAGGGTAATACATGAAATCCATCAGTACATAATGGAGGTTGACACTTGACAAGAACGCAACGCGGTGAAGGCTTGGTCCATGACTCAGAATCCTACTCGAGTGAGCTCCACACCGTCACAACCAGAGAATGCTTTGAAAGAATACACAATCATGCAATGTCTCGAGAGATACTAGTCTAACGAAAAGGATTTTGTATCGGCATATTATATACGATGGCTGCCTTACCGCAGCTCTTTGCTGACAGCCTATCCCTATATACAGTAACATTTACAACAAGTATCCTTGTCATCTCCATCGTCTTCTTTTATCTTTGATATAAAGCAACAGATATTTCACCGATTCACACAGTCCCGTGAATCTGCCTAAGGTTCCCAAATCTCTGATGTACCATTTCATCATCTCCAGTCGGCAATGCAAAAACTTCATTAGACATATTCCAGCCTGCACTCACCCTTCAAAGCTCCGATGCAAAACAATCATTCCGTGATCATTTTCGAAACCACCATCAGTAATCCTTACATTTGTGCTACCTCCAGATGAATTAATACTATCTTCATTTGCGCTATCTCCAGTTGGATTCATCTCCGTTTCTGTACTGGCAAGGGCTTCACTCGTCCTAGAAGTCATAATCCCATCCTCCATTAGGTGTGAAATTTGAGGCTCGTTTGGTAAATTCACCTTACTGACTCTTTCTGATTCAGAAATTGATCCCCCACCATGTTCTGTTCGATCGTTAATGTAGCTCTCTCTGTCAACATTTACTAACTCTTTCAAGGAGCCATCCTGGCTTGGATTGCTCCCCAATTCGATGTCAATGATGGCTTTCCTCATGTTCTGGCAAGCAAAATCGCCATTCATTCTTCGAGAAGGAAACTGAGGCTCCTTTGGTATCTTGTCCCTGAAATTGTTCTTTGATGGAGGTATTGGAGAGAAGAATACCTCCTTGAAGTTCCCTAAGACCCCTTTATTAAAGGGATTATCTTGTTTATCATAGCGATACCTGAAGTTCTCATAAGTAGTCTGCAAGAGCACATCAACATTGCAAAGCATCAAAGGACATGTCATATCGTATGAGAAATTGATGTCTTGGATTTTCATCATAACAGGGCAACTCCTGCTATGATATGTGAAACACAGGAAAAGAGAGGCATAATCCACTAGATAGTGAGTATGGAAAAAATTTGAAATGCAGCATTCAACTCCAAAGACTATTGACAGGAAGTTTTTGTGCTTGCTTAATCTATTGTGAAACTCTTTGAACCCAAACTTGCCTTTGCCAAGCCCAAACTCCAAAGCAGCTCAAAGGCCTTTGGCTGTCCAAAACTACTTTTCAAAATTTTCCCAGACTCACTGTGTAGCTATAACTTGAGGAAATTTGCTAACCTGGTTTGTGCTGATGAGATAAAGATGGAAGACAGTCAAGCCTCCAACAAACCAAACTGATAAGAAAGAGTAAATTATCAGCACAATGGAGGCGGGACTTTTGATTAATGCTCTCCAGACTGAGACATGCTTGTCATCCATGATTCTAGCAATATAGACCCAGCTGAAGCTGAAGATATATATGCAGAGAAGAGTTGCAGAGAGAACGAACATGAAGAAGAATCGGTAGTTCCGCTGACACGGGGAAAAAAGAGCCTAATTCAGTAACATCACAGCCACTAGCTAATAAAGTAGAGCAGTAATGATAATTCTCAAAGCACACATGCGATAGAGCATAGCACTCATATTACTAGTTGGATCCAATCAGACATTCATCATCTGAGCAAGAAGGCATTAGATGCAATAGTGCATAGTACCCATATTACTAGTTGGATCAAATTAGACAATCATCATCTAAGCAAGAGTGCAATAGGTCAACACCCACGTAGTACGCCCAACAAACACTTTAGATATATGGTCTAATCTAATGATGGGAAGTATAAAGATTGTTATGGTAATCATTGGTAAATCCAACTCAGATATTACCTGCTGAGACGCCAAAAGGTTTCCCACCTAATTACTATCTGATGCTTCTATTACATAATAAGGCTAAATAAACGCCAATCCAATTAATTATATAAAGGAAATTGGCTAAAGGATTACAGCTGCAGAATCTATTTTGCTAATCTTCAAGAACGCATTTCTTCCCACTATGTTTCGAGGCAGAAAATTTACCGTGTCGATCAATTCACACTTTTACCATCCAAAATGATTTTCCACAATGTGATGAAACTTCCTTTTTCAACAAGAAAAGCAGTTCACAAAATGCTGTGACATTTGATCATTGACGTGTTTTCTACAGCAAAGTGCATGGCATGGGTGGATCACTGCTTAAAATATAAACTTGATATTTTCTTTTAAATTTATCTTCTATTTAGGTTAGCTATCTGTCACAATCAGTGAACCCAAAAAAAAAAAAAAAAACTGCTAAAAAAATGAACTTACCAATCCTATGCATTGGCCAACCCAAGGGCAATGATGGTCAAATCTTTCAACACAGTTGTCGCATATTGAACAGTGAGAACATCGAGGAGGCCTGAATAGCATGCAAGTATCACAGTATTTGACCTTCACTGGTATTCCATTGATCCTCACCTCTTTTATTAGTGAGTTGCGTCTCTCTGCAAATTCCTCGTTTTGAGAAATCTCATCTGGTGGGTGAGTACTACGAGGAACTATACCAGGATCTCTTGCTGATACCAACAGCAGGAAAATCAGAGCCTGATAAAACAGATACCAAGAAATATCAGAGGAAAGCACATATGAACCAGAAGGATTAGCTGTTGTTTGTTCTTTCATCTATAAATCCTTAATTGTATAAAAATATCTCATACTAATTTGACCAGTTATTGCCATAAACCTAATAGAAAATTTACAAGGGTCGTGGAACTTTACTAAGTGAAACTTGAATTAACACAAACAGGAAATTTTAAAGTAGATAGGGACCAGACTTACAGATAAGGTCAATACGAGAACAATGACCATTATCAAGATACCCAAGTGATGCTGAAAATCATTAATCAATTTTCTGGCAACAAAGATACAGAAAACAGCAACAGGACCAATGATAAGCAGTGGGGTTAAGAGAAGAGATATCGCATCAGGTCCAAATATTAGCCTCCCTTGAAGAACAAAAACCTGCAAATTGGAACAACCAAACATAAATACGCCAAGTTGACGAAGTATATACAAGTTAGTAGGGCAGCGAGTTGTGGGTCAAAGGACATAAAACCCTTGACGATGTTAGCACTTCCCAGTTATCCTCCCTTGACAGAATTAATCATGATTTGAATAAGAATTCTAGATGAATACAACCAGCACAGGACAAGCTATATGATGACTTCCTTGCTATGAGGACAACGAGCACCCCTATATGAGTCTCAGTGGCAGCAACAGAACGACTGGTGTCTAGTTTAAGCCATATTAGCCGTCCACTGGACAGATTCTTCAAGTATTTCACATTTTCTAGAATCATATTTAATTGTGTTATCCGGGGAATCCTCCTTGTGTTCCCATCGTGCCTGTGCAAATTGAAATTGATGTTATTTTTCTACAAAGTAGAACCTTTCGAAGTTTTGCGCTTCTTTGGTGATGACTGATATCATTGTGCTTGGTTGCATACATGCTAGTACGCGACCTAGCCTCAAAGCGCAGCTCAACAAGCATCTAATAGAGAAAAGTTCGATCATTTCTGAACACGGACACATACTGGCATGCAATACATCCTGCACAATCGGCAGAGGAAACTATCAAGCGGCGAGAAGTCGCTTCGCCGACTGGGCACAGCAACTTGCATCTCTAACCAACAGTGTTAACTGCAAAGAAGAGAGACAACACTGTATGTCCTCGTTCAGATTAAAACGCCCAAAGTGATCGGTTGATCAGATTCAGCGGAGGACCAAAACACTTCGGGTCAATCTGACGTTCTTGCTCAGCGACTACGGCTAAGACAGAAAAACACGCGCGATCAAAACCGACACTAGCTCGCATAATCCGCCGCGAAATCCCAATCCACGCACGAGAGCGCGATTCGAAAAATCAAAGAAGCGATCGAATTTAGAACGAGCAGAGTTGACTCCCGGAGAAATCGGAGAGCGACGGAGAGCAGCGAGGGAAACTCACATTGTTGCCCTTCCAAGCCTCGTACGCTCGGAGGAACCCCGCGTCGTCGGGGCTGTGGCCGGAGTCCGCCGCCGACGGAGGAGGATGAAACGCATCCGCCATCATCTCCGCCGTCCTCCTCCTCCTCTCTCCGGGCAACGCAATCTGAAAGAGTCAACGGACCGAAATGGCGATGCGAGAAGGGAATCGGGGGGAGGGAATTGAAGGAGGAGAGGTCAAGAGAAGGCGGCTCCCCTTTTTCTTTAAAAAAATAATAAATAATAATGACAACAAATCGGAAATGCTTTTGTGCGGGGGAGGAATTTGACTATTCAAAGTTCAAAGGAGTTGAGGTTGGGACGTCCGATTCCGCCAACTACCGCCGCCGCCGGCCTTCACGGCGGTGAGCGACGCTCGCTGTCATTCCAATTCCGATTATTAGAAAATGAAATCCAATTTGCCAGTTGTCTTTTTGGTCTGTCGTCCGCTTTTTTTTTTTCTTTTTTAATTTTTCGCAGGAGAATTTCGAGTTGGACGGAGTCCACGCCACGGCCCGGTCCGATTCCGACCCGTCCTCGCACTCAACCTCGCTGCTGTCGCGCCGAATATTCAACTCCTCGCGGATGAATTCGCCACCAGAAGAAGCCCCCGCCGACATGCTTGCCAATGCCATGAAGAATTCCTTTCTTTTCTTCCTAATTCGTTTCCCTAGATTCTCCTTTTTTTTTTCGTTTTTCCCTATCTTTGAAATTAACGTACAGGACTCTCAACATGTGTCCATAAGCTCGTGAGTACCGAAATTTTATTTTTATTTTATTGAACGAAATAATTAGACACCATTATTTGTACGTTATCTATCTTTTACTTGTAAGTCCGTCAATACATCTGGAGGTGATAAAAGATGTTAGCTTTAAAATTTGGTGTTGGAAGGTCATGAGTTAAACGGCTTCAGAATGGTTGTACGCCATTGAATCTCAATTTGACATGTCTTCCGTATAGGAAAGGACTAAATAGGGTTATCTTTTGTCTTTTAGTTAGATAGATAGTTTGACAATACATATATGAGTTGATCAAAGAATTTTCTATACTTAAATATGGTACTATCTAAGACCATATGCATCCATGTTCATCATCTCATGACGTGTGGCATGTCTTATAAACATAGAATTAGCAATTCCCATTATTTCCTAACATGGTATTATATAGAGAGAGAGTTAACTACAATGGTCTATGCTACATGTGAAGAATTAATAGGTGTGCACGTATTATCTATTAAAATCAATGTGAGCCGTCATATCTGGTGAAATTTATATGGTCATAGGGAACTGACTTTTTGAAAAAGTCCTAAATCCTTCTAGTATATATAGAGCATTCACCTAATAATTTCTACTATGTGAAGATTTGCATGTTACCATTTCAGAAATCAAGTATCTTAATAAGAGAATCCTTAAAAAGTTTTATTGGCATGTATATATATTGGAGAATAAATTAACGATTTTAACTGAGATTTGCAAAGAATGTTCTAGATGATTGACAATTCAAAGACGATCACATGATGGGCAACATCATTTTCAAATTCATAAACTCGTAATGTGAAAGAAAAAAAATGGCATGTGCCGAACATTGTTAGAATAAGAATGATAATTAAGAACGGGAAAAAATCTCACTTAAGAACGAGGGAAAAAATTGCAATAACCTAGTCCAGGAGAGGTGCGATATAAATGTTTTGTTGGATATATCATAAACATTGAAATAATATGTACTAATGAGCACATACTGTAAGGTCAATTAGTGCATCGAAAATTACAATATTTCCATATTTGATGATTTAACAAATGTCCCAAGAGCACTTTTCAACAAAATATAAATGAATAATGCTTAATTGACTGTCCTCCATAAAAAAATGGAGTGACGGTCAAACATGGGCCACAAGAAATTTTTGTGGAAATCGTTGACTTCCTCAATCGGTTTCATTTTTACTTTTTTTTTCTTTTTTTTTTTCAGACTTGTATAATTCTTTATCACAAGCTCAAATTGAGAAACAAATCAAAGTGATAATATCCATACAATAAGAAACAAATCCTGCAATACTAATCAAATGATAAGAAATATATGAAGAACTCAATTGCAACTTTTAAAATAATGGATACTATTCTCTAGCCAAAGAAAAAGATTATGTGGATATTGTTCTCAAATTTTGAAAAAAAAAACTTAATAACTCAAAAAATAGGAATGTAATTATCTTTTGTGTGTGTGTGTGTAGAATGTGTAATTATCTCATATGCTTTGAACTTCCACTTATTGTATGATTTTGTAATTGAATAAGTCATAGCTATAGAGAAAGGTTTGTTAATCTCTAATTTTCTCATTGCAAGGAAGTAAGAGGTATTTATTGTCGTTGAATTTTAGTTTGTATCTATTTATTTTAGACATATATATCTTGATTTTTCTCTAATCTTGTTCAGATGGATGGAGTTCGTATTGAAAGTAACTTCGATGTTGAAAATAATGGTAGTGATGAAGAAGAGATAAGAAAAAATAATTTTTTAGCTTAGTTTTGACTGATGTGATCCTAAGATTGATCTTTTAATGTTTTAGGTCCCAACACATCTTCATCTACGAGATTTGGAGCAATAGGTATTTTTTCTCTACTAATTCAATTTTCTTATTCTGATCTTTTTTTGACTTCATTTGTTTGATACATAATAGATTTTTTGGTCTTAATTTTAGGTTACTAGAGAATCCTTCTAGAGTAATTTGATTTCGGCGAAAGGATTGAGAAACTAATTCATCACACAATGATATTGTCATTAGTTGTAAAGTCAATGTTTCAAGTTTTTTTTTTTTTTTTCATTTTTTCGTTTTTTAAATTTAATAGATCTATATAATGACATTGACAATTTTTTTTTAGTAGGTGATAAATTTTTTTACTTACAATTATATTTTCTTTCATCATATTCAAGAAAATTGATTTTGTAGGCCCTCTTATGTTTTGGTCTCTCGATTTGAGCTTGCAAAAAGAAAACATAAAAAAAGACTAAAAAAATTGAAACCAGGAAAAGAAATCTTACGTATTGGAAAAACTAAGCTCAAGTAGCACGAAAATTATTAATGCATTAATGCATTAATGGCAATTTATCAAATCGATTGGCTTTGGCAACCTTAACTTTAAAAAGCGAGTACCATATTTACTAGAGAAGAGTGAAAATTACCAATCCCTTGAAAAATTACCAAGATTGGGTACTGCATTTATTGCAAATATATTTGTTTACTAAATGTACCAGACAGTTATATCGACCTCAGATGCAAAGACCTTATTGTATCACTACATGAATATACGAAATTAACCATCTATCAAAAAGGTTACTAGCTTAAAGTAGTATGATTTAAGAAGAGAGAGTGGCACACATCAAATAGTCCAATACGCAGATTTATAGGAAATGTGTACGGGACATGGTAATGAAAAAACTTTTTCCCGCTTAAGGTAAATAGAATAACATTTTGGTGCTATATCTATTACACCACGACAACTACGACACATTTTTTTTTTCTTGTTGGGTTAAAGGCTCGTTTGTTTTTCAACTTAATGTAAGTGTTATCTAACAAATGTATAAATTCTGACAAAAAAAAATGTATAAAGAATAAACATGTTAAACAATTAAGACATGGTTTGACCCAACTTTCACATTGCAGTTTTATTAGTCACGAAAACGCAATCCCACGATCTCCATAACTAGAACAAAAACACATATAATCGAGTATAAATATTAACATACCTGTTTTGGAATCCATCATTCTTGATGCGGAAAATTGATGATCTAAGCGCAAATGCTTCTCATCATTGCCCTCTATATTACTGGCTCAATGAGACGGTATCTCATCTTTAGCGATTAGTAAATGCTCTTTTGTGAGGATAATTGTGTGTGTTAGGATTAGAGAAGAGACTTGAGCATTATTTATAAAGTTTCCACTTAGGCCCTCTCATTATGGGCTGGGCTCAACTCGGTTCACACTAGCCAACCCCATATTAGACTAATTAAAAAGCTTTCTACCTCACTTTATTTAACTAATCCAAATAAAACGGAAATTATAATATCAATTAATGTAACCTACATTAAAAAAACTCACATTTTCTCACTTGGACTATATTAATTGAAATTGCACCGTATATGCGCCCTTGGTCTAGAGATAATTCTCAATAGTCAACCCTATCCCATAAATTCTCAAATACCGAATCATGAAGGTAATTGTATGTATACATACAGAGCCTTTTATGGTCATTAGTGTTTTTAGTTTATTGATATTGATCATTATGGTAGCGTGACAAATGAATAACACCTCTCATAGAAAATAATACCTTATGTGTCATCTCATTTGTCAGTTAATATTCTTTTACCTTAAGTGTCACAAATACTTGTGTCTCTAGAGAATATCTTTATGGTTCAATGAACTTGCATATGTCTTATCCTTATAATTAATCTTTCTTTATGTATATCTTGAGGTTTTTATCAATATGTATTCAATTAATAACAATACACTCATAAATACTTTATTAAACGCAAAAGTTGATAGATATCAAAACGTTATTAAATGTAATAAATATAGATGTAAACTTTATTAGAGGAAAATTAAAAGCAACTCCCACTAAATAACATCATCCCATGATGCTCCTAAACCCATACTAATGACATGTCGTTCAAACATACAAGAGCGTAGGCCTTTAGTTAGTAGATTTGCCATCATATCATTTGTAGAAATATGCTATGCTACAATGTTACCATTATGTATTGTCTCTTTTATAGTCATAAACTTGACCACAATGTATTTAGACCCCTTAAGACCTCTATTGTTGTTAATAAATAATACTACAGAGTTATTGTCACAGTACAATTGTATAGGCCTATTCACAAAATAAAAAAATGGTTAACTCTCTAATGAGGTTCAGGAACCGAATAGCCTGAGTAGCATTTGAAAAACATGCTAGAAACTTCGTTTGTATAGTAGAAGATGATATAGATTTCTCTTTCTTGTTCTTCCATAATGTTGCACCTTCTGCCAACATAAAAATGTATCCTATTTTTAACTTTATATTATCATAGAAGCTGGCAAAGTTTGCATCTGAATACCTTACTAGCTGCAGGTTCATAACATGTCTATAAATCAACATATAATTTCTTGTCCTATTTAAGTACCTTAAAATCTTTTTGGCAACAACCTAGTGATCGTGTCCTAGATTTGATTGATATTTACCTAAAAGTCCACTCGCAAAAACGATGTCTAATTTAGTACAAACTTGAACATACATGATACTTTCAAGTGCATTAGCATAAGGTGCACCCTTCATTTGGGTTTTCTCAAAATTTGAAAAATGGTATTGTGAGAGACTCAATTTATCACCCTTAATAACATAAGCAATTCCTGAGTTGTAGTGCTGCATATTGAACCTCTCTAAAATACGATTAGCATATGTCTTCTGAGACAAACCCAATATATGGCGAGAATGATCCCTATGGATCTCAATGCTAAGAACAAAAGGCGCCTCCCTAAGGTTTTTCATGTCAAATTTTTTTGATAACATTCGCTTTGTCTCATGCAATAATCCAATGTCACTACTTGCAAGTAAGATATCATCTATATAAAGTATGATAAAAGTATATTTCCTCCCACTGATTTTGTAATATATATACTGATCTATTTTGTTCTCAACAAATCCGAATGAAATGACAACATTATGAAACTTTAAGTACCATTGTCTAGAAGCTTACTTGAGGCTATAAATAGATTTTTTTCAATTTACATACAAGTTTACTTGAATCATTTGTTGCAAAACCTTAGGGTTGCATCATATAGATCTCCTCATTAAGGTCTCCATTTAGAAAATTAGTTTTAACATTTATCTGGTGTAACCCTATATCAAAATGCACCACTAATACCATAATCATTCTAAAAGAATCTTTAGAAGATAATGAAGAAAATCTTGTTTCATAATCTATTCATTCTCTTTAAGTGAAACCCTTAACCTTTAAACTTCTCAATCTTTCCTTTGGAATCCTTTTTAGTCAATGAGCTTGTAGCTTTCAGGCAATTTAATAAGCTTTTAACCATCAATGTGTTTCATAGATTGCATTTCGTCTTTCATTGCATCTAACTACAAAGGATAAGAAACAACATTTGTATGAGTCATTGGATCAACAACGTAGTCGATATCGTAGTCAAGTTCTCCCATGTAGACTACAAAGTTTAGTGGTATAGTTGAACATCTTTCCATAATTGATCTCTTGAGTAGAGCTATTGCAACCTCATTTTGAACTTGAGGGGCTTAAAGAATTTCATCAGAAACCACCTTAACAACATGATCTTGAAACATAATAGGCTCAACTTGTAGTATTGGAAGCTCCACAATCATTTGCATAGGAAGAGGTAGGGATATAGTAATCCCCACCATACTGTCATTTTCAATAATTTATGAGTAGCTACCCTTTTTGGCTACATCAAACTCCAAAAACTTTGCTATCTAAGATTCCACAATTCTTGTACCTCAATTGGAGTTATTAAATCAATATCCCTTGAATGATTTGGGTAAGAGACAAAGTAACACTGAATAGTTTTGGAGTCCAACTTACTTAATATTAGATTATATAACTTCACTTCTACAGAACACTCCCAAATTTTAAGATGATTCAAGTTAAGTTTACGTCCAATTCACAACTCAAAAGGAGTCGATGGAGCAGCTTTGATAGGAACACGATTTAGAATGTAAAGCGCTGTTTTCAAAGTTTCACCCTATAGAAAACTAGGTAAATTTGTTCTACTAATCATATTCCTTATCATATCCAAAGTAATGTGGTTATGCCTTTCTACCACATCACTTTATTCAGGACTCCCAAGCATAGTAAATTGAATTACTATCCCAGAATCCTCTATATATTTGACAAACGACCCTTTAAGTTGTCCAACATCATAATGTCTACCAAAATACTCACCGCCACGGTCATATTTGACAATCTTTATGATTTTTCCCAACTATTTCTCTACTTTAGTCCAAAGAATCTCAAATATGTCAAGGGACTCAAACTTTTCTTTAATCAAGTATAGGTATCCATATCGAGTATAATTATCAATAAATGTGATGAACTAAAAATTTCTACATGAAGTCACTCGTATATGATCCACTACTATTAGTGTGAATGACCTCCAACAGATCATAACTTCGAATTGCGTTTTTTTATTCTTTATCTTAGTTATCTTACCTCTACAACAGTCTATGCAAGTCTTTATATTACTTTTAAGAATAGGCAAAATGTCAGCCTTTATCAACCTTTCTACTCTTTTTTTAGAGATGTGACAGGACATTTATACCACAATGCATAAGACTGTTCCTTAAGTAGAGATTTTTTGGAAACAACATTTTCAGCTATATAAACGACATATATAGGAGATATACACTATTGGTACAATTCATTGGACATATTGTAGCATCCGACCTTATTTGAATTAAAAAAATACTATTGCTTTTTTATTTCAAAAGAGTATCCACACATGTTCAAACAAGATACATAAACTAAGTTCTGTCTAAAGAAATGTATGTGTGTTTCTTACCTTTTTTATTGCAAGAACTGGAGGCATACAAGACAATGTGCCCTTTATCTTTCTTTAGTTTTTCTTCTTCTACCACCACCCTTGCTATTAGGTCATTAATTGACCGAGTCTAACTTTAGGAATTATAATTAGTCTTGACAATCCCAAAATTAGGTGGAAGAGTGTTTAAAGCCTAATAGACAATGCAGGTAATAAGAATAACAACATTAAGAGCATGAAATTTTGTCTATAGATTTACCATCCTCATAACATAATCCCTAACTCCACTACAATTATCATACTTCATATTAAAGAGTACTTGCGGGTGTATCCCTATCTTAGCATTAGACAAGATACGAGTTTTAGCTATTAAGGCTTCCATCATATGTCTAGTAGTGCAGTCTACAGGTAAACCACTTTTCAAGTATTCCTGAATGGAACGCTTCATGGATAGTCCGCAAATTCAATTGCTCTTTTCCCAGGCAGTAAATCATGCTTTATGATCTTCTGTACTTTCAGTAGTAAGATTTGCTGGCTTATCCGTAGTAAGAGTGACATGAATATTTGCCAACTCCATGCCAAATAGAAATGCTCTCTCAATCTCTTAAATTTTGAACCAGTAAGAACCTCAATAGTTATGGAGTTATCGTTCACATAGAAAGTGACTGAAAACAAGCAATGTATACAATTAACATTATGTGCAACTTGAAAAAAAATAAATAAGTATACAATCAAAGAGCTACATGCATAATCACATAATCACATTTGGGCAGAATACATGACATGTAGTTAGTTATATATACCTCACATGATAATGGCCATGATAATATATTTCAACCTTCTTGAATTCATCACCTTTGGGTGTATGAACCATTAGGATTAGTCACTCCTCCACCATATGCTATTCATGTATCCCTCTATGAACTAATACATAATGACCTCATTTGGGAATATGACTACACATTAGAACATGAGACCATACATCATTATTTGAGACCGATATTTCTCAAACCTAATCAAGTGCGCCACTTTGGCGGTCACAATTCAATTGAATTCTCGAAACTCTCTCATACAGAGGATATAAATTTTATTTTTCACATACACTATATATACATATATATGTGCACGCGTGCGCGCGTGCGCGCATCAATTACATTGCTTTATTCATTGATGTAAGTTAACATATATATATATATATATATAAATTATCAATGAATCATACTCTACACAACATCTGTATGATGATATGCTTGTAAACCAGCATTTGTATTTCTAAAATCATAGAAAAGTATAAAAAATATACGCGAAAATATCCTAAAAAATACATGTATTTAGTTTCGTATGCATTTTAACATTTATAAAATCATAAAATATGTAAAATAAATACATCACAGTTTAGAGAATCACCATATGAGCACGTGGCTGTTGACCAAGAGTCGGATAGATGCTCCATGTGCCCGCATGCGTCACCTGAGCACGCAATGCATGGAGCACATGCACAGGTTGCTCCTAAGGCAGTTTTTCGGTTTGATAAGAAACAGTCCAATTAGTTATCGGTGCGATCGGTTGACTGGTCCAATCAACGGTAAATTGGTTTGGGCAGGTCAACCGAGTCGGATCTTGGGCTAGGTCGTCAGATCGGGTTGGGTCATAGGGTTGTTGATGTCACAATGACATGAGCCCTAGCGCAAATAATGCATGCGCAAGTTGCACTGGCATGTGAGGGCGCGTGGGAGCACATGTCAGCTCCTAGTGGCGCGTGGCCACGCATGGGGGCGCATCACCGTGGCTTTGCTAGTCTCAACAAGCTCTTTCCGTTTATATAATCAAAATTGATTTTTGTTGCACATAAGATCACAAAAAAAGGGTAAAAACTATATATTCGTGTTCTAATCTATGGAGGCTTTGATACCACATAATAGTTGTGAAGACGCAATTCCACGATCTCCATAGTTAGAAGAAGAACACATATAATTGAGTAGAAAGATTAACGTACTTGTTTTGAAATCCATCATTCTTGATGTGAAAAAATAATTATTTAAGTGCAAGTGTTTCTCCTCTATTATCTTCCGTATCACTAGCTCAATGAGATGGCCTTTCACTTTTAGTGTTTCATAAACGCTCCTTTGTGAGAACAATTGTGCGTGTTAGGGCTAGAGAAGAAATTTGGACACTATTTATAGAGTTTTCAGCCGGATCCTCTTATCACAGGCTAGGCTCAACTTGGCCCATACTAGCCAATCCCATATTAAACTAATTAAGAAATCTTCTATCTCACCTTATTTGACTAATCCATAAAACTATAAATTATAAGATCAATTAATGTAGCCAACATTAGAAAAACTCTTACAAGTTTTAGCTGTGGAAAGGCAATCGTAGCTTTTGAAAATGTTTGACAAGCACCTCAATTACAACATCTCCAAAACTACAATAGCTTCTACCAAATTTCAGAAAGTCGTTTCCTTTATTTTTATGTTCTTGCAACCTTAAAATGTAAATTACCAACTATTTAAATCACAATAATTCACAATACATCTATATAGAAAAAAGAAGCTACAATTCGATCACAATTACACCAACTAGAATCTAAATAATATCCACAATGCTAAACCATCACATAAGATAGTCAGCTTTCGATTGACTTGGTCGATTTGGTTTGGCAACAAACCACCATGATGAATTGACAGTTCTAATAAATTAACCTCGTTAATTTACCATACAATCTATTTCAAACCTAAAAACTCAAAACTTGTGATGGGGAAGAATAAAGGGGAAAATTGTTAAAAAAAGCCCTAAATCTATTGTGTTTTTGACAATTTAATTCTAAATTATTTAATTGTGCCAATGAGTCCATTTGTCAATTTTGGCAAGAAATCAATGATGTGAACATTAGTCGTTCTATATGATATGGTCGATGTAGATAATTTTTAATAATATTTTTTTTGAATTTTTTTGAATTTTTTCTTCTTTCCTTTTTCTTTTTTTCCAATTCTGGTTGGCGATACTGTGGTCGTTGAGGTCACCAGCTGGCCATCGCTGGCCACAGGTGAGGGCCATCATCCTCGCCTATTGGCTGATGAGGGTGTGACATCCCAAATTTCCAATTCTATTTTCAATAAATTGAAATGGGCATTTCATCTGCACGCATATAGTTCTTTTCCCTGAACTGATCACTCATGGGATAACTAGTCTATCGGGTGAAGCCATTAAAAAATTCTAATGCATCGGACTCGAGAATTTGACCAGGAAACGACCTTTCGACCGAGTTGATCTGCAAGGGTCATTACGGCACAGTTAAAGATCGATTAGAGACCGGAGATAGGCCGACTCGATAGAGGCATGTGATCGAGTATGGGTGATTCCACCAGATCGCACAATTCTTGTTGATTGGCACTAGGCCGGCTTTTCTGTCGTTTGGGTACCCTGTGTTCGTGTTTGAAACCTTGAGATTTTCCCGACAACCGAGAGTCGCCAATGTGTCAAAGATGTACATTATGGCTTGAATTGATCAACCACAGGTCAAATGCACGAAAATTTCTAAAAGCTACCCGTTAGATCAAGACGTGCTAATATTGTGCCAGATAGAAATTAACCGTGAAATTTAGATCGAAATTAGAAATTGGAAGTCATGGTGTGTCACAAATCATTTTAGGAACATTGACTCATCTTCGGAGGATTTTTCATGTAAACCAAGTTTTTCAGTAAAATAATCAAAGTATGTTTAATTTGGCTCGAGAAATTAGTAGGCCCGCTTTTGGTCGTGCTTTTGGGATCTAAGTTGATTATATGGTCAAGTGATTATGTGAATTTAAGTGTGGTAACATTGGATTAATTTTATGGGCTTCAATTTGGTTCAATTAGAAGATAATTGAAGAATTGAATGTACAAGAATTCATGTCCCGGCGGAAAATGAAATTGAACCTATTGAAATAAGGTTGTGGGAGTTTGGGTTAGTGGAGTATGACATCACTTGGTGATGTCATGGTGTGGGGGCAAGAATGGCTAAGATGTGGACAAGTGGAGGGTGAGGATTGAAGCAACTTCATCTTCTTCCTTAATTCAAGGAATCTTGTTGGATGGGGAAAAAGAGGAGAGAGAAGGGGCTGAACGGAACCAGCCCGCACGCATGCCCCCTCGCCAGCTCGCCGCCTGCTCGGTCGCTGCCGCTCGCACGCCGCCGTCGCCGCCGTCGCCGCCGCATGCCTGCCCCGCGTCGCCCGTGTGCCGCTTGCCGGCCAGCTTGCACGCAGCTGTGTTCCAGCTGCTCGCCCGAGCAGCTCGGGCCCTGCCGGAGCTCCCTTCGCCGCCATCGACCTCCCCATCGGCTCATCCAAGCTCCGCCGGTCCTCCTCCGCCCAAGCCGACGCCGGAACCACCCTTCTTGGCCCCAAATCGGCAGCTGCAGAAAATGGGTATCACAGCCCGGTCTTGGCCCTTTTTGGCCGCTTCCTGACCCCGGATGCTCGGCTCGCCTTGAGGAAAGTTGATCCTCACGTCGGTCCCGTCGTTTTGGCGGGCTCGGCTCGCTAATCGGGTGAGTTTAGCTCACTAAATCTTGATTAGAGGGTTAATGATGCCCTAAGTGTGCTTAGCCTAAGTTAATTATGTTTAGGTGGTTAGTTTAGTTTATTTAAATGTGATTTGAATTAAGTGATTTAATTAGTTTTAAGTGTGTTTAGTTTAAAGTTAAGTAGATTTATTTAATATAAGCCTTGATGTGACTTAAATGGTTTTATTTGTGATTTATTTTAATGTTTCGAAATTCTGGAAAATGGAATAATATATTATATTCCGAAAATCATTAAAATATTATTATTTATTAAAAAAAAACTCGAAAAATTATTTTTACCCCGATTGCTTAGAATTTCGTGCTGATCGTCGTTGTGCATTTAGAATTTGAATTTGATGAGTGGATGTGACAAATTGAGTGTTAATTATTATTATTTAAAAAAAAAAAACTCGAAAAATTATTTTTGATCTCAATTACTTAGAATTTCATGCTGATTGTTGCTGTGCTTTTAGAATTTGAATTTGATGAATGTATGTGGCAAATTGAGTGTTGATTGTGATAAATAGGGTTTTTGACCATAAAAACCCAAGTGTTGGATTTTGATGCAGAAAGTTAATTGTTAAGGGTTACTATTGTAATTGGAGTATGTGAATGAAATACGGAGTGTCCGGATGTCAATATTGATTTGTCGTGTGTTGGTTGAAAGACTCGGGTCGCAGTAGTGGCTAGGCCAACTAGACCTGTTTTTCCTTTTGATTGCCGTCAGTGTGTGACGTGGCTCGGGTCGCAGTAGTGGCTAGGCCAACTGAACCTGTATTATTTGTGGATTGCCGTCAGTGTAGTGACGTGGCTCGGATCGCAGTAGAGGCTAGGCCAACTGGATCTATGCTCATTCGGGAATGCCGCCGACGTAGTGACGAAGCCGCGCTCCAAGGGGGGGGAGGTGATGCCTGGCATTAATGTCAGAAGATAACTGATCTGCGAGTAGGCTATGCCATTGTGTGTCAGTGAATATTAATTGGAATGCGTGTTGAGTATGATTGTGGTTCCTATGAAAGTGTTGGTGTTCCAATTGTTTGAATTTTTATTATTACCTGAGTTCATGTGATACAAATTGTGATAACCTATAGGAAGGAAGTAAGACGATGAAAGTCTTATGTGTGATGTGGCTAGGCCACCCGGGGTGTATTTTCTTTCTAATAGGGGTTTAGGGGGTTGAACTTGCTGAGACGATGTCTCACCTCGTTGTGGGCCAACATTTTCAGGTCCCTTGTGGACGGAGCGACCAGATCGCTTTGGTTGGCCTTGAAGAGTTGCAGAGGTGAAGTCTGGAGCCTTGGAGAACGTGTCCGACTTGTAAGTCGTAGGACAGTTCCTTTTTAAGAGCCGGTCTTTTGTAGACTTTTGGTTGTAGGCCTTCGTTTGTAATTCCGTTGATTTACGTTAAGTGTATTGTTGTGAAATTGATTCATGCTTTTCCTATCCCATACTTTATTGTCAGGGGTTTTATAATATGCTTCTGCATGGGCATTAAAGAACTGATTAGGTCGGCGACTTAACTTGGGAACGTCGCATTTGAATGACCATGGTGGGATGTTGGCGCGCTCAGGGTTCGGGGCGTGACAGAGGGCGTTTGGGTGAGGGCCCGGAGCCCCTCACTTGTGGTCAACAAGGGCCATGACTCCCTCGCCTGCCAGGGTTGTAAAAAAATGAAGAAAAGAAGAACAATAAAAGAATAGAATAAAAAGATTAAAATATTTTTTAAAAATCATCCATATCAATGCTAGCTGTCCTATGCCAGTTATGCTGTGTAGGATGGCTGTCCAATGTCCATGTCAGCGATTTCCGATCAAAATTGACTGAATAAACTCAATTGACAAAATGTGAAAAAATTTAAAATTCAATTGGCAAAATTAAAAAGTTTAGAATTAAATGGATAAAAGTGCAATAGGTTTTAAGACTTTTTGGATAGATTTCCCAACAAGAAAGTATGACTGAAGTTTACTGGTGAACCGCATAAAAGTGTTTGGTGGAAAGTGAGCGGAGCAGGTTGAATTGCTCCACTTGCTCCCGTCGTTTGGTTCAAAAAGGTTGACGCCTTTTCCTAAATGATGAGTCCTCAAGGCGATGACACATCCCAGTTGTACACACGCATGCATTATAGAAATCACCTGAGCTATAGCAAATTTCTAGCCAAAGAGAAGCACTGCAAGCTAATGTCTGCGAAATCTTGATAATCATGGGATGATATTAATTAGTCGTGGGATCAAAGCCGAGATCTATCATCGTTTTTCGAACGAAGAATGCAGCAACAATCTCCATGCAACTCCTGACTGCACACGTATTCCACCTTTCCCTTCCTTACCCTTTCTCTCTCTACGCTTCTACTCTTGCTCGATTCTTGTCGCTTATGTTATAGATGAAGCCAAATATTTTTAGGGGCTTTTTTGTCTTTTCTTTTAGATTTTCTTTTAGGTTAAAAGCTACATCTTTATATTAGCGATGGCAAGATGCTAGCCGTCAAGACGCTGAAAAAGAAAATAGAGAGGCAAGAAAAAGAGAGAAGAAAAAAGTTAGTTTTTTTCTTTACGAGGGTTCTTAATCTCTTTGTTCCCTGATCTTGAGAGAAGATCATTATTGTATTCCAATTTTTTTCAAAATCTAGTGGATTTGCAGAGTGCCTCTGCACGGAGACGTAGCCCAGGTTTGGGTGAACTTCATCAACAAATTTTTTGGCGTGTTCTTCTGATTATGTTATTCTATTATTATATTCTGTTTGGTGAATTGTTTGCGAGCGTTATTTTTCTGGAATCGACATGCGATTTCATAACTAGTAGTATCAGAGCCCAGGTTGGCTAATCGAGAAGTTTTTCGATGACGTTCGATTGAAAGCAAACAGTATCGTAGAAGATAAAATCAGAATCGATAAGTTCAATGGGTAGGATTTCGGATGGTGGAAACTACAAATCGATGATTATCTTTATCAAAAGGATCTCTATGCACCATTTGAGGGTTGGAAACTCGAAATGACGGAAGTAGATTCGACAATAGAAGCTGGATGGAAAATTCTTGATCAAAAGGCATTAGGTGCGATTTGTCTAGGGTTGATGAAAAAGATAGGGTATCACATCGTGAAAGCAAAAATTGCAAAATAAGCCATGGATATTCTAACAAATATTTATGAGAAGCTGTCCATATCAAATAAGGTATTTTTGTTGAAGAAACTGGTTAATATGAAGTTATATGATAGAGGTTCTGTGGCAGAGCATATTAATAGTGTCACGCAGGTCATAGGTCAATTGGAATCCGTATGCATAAATTTAGATATGAAGCTTCAAGCTTTATTATTTTTATGTTCTCTTTCAGAAGGCTACAATACTGTAGTGTAGGGAATTTCAAGCACCATGAAGGATGATTTAACTCTTGATGATCCTGTGAGTAGTATCATGGATGAAGAGATGCAAAGGAAAGTCTCAGGTGGAGATAATTTTTTTGTTTTTATATTTTCAACGGCACTCGCAGTGGAGAATTGTGGAAGAAGTAAAAGTAGAGGAAAATTCAGTGGGCGTGGCAGATCACCAAATGCTGTTTTTGGTTTTATTATAAGAGACTCAGGTTCTGTATTAAACTTGGACTGGGAATGTTAAATGCAATGATAGTTTTATTTTCAACTTGTAAGTACAACCCTAATGATTGATACTTCGATGACTCAAAGACTAACAGCTCTCGAGCACAAAACATATTAGAATCTAATCAATGATGTGGCGTGGACACAAGTAGCTAGATAGCCTATAATTCAAACTCGAACTATGTCGGAATTTAACCTACGTCACAGCTCGCTTAAGATGTAAAGCTGAATTTAATTAACAGCAATACTCTCGAATAGGAAAGTCAACGCCAAAATTTAATTAACGATGCCGAGCTTATGGAACAACACCGGAATTTAATCAATGATGCCGAACCGGATGGAGATGCATGTAAGGATTTAATCTACAACGAGAATCTTGAAAGCTACAGCTAAAATGTAATAAAGTAAAGATAAAGTAAAGATAGTTGGTGTATTGTTTGGGGGGTTCCTTGTTGGATAAATTGTTGTATTTATAGGGCAGATTGGTAACCTTCAGCCGGTTACCTTTTCTATGGCACTACTCTTAACATTCTTCACATTTTCCATTTCTTCTTAGCACCTTTATCCATAAGCAATTGCTTCCTGACTTGTCGACGATACTCACGAAGAAAATAACGGTTCTCTATTTTTTTGTGCATTTCATGTAGTAGTTATTCTCGCTTGAGCTCCGATGCTAATTTCACTTAAACTTCAAATCTGATGCATTATTCCCTTAGCCTGACATGTAGCAATTAGTTACCTAGCCGTCAACTTTGGAATTTGCTTCTAGAATTCTGTCGACACTCAGCTCAAATAACCTTTACGAACCCTGTTTGTTCTTAGCTTTTATGACCAAAACGGGGCATTTTACACTTATTATTCTCTCGTGGCCAGCACATGATGTTAGAGGTAATTTTGGATGTTAACATATGCCCCTTTTTTAAAGGAAATAAATTTGATTTTATTTCTTTTAAAGAAATACCTAATCTGCTTGCAGTTTTCAAAGACAATCATATCCTTCTGACTTCTAACATCTTTTTCTTGATATGAATTTGTATTCTCTATATTATTTCAACACATCTCCTCTAATTTCATAAACAACTGTTTCCTTTTTTCTTAGCCCTTGTCTTCTACTACTATCTCCTTAAGGATTCAATCACTGCATTTCGTCTTCTTGCCCTATTTCCTGATTCTCCTTCGCAATCCTTTCGTCTCTACTTCATTGTCCACCATGGCGCCAAACAAAACTTCTGACTACAACTTGTCAAGGTACTTCAGCAATTTGGTCGGTCTCTAAACAGGGAAACATGCCAAAGATTATCGTTTTAGTCTGTTGGATGCTGTTGAAGGTATGACAAGCTACTTTCTCTTGGGTCCTAGTCTCATTAACCACAATAAAATCCCTCATTTACTCAAAGCTTGCTTTCCTACCAAGTGTGAGACCTTGGCCTTCCAATGTTGCTCCTTCCATGACATTCGATCCTCAGCTTCTCCTAGATTTTGCGGGTTTCCCTCATTCGAAGCAGATTATCATAGATGATACCTTGGACTAAAAGATGATGAATCGACCCAATTTGCTTGGATAGGCACTGGGATTAAGGTGGTACTTGCAATTAACATGTCTTCCTATGACGTAAATCGGGGATTGGTAAGGTCCGCACTAAGCTTCTGGTCTCCTTCAACTAACTGTTTCCTTTTCCCTTAAGGAACCATAACTGTCACCCTTCTATATATGCATACTATAGTAGGCTCTCAATTGATTGGTCATTCTGTCGAGCAGTTGCCCATAGTTGAGATCTCTTTCATCATCTCAGATGGAGTTCTTGCATACAATAAGTTCCTTGAATGATTTGCTAGAATGACTGGCCCAGTCGACAAAAAGAAGCGCATCACTTTCTTACTCTACTGGCTGTTGAGAAATGTATTCTATTGTCCCACACTTAAATTTAATAAGGACTATCTTCATATAACTACAAAGCTTGTGTACAGTAGACGCATTGCTCTTGCCCATGCTTTGCTAGTTATTAAGGCTGAAGAGAATGGCACCATCTTTGGCCCCTTTTGGTTTTTACAAGCATGGATGGCTCTAAATCTTGAATTTCTTTTTGATCTGGGTTCTCGTAATCTTCGTCATTACCCCGTGTTTGGCGCAATAGCTAGGAGGCTTCATTTAGGCAATCGACTCTTGAACCGCCTACCCAAGAAGGTTCCTTCGGACATCTCTCCTTTTCTTCATTATTTTAAAGCCACTTGGAAGTTGATAATAGGGATATTGATTTTTTCCCTTATGAAAATGAGGAGCATTACTACCTTTTTAGTCCTAACAGTCTAAACCACTAAACCACTTTCAAGACTTCTGGGTTCGTGCATTCCCCAGTAGATCTTCCATTATGGTTATATTTGAAGGGCCGATTCTACCTGGGCTTTGAAGTGTATTCTCCTCACTACTGTACAAGGTGATTTGGCTTCTTTCAAGCCATTCCCATGCTTGTCCCTTATTCGATGGATTTTTCTCTAGTAAAGAACTATAATATGGAGGATCGCAGCCCTTTAGCTTGCTGTTCTAAAATAACTAGGACTATGTACGATAGATATTCCCATGATCTAGACAGAGACTTCCAACCTTGTTCTGGCTATAGTCCTGAGTGGATGACATGGTGGGTTGGTTTTACTCACAAGGGTCCTTACGAAAAGAGTGTTGTGGCAGCAGTCGATCGGATCCAATGTAAGGGAAAACCAAAATAGCATCATGAAACCATCAATCCTGACTCCTCTTCTGTTTTGGTTGGACTTGATGACAATACTTTTCCCAGTAATCCTTTACCTGAACCAAGTAATCTTCTTCCTGAGTTTCTACCCAACCCTGGTGAACCTGAAAGACCCAGCAATGACATCATCGACCTTGCTGATGACTTAGAAGAAGGTACTTTATTTCCATTTATCAACTCTTCATGTTCACTCTTTTGTGCATATCCTTTACTTATAGAAAGTTGTACATTCCAAGCTCAGATGGAGAGACACTAGCGCAATTAATACCACAACTAAGGCAAAGAAAAAGCACTTCCCCTGTTTCTTCAAAGAAGCAACTCAGATCTCTTCCTGATATCTCTATTTCAACTGTTCTTGCTTCCTTGAAAAGGTCCTTAGCGATTGACACTCCAATAGTATTTGTCCCTTTGGAGAAAACTCCTGCAGCCAATGTTTCAACCATTTCCATCTCATCGATGGAGTTCCTTCGCACTATTAATGATGTTGTTTCTCTTAGCCTTGTTGTTTGCTTTCTATCTTTATCAAAACACGATGATTCCAATCCTCTCGCGCTAGTTGTTTACTGTAAGTTCTATTTGAATATGACTTAATTGTAGATGTTCCATCTATTTTGCTATAACCCTTTGTTTATGTATGATAGTTGAACCCATCGTTGCAACTAGCAACATTGAATATACTGAAGTTGAGCCCATCATTGCAACTAATGACATTGAACATGCTGAAGCTCCTGTTAATTCAACACTTATCTTGCATGCTTCATCTCCAAGCCTTGGTATTTGTCTCATACTATTCTCATCAATCATCTTCCTTTGTTAGGATCTCATTCCTTTTCTGTTTTCCTTTTATTGCAACAATGTCACCAACATTTAGTGTGGTAATTAGCCTTCTCTCGCCAGCTTGCCCTACTCCAACCATCCCTACTACTGAGACTCCTCCATCAGTTCCTTAGACTGAAACTCAAGTGGACACATCTTTTTTGACTGAGTCTCGAGCAAATACATCTTCTCTAGCATTGCAAGCGCTAAATAGGGCCAAAATTGTCTTAGGTGCCAACCCCTACGATTTGACCCTGGTTAGATCCCTAGTTCCATGAACAGAGACAAGATGAAGATCGAGCTATCAAAATTCTTGGATTTGTTGACAGGAGGGATTTCCAGAATTTTGGTTGACCAGGGGACTTTTCGTCAACTTGAAGTCCTGTTGAATCAACTTGGTGACAACAGTAACGAGACCGATGTTATCCTTCCTCTATAACTTAGAGAGAAATTTCAAAAGTTCTTCGAAGAATATCATAACATTTCTAACCAATATTGTCACATCTAGACCAAGTGCATAAGCTAACTCTCTTTGAGGATAGTGATACAGAGCCTAATGTTGCCTTGGCAGAGCTCAATCAGAGTTATTGGAATATAGCAGATCCCTAGAGACGGTTATGGGCAAGATAACTGAGCCCAATGAAAAAGAAGCTCGCCTTATGAAAGCACTCCAAGATATTTGTGAGAAAAGGGAGATCAAGCTTGGACAACAAATAGAAATAGAAACCAAGTTGAATTTCCAAGTGTCGAATCTCCGGGATTTGAAAAAGAAGGAACATCTCCAAGTGATAGATCGGGAAAAGCAACATAGAATTCACAAGAGTAAGCATCTTTCGCGGATGAGCAATCTTGATTCCAAAATATTCCACATTCAGAATGTTGTAAAATCTTTCTTGTATCCTAAGAAACAATCTAGTAAATAAAACGAGTTTTCCTTTTTTTTTTTCCCTTCCCTAATTCTGCTTGGAATTCGCGCCATTCATGGTAAGTGGGTTCCTATTTTCACGCTCTCACATTTGCACGAGCCTCTTTAAAAAGGGCAAATAGTTACTCAGTTAGGCCTATTTATAATCGACCACTGTATGTTGATGCTCACAATATCACTATCAATCTGCTCTTCGTATACATCGCTTCGAGAGTCTTCAACCATGTAAGGCTCCAGGGCGACTTTCCCTCTCATTCATGGACTACAGCCCAGACACTTAATGCGTTACTCTGGGTCCATACTTCAAGTCGACGCCTCCATTATACAGCTTCACCGAGCACTTCCCTTGTCACTATAAGAAATTTTTCTTGTTAACCAATCACACATTTGCATGCATGCTTTGTCATCACCCAACTCTCGTTTCAACTCATATCCCTCCTTTGACAATTGTTTCTTCAAGTCGTACAAGAGATTGAAGCGAGAAATGTCGATATATGGAAGGTACCTAAGATTATAGAGGCGCTTTCTTTCAACTGCATGGCAATTGACCCAATCGAGTACGGACTCATAGGAAATCTTTGCTGCTTTTGGTCAATGTTAACCAATTATTTCTTCTTGCCAACCGGTCTGGTAACAGTCACTTTGCTTCATATAGACTTCTATGGTCAATGGCCACATATTTGTCCAGAATTTTATGACACTCCCTTTGCTGACTTACCATTTGATGAGTTCATGGACAAGTTTGCTAGGTCGACTGGACCCATCTTCTCTCAAGAACATGTGGCATTCTTATTATACTGGCTTTGTTGTTATATTTTCTATTTGCCTATTGCTTCCATGTCTTAGGAATTCATAGATGTAGCATATGCTTTTTCCAATGGCATTGATGTAGGTCTTGGTCGCATAGTGCTTAATGCATTGTACAAAGGCCTCACCGATGCATAATCTTCCCTATTCAGTGCTCAAGCCATACCATTCTTTGGTCTTTTATGGATTTTGCATGGATAGTTGCGCACATACTTTCCCTATTTATTCTTTGAGAATAAGTCACTCCAATTCACTGATACAATATGCACAGGACACCGGCTGAGTATAAATTTGGGTTTTGAAAATTTTGTAGTGCACTTCTACCATCTCTTAAGGGATTTTCAGTCTCTGAGTGTTTCCTCAGCTGCTTACTTTCTTCGGAGAGCTTTACCTTTTACAGGTTTGGTGTCGACTTCATGTGTAGTCCCAACTCACTCCAGCATGATATATTGGCATCCTAGATGAGCGTTCTTGTCCCCACTGACCTCATGCTGGACTTCCATTTCAGGGAAAAACGTACCTCAAGCTTTGAAGCATACAATCCCCATTATTGTGCTCACCAATTTTGGTTGACCCAAGGTACGCCTATGCCAATAGTATTTTCCATGAAATTTCCTCTCGCCTTGGCTAAAGAGAAGAATGCTGCCACATGCTATAATGAAATCACCCAGCATATCTTAAAGAGGTTCAAATTCTTTAACTGCTTCGAGGTTCCACATAGTTCTGAAGTCTTTGATCAATGGTTGGAAGATCATAGGGCCTTCATTTTTCCATGTAACCCAAGCTTAGAGATATAAAAAAAACACCTAGTGTCCAATGATAATATTACATCCTTTCACGAGGTTTGGGGTACAAACCCTTACCATTCGGATATACCATCGATACTAGTAACGAGCTCACCTTTGTTGGATGAAATCCCTTAAGGTATTTTGAAGTTGACAAAACAGGTTTATCAGTCTAGTCTGAAGACTTACAGACTCTTTTGACAAAGTCTGAAGAACAAAGTCTGAAGATCAAAGTCTGAAGATTAAAGTCTGAAGCTAGCAAGACTCAAGACTTATATTTCAAAGTCTACTCACATGGACAGTTTCCAGGACTACGTTTATTATGATCTTATACGATCTTTATTCTAACGACTAATGGATATCTTTCTACTGGATTCAGCACTAAACGATCTAAGTTTTATATGGAATATGTTTAGATTCCTTGACGATTTCGCAATTTATATTTGGAATGATCTACTTATGGAAACCGAGATCCTGATTGTATGGGCGAGCAGGATTGATGGGCTATCAACACTTTCCTTAAAGAGCTCGAGATCTCTCTAATTGATTCTGTCCAACGGGTTGATTGGAAGAACTTCTTTGGAAGGTGCCAATGGTATTGAAGGCATAAAGAAGTATATAAGAGAGATGTTCTAGTTGTTGAAGGGTGCGGATAGAAGAATTCCAAAGTCTGAAATCTCCTTTACTACTTTGCGATATCATTCTTTGAGCGTTACATGTAATCAAAAGAGAGATCATATTGTAGACCTTGAGGAAGTGTAGTAGAGTAATCTACACTGTGGACTCAAGAGCGTGAGATTGTAATCACTCTTATTGATTCTTAGTGAAATCCAGCCAGAAGGGCTGTCCGTGCGGGAGAGTGGACGTAGGCTTGATCTAAGCCGAACCACTATAAATCTGGAGTCTTGATTCTCTATCCCTAATCCTTTATATTGTTAATTGCTTTCATTTGCTGCAATCGTTGATTTTAAATTATTCATATCTCATTTGATTTGAATTGTTAAAATTGCGTTAAACACCTATTCACCCCCCTCTAGGTGCTAATACTAGTTCTAACAATTGGTATCAGAGGCAGAATACGTTGCTCTTGGAAGTTGCTGTTCTCAAATATTGTGGATAAAACAACAACTGCAAGACTTTGGCATTGAAGACTCTTGCACAGAAATTAGATGTGACAACACCAGGCAATCAATCTTACAAAGAATCCCATTCTACATTCAAGAGCAAAACATATTGAGATTCGACATCACTTTATAAGAGATCATGTTCAGAACAAAGAAGTCTTGATACGATTCATAGACTCAAAGAATCAACTGGCAGACATCTTCACAAAGCCTCTTGAGAAAAGCTTGTTTGAGTCTATTCGCTCAAGACTCAATATATTATCTCTTGAAGAATGTTGAAGTTCAGACTCAGTAACTAAAGTCTGACAGAGCATCAGACTCAAAGGTTAAAAGACTGAGAATACGAATCGACACGACTGTAAGTTTCCTTACTTAAACTGTCTTATTGATAAGGTAAGATTATCTGTCTAATTTTAAGTCGGTTATTATTTTTAAAAAGAAGTGGTTATCGTTTTATTAAGGCAGTTATTTTTCAAAAAGGAAAATTCAAGATTTCCAAAATATACGACGCTTGGTTATTCCCCGTACCTGTTATCTTTTATACATCTCTTCTCCTTCGTTTTCACTTTACTCAGAAACCCTAGATCAAAAGCTTTTCACTGCTCTGCATTTTTCTCTCCAAAACTTCTTTGTTTCAAAGTTCTCAACTTTCTTGCGACACAAGTGAGAAAGTCTCTCCAAAGAAAAGCACAATGTCGTATCAGAGGAAGTCTTCCAGAATAGCAAACAGGGGACCACAAGGCTCTGGTGAGGGGCCTACGCATTTTGATCTCACTGAGGAAAGCGACATTCCTACTGAGCAATCTCAACAGTGGTCATCCCCAACTAGACCTCAAGATGAAACAATTTATGAAGACATCGAACCAGTAAGAACTCTAAAGCCTGCCTTTGTTTACAAGCTTTACTCTACGTTAAAGGAAGGTTATGCTATGACTTTTGTGGATGAGTTTCTGAAAGAGAAGGGTTATAGAAACGAGACGCACTTTCTTACTGTTATGGAAAGGTCTGGAATTGTGCCTGAGGGAACGGCTGCAAGAGCATTTGCAAATTTCCCGAGTGACCCTAGGTTTAGTAGTATGAATCAGCCTGAGGGAAAGGATGATGATGAAAAGATGTTCATGCACTTTAAACCATGGATGGGTGTGGCTGCAAGCCTAAGAGGGAAGAAGGATGAATTGTTCCGCTCAGACGGACACAGGAAGAGATATGAAAAATTGCTGAAGCGTGGGGTGATGAACCCACGAACTGTGGATTTCGATTTTCTGGATTTGTTGAGTATAAATTTGCGAGAGAAATTCGAAAAGCTCCAACTTTATCAGTTCTGCACAGACTATGACACAGCACATTCTGAATTGACTGCCTATTTCTACTCCAATATCAGTTTCATTGATGCAAACAGCTTTACCTTCAGTGTGAGAGATAAGGAGTATGTCATTGATAATGACATTTTGGCTGATGTGCTTGGTGTGGAAAGAGGGGCTTTCCAACCAATCGGTGTGTCTGTAAGTTCTGCTACTCTTGAACTAGCAAAGGACAGAATTGCAGAAGGAAGACTATCTTATTCCAGAATGAATGCAACAAATACTTTGCTGCATAAAATTGTAATCAATTGTCTAAGACTCAAATCGACATCTAAGACAGATGTTTCAATTTCTGAAGCTAAGTTGATGTTTGCCATCAAGATAGGTGTGAACTTCTCTTTGCCACATACCATTATCTTTCACATGTATAGATGCATGGTTAAGGACAAAGGAAAGCTTCCTTATGTTGCTCTCATTACTCGTCTCCTCAAACATCTCAACATTCAACCTCCTCATATTCTCACAGTTAAGACTATTGATAAAATGGTCATCGGGCTGAGGATGATTACCAAGATGCGTCTAAAAGAGCTTAGCAAGAAGCTGGAGCAATTCAAGGAAAAGACTCCTATCAAACTCAGACCAGACTCATCAGCAGCAAAAAGGAAAGGGAAAGAACCTGTGGCTGGTTCTACCAAGAAGCGAAGGGCTGTCATCCTGGAAGATGAAGATGATGAGGATGCAATTCCTATCTCTATTCTTATTTCTCAAATTGCTGCATCTACTCCAACTGTTCCAGAACATCAAGTTGTAGAGAAAGAGAAAGAGGAAGAGAAAGAGGAAAAGAAAGAGGAAGAGAAAGAGAAGAAAGAGGAAGAGAAGACAGAGGAAGAAAGAAAGGAAGAAAGAGAGGAAGAGGAAGAAAGAAAAGAAGAACAAGCAGATGAACCTGAAAGAACAGATTCTCCAGCAGAAAAGGAGGATTTACAACACCTTGTCTCTGAGGAAACGCCTCAGAAAGAAGAATTCTTTTCTCCACCAGAAGACATGGAGACAGGGGGAGATAAAGAAAGCGAACACACACCTCTTCGGCTGACTTTTAGAGAAGAGGATGCTCAAACAGGTGTTAGTCGATCGCCTCCTGATGCTGAGGATATTCATGCTGCACAGTTTCCTGAATGAGAGGCATCATCTCCACACACTGAACCACCTGCTGAAATTCATACTGGCTTGACTCCACCCTCAGACCGAGCTGAAACAAGCACTCAGACTGACAACTCTGGAAATTTTCAAAAGCTGCTTGAGATCATCTTGGAACTTAAAGGTCAAATTTATGCCATGGGATATGAATTTCAGACCTTGCAGAATGAAAATCATGCAATGTTCATCACTTTGCATGATCATATTAAAGATGTTCAGCGTCAGATTCAGGATACTGCAAAGGGCGCTACTCTCACCCAAGTACAGGAAGATTTAAGGAAGTTGGAAGACACTGTAAAGTCTATGGGAGACTTTCAACTTGTTCGCATTCCTCGAGCTCATTGATTTTTTTATGCTGACAAAAAGGGGGAGAAGACTTTGCAGATTTTTTTTTTGAACTTTTTCAAACCAAACCAAATTTTATCTTTTGATTGCTTGACTTTGACTTGACTTGAGTTTTTAAACGTATGTAGTTTTTGGAATGTGTGCTCTCTATGGCAATACTTCAAGCTTTATAAATTAGATAGTACTGTCTGTTTATGACTAATGAGGTTTCTGTGAATGCAGATCTGTGTACAGGGAAAGTCTGTGTACAGGATAACTTCTACTATCTTATCTTTTATATGCTTGCTTAAAAGTTGTATTGCAGGGCAATTATATTCAAATCTGCAGGAAAGTTTTGTCACCATCAAAAAGGGGGAGATTGTTGGATGAAATCCCTTAAGGTATTTTGAAGTTGACAAAACAGGTTTATCAGTCTAGTCTGAAGACTTACAGACTCTTTTGACAAAGTCTGAAGAACAAAGTCTGAAGATCAAAGTCTGAAGATTAAAGTCTGAAGCTAGCAAGACTCAAGACTTATATTTCAAAGTCTACTCACATGGACAGTTTCCAGGACGACGTTTATTATGATCTTATACGATCTTTATTCTAACGACTAATGGATATATTTCTACTGGATTCAGCACTAAACGATCTAAGTTTTATATGGAATATGTTTAGATTCCTTGACGATTTCGCAACTTATATTTGGAAGGATCTACTTATGGAAACCGAGATCCTGATTGTATGGGCGAGCAGGATTGATGGGCTATCAACACTTTCCTTAAAGAGCTCGAGATCTCTCTAATTGATTCTGTCCAACGGGTTGATTGGAAGAACTTCTTTGGAAGGTGCCGACGGTATTGAAGGCATAAAGAAGTATATAAGAGAGATGTTCTAGTTGTTCAAGGGTGCGGATAGAAGAATTCCAAAGTCTGAAATCTCCTTTACTACTTTGCGATATCATTCTTTAAGCGTTACATGTAATCAAAAGAGAGATCATATTGTAGACCTTGAGGAAGTGTAGTAGAGTAATCTACACTGTGGACTCAAGAGCGTGAGATTGTAATCACTCTTATTGATTCTTAGTGAAATCCAGCCAGAAGGGCTGTCCGTGCGAGAGAGTGGACGTAGGTTTGATCTAAGCCGAACCACTATAAATCTGGAGTCTTGATTCTCTATCCCTAATCCTTTATATTGTTAATTGCTTTCATTTGCTGCAATCGTTGATTTTAAATTATTCATATCTCATTTGATTTGAATTGTTAAAATTGCGTTAAACACCTATTCACCCCCCTCTAGGTGCTAATACTAGTTCTAACAACCTTCACCTAATGAGCACATTGAAGACTCAATGGACGAATCACAGTCTCCTTACAGTACTCATTCTTTGGGCATTCTATCCGTTAATGGTGTTTATGCCGATGGAACGAATAATCCCCCAGTAGAGAAGACTCTCCCATCCGTCGACCATGGCGATATCCAAAGTAAATGAATCAAGCTTTATAATTTGTTGTAGAAAGGGTATGAGGCTATATGCGAAACTTCTGATCAAGCATGAGATGAAATCTTTGCTTGTATATTTGACTAACTTGCCTTACCCCTTGTCACGTCATGCCCTCGAATTTGCCATTAACAAATTTTTTTTTGCTTCCTTCGACTCTGCCTTAGAAACTTATAAAGCAAATGTGAAATCCGTTACGGCGGTCAAGAAGCGAGAAGAGACATTATTATTCAAAGAGAAAGAGTTGGTGCAATCCTACAAGCTGCTTGATGCATATCGTGGTAGCACTGATATCTCATCTCACGTGCTACTCAACCTATGTAAATTGATCTCCGAGCTTGAAGCTACTTGTGAGTCGATGATGCAGGAACTTTTTGGTGATCGTGCCCAAAAAGACAAACTCTTTGAAGCTAATTGTGATAAGGAATTAAAGCTCCATAACTTCATTTTGGGCATCCGATAGCACTCCATGTGATCTTCTAGACTGCACATTATCCCTATTTGATATTTTCTTTTCCATGGAATAATTGCCAATGTACACGCCTCTGACCTGTGATCTTTCCTTTAATATGTTACTTGCTGATGTCATCCCTATCTACCGTGCTCCTTATCCATAGCTAAACAACTCTCATCGTATCCAAGGCATATTTGATGATGATAAGGAATTCAATCTCGAGATCGTATTGACGCTCTGATCCACGCTTTGTCTCGATACTCTTCATGATAATAAAGATCTTGAGACACATGTAAGATAGTAAATGGGTATTGCCATTGATTAGTGGTTTCTCATCATCATTTCGTTCCCATAATAATTGCGTTACAATAACTATGCATTGCTTGTGATGCTAGTGAGTGCTTGTAAAGCTCCTCACTTGTTCAAAATTTGATAATTCAAAGTTTTAGCTAAAGCTTATCAAAGCCTTCTTAACCTCAATAACGATGGCAAACTCCTATTTCTCCTCCTTTAGCACTGCATCTCCCAGGGGTGCTTGTTTGAACCTTTGGGGAAGGTTGATCACGAAGCTTGTTTTGACTTTCACGCTCCTAATTGACACCCAGAAGACCTTGGGGAAGTCATCATGCTCGTCTATAATAGCGAGCATACTCACCTTCCTCCCACGCATCGCTTCAGGGAGGATTTCCACGAGTTCTGCCTCTTATTCTATGAGGCGTTGGACTCATTTATTAAGAACTGAAGTACCACCTCTTCTTACCGCAAACTGGAAGAAGAGCTCAAAAGGGATGTCGACTAAAATCGACATTTTCAAAAGATTTGTGATGGAGGGCACCAGATCAAGGATGACACTCAGAAGATAATGAAGAGGTTATTGTTCTATAAAGCGGATGTGGCTAGGGAGTAGGCGAAAATCTAAGCATGGGGTCCTGACCATAGTTTACCCCATGGGCTACCCAGTTTGTTGACCATTCTCGAAGAAGAGGTCATCATTTGCCAATGAATAATGACGAGCCATGAGAAGAGGGTCCAAGCATGTCAAGATGCCCTCATGGAACTGGATGAGATTTGTGCCACAACACAGTCGATCATGGAGGGCAAACACCTCGCCTATCACCAAGTCATTGAGGAGAATAGGGATATAGACAGATGAATGAATGATTTTGTTTCGAGGTTTAGGTGTCACTTAGGTTTAGATGGATAGACCTCCGTCTGTACTATTCTCTTGTAAATATAGTGGGACATGAATGGCAATTTGAACTTTTCATATTTTGGCTTAAAGATAAATTCTCGTGCGTAAAGAGCTTGTTCAAATGGGCAAACATTAATTAATGTTCATGCCTTTTGGATAACTCCATACTACCAACCCGTATTAGTGCTCAGTATTCGCAACACTTCAAATCTTGTCGACTTATCAATATGCGTTATCTTTTCCCTATAAGTCTGTTATGATGATTAATTTCAAAATCATGCCTTTTCAAATCCTGGCTATTCACCCTTACATATAGGACTGCGTACAGGATGAACCCATTCATCTACAAGCTCGAACCTTGGCGGGTCGCTCCTCCTCCATCCTTCATCTTCCTCGAATGACAAATTTCTCACCCTGTGGAGGGATCTACTCTCGAGGCTACTGCTACCTTTGGCTGTAATCTCTAAAAAGCCAAAGATTATCGAGGCCATTCTAAAACTGGCCTGGGAATGTCAGCCTACCAATGTCTTCAGTGACCATCCTTCTCTGCGCGGGTACAAGGAGTTCATGACCACCTTTGATCATGATTTTGCATCTTACCAAGCTAACCAATCCACCATCGATTCCATTGTAGTCGTGAAGCACGCACACCAATGCAGGCAAGAAGAAATAAGGTGTGTAGAAGCAATATACGATGAACCGGTGAATGCTTGAAATTCACTTGACATCATGCACACCTGGTGTCTTCGTGCTTACAGGATTGTCTGGGTGATAAATTTGGACGAGGAGTTGGAAAAAGGATCTAAGTCCATTGGAGAGGACAGAAGCGATACAAGACAAGGCGGTGCAGACGAACACCTCGAATCTGATTAACTCAAAAATTAAGGACGCAAGTGCCCTTATCAGTCGGATCAACAATCTTGTTGAATCCCAGATTATCATTTTTGATCACTTGGAGAAGGAGCACCAAACCATGTTCGAGGTCATGCACGACTTAGAGAAGACCAGTGACTCAGCAATCGAGGGGATAAGTGCCTTGAGTCTGTTGAAGAAACTCCTATTAGATTTTGAAGTTAACAAAAATTTTTCTATTTCTATTCTTATTCTCATTCCGAGGAATACTAGATTTTTGTGGAATTCTATCAAAAGTCTTTTTTAGAGTAGAAGTTTGCCCCACTCTAATGAAGACCCAGACTGAACTCAAATGAAGAACGAAGAAATAATCAAACTCATGATTATTGTTCTTCCTTCAAGGACTCCATATGAACAAGATATATATGGCTTTCTGAATGGAAATCTCACTTACCTTTTTGGAAATTATTGATGAAATCAATCAAGGAATTGTAAATCAATTTGGAAGACAAGTTTATTTGGAAAGAATTTACTTATGGAAACCAATATTCTAATTGTATGGGCAACTAGGATCAACGGACTTTTATCTCAATCTTCAAACAGCTCAAGATCTTTTTGATTGATTCTGTCCAATAGGTGATTGGAAGAATTCCTCTGGATAGTGCCAACGATCATAAAAGCATGGAGGAGTATTTAAAGAGGTTTTTCGAGTTATTCGAGAGAGAGCGTGAAAGCTAGAATTCCAAAGTCTGAAGCTTTTAAAATCACTTGTTCTTCATCGAGAGTGCTCATACGTGTATTCGAAATAGAGAAAAACATTAAGGAGTGACTTAGTGAGAGGAAAATAAAACTCTTTACTGAGTAGTCAGTGTTATACTATTGTAATTCTCTTTTGATTCATAGTGAAAACCAGTCAGAAGGTTGTCAGCGTGGGAGAGTGGACATAGGCTTAATCTAAGCCGAACCATTATAAATCTTGTGTTCATTTTCTCTTCCCTGAACTCCTTTAATTTATTTGTTGTGATATTTTTTTGAGTTTCGCTATATTTTAAAATTATATTATTTGAGTTTGAATCTTTATTCAAAGTCTATTGTTTAACAGACTCAGCTTAAAAGAAAAATATATTTATTGCATTTTTAGAAAAATCTATTTTTACACCTATTCACCCCCATTCTAGGTGTTTATACTAGCTCTTTTAGAGTCTCGCCTTTCTTGTCTTATCCTTGACTTCAAGAGATACACAGGATTTACAATGAATGGTCTAGTTAGGGTCGTAAATAATGTTCTTTTAATAATAGCACCCATTTTCTTATTGTGTTATCCATTTCCTTGCATTTCCCACATAGTTAGGTAATATCTTTTCAAGAATTTACCATTAATAGTCCGTGTCAATTCTTTGCCATCGACCTCCATCAGGCGATAAGCATCCCCACTAAAAATTTTAGTAATCACATACGGTTCTTCCTAAGTTGGCGACCATTTGCCAAATTTCTCATTAGCTATGCTCGTTGGTAGAATAGTCTTCTAGACTATGTTGCCAATGTCAAATCTTTTCTCTTTTACATGCTTATTATAAGCTTTTGTGACTCTATTCTTTTGAAGGATCAATTTTTCTAAAGTGACTACCCTATTTTCATCAAATTTATCAATATTGCCATACATGAGTTCATCATATTCTCCTTTAGCTAGTTCTCCTTGGATTCGTACCCTTAATGATTGGACGATAAGATGCAGATTGAAGATTTTCTCCGCTAGATGAAACTACACTTGCCCTTGTTTGAGGAGAAACCAGAGTTGATGAAGCGAGTTGATTGAGATTTGCTAGATAAACGAGCTATGGGTGTTATTCAACTGACATTGGCTCGTAATGTCGCATTGAACATCGTGAAGGAGAAGATCACTGTTGATTTGATGATCGGATATGTATGAGAAGCCCTCTGCGATCAATATGGTCTATTTGATGCGATGTATATTTAATTTGAAGATGAACGAAGGTGCGTCATTTGTAGATCATATCAATGAATTCAATGTGATTGTTAGTTAATTGAGTTCGGATGAGATTAACTTTGAAGATGAGGTACGTGCTTTGATTCTATTATTTTCATTACTTGATAGTTGGAATACTGTTATTACTGCCGTTAGTAATTCCTTTGGGTTAATAAGTTTGACGTTTGATAGGGTTCAAGATTTGATTTTGAGCGATGACATCCGTAGAACAGAATCTAACAAACTTGTTTATGCTTATTTTAGTAGGTGAAAATAGAAGAAGATCTATTACACGTATTATCAGGAGTAGTATGAACATGAATATACATAGTCAATTTAGGACTGGTGGTGCTGTCTATTGGAGTTATGGCAAGAGGAGGCATTTTAGAAGAAATTACCTTAAGCTGAAGAACGAAAATGAATTATAGTTGATTTAGCAGATGATGTTGTAGCTATAGCTGATTCGGATAATGTTGATTTTGTCTTGTTTGTCGCTAATGATTCATCGTTTCATGGATAGATTATGGATTTTGGTTGTTCTTTTCATGCTACACCAAATAGAAATTTGCTTACTACTTGTCAATGCATGGATAATAATAAAGTGCAGTTGGTGAACAACGCTGAATGTGATGTTGTCGATATTGGCAATGTTAAAATTAGAATACATGATGATATTCTGAGGACATTGACTAGAGTGAGGCATGCTCTAGAGTTGAAGGAGAACTTAATTTCCTTGAGTGCCTTGGATTCGGCTGGGTATCGATATATTTCAGAGTGTGGAATTCTGAAAATTGTTCAAGGTACTTTGATGATAATGAAATGAATTGAGCATAGTGGCCTATATGAACTTCAAGGTGAGACAGTGACAGATTTCGTTACGAAGATATCGGATGCATCTGTTCGAGAGTCTGAATTTTGGCATAAACGTTTAGGGCACATTGGCGAGAATAGCTTGAAAGTTTTAAGTGAAAGAAATATGTCGTGTGGTTATAATGCTAACAAATTGAATATATATAGGTGCTGTGATTTGGATCAATGACTGTTGACACCTAAATTTTTTAGGTTAATTTTTACTAAAAAATAATAATAAAAAAAACACACGGCATATAATTTAGAAACATTTTATTTTCATTTTGTTTTATTTTAGGCCGCCGGAAAAGGGAAAACTTTTCACATATTCCGTTCAAATTTTTAGGCGATATACACCAAAGGATGTATTTTCAAGCAAAAAGGAAAATTTTGGATAGAATATGTGAAAAGTACAAAAAAAGAATATCACGTGTGGTGCAATGATATATTCAAAAAATATTGCACGAGCAAAATTGGAAACGAAATGTGCAATAAGGATTCAATTTTTTGCCCTATAAAAAGGGTGATGGGGTATAGAAAAGGGGGGGGGGCAAAATTTTGAGAGAAAATTTCGAAAGCAATAGGTGAAAGTCTGATTTTTTTAAAGTGAAATTTCGAAAAAAAGAGGGTGAAAAGTGAGTTTTTTCTAAAAAAAATCGAAACCCTAATCGGGTACTGTTCATCTTCCCCGAAGAGCCGCCGGCACTGCTGCTGTCCACCGCCGTTGGCCTCCGTCCCAGCGCCCTCCGCAGCCCCGACGACCTGCGCGTGGCCCAGACGCCCGAAGGTCGCGCCGAACCGCCGCACCTCCACCGTGTCCGCCAGCCCTCCCGCGAGCAGCTCCGACGCCCCCTTGCCGGAGCTGCAACCCGAGGTTTGCGCCGCCCTGACACCGCCTCCGCGCGCCAAACGCCGCGCCCTATAGCCGGATCTAGACGCCGGAACTCCTCGCCGTAGCCGCTCGAGGCCTCCTGCGTCCCTGCAGCGCCCCACCGCTTGAAGCCCGCAACTCGACGACCCACGATCCGCGATCCGTGCTCCTGCTCCGTCGCCCTTCCTCTGCCTGCGAAGCCACCGCCAAGCCGAGATCCAGGCGCCTGCTCCTCACCGCGCAGCTTTCCCCCGTTGCGCCGCCCCGGAGCCTTCGCCGGAAACCTAGCCGTCGAGCCTTCCCTCGCCAGACCTCTGAACCGGCCAAGTTTTTTTTTTCCTTTTTCTCAAAAAAGAAAAGAAAAGAAAAGAAATCAAATTAGGTATTTTTGCTTTACTTTATTAGGCAAATTTTTTTTTATTCATTTGTTTATTATTTCTTTCTATGTTAGTTCTTCTTTGGTTGGAATGTCTATCTATGCATAATTGAAAATCTCAATGTATTACCTAATTCGCAACCGTGCCAAGGTTTTTTTATTTCATCTATAAGGCTTTAGATGAAATAATTAATCAAGTGGGAATAAAATTGATATTTTATTCTTTAAGGCTTAAGATCAATTTATCGATTTTACTAGCGAAATATTATCCCTTGATTTGAATGATGTGTGATATCCTTTTTGAGGTAATTTTGAATGAACTTGATTGTTTTTTATTTGTCTTGAGATATGCCTGAATTAGGATATTGCATGTTTTAGGGTTATTTGCATAGTTAGGCAAAACATTCCATTTATCATGAATTTTTGAAATAAAAAAAATCAATCAAATCAATCAATTTAGGTTGCTAGATTTTAATTTGAATTGCACGTTTAATTATTTGGCAATTGTTAATTTCAAAATAAAAAATAAAAAAAATCAAAAAATGTTCGAATTAGGATTAGTTTTTATTTATTTATTATCATGCATATTTAGAATAGGAATTTTATTTGAATAAAAAAAAACAAAAAGAAAGCATATAGAATGTTAGTTTTATTATTGTTTGATTTGCATTTCGAAATTAATAAGAAGAAACAAAAAAAATCATCATGCATATGTCACGTAGAATTAGGAGGCATATTTTGCACGTCATTGCATATTAGGGTAAGAGTGCATTTTACTTCCTAGTTAATGTTTAAGTTTAGATAGATTTTTTAATAGATTGCATTCTAGGATTATTTGGGTTAAGATAAGATTTTAGTTTAAATTAGGATTCAGTTTAACCTAATTCCTAATATAAATTGAATAGGATCTTAACCTAGCTAAATAATTCTCACTTTTTTTTTTTAAATTTCGAATTTCATAAAAAAAAAATCCAAAAAAATGTCTTAGGATAAATTACTTCCTTTTTAGGGTAAATTGCATTTTTTTTAGGAAATAAAAAAAAATGTGATGAGCATGTCATTTAGGGTTAGATTAATTGAAATGCATGACATTTAGTTCTTTTTTTTAGGCCCATTTTATTAGAGATTGCCTGTCAATAAAATTAGGTCATTTAGATTGTATCTAATTATTGCATTTCTTTAGGATTTACTCTATTCATGTCATATAATTTAGATCATATTGCTATGTCATGTAATTTAGGTCATGTTGCCATGCCATATTAGATTACTAGCATGCATTGAATATAGATTAAGTTCCCATTGAATAAAGTGAAAACAAAAAAGAAATTGCGTGTTAATTAGAAACCATATCTAGGGTTGTTGATGTGAGTTTTAATTTAACATTGCAGATGCTTTCGTTGCTTTGAGGTAAGTTTTATTTGCAATTTATTTATTGTTTATCTGGGTGTTTAATTGGTGGTTTGTGCACTCGTATGATGACATCACATGTTAGGAAGATAAATTAAAATCAATTCAAGTTGCTTGCCAAACATTTTTTTCAAAAATAAAAAGAAAGGTACCGAAAGGGCGTTAGAGAAATCTAACGTAATCAAGTCACCGAACTCACAAGTCTCTGGTTCGTAGGAGTAAAGTAAAACTCCAATTATTTTACTTAGGTGTCTAATCGACCTACCATAAATTGATTAGTGGCGACTCCTAGATAAAATCCATTTGCATGTTAAGAAATTTGAACATAAGTCGCGAATTGGTATGGGCTTGGGAGAGCCCGAGTTAAGTTTAGGCTTAACAATCCATTAGCCAAACCATAGGTGGTACACCCGAAAAAAATTGGTCGCGACAGCTTGGCGACTCCGCTGGGGACTTGAGTTGAAACTCTTAGTGGACTTAGGCCAATTTTCTTTTTTGAAAAATGTTTTTGTTTGGCAGCAAGGATTCCAGGTACGTCCCTAACATTTAAAGTGTTAAATGTTTTTGCAGATTGGGAGGTATAAGGGGAAGTGTTTGTTAACCCTTGTTTTGTAGGGAGGTGAAGGAATGTATGGTTTAATTTCATGTTGAAGTGTTACTTGATATTAAATTGTCGTGCATGCCTTGCATTTACACTACACTTTTGCACACACAACCTGCCGCCGGACCTGGGCCGCACTAGGATACTTAGGATGGTATTGAGTTGGATACGACTTCGACCGCGAGGCCGCGTAGTAGAGGTTGCCCAACTCAATCCCGGAAGTTTCTTTCTTGGTGTCAAGAATGTTTACCTCTGCCCGTGAGGCTGCGTCGCATTGGGGTATCATTCTTGACTGAGCCGGAGTTAGGAGGACTTGACTTAGTATGCGAGGCTGCAACTAAGTCATCCCACCATTTTAACTCCATTTTGCTTAGCCTTCCTAGTTAGAAATCGAACCTCACATCTCATGCGCATGTCTATGTGATTGCCATCGATTTTCCTTGGTGAAGTAAGTCTTCTACCTCTGCACTATGTAATTTACTTATTTTGTCATAATTTTGGTCCGTCCATGACAATCTAGGTCAATCATTGATTTAATTCATTTGTCAATAAAAAAATGAAATGAGGAAATTGCAATGCAATGAATCATTTGAAAATAAAAAACCTTGGACAATTTGTTTTCAATTCGTGTCTAGGAAATTTGATCTTGCTAGGGTGTCTATTTTTTAAACTCTCTTTAAGAAATCCCCTTCTTGTAAGAACTTGTCAAAAAAAAAAATGAAAAAAGTTGATAGATCATTGTCATGGATTGATTCTCTATTTGCACCTCATACTTATATATTTTCATTTAATTGAATTAGGTGATAACGGATCCTCCACGTTCACCCATTATCACGCGATTAAGAGCTAGAATGGCCGACCAATCAGAAATGCGTGATCGTATGTCCGCTGTGGAAACTCAACTCCAACAAGTGCTCGCCTCTCTACAGCTTGTGACGGATCAACTCCAATTCCTCCAAGTAAATCCAACAACTGCACCTGTTCTTTCTCAGATAACTATCCCGAAGCAAACAAACAAGGTTGACGATGACATGCCCGGTTTGGACGATGACTCGATCATTGTTAGAAAGACCAAGCCTGACAACATTCCAAAGACTGATCATGATGAACGCTTCACAAAGCTGGAAGAAAAATTGAAGCAACTGCAGGAGTCGCAGAATTCACTCTCGTTCGACCTGTCTGTGTATGAGAAGGTCAACATGCCAAAGAAGTTCAAAATGCCGGATTTTGAGAAGTACGATGGTACTTCCTGCCCAAAAACTCATTTGCAGATGTATCACGTGCGTATGGCCCAATATGTCAAGAACGAGCCCCTCATGATCCAATCATTCCATGCAAGTTTGACTGGACCGGCACTAAACTGGTATGTCATGAAGAATATGAACCTTCTCGACACTTGGAATGAAATGACCGACGCATTTCTCAAGCAATACAAGTTCAACATGGATATTGCACATTCCCGAGAGGATCTTGAGAGGATGGAGAAAAAGAGGATCGAGTCGTTCAAAGAGTATGCCGTGAGATGGCGAAATCTGGCAGCTCAAATCACTCCCGAGCCTACAGACAAGGAGTTGATGAAGTTGTTTGTCAAAACCCTCCCGTCTGAGTTCCGTAACCGGATGGCCAGCACATACGTTGAAAACTTCAATCAGCTTATTCCCGTGGGAGAACAACTCGAAGTAGGGATAAGGGAAGGATGGTTTACTGAGCCATCTAGTAAAAGGTTCTCTCCCAAGAAGGAGAAGGAAGCAGCTGAGGATGTGAACATGACTTATAGTCAAGAAAGTGCCAAACATGCCCCGGTTATCCAGATGAATCCAAGACAGCCACAAACTGCTGGCCGTCAACCATTTGCCCAAGCAAATAATAGAAGGTAATTCTCTCCTCTCCCTGGGTCTCCATCCCAAGTGCTGACAATCCTCCGAAAGAATGGTTTGCTAACTAGTGAACCAAAGCATCCTAACCGTGAAAGCAATCGCAGTTACGACCCGACGAAGAAGTGTGACTACCATAGCGGTGAATTGGGGCATTCAACTGATGAGTGTTTCACCCTCAAGCACAAGATCCAAAATCTCTTGGACACGAAAGCCTTCTCATTTCAAACTGCTCGGCCAAACATCCACAAAGATCCGCCACTAAAGCATGAGGATACGGTCAATGCTATCCTGGAACTAGACATTGAATCTGAATCAAGTTACCACTCATTTGAGTTGGTGTCCACCATACATGCATCTCAAGACTCACCACCACCCACTTTTGAAGCCTAAAATGCTGCCCTTATGATGGAAAGGATGATGGATGTGAATGGTTTTGTTCCTGGTAGTGGCTTTGGAAGAAATAATCAGAGTATTCAAAGTTTAAATGAAGTCCCTCAGAGGCCCCATGCTGCTGGAAGAGGAGGGGAAAGTTTTGGAGGACGAAGACAGGGAGGGCGGAACCCGCCACCTGACCAAAGGCGAGGGAGGCAAAACCCACTACCCCCGAGCATTCACGAAATATTCCCCGGTCCTCCAAGAATGATGCAGGATGAAGCTGAAGTGATAGACACTTTGGGGTAGCCTAGTGGCAAGTTTGATTACTTGGTGAAGTATTCGGCCCCTCCCAGTTACTACATTGATCCTCGTGAGATAATCCCAGATGGATGGGGTGGCATGGATGATCCGATACCCCCGAAGGCAGAAAACCCTGATAATGAGCTAGAAGGAATTGCAAGCTTGTTCGACGATCTCATCATAGGAGCTATCGATGAAGGACCCTAAGAAGAGATGGGCTTTGGCCCACAAGAGTAACTCTTTTACTATTTTTGCATATTCCCCTGCGTGGGAATTTTTATTGTTTTTAGAGAGATGTTTCCACTTTCCTTTTAATTCTTGAGTGTTGCATTTTTTTTATTTAATAAATGTAATTTATTGATGAATCTCAATAAAATTACAAATTTTATTTTGAGGGCATGATGAGGTACTCCAAACTAGTCCAATGACGATATCCAACCATGAAAAAGATCATCCACGGAGAAATCCTGAGGGCTGGACTTTCTCATGCTTCCTCCCAAAAACTTTTCCGAAAACAAAAAACATTTCACTGTCAAAAAATCTCAAAGCTTGTGGCGAATTAAATTTGTTTATTTGTCTAACACATGCTTCTTGTCTCAGAGCATAATTCTATCACTTATTATGACAAGGGACATCTGAAAATAGCGTATCAAGTTTCAATGATCATAAACCTGATTTGTGATCAACAGGCTTAGAGCGCACTTGCAGTAAAAAAAAACAGATTTTGGGCAAGTAAAAGAGGACCATCATTCCCTGGCAGAAGAGATGACGAATTGGGGGCATGGCAGATAGGGATAAAATCTTGATCTGAGCAAAAATGATTGTGCAATTTGAATTTACTCTGATGTTCCATAGTATCTTATTCATGCACGTTCTCTTGTGCAGGGGCAAAAGCGGATCTCCACTTTTGATGGATAGAGATGATCCAAGGACATCCATTGTTGAGACAATTCTTTTGTGGAGCAATTCCCCTGAATGAATGCTTAAAACCATGTTTTGAGTGCAATAAATTGTTTGTAACAAACTCTTTTCATGCTTAAAGTTGCTAGACTCTTTTGAAAAGGGAATTTTCATATTGATTTAGCTCGCCAATTTCATGCGGAGATTTGTCAAGATAGACAATTCAATAGAGTGACATCAATGCTTAAGAATGCTAAATGAGATGTGTCAGGATGATGAAAGGCAAGCCCTATTCTATATACAGTCCCATACTTATACACTTGTGAGATGAGTGTAGGAAGTTCCATATCTGCAAGGTAAAGAGTTCTCTCGCAAAAGGTACGATGAACGAAATGATGAGGGGCAATTCATGTTTCTACCCCAACCACTACAGGTGATCCATTGCTTAACCTTTTTGAGCCTATACACTTATGGATATTCTTTCAAATTATCCCTGTCAAGAACCACCCCCACATCGGGGCAACTAAGAGATCAAATGGCATCATGAGGTGAGGAAAATGAATTGAAATTTTCTTGCTCACTTGCATCAATCTTCAAGTTATGCTATTACATTGAATTTATGTGTTAATTTAAGTGCCTTAGGATGACGAAGAGAATTTTTTTCTATGTCCTATACACTTATATCATTTGCATAGCCCACTTGAGCCTGCAATTTCATTTCTTTAAACCCAGTTGATGATCATCCCTCACACTAGGGCAAGGCAAAACCAGTTGATGATCAATCGCCACACTGGGGCAAGGCAAAAGGCATATGAAGACTCTTGAAAAGTTATAGTGTAATTGCTTGACGCAAGCATTATGCGCAAGAATTGAATTCAAAATAGAACTAATGGGCATGAAAAAGCAGTGTGCCTGGTAAAAGCAAGGCCAATGCCCATGAAAAAAGAAGTGAAGAAAAAATGCATGAGAACTAGGGGCATAAAAAGCAGTGTGCCTGGTAAAAGTAAGGCCAATGCCCACAGAAAAAAAAAAGAAAAAAAAAGAAAAAAAAAAAGAGTCAAAATAGGTGACTGTCAATTGCAAGAATTGAATCACAATGGAGCAATACTCAAAGAGCTCAAATGCTGAGTTTTTACAATCAATGTGGCACTTCATGAAGACAATCCTCGATGGTGAAAAAGAAAACTGGTGGCAATGCCAAGATGATCATCAACTCTCACCCTTTACACACCTTTCGAGCCTAATGATCCTTTCATTTCTCAACCCATGAACCCTACCTACGTTACGTCCCTTACAAAGTCTCTTCAGATTAGGGCACTTGAATTAACATAGGAGTTCATATGTTTATAAGCATCACTCGAAGAAGTGCGAGCAAGATTATTTCTTTCTCATTTTTTGCAGGGTTCTTGACCTATAAACCCGAAAATGATTATAAGACCGTTCATTCAATAGCCTTGACTCAAAGAGTCCATTTGTTAAGCCGTTGGCTAAGCCCACATTATGGTCTTTGTTAAAGACCTCTCAGATTGGTAAGATCGTACCGCTTGCGAGAATACTTGGACCCATGTCGATATGATAAAATTGAGTGATTCTCATAAAATAGCCATTCTAAATGAGAGTGAGTTGAAAGTCCTTTTTAACCGAAAGTCTCTCATTTAGTATCCTTAAGAAATCCATGTCACGAGTGAAAATTGTCTTGAACGATAATTCTCTCTAGTGGAAATTTGGATGATGCAAAAATCATTATGCATGAATCTTGATTGAATTGATAAAAGCTTCAGTAGATTTTGAAGTATGCATACCAGAATAGCCTTAATTGCTTATTTCTTTGGTGAATGCATTTTTGCTCTAATCATGTCTGACAAATAATTTTTTCTCAAAGACCCAAGAGCTCTTAACATTCAGGTTCCTTTCAAAATGTCTCATGATATAAGGAGATGAGAAACCATCATGAACATTCAAGGTGCATCATTGATGTTCCAAAATTTATTTCTACCAAGAGGTGAGAGGCCTCCACAGGATATCTAAGTTCCAGAAGACATATTCCAAAGAATCAGAGATATCGTCAGGTAAGTATATCTCTACCCATTCTCGACACTTGACTCGGTCAAGCTGTCCTTTTATATTATCCTGGCGTGCTTTCGTAGCCCAAAGCCCATCTTTACAGGAGACAAATCCCCAATGAACAGAGATGTCATCAGGTAAGTATATCTTTATCTACACCTTAAATACTTGTCGTTGTACAGGTATTTCCCCTTTTGAATACACTGACACTCATTGGAGTCGTCCCCAAATCTTATTCAGGCGACCGTAGAATGATACGGGTCCTAAACAACATTTATTGCTCTAACAGGCGACCGTAGAATGGTACGGGTCCTGAAAAAGCAATTTCCCCATTCAGGCGACCGTAGAATGGTACGAGTCCTGAAAAATCAATTTTCCGTCAAGGCGACCGTAGAATGGTACGGGTCCTCGACAATACCTATTCCTTATTCAGGCGACCGTAGAATGGTACGGGTCCTAGACAAAACTTTTCTGTCATATTGGGCGACCGTAGAATGGTACGGGTCCTAGGAAAGTAGTTCCTTACAAAACTTTTCTGCTGTATTGGGCGACCGTAGAATGGTACGGGTCCTGAGAAAGCAGCTCCTTTCTGCCATACTGGGCGACCGTAGAATGGTACGGGTCCTGGGAAAGCAGTATTGTCACAAAGTCATGTTACTATTCTAGGCGACCGTAGAATGGTACGGGTCCTGGATAGGTAACACCCACTACCTCAAATTACTCTATCCTCCTTGAAGGTAAGTTATTCCAGGTAGGTTCATCTATCATTTGCATTAGTATTTCCATGCATCATATAAATTGCATTATAAAATGGAATTCATACTCCAACAAAAAATCATTCATTGCATGAGCATGACCAAAATTTAGGTCTCAATTTGTCTTTAAAGGCAACCTCTGCGAGCTCACCTTCAAAGAGGGGCAGCTGTTGACACCTAAATTTTGTAGGTTAATTTTTACTAAAAAATAATAATAATAAAAAAAAACACACGGCATATAATTTAGAAACATTTTATTTTCATTTTGTTTTATTAGGCCGCCGGAAAAGGGAAAACTTTTCACATATTCCGTTCAAATTTTTAGGCAATATACACCAAAGGATGTATTTTCAAGCAAAAAGGAAAATTTTGGATAGAATATGTGAAAAGTACAAAAAAAGAATATCACGTGTGGTGCAATGATATATTCAAAAAATATTGCACGAGCAAAATTGAAAACGAAATGTGCAATAAGGATTCAATTTTTTGCCCTATAAAAAGGGTGATGGAGTATAGAAAAGGGGGGGGGGCAAAATTTTGAGAGAAAATTTCGAAAGCAATAGGTGAAAGTCTGATTTTTTTTAAGTGAAATTTCGAAAAAAAAAGGGTGAAAAGTGAGTTTTTTCTAAAAAAATCGAAACCCTAATTGGGTACTGTTCATCTTCCCCGAAGAGCCGCCGGCACTGCTGATGTCCACCGCCGTTGGCCTCCGTCCCAGCGCCCTCCACAGCCCCGACGACCTGCGCGTGGCCCTGACGCCCGAAGGTCGCGCTGAACCGCCGAACCGCCGCACCTCCACCGTGTCCGCCAGCCCTCCCGCAAGCAGCTCTGACGCCCCTTTGCCGGAGCTGCAACCCGAGGTTCGCGCCGCCCTGACACCGCCTCCGTGCGCCAAACGCCGCGCCCTATAGCCGGATCCAGACGCCGGAACTCCTCGCCGCAGCCGCTCGAGGCCTCGTGCCGTCCCTGCAGCGCCCCACCGCTTGAAGCCCGCGACTCGACGACCCACGATCCGCTATCCGTGCTCCTGCTCCGTCGCCCCTCCTCTGCCTGTGAAGCCATCGCCAAGCCGAGATCCAGGCGCCTGCTCCTCGCCGCGCAGCTTTCCCCCGTCGCGCCGCTCCGGAGCCTTCGTCGGAAACCTAGCCACCGAGCCTTCCCTCGCCGGACCTCTGAACCGGCCAAGTTTTTTTTTTTTTCCTTTTTCTCAAAAAAGAAAAGAAAAGAAAAGAAATCAAATTAGGTATTTTTGCTTTACTTTATTACGCAAATTTAGTTTTTTTTATTCATTTGTTTATTATTTCTTTCTATGTTAGTTTTTCTTTGGTTGGAATGTCTATCTATGCATAATTGAAAATCTCAATGTATTACCTAATTCGCAACCGCGCCAAGGTTTTTTATTTCATCTATAAGGCTTTAGATGAAATAATTAATCAAGTGGGAATAAAATTGATATTTTGATCTTTAAGGCTTAAGATCAATTTATCGATTTTACTAGCGAAATATTATCCCTTGATTTGAATGATGTGTGATATCCTTTTTGAGGTAATTTTGAATGAACTTGATTGTTTTTTATTTGTCTTGAGATATGCCTGAATTAGGATATTGCATGTTTTAGGGTTATTTGCATAGTTAGGCAAAACATTCCATTTATCATGAATTTTTGAAATAAAAAAAATCAATCAAATCAATCAATTTAGGTTGCTAGATTTTAATTTGAATTGCACGTTTAATTATTTGGCAATTGTTAATTTCAAAATAAAAAATAAAAAAAATCAAAAAATGTTCGAATTAGGATTAGTTTTTATTTATTTATTATCATGCATATTTAGAATAGGAATTTTATTTGAATAAAAAAAAACAAAAAGAAAGCATATAGAATGTTAGTTTTATTATTGTTTGATTTGCATTTCGAAATTAATAAGAAGAAACAAAAAAAATCATCATGCATATGTCATGTAGAATTAGGAGGCATATTTTGCACGTCATTGCATATTAGGGTAAGAGTGCATTTTACTTCCTAGTTAATGTTTAAGTTTAGATAGATTTTTTAATAGATTGCATTCTAGGATTATTTGGGTTAAGATAAGATTTTAGTTTAAATTAGGATTCAGTTTAACCTAATTCCTAATATAAAGTGAATAGGATCTTAACCTAGCTAAATAATTCTCACTTTTTTTTTTAATTTCGAATTTCATAAAAAAAAATCCAAAAAAATGTCTTAGGATAAATTACTTCCTTTTTAGGGTAAATTGCATTTTTTTTTTAGGAAATAAAAAAAAATGTGATGAGCATGTCATTTAGGGTTAGATTAATTGAAATGCACGACATTTAGTTCTTTTTTTTAGGCCCATTTAATTAGAGATTGCGTGTCAATAAAATTAGGTCATTTAGATTGTATCTAATTATTGCATTTCTTTAGGATTTACTCTATTCATGTCATATAATTTAGATCATATTGCTATGTCATGTAATTTAGGTCATGTTGCCATGCCATATTAGATTACTAGCATGCATTGAATATATATTAAGTTCCCATTGAATAAAGTGAAAATAAAAAAGAAATTGCGTGTTAATTAGAAACCATATCTAGGGTTGTTGATGTGAGTTTTAATTTAACATTGCAGATGCTTTCGTTGCTTTGAGGTAAGTTTTCTTTGCAATTTATTGTTTATCTGGGTGTTTAATTGGTGGTTTGTGCACTCGTATGATGACATCACATGTTAGGGAGATAAATTAAAATCAATTCAAGTTGCTTGCCAAACATTTTTTTCGAAAATAAAAAGAAAGGTACCGAAAGGGCGTTAGAGAAATCTAACGTAATCAAGTCCCCGAACTCACAAGTCTCTGGTTCGTAGGAGTAAAGTAAAACTTCAATTATTTTACTTAGGTGTCTAATCGACCTACCATAAACTGATTAGTGGCGACTCCTAGATAAAATCCATTTGCATTTTAATAAATTTGAACGTAAGTCGCGAATTTGTATGGGCTTGGGAGAGCCCGAGTTAAGTTTAGGCTTAACAATCCATTAGCCAAACCCTAGGTGGTACACTTGAAAAAAATTGGTCGCGACAATGACGAAAAATGTAGTTCAGTACAACCGTTAAAGAAACCACATAAATTGCAAAGTTAATTCACTAGAATGTTTGCAAGTTGTCGCGGTTTCCTTCTAGGATGAGTGTCAGATATATGCTAATAGTTGTTGATGACCGCTCATTGAAGACATCGGTGTTTGTGCTTAGGCCCAAATTTGATGCTATTGTGAGGATCAAGTAGTTGATAGCTTTGATCGAAAAGAAGACTAGTAAGATGATTAAACAGGTGTGGATTGATAGTAGCATGAAATTTTGCTTGAAGCTATTAAATGAATTCTACATGAAGGAAGGCATAATGAAACACCACACTTATGCCAATGAGCCATAACATGTTGCGGAATTGATGAGTAAAACATTATTAGAGACGGCTTATAAAATGCTTTCTAGTGCTGGTATGGCTAGGAGATTCTTAGCGGATGCGCTTAGTACAATGAGCTACTTGATAAATCGATCCTTATCGATTGCAATTGGATATCAGACTGTCGAAGAAGTGTGGCTGGATAACGTTACTGATTATTCAATTCTTAGAATATTTGGTTGTCCATGTTATGATTGAGCGAGTGATGGTAAGCTCAATGGAAGGATAAGAAAGCGCATGTTCCTAGGCTATGCACAAGGTAAGTGGGTTATCGGTTATGGTGCTTGGAGTTAAATTCACTTGTTATCAGCAGTGAAGTTATGTTTGACGAGTCTTTAGTACTTCTGGCTAGGAGTATTTATGGAAGTGTTCATACCGATCTGAATAGTGTTCAACTTGAAGTGGAGTTGCAATTAAAAACTCTTGAGGTAGTGAGTACGAGTACTAACGTAGTAATTGACATATATGATGTTTGTAGGAAGGAAAAGCTTGTGGAATCAATAGTTGCTATAACTACTAATATTGACAAGGTACATATTCGATCTCTTGACACATATGGATGTAACAATGGTTTGTCTTTGTTTGCGGTTAAAGAGATTGCATCAGAAAATCCTTGCAAAGTAGTTAAAGGTGCATATGGAGTTGGTGTTATGATGAGGTCCTCAGTTATGGTGAAGTTCAAGCGATGCTTGGACTTGGAATAATATTTGTGGCATTTGAGCCCATTAGGGGCTATGAGAGATAGCGATAGAGTTGAAATTCTTTGTGAAGTGATTGTGACTTGACTTAAACATCGAGTCAATGTGGAGGTTGTTAAAATATTTCTCGATTTTGAGTTCGCGAGTGAAAGAGATCCGGGATAAATTATTATTATTTTTAGACACCCAAAATTTTTTGTTGTGGAAATTTAGATTTCGTTTGAGCTCTGTTGGATAAGGATAACAAACAACACGAGAATAGGAAAGATTGGGTGAGAGAAAGAATAAAAGAAAAAGATTTAAAAATATTTTTTCCTAATTCTCGTTGAAGTTATGTTCAAGTCCAAAAGTTGGACTTGTTGACCGGTTGACTGAACTTGCACGATTTCCTATCGTGCGCCATCCTTTCTCCATGGGTATATATATATGTGTACATGCACGTAATACAAGGCAAATACTGAACACTGCCTGAGTGCTTGGAAAGAAGTGTGTGCCGTGGTTGCTCTATCATGAGGAATGTCCATAGCGGTTGAAGTGCTTGGGAGCGGGTCTTCTTATTGTTAGTGCGGCTTATTCGTGAATTACATCCAAGAAGATTTGATGATCAAGCCTATTAAATCTTGTGAGTTCAAGATTTGTTAATTCCTTCATGAGATTAATAAATTATTTTGTAAGGAATTTCGGGACTACAAATTGTGTGCGTTATTGGGTATAATTAGGATTTGGGAAATACCGTGAGTATTTGAGTGACTCAAATGTATAATTTTTTATATCACTTGATTTATAGTGAATTCATCGTCGCTTTTTCCGTGGACGTAGGTTTCTACAATTAAATCACGTAAATCTCGGGTCTGATATATTTTCTTTTTTTTATTTATATTATTATTTGATCGTTCACTTTCCACAACAATAGACACAATTAAATTGATAACAATATAATAAGTTTAGGACATTTTGGACACATTTCCCAACAATAAAGTATGACCGAAGTTTACTGGCGAACCACATAGAAGTGTTTGGTGGAAAGTGAGCGGAGCAGGTTGAATTGCTCCACTTCCTTCCGTCGTTTGGTTCGAAAAGGTCGACACCTTTTCCCAAATCATGAGTGCTCACGACAATGACACATCGTAGGTGTGCACACGCACGCATTATAGAAATCACCTGAGCAACAGCAAATATCTAGCCATAGAGAAGCACTGCATGCGGTCAACGAAATCTTAAGTAAATGAAATATCATAAGAGATCCGATGAGCTAATCATAGCATTAGCGTCACTAGAGTTCAGAGCACTTAGAAAAAGCAAATCTTATCACTTCAGGTCGTCAAATATATTTAAAGATCCACTACCACTTTAAGATCTTAGGGGCTTTTAATAACCTACGGTACAAAGAGGGGTGAATTGCGGAGAGCTAGCGCACTTTTTCTATTCGGTTTTATAACGAGGTGAACTCCAAACACAAAACCTTAAAGCGACGTGAGATCAAATGATGGATCCGGGGCAAACCCTTTTTTAATATATGTTCTTCCAAAAGAGTTAGATACGTATGATTATCAAGAGAACATACGTCGCCACTTGTTCCGGTACAGAAAAAGAAGATGCTACATTCATCCTATGCACGCGTGAGGGTAAAAAAAGCTGTCGCAGATGGAGCGCAGTCCCATCGAGTTCTTTAACATTGGATTTATTAAGCCGAAAAGATTTGCCATTCATAGTTCAGGACGTGCGAAGTTGATCAGGGGCCACCTGTCGTCCATTCATGTCAAAACTGATAGGACGTGTGAGGTACATAATGTTTGTGCCGTGACAGGTCGCTAAGAGTGCGTTTGGTAACGTTTTTATTCAAAAATTGTTCAAGGGAATAAAAATAGAAAAAAACTATTTTTGTTTCGGGGAACAATTTTTGAATAGAAGAACACGTTTGGTAAATTTGTTCCTGGAATAGAAAAAAGAACAGAAATATGTTTGGTAAAACTTGTATAATTTTTTGTTTGATGACCCGGGGTAGCCCCGTACACCGCGGGCAGCTAGAGTAAACCCTGGGGCCCCACGGGAGGACCCACCACCCCCTTGGAACGGGTAAGACACCAAGCGTCTCCGCGGCGAGTTGAACCCTCACCCTCCGAGAAGGGGTTAGTGGGTCCCCCCACGATGGGGAAGACTTGCTAGTGGAGCCACCGCGGTCGGTGGTTAACTTATATAATTTTTTGTTTCTTTTAATTTTTTAATAGTTCTATTTTATTTTTCATTTTTTTATTTTTCTTCCTTTTGGCTGGTCGTTGGTCTCGGCCATGGCCAGCAATCGGTCGATGAGGGCCGGCGGCCTCGTCGGTGGCTAGGCGAGCTTGGCTTTGCCGGATTTGGGCGAGCACGAGCTCGCCTAGCCAAGGCGAGGCCGAGTGTTGCCAGCGCGGGGTGACGCTCGACCTTGCCTTGGCTGGGCGAGCTCGGGCTCACCTAGATCTGGCGAGGCCGAGCTCGCTTAGCCAAGGCGAGGCCGAGCCTCGCCAAGGGCTGGTGACGCTTGGCCTCACCAGGGGGCCGACGACGCTTCAGCGAGGTCGCCGGCCCTCGACGGCCAGTCGCTGGTGTTGACACCTAAATTTTGGCGATTTAGTTTATTTATTTATTGCATAGAAAATTAGGGGTTAATTTTATTAATTGCATAGCATATAGATTTAGGTGCATTTATTTTTAATTTGTATTTTTTGCATTTTATTGGACTGATGATGGATGCCCATGAAGTGAGCAAGTTGGCCCAAGCCCATGTTTTTTAATAATCGAAAGTTATCTCATGGGAAAATTGAAATTTTGAAATTTTTCTGGGATATGGTTAATTCGGATAGGGCAAGTGGAAAAACAAATATCGCGTTTGGCAAAACGAATATTGTTTTTGAAAAAAGAATCTTCATGGATATTGGATTGGAAAAATTGAAAACCTAATCGGTAGCCTATAAATAGGTTTGTTCGCTTAGCGTTTCAAAGGGGGAGAGGCCACACACTGAATGTACAGCCACCTGTTTCTTGGTTTTCGAGGTCAAAGGTTTAAGCACCAAAGAGGAAATTTTTTTCCTTCGGTTCTTTTGTTCTTCGTTGAAGTTGGGTTTCTTTTTTGGTTTTTGGGAGGATTTTCCTTCTTAGAGGAATTCACAATTCACGATTGAGAAGTCCAACACATTCGAGAGTCATGATTCATTAAGTCTTCATGAGGTTTTCTTGATTACTGTGAGGATTCACGTTCATGGACACCTCATCCGCATGTCCTGCAAATAAAAAAGAAAAGGCCAAAAGAATAAAACTTGGAGAGAGAGCAGAGCTTCCCTACACCCTCGGAGACAATTTCAACATACAGAAAGCGCCAAAGGAGTAGACCCACCGAGACGACCAGCAGCCTGTCATTGAACCACCGCTGTCTGTGATCCGCACGGAGCCCCTTTGCCTGCTGCACCTCCGTGAACCAGGCCCTTCGTCACACCGTCCCTGAAGCGTGGCGAACTGCAATTGTGCCATGCTGGGACACCTGCCAATCGCCACCGTGAATCGCTATTCACAAGACGGCTACCGCGAAGCATCGTCAATTGCGATCCATCATCCATCACTCGTCAATCGCAAGTCGTAAATTCGGAAGCTGAAATTCGAAATAGGTAAAAATTTTGTCTATTTTGATTTTCGAAAATTTTGTTTCCTTATTTAATATGTTCGTTGATGCACATAATGAAAATTCTTGATATGTTGAGGTACCATAGTCTCGAGTTGCCTTATAAGTTGGGAAATTTTCCCAATTTCATAACGTGCATATGATTGACAGTTTGATTTTCGCGCTCGAAATCTGACTCGCAATCGCATGTAAAAATCACCAATCCGATCTCACGCGCGAGATTCGATTCATGATTTTGTTTAAATTTGGCCAACCCGATCTCATGCGCGAGATATGGTTCGTCAATTTTTTTTTTATGGATATCGATCTTATCTTGCCTGATTTGCTATCGTGTGGTTTGAGTCGATCTCGTTTTCGTAAAAGGAAAAAGAAATCCAAAAAATTTTGAATTATGATTAGGTTCGTTTTGGAATATCTCTAGTCTTAGGGTTATCTTGCATATTTAGAATTGCAATCTTATTTCGAATTTTTTTTTTCTTTTTAAATAAAAATCCAAAAAAATGCATTCATTTAGGATGTTAGTTTTTTTAAAAAAATTGCATGTTTAATTATTTGGCAATTTTAATTTCGAATTTCATTAAAGAAAAAGGAAAAATCAGAATTAGGACATTCTTTGCACGTCATTGCATATTATATAGAATTGCATGTTTAATTTTAAGTCTAGATAGATTTTTTTTAGATAGATTGCATTCTAGGATTATTTGGGTTAAGATAATATTTTAGTTTAAATTAGGATTTAGTTTAACCTAATTCCTAATATAAATTGAATAGGATCTTAATCTAGCTAGATAATTTTCACATTTTGTTTTAATTCCGAATTTCATAAAAAAATACAAAAATGTCTTAGGCTAAATTAGTTTCATTATTTAGGATAGAATGCATTATTTTAGGAAAAAAGGAAAATATCATATGCACGTCATTTATGGTTTATTATTAGGTTCATTTAATTAGAAATTGCACGTCATTAGAATCGAGTCATTTTAGTTAATTTAGATTGCACATTTAATTATTGCATGTTCTTTAAGAAATCATTAGTTTCTTTTTACTCATTCATATAGTTTAAGACATTTTGTCATGCCATATCATTTTATATTAGATTAGAAACATTGCATTGCATATGGACTATGTTCTCATTAAAAAGTGAAGGCAAAAATTGAGTGATTGCTTGTTAATTAGAAATTATATCTAAGATTGTTGATGTAAATTCTGATCTAACAAATGCAGATACTTTCGTTGCTTTGAGGTAAGTCCTGCATTATTTTATTTGCTTTCTTGAGTGTTAAATTGGTGGTTTGCGCACTCATATGATCACCTCACATGTTAGGAAAGTGAAATTAATTCAAGCTGTTTGCCAAACATTTTTTCAAAAGATAAAAGAAAAGGTACCAAAAGGGCGTTAGAGAAATCTAACGTAATCAAGTCCCCGAACTCACAAATCTCTGGTTCGTAGGAGTAAGATGATTCTCCCATCATTTTACTTAGGTGTCTAATTGACCTACCATAAACTGATTAGTGGTGACTCCCTTTTTGCATGCTAGATATTTGAATTTAAATCGCGAGTTGGTATGGGCTTGGGAGAGCCCGAGCTAAGTCTAGGCTTAGCAATCCATTAGCCTAATTTTAGGTGGCACACCCGAAAAATTGGTCGCGACAGTTGGTCAAGGTCGAGGCTGGCAACTAGCCAAAGAAAAAATAAGAAGAAAAGAAAAAAAAAAAAGAAAGAGAAGAAAAAAAAAGGAGAGATCAAAATTATTTCTCGGAAGTGTTCTAGAAACAAGAAATAAGTTTTTCTTGTTTCTTGTTTTTGTTCCAAATTTGTTCCCGGGAACAAAAAATAGATTTGGAATAAAAACGCAAACAAACGCGTTTATGTTCTTTTTTTGTTCTTCGAAACAAAAAAATAAGAATTGTGTTCATGAACAAAAAAATATGAACGCAAACAAACACCCCATAAGCGGATGGATTCACATCACCCTCTTGACTTCTGCGCATGCCACGACTGATTAAGAAAGGACGTCTTAAACAACAAGCGTCTAAAAATCTACGGAAAAGATATGAAAACCTTGTTTATTTAAGAAGCTCGAATGTATGGTGGAATGTCTAGCTAAAACTATATACCTAATAGGTCAAAAGCAAAAAGGCCAGGGATTATTGGTGGAGAAAATGGCCATTGACCCTCTCTCTACTTCTCAGGAAATCATGGGTGGCAGCTCAACTGAAGGAAATATTTGAGAATTTCACAGCTCAACACGAGATGCCCTAGTTATGTTTCGACCCCACAGCGACGACCTGTACTGTGTGAACACTAATCACGCAGGCCATGCAAGAGAGAGAGAGACCACACCGTCTTGGGCCATGATGTAGAGTATTATAATCACCCAAAATAATTGGTTGGGTGGTGTAGCACAGACAGACTGCGCCTCCGAAAGATAATACCTATTAGATGCATCATGTAGGGTATTATAATCACCATAATACCTATTAGATGCATGATGTGGCCAGAGACGGTGTGGTCTTTCTCCTCTCTATATATTGCATGGCCTACGTGACTAGAGTTCGCACAGCACAGCTCATCACTAGGGCATCTCGTGTTGAGCTCTAAAACCTTTCATTCTCAAATATTTCCTTCAGTTGAGCTGCCACCCTTGATTTCCTGAGAAGTAGAGAGAGGAGCAATGGCCATTTTCTCGACCAATAATCCCTGGGTTTTTGCTTTTGGCCTCCTAGGTATATAGTTTTAGCTAGACATGATCTAACTTGTAATCTCACTTAGTATCTTCATCAAAGTAGAGTCAACATGCACATTATAAGTTGTGCCATCATTGACACCTAACTCATCAAGATATTGATTCCCTCGTAAGGCCATGGACTGATTCAATTGTCATCTTTTTTTTTTTTTTGTAATTCTTTGTCCCAGGTAATCTCATATCTTTCGTGGTCTTTTTGGCCCCAGTGTAAGTTCATCCTCTTGATCGACTTTTTGTTTAGCTTAACAGAAGGGTCTGGAAGTATGAACATGAACGACTGATTAATAGGGTTCTCGCAATCCTTGTTTTGTTTTTGTTGGCAGGCCAACATTTTATAGGGTATGCAAGAGAAAGTCTACCGAAGGGTTTCAATCAGTTCCGTACGTGGCTTCTTTGCTCAGCGCCATGCTCTGGCTATACTACGCCTCCATCAACTCTGAGTCCAATGATTTCCTTCTTGTCACTGTCAACTCAGTGGGATGTGTCATAGAGACCATCTACGTTGCCCTCTACCTCGCTTATGCACCTAAAAAAGCTAAGGTACACAGTTACCTATCCGATCACGTATTTATGATATCGTCACAATTACGTTGTTAAAGAGGGTTTTTTTTAATGATAAATGCTTGCATGCATGCATGCAGATTTTTACAGCGAAGCTGATTGTAATGGGCTTTGGAGGGTTTTGTTCCTTTCTTCTCTTGTCCCGCTTCTTAACAAAGGGATCAACCACAGTCCAACTTATTGGGTGGCTTTGTGTTGGATTCTCCGTCATCGTTTTTGCAGCTCCTTTAAGTGTTATGGTGAATAATTGGAGTAATTCTTGATTTCTTATTTTTTACTTTTCCCTAGTTATACTTTTCTTCACGCACAATGCTACTGAGTTATGTGAGACAAGTTTTGCATGACGTTTATTTTTGATGAATATTGCGCAGAGAATGGTGATAAGGACCAAAAGCGTAGAGTTCATGCCCTTCTCCCTCTCATTTTTTCTCACTCTTAGCGCTGTAACTTGGCTCCTCTACGGTATATTCCTCAAGGACATCCACGTTGCGGTATGCATCGACTTTCAGCAAATACTAAAAATTATGCTAAAAAGACTTTTCTATTACCCAAAGAAAGAAGTTTGTCGTGGAGACTATGGTTTAGATATCACTTTATTTTTTGATACACATTCAATAACGTAAGTGTGATCATTTATGCAGGTTCCAAACGTATTGGGGTTTATCCTTGGAGTGCTTCAGATGGGACTATATCTGATATATAGCACGAGGAATGTAATGGTTTTGGAGAAAACTGATTATTTAGGTGGTGCAAAGCCGATTGCCAATACTCAAAGCTGCAGTATCGCTTCTAACGACAGCGTCATCTATGTTAATGAGGCCAAAGAGAGGAAAGAGGATGTACACGAGGGTGAGAAAAGCTTTGAAGCGTCCGACAATGAACCGGTGGCGAGTAGTTCATGTGAAGTTTGACACGGGTTAAGTCGCCGCATATGCCTCCGCTGTCCTCTTTCGATTAGCTAGTTAAGCTAATTTAGTTCTTTCTTGTTTGTTGTTAATGCACGCCTCGTAACTTGTGTATGCAAGTGGTGATTAAGAGCGCGTACATAAGTGCTCTGGAATTGCAATGTTCCGTCTAACAATAAAAATCATTCTGGTCTTCTTCCTCTTGTGAATGAACTCATTCTACTGTCTCTTTGATCTGTATTTTGAAAAACAAAATATATCTAGGTCATTTCGTCAAAGGTAAGTTTGCCTCAATTCATCTATGACATCATGATTCATGACCTGAATAGAAATTGACTGTAAAAAATGCGAGAAATGATTACATGACAGTCTTTAATTCACTGTTAGAATAACGATTTATTTTAGATAAAAAAAATCAAATAACAAATAATAATAAATTATTGCGAAGCTCAATCTTTCAAGAATTTATGGCTTACAATAAATTATTATTCTCACAATAGCTCAAAGACAGTTATGCTAACAAAACTCGAAAGATGCCTATCGTGATCTACCTCCCTTAAAAGCAGAGAAGCCCACTCTTTGGAATACTAATAATTAAACATATCATCGTTGGCGTCATTTAGGGAGCAAAGTTTCATCAAAAAGCGATTTAACGACTTAATTGATGGCATTAATAAATGCCTGGATGGCCTTAAATAACATATCTAGCACGATTTAGTGCACATAAGCCGCCAAAAGTATTTTTAACACCACTTTTGACAATATTTAACCGAAATGGGCGGCATTTCTAAATGTTGGGAAAAGATCTTCGAAATGTGTAATTTATTGAAGGGAATGCTCGAAACTTGTCTTGAGCTCGATTGGGCAGTATAGTTTTACCAAGCTCGACTTGAGCCCAAAGAAACTCGATTTTCTGGAGCTTCATAAAGCTTGAATATCTTCCTTGGATTTTCATATATGTTTAAATATTCTGTATAACCGTAATCTCTATATTTGATTTTATCACAATTATAATTGCAAGCTTGAGCTTGACTCAATATGAAATTTGAGTAGCTCGAGCTCGTCTCTAAATCAAACAAGTTGATTTGATCAAGTAATATATCATTGAACCAAGGCCGAGCTACATACTCACAAGTAACTTGACTCGGTTTATAGTGACGAACACAAGAGGCTTGGAGATGATTACTATCTTGCTCGGGCAATATTTTCTTCCACCCTTGGCGGAGAAAACTTTCTGCAATCAAACTTCTTATTGGTGGTTTACAAAGATGAACATTTTGACGAAGTTCGTACGTAGAAAAACCCAGTTTGTAGTGAAGTCTTTTCTCATACAACAACTCGGAGATTTGCTTCGGAAATGATCCAATTAGCGCGCAACAAGAAAGCAACGCATTATCGGCAACTGAAAGGAAAAGGAAAAGACCCAAAACTAAGCACATTGGTGGGCTGCTCGTTGTCTTGATCTCCGTATGCAATAAGGTCGGACACGAGAATTCACGTACGAAGACGGCCGTTCGGTACAAAGGTAGGCACGAATTATAAAGTGACTCGAATTTTGGTAAACCGGCTAATTGGACGCAAATATAATCAAGCAAGACGTGGCCTTAGTCCGATTAAGATCCACTGCCTAACTACATCCTCTTTTGGAGGTCTCCATCCTCTACTTAGTAATTCTCGTCTGCCCTTGGGCCCTTCATCGTGAATCATTGATTTATTACTTTAATCTTGAGACTCCGCATGATTAAGATATAAGAGTTTTCCTGATATGAGTTACATTAATTAAGATTGTGATTTATCATTTTTACGGAGTTGGTCTAATAAGATAAAATATAAGGTTTTTTAACAGTCGAATATGGGCCTAGATTGTATGGGCCAAGTTGGGCCTGACCTGTGATGAGAGGACCCGGCCAAAACTCTATAAAGAGGCTAAGGTCCTCCTCTAACACTCACTTTTGCCATTCTGAAATGCACACTTCCACTACATCACATAAGGAACGTTCGTGAGGGGCAATCTCATCGAGCCAGGGTATGAGGGTGATGGAGGAGAAGATCTTCAGCATCAAAGATTCAAATTGCCGTTATTCTACTTCAATAATCATGGATTCCAAATCAAGTACGTAAATCTTCATCTTCTCCTTCATATATGTTTGAGTTTCGAGTTATGTTGATCTTGAGAAGCCGTTTCAAAGGCCAACATTTGGTATCGGAGCCAGCATAACCTAAAACTCGAACATAAGGAATTTGGCATGTTCATCTACTATTTTGCTCATTTTCGTGAATTTTGGTATGTTAAAATGAATTTTGATCACATATTTGGACTCCTTTCGTCAAGATGAGCATTTTGGTGGGTGGTGCACCTCCATAAGAGGTCGGATGCCGCCTCATGCGCCTGCACACCTTGAGGAGGGGCAAGGAGTCAGTGTCATGCCCCACCACGCACGGCTCGTGAACCGCCTTAGGTAGGACGATGTCATCCCGTTGACTTGACCACCCCCTTGCCGCGCTGACGTCATTGGTGATGTCATTCAATGGCCGAGTTGATCTGACTTGATGTGGACATTGAGCCATATCGAGGAGGAGGTGCTAGGGATCCAATGTTTGTTTCGACTGGTCCAATCACTCAAGCGCGGGCCAAGCTATTGGCGTCATGGTTCATGATCTTTGGCATGGAGATAACCTTGGATCGAGTCTTGAAGAATCTTATAACTCTTGGCGCAATTTGATTATTTGGAGTGGCGTTGACCAAGCTTTTGACTCGAGCCATTGACCAATAGCATGTGTGCGTGTGCATGGAGAACATGCATGGCCAATTGACCTTTGACCATGCATGGCCGGTTATGACTTCAATTTCCTTAGTTTTTCCTTTTTTTTTGGTTTATTTTATTTTTATTTGGTCACCAAATATTTGACCAAGTCAATAAAATTGTCTTCCTATTTAGGCATATTCTAGAATAGGAAGCATTCTCCTAATTGTAACCAAACTAAATTAGAGTTTTGGGGGCTGGTTTGGCTGAACTCTAGGGTTGGTTTAAGGGTTTTTGTGGCGGTTAGAAGGCCTATATTAAGGGCCGAATTTCTTTGTAAGTTTGCCTCAATTCACCTATGACATCATAATTCGTGACCTGAATAGAAATTGACTGTCAAAGATGCAAAAAATGATTACATAACAGTTTTTAATCCATGGTTAAAATAATAATATATTCTAGATCACAAAAAATCAAATAACAAATAATGATAAAATTGTTGCGGAGCTCACTCTTTCAAAAATTTGTGACTTATAACAACTTATTATTCTCACGGTAGTTCAAAAACTATTATGCTAACATTTTCTAGAATCATATTTAATTGTGTTATCCGGGGAATCCTCCTTGTGTTCCCATCATGCCTGTGCAAATTGAAATCGATGTTATTATTCTACAAAGTAGAACCTTTTGAAGTTTTGCACTTCTTCGGTGATAACTGATATCATTGTGCTTGGTTGCATACATGCTAGTATGCGACCTAGCCTCGAAGCGCAGCTCAACAAGCATCTAATAGAGAAAAGTTCGATCATTTCTGTACACGGACACATACTAGCATGCAATACATCCTGCACAATCGGCAGAGGAAACTATCAAGCGGCAAGAAGTCGCTTCGCCGACAGGGCATAGCAACTCGCATCTATAACGAACAGTGTTAACAAGAAAGAAGAAAGACAACATTGTATGTTTGCCGCGAAATCCCAATCCACGCACGAGAGCGCGATTCGAAAAAAATCAAAGAACCAATCGAATTTAGAACGAGCAGAGTTGACTCCCGGAGAAATCGGAGAGCGACGGAAAGCAGCGAGGGAAACTCACATTGTTGCCCTTGTTAGGACTAAAATTAGCACCTAGAGGGGGGTGAATAGGTGTTTAAAATGATTTTAATAAATTAAACTGAATGAGATATAAATAACTTAAAACCAACAATTGCAACAAATGAAAAATGTTAAAGATATAAAGGTATAGGGATAGAGAATCAAGACTCCAGATTTATAGTGGTTCGGCTTAGACCAAGCCTACGTCCACTCTCCCGCACGGACAGCCATTCTGGCTGGATTTCACTAAGAATCAATAAGAGTGATTACAGTCTCACGCTCTTGAGTCCACAGTGTAGATTACTCTACTACACTTCCTCAAGGTCTCACTACAATATGATCTCTCTTTTGATTACATGTAACTCTCGAAGAATGATATCGCAAAATAGAAAAGGAGATTCAGACTTTGGAATTCTTCTATTCGCACCCTTCAACAACTAGAGCATCTCTCTTATATACTTCTTCATGCCTTCAATACCGTTGGCACCTTCCAAAGAAGTTCTTCCAATCAACCCGTTGGACATAATCAATTAGAGAGATCTCGAGCTCTTTAAGGTAAGTGTTGATAGCCCATCAATCCTGCTCGCCCATACAATCAGGATCTCGGTTTCCATAAGTAGATCATTCCAAATATAAGTTGCGAAATCTTTAGAGAATCTAAGCATATTCCATATGAAAGTAAGATCATTTAGTGCTGAATCCAGTAGAAAGATATCCACTAGTCGTTAGAATAAAGATCATATAAGATCAGAATAAACGTCGTTCTGGAAACTATCCATGTGAGTAGACTTTGAAATATAAGTCTTGAGTCTTGCTAGCTTCAGACTTTGATCTTCAGACTTTGTCAATAGAGTCTGTAAGTCTTCAGACTAGACTGATAAAAATGTTTTGTCAACTTCAAAATACTTTAAGAGAATTCATCCAACAATCTCCCCCTTTTTTATAATGACAAAACTTTCTTGCAGATTTGAATATTATCGCCCTGCAATACAACTTTTAAGCAAGCATCATACAAGATTAGAATAAAAATAGTAGAAGTTATCCTGTACACATATATCCTGTACACAGACTTTCCCTGTACACAGATCTGCATTCACCGAATCCTCATTAGTCATAAACAGACAGTACTATCTTTATCTAATTTAAGAAACTTAAAGTATTGCCATAGTGAGCACACATTCAAAAACTGCACACGTTTTTAAAAAAACTCAAGTCAAAGTCAAGATAGCAACAAAAAATATAAAAGATAAGATTTGGTTTGAGAACAGAAAATCATTCGAAAATCTGCAAAGTCTTCTCCCCCTTTTTGTCAGCATAAAAAAAATCAAGGAGCTCGAGGAATGCGAACAAGTTGAAAGTCCTCCATAGACTTGACAGTGTCTTCAAGCTTCCTTAAATCTTCCTGTACTTGGGTGAGAGTAGTGCCCTTTGCAGTATCCTGAATCTGACGCTGAACATCTTTAAGCTGATCATGCAAAGTGATGAACATTGCATGATTTTCATTATGCAAGGTCTGAAATTCATATCCCATGGCATAAATTTGGCATTTGAGTTCCAAGATGATTTCAAGCAGCCTTTGAAAATCTCCAGAATTGTCAGTCTGAGTGCTTGTTTCAGCTCGGTTTGATGGTGGAGTCAAGCCAGTATGAATGTCAGCAGGAAGTTCAGTGTGTGGAGATGATGCCTCTCCTTCAGGAGACTGTGCAGCATGAACATCTTCAGCATTAGGAGGTGATCGACTAACACCTGTTTGTGCATCCTCTTCTCTAAAAGTCAGCAGAAGAGGTGTGTGTTCTTTTTCTGTATCTCCCCCTGTTTCCATGTCTTTTGGAGGAGAAAAGAACTCTTCTTTCTGAGGAGTTTCCTCAGTGACAGGCTGTTGTAGATCCTCATTTTCTGCTGGAGAATCTGTTCGTTCTGGTTCATCTGCTTGTTCTTCTTTTCCTTCTTCCTCTTCCTCTCTTTCTTCCTCTTTCTTCTCTTCTTCTTTCTCTTCCTCTTTCTCTTCCTCTTTCTCTTCCTCTTTCTCTTCCTCTTTCTCTTTCTCTGCAAATTGATGTTCTGGAACAGTTGGAATAGATGCAGCAAATTGAGAAACAAGAGCAGAGATGGGTATAGCATCCTCATCATCTTCATCTTCCAAGATGATTGCCCTTCTCTTCTTGGTAGAACTAACCACAGGTTCTTTCCCTTTCCTTTTGGCCGCTGATGAGTCTGGTCTGAACTTGATAGGAGTCTTTTCCTTGAATTGCTCCAGCTTCTTATTGTTGGATGAAATCTCTTAAAGTATTTTGAAGTTGACAAACCATTTTTATCAATCTAGTCTGAAGACTTACAGACTCTTTTGACAAAGTCTGAAGATCAAAGTCTGAAGATCAAAATTCTGAAGCTAGCAAGACTCAAGACTTATATTTCAAAGTCTACTCACATGGACAGTTTCCAGGACGACGTTTATTCCTGATCTTATATGATCTTTATTCTAACGACTAGTGGATATCTTTCTACTGGATATAGCTCTAAACGATCTTAGTTTTATATGGAATATGTTTAGATTCTTTGACGACTTCGCAACTTATATTTGGAAGGATCTACTTATGGAAACCGAGATCCTGATTGTATGGGCGAGCAGGATTGATGGGCTATCAACACTTACCTTAAAGAGCTCGAGATCTCTCTAATTGATTCTGTCCAACGGGTTGATTGGAAGAACTTCTTTGGAAGGTGCCAACGGTATTGAAGGCATGAAGAAGTATATAAGAGAGATGCTCTAGTTGTTGAAGGGTGCGGATAGAAGAATTCCAAAGTCTGAATCTCCTTTTCTATTTTGCGATATCATTCTTTAAGCGTTACATGTAATCAAAAGAGAGATCATATTGTAGACCTTGAGGAAGTGTAGTAGAGTAATCTACACTGTGGACTCAAGAGCGTGAGACTGTAATCACTCTTATTGATTCTTAGTGAAATCCAGCCAGAAGGGCTGTCCGTGCGGGAGAGTGGACGTAGGCTTGATCTAAGCCGAACCACTATAAATCTGGAGTCTTGATTTTCTATCCCTAATCCTTTATATTGTTAACTGTTTTCATTTGCTGCAATCGTTGATTTTAAATTATTTATATCTCATTCGGTTTGAATTGTTAAAATCGCTTTAAACACCTATTCACCCCCCTCTAGGTGCTAATTCTAGTTCTAACAATTGGTATCAGAGCTTGTGTACTTGTTTATAAGAAGTGTCTTTACTTCTAAGTAAAAGATCTATGGCTAGTATGCTGCCTACAGGGTTGGTTGAAGGTCAAAGCAATACCAGACCTCCATACTTTGATGGAAAAGATTACAGCATATGGAAAAATAAGATGAAGGCATTCCTAAGATCGAAAGATCCTTTGGAATGGGAAGTGGTTGATAAAGGAATCATTCCTGCTGCTGCATCAGACTCAGAGAGAGGAAAAGAACCTGTTGTTCCTACTCTTTTGACTCAAGAAGAAATCACCAAGAGACAAACTCTCGACGCCAAAGCTATTTACTCTTTATATTGTGCTTTATCCCCTACTGAATATAATAGAATATCTTCTTGTGATACAGCAAAAGAAGTATGGGATAGGCTTCACATTACCTATGAAGGAACTGATCGTGTGAAAGAAACAAGGATCAACATTCTCTTGGGACAATATGAAGTCTTTAAGATGAGATCAGGAGAATCAATTACTGACATGTTTAGTCGCTTTACTGAAATTGTGAATGGTCTTGAATATCAGGGACATCCAATCTCAGGACATATGAAGGTCAACAAACTTCTTCGAGGACTCTCAAAAGACTGGAATTATATAAAAACCTCAATAAGAGAGACACAGAGGATTGCTCCACTTTCAGTAGAGGAATTGGTTGGGACTCTTCAATCCTATGAAGTAGAACAGACCAACGAAGAGGAAGACTCAAAAGGTAAGAAATCTATTGCCTTAAAGTCTAATGACTATTCTGATGTTACATACTCTGAAGAAGATCTAGATGATGAAGAACTGGCACTTATGATAAAGAGATTTAGAAAGTTGAACAGAAAAGGAAGGAAATTCAATTGGAAGAAACAAAATTCTCAAAGGTTTCAAAACAGGTCAACAGAGGAAGATGATACGAATAAAGAAGTGACTTGCTTTGAATGCAAGAAAAAGGGACACATTAGACCTAACTGTCCTCTGTTAAAGAAGAGAAAATGGAAGATTGAGAAAAACAGGAAGGCACTCAAAGCAGAGACTTGGAGTGATACTGAATGTGAAGATAGTGACAATGATTATGCCAATATTTGTTTAATGGCAAAATCAGGCTCAGACTCAGACCTTGATTCAGACACAGACTCAGACAGCGAACTCGAGGTTAGTAACTTGAAAATTCCTGTTAAAGTTTCTAAATACATTGATGAACTTTGTCTTAGTCTGAAAACCTCTCTTAAGAGGATCTCCGAATTGAAAATGGAAAATTCTACATTGAAACAACATGATAAACTTATGAAAGAAAAGTTTGAAAAACTGGAAAAAGATTTTGCTGTTGTGAAAGAAAACTCAGACAGTATTTCAAATGAAAATAATCTTTTGAAAAATGATATCACTAACATATCAAAGAGATTTTCAAATGGTTCTGAAAAGCTGGATAAGATTCTTTCGATACAAAGACCATATTTTGACAAGTTAGGTCTTGGTATGACTTCTGAAACTATTCCACTGATTGATTTTCCGAAGGTAAAAGAAAGAATTAAACAAAGACCAGCTAGAACTGTTTACAAGAATCATTTCCAGAAAGTCTTTGTAAAACCTGTTGGTAGAAATGCTCTGAGATGTTCCAAGTGTAAAAGCTTAGAACACTTTGAGAAAGAATATCCTTTGGTTTGGAGACCTGTTAAAAAGAGCTGGGCTAAGACTGTCTATTGTTCTAACACTTCTGGACCCAAGATGGTATGGGTACCAAAAAGAGCTTGATTTCTGTTAATTGCAGGTTACTATCAAAAAGAAGATTAAATGGTATCTTGATAGTGGCTGCTCAAGACATATGACAGGAGACTCAAGCTGCTTCATAAAACTTATCCAGATAGACGGAGGAAAAGTTTCCTTTGGTGGTAACAACAAAGGAAAGATTACTGGTCGAGGAACAGTGAAGATTGGAAGTTTGTCTATCAATAATGTTTCATTAGTTGAAGGATTAAATTACAACCTGCTTAGCATAAGTCAGTTGTGTGATTCTGGTTTCAAGATCAACTTTCAGGAAGAAACGTGCTCTGGAATCAGTAAAGACCTTACTCAATCTTTTACTGGTCGAAGACATGGAAATATCTATCTTCTAGATGTGAATCAAGAAAGATCACAATGCTTAATATCAGTACAAGATGAAGCAAATCTATGGCACAAAAAGCTAGGCCATATCAACATGAAGCAAATCAACAAGATCTCTACAAAGAAACTTGTTCGAGGATTGCCTATTCTGAATTATTCAAAGTCTGATCTATGTACACCATGCGTACTGGGTAAACAGGTTAGAAACTCTTACAAATCAATAAATAGAGTTTCCACTAATCATGTATTGCAGCTTTTGCATATGGATTTGTTTGGACCTACCAGAACGAAAAGCATTGGTGGTAAAAGGTTCTGTCTGGTAATATTGGATGACTATTCACGATTCACTTGGGTCTACTTTCTTACAAGTAAGTCAGAGACTTTCTCTTTCTTTTCAAAATTTGCTAAAAAGGTGCAGAATGAGAAAGGTCACACTATTACAAGCATTCGTACAGACCATGGAGGTGAGTTTGAAAATCAAGACTTTGCTAATTTATGTGATGAATTTGGTTTTCAACACAAATTCTCTTCTCCATATACACCAGAACAGAATGGGGTTGTGGAAAGGAAGAATAGATCTTTACAAGAAATGGCAAGAACACTTTTAATTGGAAATCAAGTTTCTTCAAGGTTTTGGGCAAAAGCTGTTTCAACTGCTTGCTATATTATAAACCGAGTATTTTTAAGACCAATTCTTGAGAAAACTCCTTATGAAATTTTTAAAGGGAAGAAACAAATAGTTTCTTATTTTCAAATATTTGGTTGCAAATGTTTTATTCTAAAGAATGCAAATGATCGTGTTGGTAAGTTTGAAGAAAAATCAGATGAATGATTCTTTCTTGGATACTCCACTTCAAGCAAAGCTTTTAGAGTGTTCAACAAAAAGACTCAGACTGTGGAAGAATCAATGAATGTCAAATTTCAAGACTCTCCACAAGTTCAGCAGATATAGACTGAAGATTCAAAATCTGCTCCAGACATTGCTAGATCTAACTCCACTGAAGCAGTTGCTAAATCAAAATCAGTACAACAAGCTACTGATGAAGAACCTTCTCAAGAAGAAGATCAACAATCTATCAGACTGAACAGTAACTGGAAGCACAAGTCTAGTCATCCTGAAGAACTCATTATTGGAAACATTAATGAGGGAATTCGAACAAGATCCAAAAGGCGAGAAGAGTCTAGTGCTGTTGCTCTTATTTCTGAAATAGAACCCAAAAATATTGAAGAAGCTTTAGCTGATGAAAGCTGGATTGAAGCAATGCAAGAAGAGCTCAGACAATTCAGTATTAACGACGTATGGGAATTGACTCTCAAACCAAAAGGTAAATCAGTTATTGGAGCTAAATGGGTTTTCAGGAACAAAGTTGACGAAAAAGGCAAAGTAACGAGAAACAAAGCAAGACTCGTGGCTAAAGGATACACGCAAGAAGAAGGGATAGACTATGATGAGACTTACGCTCCAGTAGCAAGGTTAGAGGCAATCAGATTACTACTTGCTTTTGCTTGCTATAAGAATTTCAGGTTGTTTCAAATGGATGTCAAAAGTCCATTCCTGAATGGATTTATTCAAGAAGAAGTCTACGTAGAACAACCTCCTGGTTTTGAAGATTCAAAGAAACCAGACTCTGTATTCAGACTGAAGAAAGCTTTATATGGACTGAAACAAGCTCCTCGAGCTTGGTATGAAAGGCTAAGTAATTTCTTAATTCATAGTGGCTTTTCTAAAGGAAAGGTAGACACTACTTTGTTCATTAAAAAGGAAGGTAAAAGCTTTCTACTTGTTCAGATTTATGTTGATGACATCATATTTGGATCATCTAATGAGACTTTGTGCAAGAAATTTTCTAAGTCTATGCAGGATGAATTCGAGATGAGCATGATGGGTGAACTATCCTTTTTCATTGGTCTACAAGTCAAACAACTAAAGGAGGGAATATTCATTCATCAAGAGAAATATGCAAAAGAACTTGTTAAAAAGTTCGGTCTGGAAAATTGCAAAAAGACTGACATACCAATGTCAAGTTCCTTGAAGATAGACAAAGATGAAGCAGGGAAGAAAATTGACCAAAAGTTATACAGGAGTATCATTGGCTCACTTCTTTATCTTACTGCATCTAGACCTGACATATTATTTAGTGTTTGCATATGTGCTAGGTTTCAATCTGACCCTAGAGAATCTCACTTAAGTGCTGTTAAACGTATTATTAAATAAGTTGCTACTACTGCTAAGATCGGTCTTTGGTATCCCAAAGAAGGAGACTTTACACTTCTTGGCTATTCAGACGCAGATCTTGCAGGTTGTAGAGTTGAAAGAAAAAGCACTTCAAGTACTTGTCAATTGCTTGGAAATAAGGCAGTATCCTAGTTTTCAAGGAAACAAAGTACTGTGGCTCTTTCAACAGCTGAAGCAGAATACGTTGCTCTTGGGAGTTGTTGTTCTAAAATATTGTGGATAAAACAACAACTGCAAGACTTTGGCATTGAAGACTCTTGCACATAAATTAGATGTGACAACACCAGTGCAATCAATCTTACAAAGAATCCTATCCTACATTCAAGAGCAAAACATATTGAGATTCGACATCACTTTATAAGAGATCATGTTCAGAACAAAGAAGTCTTGTTACAATTCATAGACTCAAAGAATCAACTGGCAGACATCTTCACAAAGCCACTTGAGAAAAGCTTGTTTGAGTCTATTCGCTCAAGACTCAATATATTATCTCTTGAAGAATGCTGAAGCTCAGACTCAGTAACTAAAGTCTGACAGTGTATCAGACTCAAAGGTTAAAAGACTGAGAATTCGAATCGACACGACTGTAAGTTCATTTACTTAAACTGTCTTATTGATAAGGTAAGATTATCTGTCTATTTTAAGTCGGTTATTTTTAAAGAGAGTGGTTATCGTTTTATTAAGGCAGTTATTTTTTCAAAAAGGAAAATTCAAGATTTTCAAAAGATACGACGCTTGGTTTATCCCCCGTACCTGTTATCCTTATACACCTCTTCTCCTTCGTTTTCACTTTACTAAAAAAACCCTAGATCAAAAGCTTTTCACTGCTCTGTATTTTTCTCTCCAAAACTTCTTCGTTTCAAAGTTCTCAACTTTCTTGCGACACAAGTGAGAAAGTCTCTCCAAAGAAAAGCACAATGTCGTATCAGAGGAAGTCATCCAGAATAGCAAACAGGGGACCATAGGGATCTGGTGAGGGGCCTACGCACTTTGATCTCACTGAGGAAAGTGACATTCCTACTGAGCAAACTCCTCAACAATCTCAACAGCGGTCATCCCCAACTAGACCTCAAGAACAGGGCCCTCAAGATGCAGAAACGATTTATGAAGATATCGAACCAGTAAGAACTCTTAAGCCTGCCTTTGTTTACAAGCTTTACTCTGCGTTAAAGGAAGGTGGATCTGCTATGTCTTTCGTGGATGAGTTTCTGAAAGAGAAGGGTTATAGAAACGAGACGCACTTTCTTACTGTTATGGAAAGGTCTGGAGTTGTGCCTGAGGGAACGACTGCAAGAGCATTTTGCAAATTTCCCTAGTGACCCTAGGTTTAGTAGTATGAATCAGCCTGAGGGAAATGATGATGATGAAAAGATGTTCATACACTTTAAACCATGGATGGGTGTGGCTGCAAGCCTTCGAGGGAAGAAGGATGAATTGTTCCGCTCAGACGGACACAGGAAGAGGTATGAAAAATTGCTGAAGCGTGGGGTGATGAACCCACGAACTGTGGATTTCGATTTTCTGGACTTGTTGAGCATAAATCTGCGAGAGAAATTCGAAAAACTCCAACTTTATCAGTTCTGCACAGACTGTGACACGTCACATTATGAATTGACGGCTTATTTCTACTCCAATATCAGTTTCATTGATGCAAACAGCTTTACTTTCAGCGTGAGGGATAAAGAGTATGTCATTGATACGGACATTTTGGCTGATGTGCTTGGTGTGGAAAGAGGGGCTTTCCAACCAATCGGCGTGTCTGTAAGCCATGCTACTCTTGAACTAGCAAAGGACAAAATTGCAGAAGGAAGACTCTCTTACTCCAGAATGAATGCAACAAATACTTTGCTGCACAAGATTGTAATCAACTGTCTAAGACCCAAATCGACATCCAAGACAGATGTATCAATTTCTGAAGTTAAGTTGATGTTTGCCATCAAGATTGGTGTAAACTTCTCTTTGCCGCATACCATCATATTTCACATGTATAGATGCATGGTAAAGGACAAAGGAAAGCTTCCTTATGCTGCTCTCATTACTCGTCTCTTCAGACATCTACACATTCAACCTCCTCATATTCTCACAGTGAAGACTATTGATAAAATGGTCATCGGGCTGAGGATGATTACCAAGATGCGTCTGAAAGAGCTTAGCAAGAAGCTGGAGCAATTCAAGGAAAAGACTCCTATCAAGCTCAGACCAGACTCATCAGCAGCCAAAAGGAAAGGGAAAGAACCTGTGGTTAGTTCTACCAAGAAGATGAGGGCAGTCATCCTGGAAGATGAAGATGATGAGGATGCTATACCCATCTCTACTCTTATTTCTCAATTTGCTGCATCTATTCCAACTGTTCCAGAACATCAAGTTGCAGAGAAAGAGAAAGAAAAAGAGGAAGAGAAAGAGCAAGAGAAAGAGCAAGAGAAAGAAGAAGAGAAGACAGAGAAAGAGAAAGAAAAAGAGGAAGAGAAAGAGCAAGAGAAAGAAGAAGAGAAGACAGAGGAAGAAAGAGAGGAAGAGGAAGAAGGAAAAGAAGAACCAGCAGATGAACCAGAAAGAACAGATTCTCCAGCAGAAAAGGAGGATCTACAACAGCCTGTCACTGAGGAAACTCCTCAGAAAGAAGAGTTCTTTTCTCCTCCAGAAGACATGGAAACAGGGGGAGATAAAGAAAGAGAACACACACCTCTTCTGCTGACTTTTAGAGAAGAGGATGCATAAACAGGTGTTAGTCGATCACCTCCTAATGCTGAGGATATTCATGCTGCACAGTTTTCTGAAGGAGAGGCATCATCTCCACACACTGAACCTCCTGTTGACATTCATACTGGCTTGACTCCACCTTCAGACCGAGCTGAAACAAGCACTCAGACTGACAACTCTGGAGATTTTCAAAGGCTGCTTGAGATCATCTTGGAACTTAAAGGTCAAATTTATGCCATGGGATATGAATTTCAGACCTTGCAGAATGAAAATCATGCAATGTTCATCACTTTGCATGATCAGCTTAAAGATGTTCAGCGTCAGATTCAGGATACTGCAAAGGGCACTACTCTCACCCAAGTACAGGAAGATTTGAGGAAGTTGGAAGACACGGTCAAGTCTATGGAAGACTTTCAACTTGTTCGCATTCCTCGAGCTCCTTGATTTTTTTTATGCTGACAAAAAGGGGGAGAAGACTTTGCAGATTTTTTTTGTTCTCTCAAAACCAAACCAAATCCTATCTTTTTATCTTTTTATTGCTATCTTGACTTTGACTTGAGTTTTATTAAACGTGTGCAACTTTTGAATGTGTGCTCACTATGGCAATACTTTAAGCTTTGTAAATTAGATAGTACTGTCTGTTTATGACTAATGAGGTTTCGGTGAATGCAGATCTGTGTACATGGAATGTCTGTGTACAGGATATCTGTGTACATGATAACTTCTACTATCTTATTTAATCTTTTATGATGCTTGCTTAAAAGTTGTATTGCAGGGCGATAATATTCAAATCTGCAGGAAAGTTTTGTCACCATCAAAAAGGGGGAGATTGTTGGATGAAATCTCTTAAAGTATTTTGAAGTTGACAAAACATTTTTATCAGTCTAGTCTGAAGACTTACAGACTCTTTTGACAAAGTCTGAAGATCAAAGTCTGAAGATCAAAAGTCTGAAGCTAGCAAGACTCAAGACTTATATTTCAAAGTCTACTCACATGGACAGTTTCCAGGACGACGTTTATTCTGATCTTATATGATCTTTATTCTAACGACTAGTGGATATCTTTCTACTGGATTCAGCACTAAACGATCTTAGTTTTATATGGAATATGTTTAGATTCTTTGACGACTTCGCAACTTATATTTGGAAGGATCTACTTATGGAAACCGAGATCCTGATTGTATGGGCGAGCAGGATTGATGGGCTATCAACACTTACCTTAAAGAGCTCGAGATCTCTCTAATTGATTATGTCCAACGGGTTGATTGGAAGAACTTCTTTGGAAGGTGCCAACGGTATTGAAGGCATGAAGAAGTATATAAGAGAGATGCTCTAGTTGTTGAAGGGTGCGGATAGAAGAATTCCAAAGTCTGAATCTCCTTTTCTATTTTGCGATATCATTCTTTGAGCGTTACATGTAATCAAAAGAGAGATCATATTGTAGACCTTGAGGAAGTGTAGTAGAGTAATCTACACTGTGGACTCAAGAGCGTGAGACTGTAATCACTCTTATTGATTCTTAGTGAAATCCAGCCAAAAGGGCTGTCCGTGCGGGAGAGTGGACGTAGGCTTGATCTAAGCCGAACCACTATAAATCTGGAGTCTTGATTTTCTATCCCTAATCCTTTATATTGTTAAATGTTTTCATTTGCTGCAATCGTTGATTTTAAATTATTTATATCTCATTCGGTTTGAATTGTTAAAATCGTTTTAAACACCTATTCACCCCCCTCTAGGTGCTAATTCTAGTTCTAACACTTGCTAAGCTCTTTCAGACGCATTTTGGTAATCATCCTCAGCCCGATGACCATTTTATCAATAGTCTTCACAGTGAGAATATGAGGAGGTTGAATGTTTAGATGTCTGAAGAAACGAGTAATGAGAGCAGCATAAGGAAGTTTTCCTTTGTCCTTTGCCATGCATCTGTACATGTGAAATATGATGGTATGCGGCAAAGAGAAGTTTAGACCAGTCTTGATGGCAAACATTAACTTGGCTTCAGAGATGGATACATCTGTCTTGGATGTCGATTTGGGACTCAGACAGTTGATCACAATCTTGTGCAGCAAAGTATTTGTTGCATTCATTCTGGAGTAGGAGACTCGACCTTCTGCAATTCTGTCTCTTGCTAGTTCAAGAGTAGCATGGCTTACGGACACACTGATTGATTGGAAAGCCCTTATTTCCACACCAAGTACATCAGCCAAAATGTCCTTATCAACGACATACTCTTTATCCCTCACGCTGAAAGTAAAGCTGTTTGCATCAATGAAACTGAGATTGGAGTAGAAGTACGCCGTTAATTCAGAATGTGCCATGTCACAGTCAGTACAGAACTGATAAAGTTGAAGTTTTTCAAATTTCTCTCGCAGATTTATGCTCAATAAGTCCAGAAAATCGAAATCCACAGTCCGTGGGTTCATCACCCCACGCTTCAGCAATTTTTCATACTTCTTTCTATGTCCGTCTGAGCGGAACCGTTCATCCTTCTTCCCTCGAAGGTTTGCAGCCACACCCATCCATGGTTTAAAGTGTATGAACATCTTTTCATCATCATCCTTTCCCTCAGGCTGATTCATACTACCAAACCTAGGGTCATTGGGGAAGTTTGCAAATGCTTTTGCAGCTGTTCCTTCAGGCACAACCCCAGACCTCTCCATGACAGTGAGAAAATGAGTCTCGTTTCTGTAACCCTTATCTTTCAGAAACTCATCCACGAAGGTCATAGCAGAACCACATTCCTTTAATACAGAGTAAAGCTTGTAAACAAAGGCAGGCTTAAGAGTTCTTACTGGTTTGATATCTTCATAAACCGTTTTTGCATCTTGAGGGCCATGTCCTTGAGGTCTAGTTGGGGAAGACCGCTGTTGAGATCGTTGAGGAGTTTGCTCAGTAGGAAAGTCGCTTTCTTCAGTGAGATCAAAGTGTGTAGGCCCCTCACCAGATCCCTGTGGTCCCCTGTTTGCTATTCTGGATAACTTCCTTTGATACGACATTGTGCTTTCTTTGGAGAAGCTTTCTCACTTGTGTCGCAAGAAAGTTGAGAACTTTGAAACGAAGAAGTTTTGGAGAGAAAAAATACAGAGCAGTGAAAAGCTTTTGATCTAGGGTTTCTAGGTAAAGTGAAAACGAAGGAGAAGAGGTGTATAAAAGGTAACAGATACGGGGAATAAACCAAGCGTCGTATATTTTGGAAATCTTAAAATTTCCTTTTTGAAAAATAACTGCCTTAATAAATCGATAACCACTCTCTTTAAATATAACCGCCTTAAAAAATAGACAGATAATCTTACCTTATCAATAAGACAGTTTAAGTAAATGAATTTACAGTCGTGTCGATTCGTATTCTCAGTCTTTAACCTTTGAGTCTAATGCTCTGTCAGACTTTAGTTACTGAGTCTGAGTTTCAGCATTCTTCAAGAGATAAAATATTGAGTCTTGAGCGAATAGACTTAAACAAGCTTTTCTCAAGTGGCTTTGTGAAGATGTCTGCCAGTTGATTCTTTGAGTCTATGAACCGTATCAAGACCTCTTTGTTCTGAACATGATCTCTTATAAAGTGATGTCGAATCTCAATATGTTTTGCTCTTGAATGTAGGATAGGATTCTTTGTAAGATTGATTGCACTGGTGTTGTCACATCTTATTTCTGTGCAAGAGTCTTCAATGCCAAAGTCTTGCAGTTGTTGTTTTATCCACAATATTTGAGAGCAGCAACTTCCAAGAGCTACGTATTCTGCTTCAGCCGTTGAAAGAGCCACAATACTTTGTTTCCTTGAAAACCAAGATACTACCCTGTTTCCAAGCAATTGACAAGTACCTGAAGTGCTTTTTCTTTCAACTCTACAACTTGCAAGATCTGCGTCTGAATAGCCGAGAAGTGTAAAGTCTCATTCTTTGGGATACCAGAGACCAATCTTGGCAGTAGTAGCAACATATTTAATAATATGTTTAACAGCACTTAAGTGAGATTCTCTAGGATCAGATTGAAACCTAGCACATATGTAAACACTAAATAATATGTCAGGTCTGGATGCAGTAAGATAAATAAGTGAACCAATGATACTCCTGTATAACTTTTGGTCAATTTTCTTCCCTGCTTCATCTTTGTCTATCTTCAAGGAACTTGACATTGGTATGTCAGTCTTTTTGCAATTTTCCAGACCGAACTTTTTAACAAGTTCTTTTGCATATTTCTCTTGATGAATGAATATTCCCTCCTTTAGTTGTTTGACTTGTAGACCAAGGAAAAAGGATAGTTCACCCATCATGCTCATCTCGAATTCATCCTGCATAGACTTAGAAAATTTCTTGCACAAAGTCTCATTAGATGATCCGAATATGATGTCATCAACATAAATCTGAACAAGTAGAAAGCTTTTACCTTCATTTTTAATGAACAAAGTAGTGTCTATCTTTCCTTTAGAAAAGCCACTATGAATTAAGAAATTACTTAGCCTTTCATACCAAGCTCGAGGAGCTTGTTTCAATCCATATAAAGCTTTCTTCAGTCTGAACACAGAGTTTGGTTTCTTTGAATCTTCAAATCCAGGAGGTTGTTCCACGTAGACTTCTTCTTGAATAAATCCATTCAGGAATGCGCTTTTGACATCCATTTGAAACAACCTGAAATTCTTATAGCAAGCAAAAGCAAATAGTAATCTGATTGCTTCTAACCTTGCTACTGGAGCGTAAGTCTCATCATAGTCTATCCCTTCTTCTTGCGTGTATCCTTTAGCCACGAGTCTTGCTTTGTTTCTCGTTACTTTGCCTTTTTCGTCAACTTTGTTCCTGAAAACCCATTTAGCTCCAATAACTGATTTACCTTTTGGTTTGAGAGTCAATTCCCATACGTCGTTAATACTGAATTGTCGGAGCTCTTCTTGCATTGCTTCAATCCAGCTTTCATCAGCTAAAGCTTCTTCAATATTTTTGGGTTCTATTTCAGAAATAAGAGCAACAACACTAGACTCTTCTTGCCTTTTGGATCTTGTTCGAATTCCCTCATTAATGTTCCCAATAATGAGTTCTTCAGGATGACTAGACTTGTGCTTCCAGTTACTGGTCAGTCTGATAGATTGTTGATCTTCTTCTTGAGTAGATTCTTCATCAGTAGCTTGTTGTACTGATTTCGATTTAGTAACTGCTTCAGTGGAGTTAGATCTAGCAGTGTCTGGAGCAGATTCTGAATCTTCAGTCTGTATCTGCTGAACTTGTGGAGAGTCTTGAAATTTGACATTCATTGATTCTTCCACAGTCTGAGTCTTTTTGTTGAACACTCTAAAAGCTTTGCTTGTAGTTGAGTATCCAAGAAAGAATCCTTCATCTGATTTTTCTTCAAACTTACCAACACGATCATTTGCATTCTTTAGAATAAAACATTTGCAACCAAATATTTGAAAATAAGAAACTATTGGTTTCTTCCCTTTAAAAATTTCATAAGGAGTTTTCTCAAGAATTGGCCTTAAAAACACTCGGTTTATAATATAGCAAGCAGGTGAAACAACTTCTGCCCAAAACCTTGAAGAAATTTGATTTCCAATTAAAAGTGTTCTTGCCATTTCTTGTAAAGACCTATTCTTCCTTTCCACAACCCCATTCTGTTCTGGTGTATATGGAGAGGAGAATTTGTGTTAAAAACCAAATTCATCACAAAATTTAGCAAAGTCTTGATTTTCAAACTCACCTCCATGGTCTGTACGAATGCTTGAGATAGTGTGACATTTCTCATTTTGCACCTTTTTAGCAAATTTTGAAAAGAGAGAGAAAGTCTCTGACTTACTTGTAAGAAAGTAGACCCAAGTGAATCGTGAATAGTCGTCCACTATTACCAGACATAACCTTTTACCACCAATGCTTTTCGTTCTGGTAGGTCCAAACAAATCCATATGCAGAAGCTGCAATACATGATTAGTAGAAACTTTATTTATTGATTTGTAAGAGCTTCTAACCTGTTTACCCAGTACGCATGGTGTACATTGATCAGACTTTGAATAATTTAGAATAGGCAACCCTCGAACAAGTTTCTTTGTAGAGATCTTGTTGATTTGCTTCATATTGATGTGGCCTAGCTTTTTGTGCCATAGATTTGCTTCATCTTGTACTGATATTAAGCACTGTGATCTTTCTTGATTCACATCCAGAAGATAGATATTTCCATGTCTTCGACCAGTAAAAGATTGAGTAAAGTCTTTACTGATTCCAGAGCACGTTTCTTCCTAAAAGTTGATCTTGAAACCAGAATCACACAATTGACTTATGCTAAGCAGGTTGTAATTTAATCCTTCAAATAAGGAAACATTATTGATAGACAAATTTTCAATCTTCACTGTTCCTCGACCAGTAATCCTTCCTTTGTTGTTACCACCAAAGGAAACTTTTCCTCCGTCTATCTGGATAAGTTTTATGAAGCAACTTGAGTCTCCTGTCATATGTCTTGAACAGCCACTATCAAGATACCATTTAATCTTCTTTTTGATAGTAACCTGCAATTAACAGAAATCAAGCTCTTTTTGGTACCCATACCATCTTGGGTCCATAAGTGTTAGAACAATAGACAGTCTTAGCCCAGCTCTTTTTAACAGGTTTCCAAACCAAATGACATTCTTTCTCAAAGTGTTCTAAGCTTTTACACTTGGAACATCTCAGAGCATTTCTACCAACAGGTTTTACAAAAACTTTCTGGAAATGATTATTGTAAACAATTCTAGCTGGTCTTTGTTTAATTCTTTCTTTTACCTTCGGAAAATCAATCAGTGGAATAGTTTCAGAAGTCATACCAAGACCTAACTTATCAAAATATGGTCTTTGTATCGAAAGAATCTTATCCAGCTTTTCAGAACCATTTGAGAATCTTTTTGATATGTTAGTGATATCATTTTTCAAAAGATTATTTTCATTTGAAATACTGTCTGAGTTTTCTTTCACAACATCAAAATCTTTTTCCAGCTTTTCAAACTTTTCTTTTATAAGTTTATCCTGTTGCTTCAATGTAGAATTTTCCCTTTTCAATTCGGAGATCCTTTTAAGAGAGGTTTTCAGACTAAGACAAAGTTCATCAATATATTTAGAAACTTTAACAGGAATTTTCAAGTTACTAACCTCGAGTTCGCTGTCTGAGTCTGTGTCTGAATCAAGGTCTGAGTCTGAGTCTGATTTTTCCATTAAACAGATATTGGCATAATCATCGTCACTTTCTTCACATTCAGTATCACTCCAAGTCTCTGCTTTGAGTGCCTTCTTGTTTTTCTTAGTCTTCCCTTTTCTCTTCTTTAACAGAGGACAGTTGGGTCTGATGTGTCCCTTTTTATTGCATTCAAAGCAAGTCACTTCTTTATTAGTATCATCTTCCTCTGTTGACCTGTTTTGAAACCTTTAAGAATTTTGTTTCTTCCAATTGAATTTCATTCATTTTCTGTTCAACTTTATGAATCTCTTTATCATAAGTGCCAGTTCTTCATCATCTAGATCTTCTTCAGAGTCTGTAACATCAGAATAGACATTAGACTTTAAGGCAATAGATTTCTTACCTTTTGAGTCTTCCTCTTCGTTGGTCTGTTCTACTTCATAGGATTGAAGAGTCCCAACCAATTCGTCTACAGAGAGTGGAGCAATCCTCTGTGTCTCTCTTATTGAGGTTTTTATGTAATTCCAGTCTTTTGAGAGTCATCGAAGGAGTTTGTTGACCTTCATATGTCCTGAGATTGGATGTCCCTGATATTCAAGGCCATTTACAATTTCAGTAAAGCGACTAAACATGTCAGTTATTGATTCTCCTGATCTCATCTTAAAGACTTCATATTGTCCCAAGAGAATGTTGATCCTCGTTTCTTTCACACGATCAGTTCCTTCATAGGTAATGTGAAGCCTATCCCATACTTCTTTTGCTGTATCACAAGAAGATATTCTGTTATATTCAGTAGGGGATAAAGCACAATATAAAGAGTAAATAGCTTTGGCGTCGAGAGTCTGTCTCTTGGTGATTTCTTCTTGAGTCAGAAGAGTAGGAACATCAGTTTCTTTTCCTCTCTCTGATTCCGATGCAGCAGCATGAAGGATCTTTCGATCTTAGGAATGCCTTCATCTTATTTTTCCATATGCTGTAATCTTTTCCATCAAAGTATGGAGGTCTGGTATTGCTTTGACCTTCAACCAACCCTGTAGGCAACATACTAGCAATAGATCTTTTACTTAGAAGTAAAGACACTTCTTATAAACAAGTACACAAGCTCTGATACCAATTGTTAGGACTAGAATTAGCACCTAGAGGGGGGTGAATAGGTGTTTAAAACGATTTTAATAAATTAAACTGAATGAGATATAAATAACTTAAAACCAACAATTGCAACAAATGAAAACAGTTAAAGATATAAAGGATTGGGGATAAAGAATCAAGACTCCAGATTTATAGTGGTTCGGCTTAGATCAAGCCTACGTCCACTCTCCCGCACGGACAACCCTTCTGGCTGGATTTCACTAAAAATCAATAAGAGTGATTACAGTCTCACGCTCTTGAGTCCACAGTGTAGATTACTCTACTACACTTCCTCAAGGTCTCACTACAATATGATCTCTCTTTTGATTACATGTAACTCTCGAAGAATGATATCGCAAAATAGAAAAGGAGATTCAGACTTTGGAATTCTTCTATCCGCACCCTTCAACAACTAGAGCATCTCTCTTATATACTTCTTCATGCCTTCAATACCGTTGGCACCTTCCAAAGAAGTTCTTCCAATCAACCCGTTGGACAGAATCAATTAGAGAGATCTCGAGCTCTTTAAGGTAAGTGTTGATAGCCCATCAATCCTGCTTGCCCATACAATCAGGATCTCGGTTTCCATAAGTAGATCCTTCCAAATATAAGTTGCGAAATCTTTAGAGAATCTAAACATATTCCATATGAAAGTAAGATCGTTTAGTGCTGAATCCAGTAGAAAGATATCCACTAGTCGTTAGAATAAAGATCATATAAGATCAGAATAAACGTCGTTCTGGAAACTGTCCATGTGAGTAGACTTTGAAATATAAGTCTTGAGTCTTGCTAGCTTCAGACTTTGATCTTCAGACTTTGTCAATAGAGTCTGTAAGTCTTCAGACTAGACTGATAAAAATGTTTTGTCAACTTCAAAATACTTTAAGAGAATTCATCCAACAAGATGAACCACTTTAACCTACTGAGAATAGTACTCATGTTGAACATACTCGTTATTTTCAATGGGAGCGGTCCAACCGTCTCAGTGTGATGTACATAAAGACAAAACTCTCTGCTAGTATTCATGGTTCAGTCATTCAGCATAACAATGTCAAGGAATTGCTGGAGGCTATTGATGCACAATTTGAGTCTTCAGAGAAGGCGCATGCCATGACCCTAATTATGAAGTTATCATCATTGAAGCTTACCAGTGTAAGAGGTGTGCGTGAGCACATCATGAAGATGAGGGACATTGTAGCTCAGCTGAAGAATCTTGAGGTTGGGATATCATAATCCTTTCTTGTATACTATATCCTAAATACTCTCCTACAAGAGTATGTCCCTTTCAAGATCTCTTACAACACACATAATACTAAATGGTCAATCAATGAACTCATGACCATGTGTGTTCAAGAGGAAGAGAGGCTGCTTATGGATAAAGGAGAAAGTGCTCATATGGCAACACAAGATAAGTATAAAGGTCAAGGCAAGCAAAAATGTAAAATGTAAGATGCCTCTACCTCCCCAAGCTGGCATTAAGAAGGAATCCAAGTGCTTCTTCTATAAAAAGAAGGGGCACATGAAGAAGGATTACGCCAAATTTAAGGCCTGGCTCAAAAAGAAAGGTAACCAACTTGCATGTGTTTGTTATGAAACTAATATGGTTGATGTGAGTCATAACACTTGGTGGATTGATTCTGGTTCTACAATCCACATTTCGAATTCCTTGTAGGGTTTTTAGAACCAGCGGAAACCAGTGGGAAATGAACAAGGCATCTATTCGGGAAACAAGATGCGCTCGCGTGTGGAAGCTATTGGGACATGCGGATTAGTTCTCAATAGTGGTTTTGTTTTAATTTTAGAAAGGACCTTTTATATTCCTAGTTTTTCTAGGAATTTAATTTCAATTTCAAGACTTGTACCTTTGGGATACTCCTTTGAATTTTCAGATTCAACATTTAATTTATCGTATAAATCTAAAATTGTTGGGAGTGGTATTTTGTCTGACGGTCTCTTTTGAATTAATTTATAAGACAATGCCATTAATAATGCGATGCATGTTCATGACAATGCTGGTATAAAACGATGTGTTGTGGATGAGGATTCCTCTATGTTGTGGCACCGGAGGTTGGGACATATCTCCATGGATAGAATTAAGAGACTAGTAAATGATGGAGTACTTAATACTCTAGATTTTACTGATTATGACACTTGTGTGGATTGTATAAAGGGAAAACAGACTAACAAGTCAAAGAAATGTGCTAAGAGGAGTACATAAATATTAGAAATCATACATACAGATATTTGTAGTCCAGATATGGACTCAAATGGTCAAAGATACTTCATTTCTTTCATAGACGATTATTCGCGATTCATGTTTCTTTACTTGCTTCGTAATAAGCACGAAGCACTAGATGCCTTTAAGGTATTTAAAACCGAAGTAGAGAAACAATGCGACAAGCAAATTAAGATCGTGAGGTCAGATAGAGGTGGAGAATACTATGGTAGATATACTGAAGATGGACAAGCACCTGGTCCATTTGCGAAGTTTCTTGAAGAGCATGGGATTATTGCCCAATACACTATGCCTGGTTCACCGAACCAAAATGGTGTCGCAGAAAGAAGAAACCGAACATTATTGGACATGGTGCGGAGTATGCTTAGTAACTCCAAACTTCCTAAGTTTTTGTGGACTGAGGCTCTTAAAACGGTTGTGTACATATTAAACCGAGTTCCAACCAAGGCTGTTCCAATGACACCTTTTGAGTTATTCAAAGGTTGGAAACCGAGTTTGCGACATGTACGTGTTTGGGGATGCCCATATGAAGTAAGAGTCTACAATCCACAGGAAAAGAAGTTAGATCCAAGGACTATAAGTGGGTATTTCGTTGGATATGCTGAAAAGTCCAAAGGATATAGATTTTATTGTCCATCTCACACCACTAGGTTTGTGGAATCAAGAAATGCTAAATTTCTTGAGAATGATCTGATTAGTGGGAGCAATCAATTCAGGGACTTTGTCCCTGAAGAAGATCATTCAGATACTCAACCTTCCACCTCAGATACTGGATTAGTTGTTGCTTACAACGCCCCTTCAATTCAACCAGTCGTTGAGCAACCAATCATTGAAGATCCACAACCTGCTGATATTGATCCGGTAGACCCAACTGTTCAACAATTACCGGATACTGTTGAGCTTCCAGTTGAACAACAAACTCCTCAGGAGGATGTTGATGCAACATTAAGAAGGTCTACTAGAATGGAGAAATCAGCAATTCCTAATGAATATATTGTGTATCTACAAGAATCTGACTATAATGTTGGAGCTGAAAGTGATCCTGAGACGTTTTCACAAGCCATGAGTTGTGATAAATCCAATTTATGGTACAATGCTATGAAGGAAGAGATGAATTCTATGGCATCAAACGAAGTCTGGGATTTAGTTGAGTTGCCTAATGGTGCGAAGGCCATTGGTTGTAAATGGGTCTTCAAAACTAAAAAGGATTCATTAGGCAATATTGAGAGATACAAAGCCAGACTCGTTGCCAAGGGATTTACTCAAAAGGAGAGAATCGATTACACGGAGACGTTTTCTCCTGTATCCAAGAAAGATTCTCTCCGTACTATTTTGGCATTGGTTGCTCATTTTGATATGGAATTATATCAAATGGATGTGAAAACGGCATTCCTTAATGGAAAATTGGAAGAAGTGGTTTACATGAAACAACCAGAAGGATTCTTCTCTAGTGCTGGTGAGCATTTGGTATGCAAACTTAAAAGGTCTCTATATGGCTTGAAACAAGCATCCCGCCAATGGTACTTAAGATTCCATGAGGTCATCTCTTCATTCGGTTTTATAGAGAATGTCATGGATCAATGTATATACCAGAAGGTTAGTGGGAGCAAAATTGTTTCCTTATGTTATATGTAGATGACATTTTACTTGCAACCAATGATAATGGGTTGTTATATGAAGTGAAACAATTTCTCTCTAAGAGTTTTGATATGAAGGATATGGGTGAAGCATCTTATGTCATTGGCATTAAGATCCATAGAGATAGACCTCGAGGTATATTAGGACTATCTCAAGAAACCTATATCAATAAGGTCTTAGAGAGGTTTCGGATGAAAGATTGTTCACCAAGTATAGCACCCATTGTGAAGGGTGATAGGTTTAATTTAAACCAATGCTCGAAGAACGATTTTGAAAGGGAACAAATAAAGAACATCCCATATGCTTCTGCTGTCGGAAGCTTGATGTATGCTCAGGTTTGCACTCGACCTGACATAGCTTTTGCTGTGGGAATGTTGGGAAGATACCAGAGTAATCCAGGTATGGAGCACTGGAGAGCTGCAAAGAAGGTGATGAGGTACCTTCAAGGAACAAAGGGACACATGCTTATGTATAGACGGGCGGACAACTTGGAAGTAGTTGGTTACTCAGACTCAGACTTTGCTGGCTGCATTGATTCCCGTAAATCAACATCGGGATATATTTTTATGTTTGCTAGCGAAGCTGTATCCTGGAGGAGTGCAAAACAGACCTTGGTTGCCACTTCCACTATGGAGGCAGAGTTCGTTTCCTGTTTTGAGGCCACCTCACATGGTGTGTGGTTGAAAAGTTTCATATCGGGGCTTAGAGTTATGGATTCCATTGCTAGGCCATTAAGAATATTTTGCGACAATTCAGCTGCAGTTTTTATGGCTAAGAACCACAAAAGTGGTAGTCAAAGCAAGCACATCGACATCAAGTATTTAGCCATCAGAGAACGTGTTAAAGAGAAGAAAGTGGTCATAGAACACATATGCACTGGATTGATGATAGCTGATTCTTTAACTAAAGGCATGCCACCAATGAGTTATAAGGATCATGTATCTAGAATGGGCATTGGTCCAATCATGTAAATTTTTCTTTATATAGAAGAATTTGTGAGACTTTTATTCATTTATAATGTTTTTTCTCAATACAGTTGTATACATTCAATTATTATGAGAAAAACAATTACGTTTGACCTGGAGTAAACATAAGGTTTATTCATTAAGTTATTTGATCACATATGGACTGATGAAATACATTGTGATACACGGAAGATAATACTCGCTCTAAGAGGACTTATCACCGTGATTCATGTGTTTTATTTCAGTATGAAGTTTATGTGGGTTTGGGTTAATAACTCATTTGATGGAATATTGGGATCAAGTGGGAGAATGTTATAATATGTAATATATTTTATTATTCTGAATATGATCCCAATATTGTATTCCCAATTATATTCCGATTTATTGCCCAATTTATTACCCACGTATATTACGTGATATTTGCCCGTTAATACATTACCATAACGGTCTTGATGGAAGATACCAATAATGTAATAAACGGAATAAAAACGTTAGGTCGTCTAGTTCAAACCCTAATCACTACAGAAAACCACACCATCAGGTTTGAGGGATATTGACTAGTAGAACATGATGTACAAATATGGTGTTCCCCATATTGCAGATCAATCGCGCTACGTGGATCCTTGAAGGTTTTGGGTCTTCTACTTTTGCAAATTTCATCAATGGCCGGAGGTATGTTGATCTTTACGTTTCCGCAATTCGATCCCGAATTTTGTATGAATTTATCTATTATTGATAAATCGGGATTGCCAGGTTTTAAGTTTATATTTAGTCTAACAGAATATTCTTCACTGTTCATTGCAAATGGCATTCTTCATAAGAGCTCCTGTACATATTTTATGACATCCAGAAATTTCATCCAGCTAATCAATTAGTCATGATGGGTCTTATTGGCAGAGTAATTTAATCCAGTAGACGAATTTAGGAATCAAGGTAATTAAATTATGCCTTGTATGATTAAAATAAGTACTTAAGTCTTAGTATAGTACATAATTTGATTCTTAATGTGCACGTGTGCAAGACCGGTTACCTATGTCACCTTTAGGAGACTCTAAATTACATTTTTAGTCCAAAGCTTCTAGAACTCAGCCCCTACAGCCAATGAAATTGCATGCAAAATTGGCTAATATTCAAAAATTAGGCTCAATAGCCTAGTTTAGGGTGTTGGATGAAATCCCTTAAGGTATTTTGAAGTTGACAAAACAGGTTTACCAGTCTAGTCTGAAGACTTACAGACTCTTTTGACAAAGTCTGAAGAACAAAGTCTGAAGATCAAAGTCTGAAGATTAAAGTCTGAAGCTAGCAAGACTCAAGACTTATATTTCAAAGTCTACTCACATGGACAGTTTCCAGGACGACGTTTATTCTGATCTTATACAATCTTTATTCTAACGACTAATGGATATCTTTCTACTGGATTCAGCACTAAACGATCTAAGTTTTATATGGAATATGTTTAGATTCTTTGACGACTTCGCAACTTATATTTGGAAGGATCTACTTATGGAAACCGAGATCCTGATTGTATGGGCGAGCAGGATTGATGGGCTATCAACACTTACCTTAAAGAGCTCGAGATCTCTCTAATTGATTCTGTCCAACGGGTTGATTGGAAGAACTTCTTTGGAAGGTGCCAACGGTATTGAAGGCATGAAAAAGTATATAAGAGAGATGCTCTAGTTGTTGAAGGGTGCGGATAGAAGAATTCCAAAGTCTGAAATCTCCTTTACTATTTTGTGATATCATTCTTTGAGCGTTACATGTAATCAAAAGAGAGATCATATTGTAGACCTTGAGGAAGTGTAGTAGAGTAATCTACACTGTGGACTCAAGAGCGTGAGACTGTAATCACTCTTATTGATTCTTAGTGAAATCCAGCCAGAAGGGCTGTCCGTGCGGGAGAGTGGACGTAGGCTTGATCTAAGCCGAACCACTATAAATCTGGAGTCTTGATTCTCTATCCCTAATCCTTTAAATTGTTAACTGCTTTCATTTGCTGCAATCGTTGATTTTAAACTATTTATATCTCAATTGATTTGAATTGTTAAAATCGCTTTAAATACCTATTCACCCCCCTCTAGGTGCTAATACTAGTTCTAACAATTGGTATCAGAGCTTGTGTACTTGTTTATAAGAAGTGTCTTTACTTCTAAGTAAAAGATCTATGCCTAGTATGCTGCCTACAGGGTTGGTTGAAGGTCAAAGCAATACCAGACCTCCATACTTTGATGGAAAGGATTACAACATATGGAAAAATAAGATGAAGGCATTCCTAAGATCGAAAGATCCTTTGGAATGGGAAGTGGTTGATAAAGGAATCATTCCTGTTGCTGCATCAGACTCAGAGAGAGGAAAAGAACCTGCTGTTCCTACTCTTTTGACTCAAGAAGAAATCACCAAGAGACAGACTCTCGACGCCAAAGCTATTTACTCTTTATATTGTGCTTTATCCCCTACTGAATATAATAGAATATCTTCTTGTGATACAGCAAAAGAAGTATGGGACAGGCTTCACATTACCTATGAAGGAACTGATCGTGTGAAAGAAACAAGGATCAACATTCTCTTGGGACAATATGAAGTCTTTAAGATGAGATCAGGAGAATCAATTACTGACATGTTTAGTCGCTTTACTGAAATTGTGAATGGTCTTGAATATCAGGGACATCCAATCTCAGGACATATGAAAGTCAACAAACTTCTTCGTGGACTCTCAAAAGATTGGAATTATATAAAAACCTCAATAAGAGAGACACAGAGGATTGCTCCACTTTCTGTAGATGAATTGGTTGGAACTCTTCAATCCTATGAAGTAGAACAGACCAACGAAGAGGAAGACTCAAATAGTGACAATGATTATGCCAATATTTGTTTAATGGCAAAATCAGACTCAGACTCAGACCTTGATTCAGACACAGACTCAGACAGCGAACTCGAGGTAAGTAACTTTAAAATTCCTGTTAAAGTTTCTAAATACATTGATGAACTTTGTCTTAGTCTGAAAACCTCTCTTAAAAGGATCTCCGAATTGAAAAGGGAAAATTCTACATTGAAACATCAGGATAAACTTATGAAAGAAAATGTTGAAAAACTGGTAAAAGATTTTGCTGTTGTGAAAGAAAACTCAGACAGTATTTCAAATGAAAATAATCTTTTGAAACATGATATCACTAACATATCAAAGAGATTTTCAAATGGTTCTGAAAAGCTGGATAAGATTCTTTCGATACAAAGACCATATTTTGACAAGTTAGGTCTTGGTATGACTTCTGAAACTATTCCACTAATTGATTTTCCAAAGGTAAAAGAAAGAATTAAACAAAGACCAGCTAGAAGTGTTTACAAGAATCATTTCCAGAAAGTTTTTGTAAAACCTGTTGGTAGAAATGCTCTGAGATGTTCCAAGTGTAAAAGCTTAGAACACTTTGAGAAAGAATGTCCTTTGGTTTGGAAACCTGTTAAAAAGAGCTGGGCTAAGACTGTCTATTGTTCTAACACTTATGGACCCAAGATGGTATGGGTACCAAAAAGAGCTTGATTTCTGTTAATTGCAGGTTACTATCAAAAAGAAGATTAAATGGTATCTTGATAGTGGCTGCTCAAGACATATGACAGGAGACTCAAGCTGCTTCATAAAACTTATCCAGATAGACGGAGGAAAAGTTTCCTTTGGTGGTAACAACAGAGGGAAGATTACTGGTCGAGGAACAGTGAAGATTGGAAGTTTGTCTATCAATAATGTTTCATTAGTTGAAGGATTAAATTACAACTTGCTTAGCATAAGTCAGTTGTGTGATTCTGGTTTCAAGATCAACTTTTAGGAAGAAACGTGCTCTGGAATCAGTAAAGACCTTACTCAATCCTTTACTGGTCGAAGACATGGAAATATCTATCTTCTGGATGTGAATCAAGAAAGATCACAGTGCTTAATATCAGTACATGATGAAGCAAATCTGTGGCACAAAAAGCTAGGCCATATCAACATGAAGCAGATCAACAAGATCTCAACAAAGAAACTTGTTCGAGGATTGCCTAATCTGAATTATTCAAAGTCTGATCTATGTACACCATGCGTACTGGGTAAACAGGTTAGAAATTCTTACAGATCAATAAATAGAGTTTCCACTAATCATGTATTGCAGCTTTTGCACATGGATTTGTTTGGACCTACCAGAACGAAAAGCATTGGTGGTAAAAGGTTCTGTCTGGTAATAGTGGATGACTATTCACGATTTACTTGGGTCTACTTTCTTACAAGTAAGTCAGAGACTTTCTCTTTCTTTTCAAAATTTGCTAAAAAGGTGCAGAATGAGAAATGTCACACTCTTACAAGCATTCGTACAGACCATGGAGGTGAGTTTGAAAATCAAGACTTTGCTAATTTATGTGATGAATTTGGTTTTCAACATAAATTTTCTTCTCCATATACACCAGAACAGAATGGGGTTGTGGAAAGGAAGAATAGATCTTTACAAGAAATGGCAAGAACACTTTTAATTGGAAATCAAGTTTCTTCAAGGTTTTGGGCAGAAGCTGTTTCAACTGCTTGCTATATTATAAACCGAGTGTTTTTAAGACCAATTCTTGAGAAAACTCCTTATGAAATTTTTAAAGGGAAGAAACCAATAGTTTCTTATTTTCAAATATTTGGTTGCAAATGTTTCATTCTAAAGAATGCAAATGATCGTGTTGGTAAGTTTGAAGAAAAATCAGATGAAGGATTCTTTCTTGGATACTCTACAACAAGCAAAGCCTTTAGAGTGTTCAACAAAAAGACTCAGACTGTGGAAGAATCAATGAATGTCAAATTTCAAGACTCTCCACAAGTTCAGCAGATACAGACTGAAGACTCAGAATCTGCTCCAGACACTGCTAAATCTAACTCCACTGAAGCAGTTGCTAATTCAAAATCAGTACAACAAGCTACTGATGAAGAATCTACTCAAGAAGAAGATCAACAATCTATCAGATTGAACAGTAACTGGAAGCACAAGTCCAGTCATCCTGAAGAACTCATTATTGGAAACATTAATGAGGGAATTCGAACAAGATCCAAAAGGCGAGAAGAGTCTAGTGCTGTTGCTCTTATTTCTGAAATAGAACCCAAAAATATCGAAGAAGCTTTAGCTGATGAAAGCTGGATTGAAGCAATGCAAGAAGAGCTTAGACAATTCAGTATTAACGACGTATGGGAATTAACTCCCAAACCAAAAGGTAAATCAGTTGTTGGAGCTAAATGGGTTTTCAGGAACAAAGTTGATGAAAAAGGCAAAGTAACGAGAAACAAAGCAAGACTCGTAGCTAAAGGATACACGCAAGAAGAAGGGATAGACTATGATGAGACTTACGCTCCAGTAGCAAGGTTAGAAGCAATCAGATTATTACTTGCTTTTGCTTGCTATAAGAATTTCAGGTTGTTTCAAATGGATGTCAAAAGTGCATTCCTGAATGGATTTATTCAAGAAGAAGTCTATGTAGAACAACCTCCTGGTTTTGAAGATTCGAAGAAACCAGACTCTGTATTCAGACTGAAGAAAGCTTTATATGGACTGAAACAAGCTCCTCGAGCTTGGTATGAAAGGCTAAGTAATTTCTTAATTCATAGTGGCTTTTCTAAAGGAAAGGTTGACACTACTTTATTCATTAAAAAGGAAGGTAAAAGCTTTCTACTTGTTCAGATTTATGTTGATGACATCATATTTGGATCATCTAACGAGACTTTGTGCAAGAAATTTTCTAAGTCTATGCAGGATGAATTCGAGATGAGCATGATGGGTGAACTATCCTTTTTCCTTGGTCTACAAGTCAAACAACTAAAGGAGGGAATATTCATTCATCAAGAGAAATATGCAAAAGAACTTGTTAAAAAGTTCGGTCTGGAGAATTGCAAAAAGACTGACATACCAATGTCAAGCTCTTTGAAGATAGACAAAGATGAAGCAGGGAAGAAAATTGACCAAAAATTATACAGGAGTATCATTGGCTCACTTTTTTATCTTACTGCATCCAGACCTAACATATTATTTAGTGTTTGCATATGTGCTAGGTTTCAATCTGACCCTAGAGAATCTCACTTAAGCGCTGTTAAACGTATTATTAAATATGTTGCTACTACTGCTAAGATCGGTCTTTGGTATCCCAAAGAAGGAGACTTTACACTTCTTGGCTATTCAGACGCAGATCTTGCAGGTTGTAGAGTTGAAAGAAAAAGCACTTCAGGTACTTGTCAATTGCTTGGAAACAGGGCAGTATCCTGGTTTTCGAGAAAACAAAGTACTGTGGCTCTTTCAACAGCTGAAGCAGAATACGTTGCTCTTGGAAGTTGCTGTTCTCAAATATTGTGGATAAAACAACAGCTGCAAGACTTTGGCATTGAAGACTCTTGCACAGAAATTAGATGTGACAACACCAGTGCAATCAATCTTACAAAGAATCCCATTCTACATTCAAGAGCAAAACATATTGAGATTCGACATCACTTTATAAGAGATCATGTTTAGAACAAAGAAGTCTTGATACGATTCATAAACTCAAAGAATCAACTGGCAGACATCTTCACAAAGTCTCTTGAGAAAAGCTTGTTTGAGTCTATTCGCTCAAGACTCAATATATTATCTCTTGAAGAATGTTGAAGTTCAGACTCAGTAACTAAAGTCTGACAGAGCATCAGACTCAAAGGTTAAAAGACTGAGAATACGAATTGACACGACTGTAAGTTTCCTTACTTAAACTGTCTTATTGATAAGGTAAGATTATCTGTCTAATTTTAAGTCGGTTATTATTTTTAAAAAGAAGTGGTTATCGTTTTATTAAGGCAGTTATTTTTCAAAAAGGAAAATTCAAGATTTCCAAAATATACGACGCTTGGTTATTCCCCGTACCTGTTATCTTTTATACATCTCTTCTCCTTCGTTTTCACTTTACTCAGAAACCCTAGATCAAAAGCTTTTCACTGCTCTGCATTTTTCTCTCCAAAACTTCTTCGTTTCAAAGTTCTCAACTTTCTTGCGACACAAGTGAGAAAGTCTCTCCAAAGAAAAGCACAATGTCGTATCAGAGGAAGTCTTCCAGAATAGCAAACAGGGGACCACAAGGTTCTGGTGAGGGGCCTACGCATTTTGATCTCACTGAGGAAAGCGACATTCCTACTGAGCAATCTCAACAGCGGTCATCCCCAACTAGACCTCAAGAACAGGGCCCTCAAGATGAAACGATTTATGAAGATATCGAACCTGTAAGAACTCTAAAGCCTGCCTTTGTTTACAAGCTTTACTCTGCGTTAAAGGAAGGTTCTGCTATGACTTTTGTGGATGAGTTTCTGAAAGAGAAGGGTTATAGAAGCGAGACGCACTTTCTTACTGTTATGGAAGGTCTGGAATTGTGCCTGAAGGAACGGCTGCAAGAGCATTTGCAAATTTCCCGAGTGACCCTAGGTTTAGTAGTATGAATCAGCCTGAGGGAAAGGACGATGATGAAAAGATGTTCATACACTTCAAACCATGGATGGGTGTGGCTGCGAGCCTAAGAGGGAAGAAGGATGAATTGTTCCGCTCAGACGGTCACAGGAAGAGATATGAAAAATTGCTGAAGCGTGGGGTGATGAACCCACGAACTGTGGATTTCGATTTTCTGGACTTGTTGAGCATACATCTGCGAGAGAAATTCGAAAAGCTCCAACTTTATCAGTTCTGCACAGACTGTGACACGGCACATTCTGAATTGACGGCATATTTCTACTCCAATATCAGTTTCATTGATGCAAACAACTTTACCTTCAGTGTGAGAGATAAGGAGTATGTCATTGATAATGACATTTTGGCTGATGTGCTTGGTGTGGAAAGAGGGGCTTTCCAACCAATCGGTGTGTCTGTAAGTCATGCTACGCTTGAACTAGCAAAGGACAGAATTGCAGAAGGAAGACTATCTTATTCCAGAATGAATGCAACAAATACTTTGCTGCATAAAATTGTAATCAACTGTCTAAGACCCAAATCGACATCTAAGACAGATGTATCAATTTCTGAAGCTAAGTTGATGTTTGCCATCAAGATAGGTGTGAACTTCTCTTTGCCACATACCATCATCTTTCACATGTATAGATGCATGGTTAAGGATAAAGGAAAGCTTCCTTATGCTGCTCTCATTACTTGTCTCCTCAAACATCTCAACATTCAACCGCCTCATATTCTCATAGTGAAGACTATTGATAAAATGGTCATCGGACTAAGGATGATTACCAAGATGCGTCTAAAAGAGCTTAGCAAGAAGCTGGAGCAATTCAAGGAAAAGACTCCTATCAAACTCAGACCAGACTCATCAGCAGCAAAAAGGAAAGGGAAAGAACCTGTGGTTAGTTCTACCAAGAAGAGAAGGGCAGTCATCCTGGAAGATGAAGATGATGAGGATGCAATACCCATCTCTACTCTTATTTCTCAAATTGCTGCATCTATTCCAACTGTTCCAGAACATCAAGTTGCAGAGAAAGAGAAAGAGGAAGAGAAGGAAGAAGAGAAAGAGAAAGAGGAAGAGAAAGAAGAGAAGAAAGAGGAAGAAAGAGAGGAAGAAAGAGAGGAAGAGGAAGAAGGAAAAGAAGAACAAGCAGATGAACCAGAAAGAACAGATTCTCCAGTAGAAAAGGAGGATTTACAACACCCTGTTACTGAGGAAACGCCTCAGAAAGATGAATTCTTTTCTCCACCAGAAGACATGGAGACAGGGGGAGATAAAGAAAGAGAACACACACCTCTTCAGCTGACTTTCAGAGAAGAGGATGCTCAAACAGGTGTTAGTCGATCACCTCCTGATGCTGAGGATATTCATGCTGCACAGTTTCCTGAAGGAGAGGCATCATCTCCACACACTGAACCTCCTGCTGACATTCATACTGGCTTGACTCCACCTTCAGACCGAGCTGAAACAAGCACTCAGACTGACAACTCTGGAAATTTTCAAAGGCTGCTTGAGATCATCTTGGAACTTAAAGGTCAAATTTATGCCATGGGTTATGAATTTCAGACCTTGCAGAATGAAAATCATGCAATGTTCATCACTTTGCATGATCATATTAAAGATGTTCAGCGTCAGATTCAGGATACTGCAAAGGGGACCACTCTCACCCAAGTACAGGAAGATTTGAGGAAGTTGGAAGACACTGTCAAGTCTATGGGAGACTTTCAACTTGTTCGCATTCCTCGAGCTCCTTGATTTTTTTTTTATGCTGACAAAAAGGGGGAGAAGACTTTGCAGATTTTTGAACTTTTTCAAACCAAACCAAATCCTATCTTTTTATCTTTTGATTGCTTGACTTTGACTTGACTTGAGTTTTTAAACGTATTGCAGTTTTTGAAATGTGTGCTCTCTATGGCAATACCTTAAGCTTTATAAATTAGATAGTACTGTCTGTTTATGACTAATGAGGTTTCGGTGAATGCAGATCTGTGTACAGGGAAAGTCTGTGTACAGGATATCTGTGTACACGTATACTACTATCTTATTTAATCTTTTATATGCTTGCTTAAAAGTTGTATTGCAGGGCAATAATATTCAAATCTGCAGGAAAGTTTTGTCACCATCAAAAAGGGGGAGATTGTTGGATGAAATCCCTTAAGGTATTTTGAAGTTGACAAAACAGGTTTATCAGTCTAGTCTGAAGACTTACAGACTCTTCTGACAAAGTCTGAAGATCAAAGTCTGAAGGACAAAGTCTGAAGATCAAAGTTTGAAGATTAAAGTCTGAAGCTAGCAAGACTCAAGACTTATATTTCAAAAGTCTACTCACATGGACAGTTTCCAGGACGACGTTTATTCTGATCTTATACGATCTTTGTTCTAACGATTAATGGATATCTTTCTACTAGATTCAGCACTAAACGATCTAAGTTTTATATGGAATATGTTTAGATTCTTTGACGACTTCGCAACTTATATTTGGAAGGATCTACTTATGGAAACCGAGATCCTGATTGTATGGGCGAGCAGGATTGATGGGCTATCAACACTTACCTTAAAGAGCTCGAGATCTCTCTAATTGATTCTGTCCAACGGGTTGATTGGAAGAACTTCTTTGGAAGGTGCCAACGGTATTGAAGGCATGAAGAAGTATATAAGAGAGATGCTCTAGTTGTTGAAGGGTGCGGATAGAAGAATTCCAAAGTCTGAAATCTCCTTTACTATTTTGCGATATCATTCTTTGAGCGTTACATGTAATCAAAAGAGAGATCATATTGTAGACCTTGAGGAAGTGTAGTAGAGTAATCTACACTGTGGACTCAAGAGCGTGAGACTGTAATCACTCTTATTGATTCTTAGTGAAATCCAGCCAGAAGGGTTGTCCGTGCGGGAGAGTGGATGTAGGCTTGATCTAAGCCGAACCACTATAAATATGGAGTCTTGATTCTCTATCCCTAATCCTTTAAATTGTTAACTGCTTTCATTTGCTGCAATCGTTGATTTTAAACTATTTATATCTCAATTGATTTGAATTGTTAAAATCGCTTTAAATACCTATTCACCCCCCTCTAGGTGCTAATACTAGTTCTAACATAGGGCAATGATGTGCCGCCCCTCCCTTGACCACTCATCTTTCATGCAAGATAAGTCTTACACAAGCCAAAATCATTTCCCTTCCCACTTAAGTCGGCAGCCTCTCCCCTTTTCTTCTTCATTTCTTCATTTCTTTCTCATTTTCTCTCATCTCTCTCACCGAACCCTCTCTTCCTCTCACTTTCTCTCTCGCTTTCGCTCTTGCCCGCGAGCTCTCTCCTCTCCTCTCTCGCTTTCATCTTCGGGCTCAAGCACACCAGCAAGCTGGTAGCTTCCTCAAGCTCACAGTGAGCTTAGGAGAAGGAAGCCGAAGCAACAAAACCTCAAGGCAAGGAGAAATGATAATTTCCTACTCCCCTTGATCTTCTTAGGACTTGATTTTTGTAGAATAGGGAGTCTTTTGGTTGCTCTTGCTATTTTGGTTGTTGTTATGGTCTTGCATGTTGCTATGATGTTCGGATCATGAAGAAGTGGTATTGTGATAGTGTGTTTTTGGAAGGAGGATGGGTTGCGTGCCAGGTTTAGGAGGTTCAGTGGGCTTGTATATGGTATTTTTTGCTTGTATTAGCTTGTAGGAACTTCGCCTGTGACCTATACTTGACTATATGACTTGCATGTGTTCTGTGAGGCTGGAATGGGCATGCATTTGAATTTCGGACATGGAAAATGCATGGATTGCAAGTGTTTTGAATTTGTTTATTGTTTTTCCGAAACTGAGATTTCCCGAGCTCTCTGGTTTGTCGATTTTGTGAGGCTCGTTAGGTTGAGATCTGGGTAAAGTTCTCTTTATGAAAGTTGTTCAAGAGATCTAAACTATGACATAATTTCGGTGGATCTGAAGTAAAATTGCTGGGGTATGGACGTGGGTCTCTACTGGGTCCGTACTGCCCAGAACGACTCGTGTGTGACTCTGCAGTATTTTAAAATTTCTACCGAGATTTCTAGTACGAATTTGGTCTTGACTTCTACATGGAAGTTGTGACAAATTGTTTGAACTATGACACATATTTTTTTAGATTTTTCTGGATCAATATAGTTGGCACAAATATATTTTAGTGTGCGGTGCTTTTTCTGCAGGAGTGTGAAAATAGAGAACCTGAGTGTGTTATTGAATTCTTAGAAAATTTTTGGAGCAGAATCGGATCATACTTTCTTCTGTGAAATTGTAATATACCTTTGTACGTGCAATAAATAAAAATTTGAGTTTATTTTGTTATGTTTAGAAGGTCAAAGTGTGTTTCCTTTTGTGATTGTGAGTTCTGGTCGACAGTAGAAATCTGGGGTTGACTTGTGTGATTTACTGCTCTCTATATAGGGCTAATAAGGCTTAGTTCCTTCATGAAAAATGTTTGTTTAGGTCTTATTTATAACATACTAAAAATTTAGAATTTTTTGAGTTCATTTATTAGGTTTTTCAAATTTATCCCTAAAACTGTACACTCTTGATTTTGGTGGCCTTTATTCCGAATTTGCTGAAATTTATGTCGAAGGTGAAGGAATCTTGGTTTATGACTTTCTAACGATGGTTTTGGCATTCGGTAAATCATTTGTTTGAATAATTTAATGCGATACTTGTGATGGTCTATACAGTATCGTGTGCCCATCTCATTGTTGTGCATGCCAAGTATGTTACAAAATGCAACGAATGATCGTTGGGGGAGATCCCCGGCTAGTGAACTAGGATGCCCTAGGTTTGAGTGGGGAAGCCTAGGAGGGGACAAACTTGGGGAGTGTTAAACTCGACAATGACCCGGAGGGATGTTGGAGATGAATTGTCTCGGTAACAAATGCTTTGGTGGTGATTACCCCGGAGTTTGGGATGCTTACATCTTGGGGCTGTGGATGCCCGACGTAGTAGCCAGAAGTCACTATTTGTGCTACCAGGGATGGGAATAGTTGAAACGGGGTTGAAGCCTGGTGACGTTGTGTTTGTGCTATGTTTTGTGCTATGTGACGATTAAACGCATGCTGAAATTATTCATGATGTTGGATGAATGTATTGTTGCAACCAATGCATGCTGTCATCACACATGGGACTACATGTTATTAAAGGTATGTCATGTGCCCATATTTGTGTGTCGTGTGCTCTGAGTTCACATAGTAGGAATTGAGTGCTAAGTGCTAACTAGATCAAGTGGTTTATGAGTTTATTGTTGTTCTTGCTGAGTGTTAGTTCACCCCTATTGTTATTTTTCATATCAATAATTATGCTGATCCTTCCCGCGACCCCTACCACCTACTGTGGAGTGCCCATAGTACTAGAGAGCGATCATCAGGAGTTCTCTGACTCGGATTTTTTCGGGCACTGCCTTTGTTCGTTTCATAACTGTGTTACAAGTGGACATAGGACAGCCCCGATATGATCACCTAGCACTTTATCGCTATTTTTGTGAAAGTGGATGACTGCATGATGGGACCCATTCTGTACCGATGGCCCTTGGTCTAGGCGGCGGCGGCGGAAATGGTGAGGAGAACTAGGCGTGGATATAGGACAAGCTCGGAGGGATCATGCTAACTTCGACACGGTGGGAACTTTTTGGGCGAGGTGCCTTGTAGACTAGGGGTGAGCATCGATCAAGGGGTTGACCCTGGATCGGCCCAACTCTGCCGATCCTGGTTCGGTTTCTATTTCTAGAGAGATTTTTTTAGAGAGATTGGGTCAGTTTTTGGTTCTAGAATTTCTGGACCAGCACTATATGGGTCGGTCCTCGGTCTTGAGAGAACTTGGACCAATCCTGACCATATATATATAATATTATTTATAATTTTTTTATATAGAGAAAATCTTAAAATAAACGACATCAACAATATTAAACAGCTCTTTAGTAAGGAGTTCAAATAATTTTATATTGTTATTTAATAACTTAGGTTTTTAATATCTTTTACGATGTCAATAATTATAATTTACGGAGGAAAATGTTTTTGTGAGGAGTCCTCACAGCGTTCAAAAAGATACCTTATAGCATCCTCCTCTAGTATTCGTTTTTTCTGTCTTATTTGTCCTCTTAGTCTTCAATTTGCCAAAATCGAAAGATCGCCACTCGACACTCACCTCGCTCGCTTTGGGTTACTCGTGCCGCTCGCTGCTCGATGCTCACTTGACTTGTTGCTCCCCGCTCGACATTCAATGCTCATTATGTTCGACGCTCACCCCATTTGACCCTCACCGCTTGCTTTCCTTAATTGACCTCGCTCATCATCAAACCCATTGGGTTGGTACGGTCCTCAATTGTCCTTTCAAAGAGTACACAAAATGATAAAAAAATTATTAGTTGGTCCTGGGTTGATCTTGAAACCGGACCGAACCCGTTGGGTCAGTTTGGTTTTCAATCGTTTTTTTAAGGAATACAAAAAATAAAATAAAAAATTATCGGTTGGTCTCGGGTTGACCCTAGAATCGAACCGAACTCATTGGGTCGGTTTGGTCCTTGGTCTCAAGTTCTATAGGATCGGTTTTTGGTCCCAAAAATTGAGGACTAGTACTATGCGGGTTGGTCCTAAGGTTAGGGGTGAACTGGCCCAACCCGGACCATGCTCACCCCTATTGTAGATTGGTAAGTTGGAAGGAGGACATAGGCATGGACAAGCTCAGATTGGTCCTCCCCTTTTGTTGTATAGTCCACTTCCTGCCATAAATATAGTTATGGTAATAATAATAGCACGATCACTTTTTTCATTGTGTTGAGACATGTAGTATAATTCATGTGATACATGCTAACCTATAGAAAACACTTCCGTTTGTGTGATAACTCAAAGTAATTAAGAGACAGGATTAGTGAATGGTGGACTGGGACGCCACATATTCCCCCAACCAAATGTTGTTGAAAGAAAAACTTGTTACCTCATAGAAGTTACTCACTCCCTCAAATGTCAGGCTTCTATTCCATAAATGTTCTAAGAGAACTGTGTGGTCATGGTAGTATACTTAATCAATCGAATCCATCTCAAGTCCACCCCACCCCATTTGAATTGCTTTTTGGGAAAAGTCCAAACATTCTATTCCATAAATGTTCTAGGAGAACTGTGTGGTCATGGTAGTATACTTAATCTATACTTAATCAATCGAATCCATCTCAAGTCCACCCCATTTGAATTGCTTTTTGGGAAAAGTCCAAACATTCGCCATCTTTGTGTCTTTGATTGTTTATGTTATATGTCTATTGTGGGCCCTTAGAACAAATTGTATCTTCGTGCTGTTAAATGCATGGGATATCCTACTCTTTGTAAGAGATATTTGGTTTATGACTCACTCATTGAGCCTACTCTTTGGAAGAGATATTTGGTTTATGATTCACTCATTGAGCATTTCTTTGCCAGTAGAGATATTATCTTTATGAAGATGTTTTCCCTTTTCAGGACCATTTATCTATATGGCTCCTAGTATTCCAGAGGAAGTCACATCAGAATTCCCTACAACTTCCCAATCACCTACTTCTTCGGGTGAATCTCTTTTGGATCACATGGGATTATTCCATCCACTGCACAAGCTCCTCCTTGATGTTCCGGTAGTACTATGTGACCACCCACATGGACAATAGATCATATTTATCCTACCTTGGAGTCGTCTAATACACAATATCTAGTCTCATCATATGTTAGTTTTGCTCGTCTTTCACCTGACACATGTGTTGCATTAGTAGAATATTTGAAGGACTACAACAATCTTCATATGATGAGGCTGCAAAAGACCATCGTTGGTAGCAAGTGATGATGGATAAGTTGCAAGCCCAAATAGAAAATAAAGATTGGGATATCTTTCCTATACCTCCTCATCAGAAAATCTATTGGGTATACAAAATCAAATACAAGGCATATGGTTTCATTGAACTCTATAAGGCAAGACTAGTGGCCAGAGGGTTCACATAGCAAGAGGATTTTGATTATATAGAAACGTTCTCTCTAATAGCGAAGGAAATCAAGAAGATTTTGATTATATTGAAACATTCTCTCTAATAGCGAAGGAAATCACCATTCATTCCTTCTTTTTCATTGTCGCTTTTCTTGATTGGCTCATTCATCAAATGGATGTTTGTAATGCATTCTTCAAAAGATGAAATCTACACGAATCTTCTGTCGGGTTTACGCAAACAAAGGGAGAATAGAGTATGTTCTCTCCATAAATGACTCCGTAAATGACTATATGGACTTAAACAAGTTTCTCATTAATGATATGTTGAATTTGCCCATTGCATTTATAGCTACCAAGTTCCGGCAATCTAGACATGATTATGTCTTATTCACATTGAGTCAAGGTACATCATCAATTTACTTGTTTATATATATTGATGATACACTCATCATAGGAAATAATGAAAATGTCGTGAAGAAATTTAAAGAGTATCCACTTTCCAAGTTTCATATTAAGGATTTGGGATTTCCCAAATACTTTCTTGGGATAGAAATTACACGATCAGAAAAGGGATTTTGCCTCGGTCAATGCAAATTTCTCCAGGAAATCATATAAGAAGCAAGACCATCAAAATCCAAATAAACTATTATTCCAACTAAACAGAATGTTTAGTTAACAACTACTGAGTATGACAAAGGATTATCACACCTGCATGATGACCCTTTGCTTGGAGACCCTTCCTCTTATTAGAGACTTGTTGGGAAACTCATATATATAATCATGACTAGACCCGATATATATTATGTCGTTCAGATTCTTAGCTAGTTCATGCATAATTAGAAGCAATCCCACGTGAATGATGCACTAAAGGTTGTGAAGTACTTAAAGGGATTTTCAGGTATGGAATACTACTCTCTTGGAAAAGCAACAATGAGATGATAGCGTATAGTGATACAGATTATGCTATTTGCCCTATAAGTAGGAAATCTGTTACCAATTTTTGCATTGAATTGGGCAACTCATTACTCTTCGAAAACAAAGAAACAGTTGACTATTATTTTATCGTTCATTGAAACGAAATATCAGGCAATGGGTAAGACTAGCTTTGAGATAGTTTGGATAAGAGGATTACTTTAAGATCTCGGCATATTGGTAAAAGAACCAACCATCCTATCCTGTGATAATGATGCTACCCTTAAACTTGTAGTAAATATGGTTTTCCATGAAATGATAAAACATATAGAAGTTGATTGTTATTTCATCGGAGACAAAATTCAAGATAGAATAGTCAAAACAAGAGAGATAAGGATGACGAAACAACCCACAGACATTTTCAGTAAACCCCTATATTAGAGGCAACGTGTGTATCTACTAAGCAAGTTAGGCATCCTTGATTTTTATAGATCGCCAGCCTGAAGGGGATTGTTGAAGATACTATTGCCTAGACTATTGATCTCAATCTCGATACTGATTATAATTGATGATGATTAGTTCATTAATGGGAGACTAGAATATTGTGTATTAGGATATCGATTTTTTCCTTAATTAGTGTGATCCTATGTACCATAAATAGGACTGTAATTGTACAATATTGATGTGAGAAAGCAATATACATTTTTCCAATTCCTGAGCCCTTTTTATCAGCCGATTTTTTGACAATTTTTTTGAACGAAATAGTTAGGCGTCATTGTTAATTATCTATTTGTACTTTTAAGTCCATCAATACATCCTGGAGATGATAAAAAGTGTTATCTTTAAAATTTGGCGTTGTAAGGTCATAAGTTAAATGGCTGCGGAACTATCAATTTTAGTTCCACGCCATTGGATCTCAATTTGACATGTCTTTGATATAGGAAAGGACTTATTAAGGTTATCTTTTATTTTTTTTATTTTTTCATCTAGTTAGATAGATAGTTCGACAATACGACTATAAGTTTAACCTTGCAATTTTCTATACTTAAAATTGGTCCTATCTAAGACCATATGCATCCATGCTCATCGTCTCATGACATGTGGTATGTCTTAAAAAATAGAATCAAAGATACCCATTATTTCCTAACATGGTATATATAAAAAGAGAAAGTTAGCTCCAGCTGGTCTATGTTATACATGAAGAACTGTTAGGTGTGCTCGTATTATCTATTAAAATCAATGTGGACTGTCACAGTGGTGAAATCCATATGGTCATAAGAAACCAACTTTTTGAAAATTTCCAAAATCCACTTAGTATATATAGAGCATTCACCTAATGACTTCTACTATGTGAAGAATTAGTTTAGCATGTTACTATTTCAAAAATGGAGTATCTTAACAAGAGAGACTTTAGAAAGTTTTCTTGACGTGTATATATGTTGTAGAAATACTTACACGATTCAAAGAACATGACATGTGTCGAAAATGGTTAGAACAAGAATGATGATTAAGACAGGGCATAAATCTAACTTAACCACGAGGCAAAATTTTGCCATAATCTAATCTAGGAGAGGTGAGATATAAATGTTTTATTGGAATATCATAGACATCGGAACAATATATAATAATGAACACATATTGCAAGGTTAAATAGTGTATTGAAAATTGCAATACCTCCTTATGATAACTTAGCAAGTGTCCTTGGAGTACTTTTCAACAAAATACAAAATACCGCATTCAAAGTTGCATCACAATGATTCATATTTATTGATAATTTATCAAACTTGAGAGATATTTACCCTCGCACTTTATACGCAAACAACATATTCACTACTAGAAACGAAATCTTATGTATTGGACAAACTAAGTGGCACAAGAATTATTAAATACATTTGGCAAATTATCAAATCAACTGGAATTGGACAACCTAAAATTTCAAAAGCAAGCACCATATTTACCAGAAAATTTCTGATTACTAATCCATTGAAAAATTACTAAGATAGAGTAGTGTGTTAATTGCACATATATTTGCTTACTAAATGTACTAGACAGTTAAATCAACCTCATATGCAAAGAAACAATCAATTGAAAAGGTTACTAGCTTAAAGTATCATGGAGAAAGAGAGAGTAGTACACATCAAATAGTCCAATTAGCAGATTTATAAGAATAAAAAGAAATTGCCTAAAAAATCATAAACCTTTCAATTTTGCCAATTAAATCATAAACATTTTCATGATTTACTAAATGAATCCATCTGGTTTATTTTGCCAAGAAATCGCCGACATGGATAATTTTTAATTATATTTTCATTTTTTTTTGAATTTTTCTTGTTTCTTTTCTTCTCTTTTCCTTAATTTTTTTTCTTTTTTTCCTCTCCACCAACCATTGCTAGGCCTCGTTGATGGTTGGCTGTGAGGCTGACAACCTCCGCCTTTGCTAGGCTGTTGCGTGCCTAAGTGAGGGTGAGGGCTCGCCAGGCTAGGCCTAAGCTTCCCTTGCCCGAGGCCAATGAGGGTGGCCTCAAGCGACTGTTGCTTGAGGTTGGCAGCCTTTGTTCACCATTGACGAGGCCTGACAGAGGTAAATAGGGAAACAAAAGAGAAAAAGAATAAGGAAAAATATTAAAATATTGTTAAAAATTATCCACGTCAGTATCGGTCGTGCCATATAAGACAGCCAATATCCATGTCATCAGTTTCTAGCCAAAATTGATTGAATGAATTCAATTGGCAAAATGATAATAGGTTTAAGAATTTTTGGACAATTTATCCATAAGAAATGTGTATAGGACATGGTAACGAACATAATTTTTTCCCGCTTAAGGTGAACAGAATAACGGTTTGGTGTTAAAACTATCACACCATGACAACTACAACACATTTTTTTTTCATTAAACACTTGTTTGTTTTTCAACTTAATGTAAGTGTTATCTAACAATGTATAAATAATGCACATATTCAACGGGTTAAGACCTGGTTTGACGCAACTTTCACGTGACAATTTTTGCTGGGAAAAAGAGGCTGCAACTTTTAAAGATATTTGACAAGAAAACTATAGTAGCTAGCAGATTTCATAAAGTTGCCTCATCCAACTATTAGATACTACAATTTTAAGATGTAAATTTCCAAATATATGAATCACAACACTTTACGGTACACCCATAACGAACAATAGAGCTAAAATTCAATCATAACTATAGCAAATGGGATCTAAATAGTAACCACCTAGGTAGCACCGATACGCGACACGACACGACATGACACGTTGACATGTCATTTTTCAAAAATAGAGAATTCCGACACGTTGGGATATGTTGTATATTAAACAAATATTTTTATTTTTAATTAATTGATTCAAATTCATAAATAATTAATTAATTAAAAAAAGAGCCCTTAATGAATTTACACTAATAATATCAATAAATCAATTCATTGGAAATTTGAAAGACATATTCATAATAATACGTATTCATGTTTGGAAATATGTTTTTAATTTTAACAAAAGTTATTGATTATGTTGATGACTATCAAGAAATTAGAATCAACTTATTTAAATAAATCCATGATTTTTTACGATGATAAAATTTTTATCATCATTTAAAATTCAATATTTTTATTTTTTCGATTAAAAAAAGTATCCTCAAATGGTCCACCGCCAACCCCCACTCCCTTCTTTCCCTCTTCTATTTCCCCCCATTCCCAAATTTATTTCAATTTTTTTCCCACACGCTCCCCCACGTCAAATTATTTTCCCCCCACTCTCAAATTTATTTCAATTTTTTCCCTCCCATTTCCCCACGTCAGACTATTTCCCCGCACCCCAAATTCATTTCACTTTTTTCCCCTCCCTCACCCACGTGACAGGTTATCACTTCACCCCATCAAGCCCCTTGTTCTTTTTTTTTTTTTTTTGAGTTTCCAAACCCTAGCTAGCGCCCCACTTTTTTCCCCTCGCCGCACGACCTCACAACCCCTTCCTCTTCTCTTCCTCTCCTCTTCCGATCCTTCTCCGCCTCCTCGCCGCACGACCTCCATACGACCCCCTTCCTCTCAATCCTTCTCCTCCTCCTCCGCCTCGCCTTCGGCCCTTCCTCACTTGCAGTTGTAGCCTCATTGCCGATCCCGCAGCATCATTGAGGCCGCCCTTGTCTTAGTCTCTACTCTTTCTTTGGCGGTTTCTCGCCGTCACGGGCTTGAGGCCGCGACTCTTTCTCTGGCGGTTTTTTGCCATCGCGGGCTCGCTATCTCTCGAAGCCTCATCTCTGCTCCCTCGCCCTCGCTTCCATCCGACACGCGTGTCAAGACGAGTCGAAAAATGTTGACCACGTGTCGGAAAATCCGACATGCGTTGACCGCGTGTCCGACATGTGTCGGACACGACACGGAAGCACGTTGTACGTGTCTGTGCTTCGTAGGTAACCACCATGCTGAACCATTACAAAAGATAGCCGGATTTTGATAGAATTGGTCGATTTGGTTCAATGGATTATCGTCACTAATTTACCATACAATCTATTTCAAACCTAAAAACTGAAAATTTTGATGGGGAAGATTAAAGTGTGACCGAAGTTTACTGGTAAATGACAAAAAGTTTTTGATCGGAGTTGTGAGAAGGTTCAATCGCTTTATTTCCTTCCCTCGATTGGTTTAAAAAGTCGAAACCTTTTCCTAAATGATGAGTCCTCAATAGGGGTGAGCACGGTTCCCGAGTAGAATCGGGAATCGGAGAACTGAACCGAAGGGTTCGGTCAGGTTCTTGGTTCTAGCGAGGGAGGTTCCGGTTCCAACCGGAACCGGGACTCCTAAACAAATAAACCCTAATTTCTTCTTCAGTCTCCAGTCTTCTTCGCTTTCCCTTTTCTTTCCATTTCCTCTGTTCCACGCCCTCGACGACCCCATGGTGCTCGTCGCCCTCGACGTTGCCGTCACGATCCATGATGTCACCGCCAGCACCGTCACTACTTTGTTTGACAACGCTGCCGACTCTCGTCGTCGCGCGGGCCACCTCCCAACGATGAGCTGCTGCTGGGCTGCCACCGTGACGCTGCTGTTGTTCCACTGTCACTGTTTTGCCGTTGATGCCGCCACTGTTGTTCAGACTTCAATGACGAGCAGTCCACGTATTGATGAGCCGCCGCATCATAGCCTCCCAACCGGCGTCAAGAGTTCCTTTTACCTTTTGTTAAGATCCGCTTTTCTCAATACCAAATCAACAGGGGAGCCAAAGTTCCCACCGTGAGGCAAGGACAAAACCAGTCAGCCAAAGTTCCGACCACGATGTTCAATAGTTCGCAAATGTTGGGCCATTCTTGCTTTTTGGTTTGAGAAATTCATTCCCGAGGAGCAATCAGTGTTGTTCTTGTTCTTGAGTTGATTCGGCAAAATTAAACAGAGCAAATGGTCAAACATGAAAAAGATTTGGCGAGTCATCTTCTGCTATTGTATCTGCCAAAGAGAAAAATGGGAAATTTTCACTTAATCCAGGTAATCATGCAAGTTCCTTTAATTTAGTTTCTGTCATCAACTTGTTTTGCTCCATTTCACAACTCCATGGATCACCATATCGAATTATATGTTACTGACATTTTTAAAGCTTTTAGGTACAATGCGATCGGTTCACTGATTCACCTTGCAACTTCCAAATATCTACTAAAAATTTGATTCTTTCAGGTTTAGATTATTGATTCTCCGGTTTACAGAGTCGAAAGAGAATTGGGAGGTTTTGGGCATGTTTATGTTGGTCGAGCCATCAGTCCTCAACTTCAAGTGACCAACTGGGTGTGAAAGTAGCATAAGTACGGCTTCGAGCTCTAACTTTTTTCAATCAATCCATTACATTTGCACCGTTATTTTACATGATTTAATGCGGCACTATCTAGGTGGCCTTAAAATTCAAGTGTAAAGGCAACAAAGGATGTGAAGGTGGCTGTCACGCCCCGAACCCCGAGACACGTGAACATCCCATCATGGTCATACAAATGCGACATTCCCAGGTATTGTCGCCAACCCAATTAATTCGTAATGCACATGCGGAACGTGTTATCTAACCCCTGACAAAAACTCACGAGATATGAAAGCTTGAAATAATTACAATCATAAACAAACGTACTTCCATAAACAAATAACCTCCCAAGGTTTACATACATACCAAAAAGGGGCCAGCTTGCAAAAAGGGATCAGTTCACCAAAAAGAATAAACGATCCTAAGACTACTAGTCGGACTCGCTCTTCAATCCCACTTTAGACTGGACAGTCTCTAGAGGCGGTGATTCCTCCATCTACGGCCCTGAAAATTTTGGCCCATAACGGGGTGAGACATCGTCTCAGCAAGTTCAACCCCCTAAACCCCTATTAGAAAGAAAATACACCCAGGGTGGCCTAGCCACCTCGCACAGAAGACTTACCTCGTCTTAATTCCTTTCCTGCAGGTTAGTACAATTTATATCATACAATCTCAGGTAATAATAAGAATTTAAATACTTGGAACGGCATCACTATCATATAAATCACAATTGCACCCAGCACACATTCCAATTATCCACTGCCACGCAAGGGCATAGCCTACTCGCAATTCAGCTATCTACTGACATTCATGTCAGGCATCGCCTCCTCCCCATGGAGCGCGGCTTCGTCACTATGTCGACGGCATTCCCGAAGGAGCATGGATCCAGTTGGCCTAGCCTCTACTGCGACTCGAGCCATGTCACTCACTGACGGCAATTCACAAGGAGAACAGGTCCAGTTGGCCTAGCCACTACTGTGACCGAGTCTATCAACCAGCACACAACAAATCATTATTGACTTCCAGACACTCCGCATTTCATTCACATACTCCAATTTCAATAGTAAACCTTAACGATCAAATTTTTGCATCAAAATCCAATACTTGAGTTTTTATGGCTAAAAACTCTATGTATCACAATCAACACTCAATTTGCCACATCCATTCATCAAATTCAAATTCTAAATGCACATCAACGATTAGCACGAAATTCTAAGCAATTGAGGTCAAAAATAATTTTTCAAGTTTTTTTAAATAATATTTTAATGATTTTCGGAATATAATATATTATTAAATTTTCCAGAATTTCGAAACAATTAAATAAATCAAAAGTAAAACCCATTAAGTCACATCAAGGCTTATATTAAAATAAACCAACTTAACTTTAAACTAAACACACTTAAGACTAATCAAATCTCTTAATCCAAATCACACTTAAATAAACTAATTAAGATTTAGTGAGCTAAACTTAGACTAAGCACACTTAGGGCATCATTAACCGTCTAATCAAGATTTAGTGAGCTAAACTCACCGGATTAGCGAGCTGAGTGAACCAAAACGACAAGGTCGATGCGAGGATCAACTTTCCTCAAGGCGGGCCGAGCACTCGGAGTCGGGAAGTAGGCCAAAACGGGCCTCGAACTTCTAGATCTGGGCTGGAAGTTTAGCCCCTGTCTATGGCCGAACGGAGGAGAACCGGTGGTGGTTTGGGCGCAGGACGGCGGAGGAGGGCGGTAGCGTGCTGGCGGTGGCGACAACGGACGGGCGGTGTGACGGGCTGGGCGGCTGGGCGCGATGGGCCGGAGACGCGTGCTGACGGCAAGCGGCATAACTGGGACAGACGACGAGCTGGCTTCATTCCAGGGCTTCTTTGGTTGCTGGTTTCCAAGCAGCAAGGAGCAGAAATGGAGGAGGAGGACCGACGGGGGGAAGAGGAAGAAGAGAAGGGGGGAAAGAGAAGGAGGGGACCATTTTCTCTTTTTTTTCTTTAATCCAACCAAAAATAGCCCACATGACCTAAGATGACATCATCTTCCATTAACTTCAAATCTCCCACAACAATCTTCAATAGGTTCAATTTCATTTTCCACCGGGGTACGAAATCTCGTACATTAATTTCTTCAATTCCATTCAATTCTCTTCCAAATGAGCCCAATTAAAATCCATAAAATTAATACATGTTCCTCATAAGGTATGTGACACCCCAGGACTTCCAATTTCTTAATTCAGTCACAATTTCACGGTTAATTTCACTCTAGCACAATATTAGCGCGTCATGACCTACCGGGTAGCTTTTAGAAATTTTTATGCATTCGATATGTGGTTGATCAATCTCAAGCCACAATGTACATCTTTGACACATTGGCAACCCTCGGTTGTCGTGGTAATCTCAAGGTTTCAAATACGGACACAGGGGATCCAATCAACAGAAAAGTCGGTCTAGTGCCGACTGACAAGAATAGTGTGATCTGGTGGAATCACCCACACTCGATCACATGCCTCTGTCAAGCCGACCTATCTCTGGCTTCTAATCGATTTTTAACTGTGCCATAATAATCCTTGCATATTAGCTCGGTCGAAAGGTTGTTTTCTGGTCAAATTCTCGAGTCTAACGCATTAAAATCTCTTACCGGCTTCACCTGATAAACTGGTTTTCACATGAGTGGCCAACTCAAGGAAATGAACTATATGCGTATAGATGAAATGCCCGTCTCAATTTACTAAAAATAAAATTGGAAAAATCGGGATGTCACAGTGGCATCCCTAATGAGTGGAAAGTTTATGAGTGAGTCCTTCAGAATAATTGCAATACCGATTTTGCCAAGTGGTGCTCTTGCATGTGAAATTGGATTTGTGCGTTGAACTTCACATATGAGTTATGTATATTGTGCAATGATCTCGGTGAAAGCCATGGCGTAGCGCTGCCATGCATACATTACAAGGGGCAAGAAGGTGACTATTATGTCATGGTATGTGCAATTCCATCGATTTGTATTCTGTAATTCTACAATGCAAAGTTTTCGATGATCTTTGTATATGTAGGTCATGGATTTGCTTGGACCTAATTTAAAAACTCCTATAATCAGCAACTTCCCAACGTATATTTCCCCATTAATAGCTTTTGCAATGTGTACTCTTCAGGTTCTGTTAAAGAATCTCCAATTCTCTTTCGGCTTCTGATGCTCTCTCCTTCCTTACTACTTCAGCCAACCATTGGAAGCAATTACATGTATTGCCGTTGGAGCAATCTCTATACTTGAGAAGGTGCACTCTAGAGGGTAATAGCTGAATGGCTTCCAATCACACGTTCTTTAGTGTTTTCTCTATCGAGCAATTACTTAAGGTTCTGCCAGACTAGAGTATCAGAAATATATACCAGGTTCAGCATTTGTGACGTTTCGCATTTATGCTTCTTATCTGGGCAACTACATTCACGGTCACATAAAACCAAGTAACTTTTTGCTTGGTCCTTCGAGAACTCTTGAAGAGAATAGATTATTTCTGATTAATTTTGGATTAGGTATCTGGCAATTGCATGAATACTTTTATGCCCTAGAAATTAGTGACTGTGAAGGAGAAATGCACATGTCTCATTGTTTATTCATGACCTTGCAGTTACGAGATGGTAAGATTCCTCCACTGGTTTGCACATTAAATTCAACCAAACTCCAGATGATTTTAGGTTCATTTAAAATTAGGGAAAAAGCCACGAAAAACCCTGAACTTTGCCCAAAGTGACACATTTACCCTAAACTTTTTTTTTGTGACGTGAAAAACCCCAAACTTTTCAAACCGTGACATATTTACCCCATCAAGGGCAATTTATCTTTTTATTATGCTTTTTCCTCTTTTTTTTTTTCTTTTTTTCTTCTTCTTCCCTCTGCAGGCGAGGGCGGCCCTTGCTGGCAACGGGCAAGGACGGCAGGGACACCTTTGCCCGACGCAGGCGAGGGGGGCCCTCACTCGATGTCGGTGAGGGCCGCCCTCGCCCGACGTAGGCGAGGGCAGCCCTCGCCCGACGTCGGCGGAGGGAAGATAGGAAAATGAAAAAATGAAAAAATAAATAAAAATGAAAAGACCAAAATGCTCTATAATTTTGGGGTAAATGTGTCACATAACAAAAGTTCAGGGTTTTTGTGTCACAAAAAAAGTTTGGGGTAAATGTGTCACGGTTGGCAAAGTTCAGGGTTTTTCACATCACAAAAAAAAGTTTGGAGTAAATGTGTCACTCTTTGGGCAAAGTTTAGGGTTTTTTGTGGCTTTTTCCCTTAAAATTATTAGCATCTTCATATGCACATACCACATGTTCTGTATAATTACTATTCTATGCCCCAAATAAAATATTGATAGAGAGGAACAACTCGATTTGCAAGTGTGCACGCTCAACTTGGTAGAACAAGTAGCAGAAGAAATGACCTAGAGTCTTTGGTTTACATGCATGATAATTTTGTTTGTTTTGTATTCTTTTTTGTGAATGACAAACTTATTTTGTATTGTTGCGTTCATTTTCATTTTGTTTAACTAAATATGAAAAGAAAAAGAAAAAAGGAACCTATTAGAACCTGGAACCGACTTTGGAACCTGGAACCGACTTTGGAACCTGTGACAGGGTAGGTTCCAGGTTCTAGATTTTGATGAGTAGGTTCCAAGTTTCAAAAAATGAGGAACATGTACCTGAGGGTATGTTCCATGTTCCAAATGGAGCCTGTAAGGAATCTGGAATCACTCACCTCTAAACTCCTCAGGACAATAACACATCCTAGGATTGCCCACGCATGCATTATAGAAATCACCTAAGCTACAGCAAATATCTTGCCAGATAGAAGTACTGTGTGCTGATGTTAATGAGATCTTAAATGCACAAAATACTATAAGAGATCTGCTGAGCTAATCATAGCATTCGCGTCACTAAAGTCCAAAGCACTTAGGAAAAGCAAATCTTGTCACTTCAGGTGGTCATATGTATTCAAAGATCTCCTACCACTTTAAGATCTCTGGGGCTTTTAATAACCTGCTGTATAAAGAGGGGTGAATTATGAAGAGCTAGCGCATTTTCTCTATTCGGTTTTATAACGAAGCGAACTCCAAACACAGAATCTTAAAGTGACATGAGGTCAAATGATGGATCCGGGAAAAAACCTTTTAATAAATGTTCTTTCACAAGAATTCGATACGTATAATTATCACGAGAGATCAAATGTTGCTACTTGTCCCAATACAGGAAAAAAGATGTTACATTCATCCTATGCACGCGTGACGGTCAAAAAAGCTGTTGCATATGGAGCGCAATACCATCGAGTTCCTTAACATTGGATTTATGACGCGCAGACCCTTGGAATGCTAAAGGTTGGCACAAAGGGACACTTAAGTACCAAAAGTTACGAAAGTGACACTTAAGTGCCAAAATCGGAGTAAAATGGATCACTTAAGTGTCAATCTAGACAAAATTCGGCCAAAATGCCGTCGTGACGATTTTCCGGAAAAGCAAGTGCAAAACGACGTCGTTTTGGTGCTAACATGGTAAAAAAGCAATATAAAAAATAATTAAATTAAATTTATTTAAAACATTTAAAAATAAAAATTTTAATATTAAAAAAATTAAGAAAAAAGAAAAAGAAAAGGGGGGAGGCGGCTGAGGGTTGGCGACGGAGGGGGGAGGGTAGGCCAAGGTCGCCAGGCCCTAGCCAAGGGCCGACGACCTCGGCCGATTGGCGATGAGGGCCTGCAAGCCCTCGCCGAATCTAGGTGAGGGTCGATAGCCCTCGCTTGGTTGGGCCAAGGGCTACCACCTGCTAAGGCGACCCTTAGCGGGTGGCGGCCCTTGGCTTGGCCAAGCCAGGGCCACCGACCCTCTCCGAATCTGGGTGAGGGCCGCAACCCTCGCCCAAATTCGGCGAGGGCTCGCGGGCCCTCGCAGCCGGTCAGCCGAGGTCGCCGACCCTTGGCCAAGGCTCGACGACCCCGGCCTACCCTCCCCCCTCCGTCGCCGACCCTTCCCAGCGACGGCGAGGAGGCAGCAGCAGCTGAGGCTCTCAGCCGCCTCCCCCCTTTTCTTTTTTCTTTTTGAATTTTTTTGAATTTTTTTTAATATTTGTATTTGTATTTTTAAATATTTTAAATAAATTTAAATTTGAATTAATTTTATATTAATTTATTACCACGTCAGCACTAAAACAACATCATTTTTGCATTATTTGGCCACGTCAACGTGCAAAACGACGTCGTTTGGTGAAAATATTTGCAGGCCCTTCCTTAGTTCCAATTCCTCTGTTGATAAGTATTCCTTCTTGGATTTTACTTCAAGTGAAATGACAATCAACTTCTATATGCTTCGTTCTTTCATAAAAGATTGGATTTGTTGCTAGTTTGAGTGCAACATCATTATCGCAAACTATTTCGTAGACAGTTTTCACCATGGCTCGATACCCTGAGTTTGATGAGGATAAAGAGATGATTGATTGTTTCTCTGTCTTCTGTGAAATTAATGAATTTCCTATTTTGTTGCAAAAACCAATAATAGGTCTACTGGTCATCAGACAAGTGGCATAATCCATATTGCAATAGGCTGTCATCTTTATATTATAATCTCGAGATAAAAATATACCAAGCCCTAGACACCTTCAAGTATTTTACGACTTTTAGTGTTGCATTGATGTGAGACTCCTTTGGGTTATGCATGAATTGACTAAGAATCTACACTGCATAGCATATATCAAGCCTTGTCACGGTGTGATATATTAATTTCCAGCAAGCTGCTGATATCTTCACGGATCTTTAAGTAGTGGGTCTTCTTTAGATGACAGACCTTTGGCATCATACTCATGTCTCCTCAACTTAACATTCTACTCAATTGGTATGACGGTTTACACTTGACAATCTTGCTTTCGAGTCACTCTTTGAAACAAATTTCCATTGGCAAAGAAATATTCCCTTTTTTGATTGAGCTATCTCTATCCCGATAAAATATTAAGGAGGTCCCAAATCCTTGATGTGAAAAGTAGAATGTAGATACTTTTTGAATTTATCAATGTCAAATTCATCATTTCCCATAATAAGAATATCATCAACATATATTTATAAATAAATTGATGATGTACCCTTAGTCTAGGTAAATAGAGCATAATCATATTTGGAATGGTGGAAGCTTGCATTTGTAAGCACCTAGTAAATTTGGCATACCACTGTCGAGATGCTTATTTAAACCCATAGAGGGACTTACGAAGATGACATACTCGAGACTCCCCGTCTTCGAAATTCCCTACAGAAGTTCCGTACATATTTCTTCATCAAGATCCCCATGTAGGAAAGCATTACGAACATCCATTTGATACAATTGCCAATTGCAAAAAGTAACAATATTTAGAAAAGAACGAATAGTTACCTCCTTGGTGACTGGAAAAAATGTCTCATAATAATCAAAGCCCTCTCTTTGTGTAAAACTCTTAGCTACTAAGTGAGCCTTGTAGCGTTCAATAGTACCATCTGCTATGTTTTTGATCGTGTATACCCATTTGCAGCGAATGGGTTTACGATGTGGAGGCAACGGAACAATATCCCAAGTATGATTTTCCATAAGTGCAAAGTAATTCAGTCTCTATAACACGTTTCTAGTGTGGATCACGCAATGTTTCTATATAAGATGACGATTCTTGTTCGTTGGAAATATGACTAATACAACATATGTGTTCTGGGGATAGTCGACTAAATGAAACATATGAGGCTACTGGATACTGTGTACCTAGAGAATCTAATGTAGGGTATACATAATCCTTGGTCCATGTTGGGGGGCGAACTAGATGTCTAGATTGTCGAGGATGTTCAGATGCTCTTGGAGTATGTTCAGCAATCATCTATTTAGATGCTCTTGGAGAAGATCCATTAGAGGAGGTATTGACGAAGTCATTGGTGAAGTAGACGGATGATGCTCATCGAATGACAAATGATTTTCCTCATATGATATCGCTGGAAATCAAAGAGCTTCCTCCAAAGAATCATGAGCTACAGGCAGAGGTGGCTATGGTGCCACAAAAAAAATATTGGGAAGCCATGGATAAAAAAATAAAATAAAAAGCTCATTGCTCAAAGATGGGATGGATGATTGGGACGTGGATGTCATCTCCTGAAATGGAAATACATCTTCATGGAAGATAAAATCTTGGCTTACAAAGAAGCACTGTGAAGATATCTCCATAACTGATAACCTTTCCGTAGAGAGGAATATTCCATGAAAGCACATCTGATAGCACGAGGATCCATTTTATCTAGAGGATCTAGAGTTGTGGCATAATATAGACATCCAAAAACTCTTAAATGATCAACTTTAGGTTATTTCCCAAAAAGCATCTCCAAAGGAGTTCGACCTTCAAGTATTTGAGTTGGCATGCAATTAATTAAGTTGTTGTGCCCACACAATCTCCCCAAAATTTTTTTGGAATGGAAGCTTGACATTTGAGAGCTTGAGCTATTTCCAAGAGGTGTCGATGTTTGCGTTCAACAACCCCATTTTGTTGAGGAGTGTAGGTGCTTGAGCTTTCATGCACTATTCCTTGAGAAGATAGGACATAATTGCATTCACTAATGAAAAAGTGGAGTCCATTATCAGCACGAATTCTCTAGATAGTTTTGTCTAATTAATTTTTAACAAATGAGAGAAATTTCGACGGGTAAGAAAATGTTTATCCCTTGGATTGCATAAGAAATACACAAGTGGCATGGGAATAATCATCAGCAATAATGAGAAAAAAAGGGGGATCCATCGTGAGGTGGAGTATGATATAGTCCCCCCTAATGAGAAAAAAAGGGGGATCCATCGTGAGGTGGAGTATGATATAGTCCCCCCCCCCCAAAGATATCCATATGAATCAAGGAAAAAAGCACTAGTAGCTCGAGATGCACTAATTGGAAAATGGTGTTCATGATTGTTTAGCTAAAGGGCAAATAGGACATTGTGGATGAGGGAAACGAGCACTGTGACCCAGACGTTAATGAGAAAGAAGATTTTTATTGCTAATAGTGGCGTTACAAGAGATGTTGTCATTCAATGAATTAAAATCTTTCCAAAAATATAGCCTTTGGGTGACATTATTCAAGCCCATTAGCTATGGTCCTCAAAAAGGAAATTTTGGGAATTGAATATGGCCTGACAAAAATTATGCTCACAGATTTTTGAGACAAAAATAAGATTGAACACAAAATTAGGAATATAAAGGATGTTCTTGAGAATGATATTTGGAGTAAGATAGATGGTACCAACTTTATTGACACAAGTCGTATTTTCATTTGGAAGACGTGCATGATGGTAGATTGGGATTTTTTGTGAATAAAAATTTTTTCGTTGCAAATTATATGGTCATTGGCACACGAATCAATTATCTATACATCAACTGAAATTGAATTACTTTTTGAAAGTGTGGTACTTGAAAAATTCCCAATCCTGTCAGTGGTTTTTGATTGACTTTAAGCTTTCATGATGTTGGTACTAATCTTCATTGGTTGTTTGATACATTCTATCACTCCCTTGGGCTAAAACTTGGTAGATAGAAAATTCTTTTTTTTTTTTTATCAGTTGGCTTTCTATGTAATTTTCAATATGTATCAACAGTATGATGTGGGCGACTGCAGTAGTCACAAAATTTATCTTATGTTTTGGAATCTCGCCCACCATTCCTTTGTGATGACATAGCACTTTTTGAACCATTGGATGGATTATAAACAGGTGCTGACGAAGCCGATATTGGCCATTGGATTTGGCTTAATAACATATTTGATGATGGCCGTTGATTCTTGTCATCAAATCATGGCCATCCATCTGAGAGAACCCCTTAAGCGTGGTCTCCATCACTTGGATAGAAGCCGCTCGGTGCAGCCCTAGTATGGTGACACTCCGAAGCTCCCGACGGTCCCGAGACTCCTTTGCAATCACTCTGTCAACACTGTGAGGGCAATGCCCTCATTTTTCTTGTGCTCGGCCGCAACTAGGCTGCAACCAGTCACTGGCTCTCCTCTTGAACAGCTAGTTGATAGATCCAACCAAGCAGCGGCATCGAGTCCATTGCCAAAATTTGTGACCTAAAAGCTGCATATGTTTCATTTAAAATTAGCAAGAATTGGGTCACCTTTTCTCTTTCTTTGATCATTCGGTATTGTCAAAGGGTGGCTTCAAGTCCCTCCAACTGTTCCTCAACTACCTCGAGCTCATTCCACAGCACCGAGAGTCTGTTTAAGCAAGCGGTGACCGAGAGGTTCCCTTGCTTCCACTTCGACAAAGCCTAGGGAAGAGTGAAGAGCTTTGCATGATCAAGTCTCTCATACATCTCATGTCTGTTCTCCCACATCGCCTTTGAGTCCTTTGTTGGTGGGAGTCTAGCTGCAATGTTGGGAGCTAGGCAATTCCTGATCTAGGTACGAACCAAATGATTACACCTCCTCTAGTGATGTTGAAGTCGGTCATTGATTGGGAGGGAGATAGCTTTGTTGAGGAAGCCATCCTTGTCTTTTGTGGCCAAAGCTTGCTAGAAGTCCTGAGTCCACGTGATGTAAGTATCTGGCCCAATGAGTTGTAGATTGATTAGCTGGAATTTCAATCCGTCGGTCGGCAATGTGTAGAGGGGGTCTCCGGGCTCTGTTTGACTGCCATTGGCTTCGACATCAAAAGGGAGGAATTCGAGTTGCCAATTGGGTAGGGATTTATCCTTCACCCAATTGACCTGAATTCGTCCATCCCGACCCATGTGTCACAAGCCAATCGATCAACTCTCGATCACACGTAGGCTGATCCGTGCGGCCTTAAGGTTTTATCCCTAAGCAGCCTTTCAACACTCGACTCACAAAGATTGTAGAGAGAAAAACTCTTAGAGAGAGAAGCTCTGGTTTTTGTATTTCTCTTGTGAATGAATTATAATGAAGGGAGGAGACCCTTTTATATACAAATACAAGGCAAATCGTATCCGTAGATCTCCATTAGATCTAACGGTGGAGATTGCACCTCCCCAACTACCCATATTTACTCTCAACTACCAGCTACTCGCATTTATATCGTATTGTGGCAACCGAGAATTTCAACAACCCTCGGATATGCGACATACCGAGATTGAGTGACGGGAGTATCATTGGATTATGATATTGGCATTCTACACGAACATTAGTTCGTATTGTCGTCGAACTAATACATTTCATTTAGTAATGGTTGAATCGTCAAGAAAACCACCATTTTGTCCAAAGGCTTTCATAGGTTTAAGTGAGATAAACTCCATCCGTATATTTTGCCGACCTCACGAAAATAATAACACGTCACGGATTAACAAATTTGTTATTGGACTTCGTCATCGACACCGATGATTGGATCTTGTCGTACCAACATCATATTCGGCGCTACTTTGGACCCCGCTGATGTATGTACATGTTCCTTTCGGTGAGGCCACACGACTATATTGTTTGAGTGTATATGGAATAAGGGAGGAATTTGGATTTTTATCAATTGAATTTCTGAGAATCGAGGAAACAGAATTCGGCCATACGAATTCACGTCCATGCGCGACCATACATTCACGTAAGAATCCCCCCATGTCCATTGACCTACCATGCACGGTCATGTGACCAATCTCATCCTTACGGTCACAAAGTTTTTGTCTTAGAGCAATGAAGAAAATTAATCATCATGCGGCACTTTGAGCCCGTCGAATGAGGAGTGGAATTCACCGGTCAACAATTGTGGAAAATAGTTGACCAAGGGGCTCCTACCATTGGACACATCACGGCATGCAGAAGGAGAGGTGGACATCGAAGCTTTTTGGGGATGGCCACGTCTTCAACAGCTGTCCGCTCCTCCTACAGCCACCAAAGAGATTAACATGCAATTGACAAATTAGTCAACTAATGTGTGGAATTGTTGACCGAGGCTTGGCTAATGACGTCCACGTAGCTTGATGTGGGGCTGCCAACGGATGCCAAGGGGGTCTTCAACGGAGGACACGTCTTCAACGGAGGACACGCCTCCCCCATCTGTCCATTTTTGCCGCATCCCACGAAATCCCTACATGCAAGAAATCATCATTGGCTTAATTGAATTTTAGAGGAAACAAAAATAAGGCTCGGTTTTGAGAGAAGAAAGGGATTAACAGAGCAGTGTTTTGTAGCGAGAGGGAGAGAGAACAGAGGGCAGCGAAGGAAGAGGGAAAGGAGACCGCCCTCCGTCCGTGCTCGTGCGAGCTGCCACCGTCGCGTCTTCGCCGCCGTTGAGCTGCGTTCGAAGACCCACGAGCTTCCTGTTTTGTTGTCGATTGAGCTTAGGAATGAGGCAAGTAGAAGTTCATCAATCTATGTGGTGCATCGCTGTGATTGTCTAGTGTAGTGCAAGTTAGGATCCAATTTCTACTCTTGCATGTGTGTCTTGCATGTGTGGTTGAAATGGTGTTGAATCTTGGGTGTTTAGAGGTAAGGAACCGAAGCTAGTGTGGTTTGTTCTTGAAAAAGCTTGCTGATTTCGTGTATACTGCCTGACCCAGAAACTTGTAGAGGCTTGCATGCATGTTTCGAGTTGAATTTCGACTTCGACTCCTTCATGAAAGTTGTAGACAACATCTCAAAGTATAACATACTAAAATTTGGGACAAAACGGTTGAGTTTTAAAGGGAAAAAACCCTCCTCCTACGAAGACACTAGATCTGGAACTGCTTTGCTGACCTTTTGGTAGTTTTGTGGGTTGCATGTTGCTTTTTTTACCGAGAATTCCTCTTCGACTTCTTCATGAAACTTGTAGAGAACATACTAAGGACTAACATACTCAAATTTGAGGTAAAATGAGCAAGTGTAGCCTAGTGAATCGACTTTCTCTTGAAGACGGTAAATCTGGAAATACGGTACTGGACACCCGAGACTTCTTGGACCCATATGGTAACTATTCTTTGAAAGTTTCACTTAGATTCCTTAATGAAAGTTGTAGGGGACCTCTTGAGACAAAACATATCAAAATTTCAGAGGAAACGAAGAAGGATAAGTAGGTAAACACTCGATATTTCGGAGATAGGTATACCGGACTTTTCGGTGCTAGAGCCAGGATCTTCGGACGTCTATATAAAATTATCTAGAACGAATCTGGCCTAGATGTCTTCATGAAAAATCTGCTTTAGGGTCTTGACTATAACCTGGTAAAATTTCATAATTTTCCGAGTTCATTTAGGGGTTATTCCAAAATTTTCATTAAAACTGCACATTTTGGTTTTTTAAGCTGTTTTACTCCGACTTTGCTCAACTGATTTCAAAAGTGAATGCATCTTGGGTTGTTATGTGACATGATGATATTGGCATTGGCATATCATGCAATATTGAGATGTGATGAGACTCAAGAGACATTTTGTCATTGCATTAAAAAGTGTTTTTGGAAATTAAGATGTTAATTGCTACCGTTGGACCCTCAGGTCAACGATGCCCCGGGAGTCGGGATGCCCAAAGGTTCGAATGAGTCGATGCCCTTTGGATGCCTGGTTGTATTGTGAATACATGCCCAGAGGTTTACCCCGGGAGTGTCGGGATGCCCGGTTGTATTATAATACATGCCCGGAGGGTGAGAGGTTGTATTATGATGCATGCCCGGAGGGTAGGGGTAACCATTTTCATGGCGCGCCCCGGCGATTCCTCGTGATGCCAGGTGGGGTGCGAGATGCCTAGAGGTTCGAATGAGTCGATGCCATTTGGATGCCCAGTTGTATTTTTAATACATGCCCGGAGGCTTCCGCAATGCCAGGGATGGGTACGGAATCCCAGAAGGATGCAAACGTTGGTCCTCTAGGGGGATAAAACCGTTTGAATGATCAAATGGATGATTTTACTAAGTGTGAGTGTGGTCTGGTTATAGGACTAAATTGTATGGCACGGAATGGGATGTGTCATAACAGTTTGACCCTATGATCGGGACTTATGTGATTGGACATGATGCATCTTGTTTGTTGGAATTGCATTGGTCATTGCACTGAAAGTTTTATGGTTCCGATGCGTACTCATTCCTTGATGAACTGTTTTTGTCTATCTTGCATGAATCTAGATATTGATGGTACTGCATGATATAGTTTAATGAATATTTTACTGCTGAGTGGTTGTACTCACCCCTTTTGGGGACTAACATTTCATACTAGACAAGATACTTCTGCCGCCACCGCCACCAGCAGATGGACTGAGTGGTTGGATATGGCCGCGAGGAGGAGGACAGCAGAGGAAGGAACTTTTGGACGCCGACACTGATCGATGGACTTTAAGTATACGGCTATTGGAAAATATGTCGGTCATCTTTTGAAATATAGCCGAGTATAGAAAACTACGGCATTTTGGTGTACCGACGAATGATGTCCATCTGGTTTAAATATATAAAAGTGTTCGGCTTTTAACTTCTAAATTGTTTAGTTGGTGTGCACTGTTTTCTAAATATAGGGAAGGAAGTTGTTGGATACGCTTTCGCCATATAAATTGCGCAGGGACCAATATAAAAGATATAAACCCCCAGGATTGATAGACCTTCAGGTCAAGCAAGAGGAAGGTAAGTGAACTTTGGCAACCCCAACGGTTCGGGGGCCGTTTCGAGGGTGCCACACGTATGCATACAAATACCGTATCACCCGCCCCCAGGAGTATTCTAGAAGACTCGAGAATACTCTAAGTCTCGGGGATATAGGGCGAGGGTTGGATGTGTCACGCCCGTCCTTAAGAACCCTCTTGGCTCGGCATTTTCACAAGCCGTGACATTCTCCCCCACCTAATCAGGCGACGCCCTCGTCGCGTCTTCGGCATGAAAGGCATCGATCTCTTTCTTGAACTACTAAAGAGCTTCCACTGGTTCCCAACTTGCTTCACTCTCTGTAAGACCCTTCCATTGGACCAAGTATTCTCACTTGGTCGTGCAATACCGCTTCCGTATGACTCGATCCGCCAGGATGCTTTCGACTTCTCGATCATACGAGGTCTTTGCCCCAAGCGGCACTCGTTGTGACCCTCGATCTGAATCTTCCTCATCAACTTGAAAAGATTCGAACATACTTACATGGAACACCGGATGCACCTTGAGCTTTGGTGGCAGCTCCAGCTTGTATGCGACCTTCTCAACCCATTGTAGCACTCGAAATGGCCCCTCGTAGCAACGTATCAACCCCTTGTGCACGTCCTTATAGCGGAGAACAACGTGCAGTTTGGCCAGCACTTGATCTCCGACTTGAAACTCCATGTGCCGTCGCTTCTTGTCCGCCCATTTCTTCATGCGTTTGGAGGCTTTGTGTAGACACGCCCGTGCCAAGTCCACCTATTCTTGCATATTCTTGGCGAACTTGTATGCGGGTGAACTACACTCCCGGTAACCCGAAGCGATTGCACTCGGGGTGTTCGGTTGTTGCCCAGTTGCAACCTCGAACAGACTCTGGCCGGTCGACTCGCTCCGCTGTAGATTGTAGGAGAACTGGGCTACATCGATCAGTTTCGCCCAATTCACTTGCATCATGCTCACATAGTGTCGGAGGTAGATCTCCAAGAGTGCATTGACCCGTTCCGTCTAACCGTCGATTTGGGGATGCAAACTTGTTGACATATTCAGCTCCGACCCCAGCAGCTTGAACAACTCGGACCAAAAACATCTCGTGAAGCGAGGATCCCAATCACTTACGATCGTTTGTGGCACTCCCCAATACTTCACCACGTGCTTCATGAACAGTTTGGTTGCGTCCTCGACCAGGCAATCTTTTGTCGCAGGCACAAAGGTTGCGTACTTTGAGAACCTATCAACCACAACCATTAGAGTCCAACACCCTTCGGACTTCGGTAGGTTGACGATGAAGTCCATGGAAATGCTTTCCCATGGACGAGTCGAGATGGGAAGTGGCTCCAATAAGCCCGGCGACGACCGTTGCTCCAGCTTGTCTTGTTGGCATACTAGACAAGTCTTCACATATGCTTCCACATCGTCCTGCATTTGAGGTCGGTAGTACCGATCTTCGATGAGGGCCAACGTGCAGTGGATCCCTGGATGACCCGCCCACTTCGAGTCATGGCACTCGCGCAAGATGTCCTTCCTCAACTTCCCATGGAAGGGCACGTATAGTCGCCTTCCCTTGGTGTAGAGGAGCTCCTCATCACACCAAAACTATCAGGTCTTACCTTCCTTGGCATATCCGATGAGGGCTTGAGCTCTTGGATCATGCATCAACCCCTCCTTGATGCAGTCGACCCAAGGACAACTCGGTCGACTCACAGTGTGGCTTATCAGCTCCATCCTCCGACTCAACGTGTCTGCCACGGAGTTGGCCTTCCCCGGCTTGTACTCCAACGCGTAGTCGAATTCCGCTAGGAAATCCTGCCATCGAGCTTGCTTTGGACTCAGCTTCTTTTGGGTCTGGAAGTAACTCGTGGCCACATTATCCGTCTTTACGATGAACTTCGATCCCATGAGATAGTGCCTCCACGTCCGAAGGCAGTGGACCACCGCGGTCATCTCCTTCTCTTGAACGGTATACCGTCGCTTGGTATCGTTCAGCTTCCATGACTCGAACGCCACCGAATGTCCATCCTGCATAAGTACACCACCGATGGCATAATCCGATGCGTCAGTCTCTACCTCATAGGGCTTGGTGTGGTCAGGCAACGCCAACACCGGCTCCTCGGTCATGGCTTTCTTCAATCGGTCAAATGCTCTTTGACATCGATTAGTCCACTCCCACGACTTCTCCTTCTTTAGCATGTCTGTGAGTGGCACGGTGATGCTCGAATAGCTTCAAACGAACTGTTAGTAGTAGTTGGTGAGGCTTAGGAATGACCTCAATGCTGGTACCTTCGTCGGTGGTTCCCATTCGATGATCGATTGAATCTTCGCCTTGTCCATCTGCACATGTCCACCCCCGACGATGTGCCCCAGAAATGGAACTTCTTTTTGGGCAAACGCACACTTCTCACGCTTTACATATAACTCGTTTTCGCGCAAGACTTGGAAGACTTGCCTCAAATGTTCGACATGCTCTCCCAACGTTTGACTATAAATCACAATATCATCTAGGTAAACCACTACAAACCTATCTAGGAAATGGTGGAGTACCTTGTTCATCATCGTGCAGAAAGTCGCCGGAGCGTTGGTCAAGCCGAATGGCATTACAAGGAACTCGTATGATCCATACCGCATCACGCAGGTTATCTTCGGTTCATCCCCTTCAACGATCCGAACTTGATAGTAGCCTGATCGAAGATCTAACTTGGTGAACCATTGAGCTCCACCGAGTTGATCGAAGAGATCCGCGATGAGCGGGATCGGGTACTTGTTCTTCACAGTCAGTTTATTCAGCGCCTGGTAGTCGATGCACATCCGAAGTGACCCATAGTGCTTCTTCTGAAATAGGACTGGCGCACCGAATGGGGCTTTTGACGGTCGTATGTAGCCCACGTCAAGCAGCTCCTTGAGTTGCCTCCTCAACTCTTCCAATTCGAGTGACGCCATACAATAAGGTGCCATGGCAAGCGGTCGAGCATTAGACACTAGCTCAATTCGGTGATCCACCTCTCTCTTGGGTGGCAGCTTCTTCTGTAGTTCCGAAGGCATAACATCCTAGAATGAGTCGAGGACTTGGGTTGCTTCTGTCGGGACTTCCTTCCCTTCACTCTTGTCGTCCTCGATCTTCAAGGCCGCCAGGAAGGTCACTTCGCCCCTCCTTGCTCCTTTGGTGAGTCGCATGGTTGAGATCATCCTCCGATCACGCATTGACAATTCTTGTCCAACACGCATATAAATTCGGCAAAGGGAACTACAACCTCATGGATTCTATCTAGAAATTTAATTCCGATGACAAAATCGTAGTCGTCAAGGGGAATTATCTCTAGAGTCTCCTTGCCCTTCCATGACCCGAGTTGTAGCTCCACGTCCCTCATGACACCGATTGCAGAGACTTCCTTTGAATTCACCGTCTTGAGCTAACCGGCTTCCTTCTCAACCCGTAGGTTAAGTTTCTTCGTGGCTTCCTACGATATGAAGATGTCAGATGCTCCCGTGTCCACGAGCGCACTCATCATGGTCACTCCGATCTTCACGTCCGTGAACATCAAGCCTTTAGACTCCTTCGCCTTTTTGGACTTGATCATGCTAAGGAGTCGCAGCGATCCCAACCGCGCTTCCTCCCAAGGCTCATCCTCTTTGCAAAGAGTGGCCAACTTGGCCTTGTTCGGGCAATCCCGCGCCATGTGTGGACCGTCGCAAAAGAAACAGCTATACGAGCGTACCTTCCTTTGCCCTCCTCCATTCAGCCCCGCATGAGCCCGATGAGGATTATTCGGTGGTCTAGTTCTAGTTGGGTGATTGTTGAATCTCCCCCGATCTCCCCCACTAGTGGTTCTATCCCTCGGACAAGCGTCCGTTCGGGATGTGGAAGATGACGCCTTGTACTCCACGAGCAATTCGGCTACAGTCATGGCCGTCGTGAGGTCTCCCACGTTGAACCGCTTCAATTCTTGCTTGGTCCATGGCTTGAGACCACTCATGAACTGGTGGTACGCCTCAACTTCATTCATCGAGGGTATTTGGAGTAGCAACTCCGAAAACCGCTTAATGTAGTCGCGTACACCACCCTTCTGCTCGAGACGCTTTAGCTCGTCACGAGCTTCCTCCTCCGCATAAGCGGGAAAGTAGTTCCGTTGAACTCTTCGACGAATCCACCCTAAGTCGCGATAGGATTCCCACACCTATCATCCGATCGACGACACCACCACAACAAAGCACTATCCGCTAAGTACATAGATGCGGTGTTTACCCGTGTTTGGTCGTCGTTGATCCCCATGGCTTGGAAGTACCTCTCCATGTACCATAGGAAGTTGTCCACATCCTTGGCCACCCGCGAGCCCTGGAATTTCTTTGGCGTCGGCGTGTCCACATGCGGACCTTGCACCGTGATCACCCTGTTCACGCGTGTAGCTTGTGTTTCAGCAAGCTTACTCGTGAGCTCCACTATCTCCGCACGCATGGCCGCTATCGTCGCCTTTAAGGGTTCGTACCGTTGTGTGAGCTCTTCCCTTAGGGTCCCCAGCAACTCGTGTCGGAGTTCTCCCATGCCGGTCTTGAGCTCTTGCACCTCGGCAACCAATTCCTCCCTTCCAGCATCTACTCTGTCCACGGTCTGAGTCAGGTCATCGACCCATCCTTGGACATCGGTGATGAACAACTCTAGCTTCGTCATGCAATGCACAAGATCCCCCGTTAAAACCCTTGAACTCGAAACATCACGACTCTTCTTGCCCCCGATCTTCTCGGCGTTTCGCCAACGATCAGCGCTGTCACCACCCATAGCAAGCACCTCATGAGATCATGGATCAGCCATTGTGCTTGCGCTTGGAACAAACTCAGCTCTGATACCACTTGTCACGGGCCGATCGATCAACTCTCGATCACACGTAGGCTGACCCGTGCGGCCTTAAGGTTTTACCCCTAAGCAGCCTTTCAACACTCAACTCACAAGGATTGTAGAGAGAGAAACTCTTAGAGAGAGAAGCTCTGATTTTTGTATTTCTCTTGTGAATGAATTACAATGAAAGGAGGAGACCCATTTATATACAAATACAAGGCAAACTGTATCCGTAAATCTCCCTTAGATCTAACGGTGGAGATTGCACTTTCCCAACTATCCATATTTACTCCCAACTACCAACTACTCGCATTTATATCGTATGCGTACAAATACTGTATCACCCGCCCCCAGGAGTATTCTAGAAGACTCGAGAATACTCTAAATCTCGGGGATATAGGCCGAGGGTCAAATGTGTCACGCCCGTCCTTAAGAACCCTCTTGTTTTGGCATTCTCATGGGCTGTGACACATGATTCGAGTCGGCTCTAGAAACAAGGGTGGCAACCCTCCTTCATTGGGCTAATCTCCAAAGCCTAGGCCTCCTTCCTCTCTAGGTGGGCCATAGTGGGCCATGCTTGACTTGGTTCGCTAGCTCATGGGCCTTGAACCGGAAACTAGTGGCCATCGTGCCTTTAGGTTGGGCTAGAAACCAGTGAACCGATGGCCATTGGACCGAAAGCAGATGTGGAACTATTAAGATGCTGCTATTGAGGAGGAGATTGCATTTCTTGGATTGGTTCATTCTAATCCGAGGTCTTGTTGCGTGGTGAATTTTCACCTGAGTTCGTTTGTTGATTTTCCTGCATGATATCGTAAAATATTGATTCCTACTAAGGTGCTGAATTGTTTTGCAAATGTTGGGTTGCAACAACAATTCAGAAGACCAAAGCAGAGGCAATTCCATAAGATTTTTGCGAAAGCTATACTAGGAAAGAATGCTCTGATACCATTTTTTTTTTTTTTGGATGAATAGAAAAGTAAAGATTGGAGGAATTTTGTTGTTTTGTATTCTGCGTTCAATGTACATGTACGCATACCACTTTATAGTACAATGAAGAAAGATAAAATTAGGAAAAGAAATATAAAAGATCTCAATCTCCTATTCTAGAAAATCAATTATGGATTGATTAAATCAATCAATCCATAATCTAATTACAATGAATATCCTCCAAATCTTCAATTTTATCTCCAACGCTTATTTATTAGCAAAAGAACACCCAAAGTGCCGAAACTTAACACAATTGGACACTTCAAGTGTCAAAAGTTAGGAAAGTGACACTTAAGTACCATTTTTTTTTTAATGGGACACTTGAATACCACCTCCGGTAAACCCTACTAAAAATCTTACATGACAATTTTTTTTTATTAATTTTGCTCTCCTACATGGCTAGCTGGAGAGTTGATTCAGCAAATAAATACAAAAAACGATGTCGTTTTGATGTGGATTTGAATTTCAATATAAAAATTAATTAAATTAAATTTAAAACCAAATTTATAATAATTAAAAAAGGGGAGAAGATGAACAACGGTTGACTCTTTTTTTTATATATAAAAAAAATTGGTTTTGAATTTAATTTAATTAATTTTTATATTACTTATTTACCCATATCAATAACAAAACGATATCGTTTCTGCACTTGTCTAGCCATGTCAGCGTGCAAAACAACGTCGTTTTGCACTTGTCTCGTCGGAAAATCATCACGTCAACATTTTGATCGGATTTTCTCACCGTTAGCATTTAACTGATCTTTTTTGCTCCAATTTTGGCATTTAAGTGTCACTTTCCTAATGTTTGTCACATAAGTTTCCCCGTGCTAAGTTTTGGCACTTTAGGTGTCCCGGTATCCTTATTTATTTAAGAAGCTTGAATATATGATGGGATGTTCACGTGAAATGAGGAGAAAGTCTCTAATGCGTAAGTCTGGCAGAAAATATTGATAAATGTAGAAATCATCTGACTAGGTGTTGATCTTTCGGGTGCACAGTCTGTCTTTGCTACACCACCCAACCAATTATTTTGGGTGATCATAATACTCTACCTCAAGGCCCAAGACAGTGTGGTCTTTCTCCTCTCTCTATATATATTGCATGGCCTGCGTGACTAGAGTCCACACGGCACAGCTCATCACTGAGGGCTAGAGACATAACTAGGGCATCTCGTGTTGAGCTGTGAAACCTTTCATTCTCAAAGAGCTGCCACCCTTGATTTCCTTAGAAGTAGAGAGAGGGGCAATGGCCATTTTCTCGACCGATAATCCCTGGGCTTTTGCTTTTGGCCTTCTAGGTATATAGTTTTATATTCTCAACTCGTGGATGAAGAAAGAATAAAGAAGCCAGAAAGGGAATCTAAGTACGAGAAACTGATGCAGCCAGAGGGATATATCATCGCTAAATTAGGCTATTGAAAAGCAACATTTCATAAAGAGATCATAGCAAGTGCAAAGCTCAAACCAAAAATGTACAAAGTGGCTTATTTAGGTTATGACTAGAAATGAACTACCCTTCCCTCGACTTTTATCCGTCCATATTCAACGGCACTGACATATAGGATATGACTAGACATGGTTAAAAGTCATGGTCACACGCAGAGCTAAACATTCGCCATGCAATGAAGAAAATGCTTACATAATACTCATAAGGTCTGCCTTTGAGCTACCCCCACTCCATTTTTTTACGTTCTTAGATATCTTTGTAATGCTGAGGAATGCCCTTAAGCTCCTGTACGTCATTTTATATATGATACTTACATTTCAAACCAAAAAAAGGTCTGCCTTCGAACTCATGGGCAAACAAATCCACAATGGTTTTGCCAGCCCAGCCAAAAATGGCTTAACGAGGGTCTTGGTCAGATAAAAGTTTGATCACAAGCAAAGTATGCAAACCACTCCACTCCAGAAGAAAGACAAGATAGCGGCGACTCACATGAGAGATGAACTCGAAGTTGTAGGGTGCGACATAGCGCCTCCCTGCATTCTCTTGATAGATCAGTCTTCTTTTCGCTCTCTCTACTGGCAAGAATCTATACAGCAATGTCCCATGAAAGAAAAATACTCTGTTGAGAATCACCTTCATAAAAGATGTAATCTTGGCGCTCCGGAGGATTCAACGGAGTTTGCCATACAACCTCCCCTCCTCGCTCGCTCGCTCCTACCCCTCCTCCTCCTCCTCCTCCTCCTCCTCTCCTTCCTTTCTCTTCCTCTTCATTCTCCTGTGACCATCAACCAGCTAGAAATGACATTGTTGGGGAGGAAAATGATACGTCAAAGCAAAAGGCGCTTCCTTTTTTACCACTTGAGGTAAGCGGGAGCCGCAGTAGCAGGAACAACGCGACGTCGTTTCCAGCGCTCTGTCCTGTCTGTCCATCCGACACTTTGTAATCTGTTTTTGGTCTTCATTTCCCGTCGTTTGGTGACTCGCCAACAAACAGACACCTATCTTCTGAACCAAAAGCAGCCGCATTTCGGTCGTTAGCTTCACCAACTTGCCAAGGTATGACATGTTTCTTTGCGCTACTCCTTGCCCATCAATACCTATAAACTCAAACACCATCTTCGCTTTCTTTCCCATGCCATATCTTTGATTTCCGTTTCCACAAGTTCAACAAGTCCCGGCTTTATATCTTCCTGCTTGCTTGCTCACACCATCCATTCGACTTCCTTTGGCTGATTCAGATAAAATGATCCAATAAGGTCCCTTGTTGAACTGAGACGAAGCAGAGAGACGGGCACACGGGAGATCGAGAAGAAGAAGGAAATGCGGGAAGAGGAATTGGTGGATGTAAAGTTCAAATTGTTTGATGGATTGGACATGGATCCCTTCCAGTGCTCATCAGCCATCCACCATCAATATCTTGAAGCAGAGAGTCGTATCTGATTGGCCCAAAGGTTTCCTCCACCTCTCCTTCCTATGTTCGTTTCAGTATGTGATTTGTGCTGAATAACCTTTAATCCAATATCTTCATCTTCTTCAGATATGGTCTATAAGATTGGTGATATAGTTTAAAACAGCTTAGCAGGGGCATACGCGCATCCTAGACTATATGAAATTTTTCTTGTTTTAAGCCGACTTCAATAGCTGCTTTCTTGTGGAATGTAGGAACTCTCCAGGAGCTGAGATCACGTCTAATACTGGGCCTTTCCCTTAACTTAGTGATGACGCTGCTTTAAACTTATCTGAAATTGCATCATTGCAACTGCCAGTGACCACAAGTTTATGACTCATGGCGCTACCATGAATAGTTGTGATCATCTGTTTTCGTACACGAGCAACTTCCAAGGCCCAAGTTCTTTCCTATCTTCAAAATTTTTCACCCTTATTGAAAATCATTCATAAATCGTATAGCGGGTTCGCACTGATAATGCATGAGAATTTTTTAGTCATGAATATTCTTCATTGTTTGTTTGCAAATGGCATCCTTCATGAGAGCTCCCGCACATATTCCCCCCAACCAAATGGTGTTGTCTAAAGAAAACATCATCACCTCCTAGAAGTTGCTTGCTCCCTTAAATGGCATGCTTCCATTTCAGAAATGTTATGAGAAGACTGTGGTCATGACAGCCTACTTAATCAATTGGATCCATCTCAAGTCCTCAATGGAAGAAGCCCCTTTGAATTGCTTTTTCAGAAAAGTCTATACATTCATCATCTTCGTGTCTTTGGTTGTTTATGTTATGTGTCTACTGTGGGCCCTCAGAACAAATTGTATCCTCGTGCTGTTAAATGCATATTCATGGGATACCCCACTCTTCGGAAGGGATATATGGTTTATGACCCATCCACCGAGCGTTTCCTTTTTAGTAGAGATATTATCTTTCATGAAGATGTTTTCTCTTTACAGGGATTAGTTATCTTATCATCAACAGCTTAATATGGCTACTGATCACTGCTCATTTTTTACTGAAGAAGTTTTTTTAACCCCCACAACCGATGATGATTCCTTATATGTCATCTCCCATGCCATCCTAGGCTTCTAAATATCATGCAGCCTTACATACAATATGACCCCCAGTATTTCATAGGAAGTCACATCATAGTTCCCTGCAACTTCTCAATCACCTAATTCTCTAGGTGATATCTCTCCTGAATCACATGGGATTATCCCTAGAAATTTCCAAATATATGAATCACAACACTTCATGTGCAACTATATAGGACAATAGAGCTACCATTCAGTCATAACTATAGCAAATGGGATCTAAATAGTACCCACCATGCTGAACCAATGCATAAGATAGCCGGATTTTGATAGAATTGGTCAATTTGGTCAGGCAACAGACCACCATGAAGAACGACAGTTTTAATGGATTATCCTCACTAATTTACCATACAATCTATTTCAAACCTAAAAACTGAAAATTTTGACGGGGAAGATTAAAGTGTGATCAAAGTTTACTGGTAAACGACATAAAAGTTTTTGGTCGGAAAAGTGAGCAGATTCAATCGCTCCACTTCCTTCCCTCGGTTGGTTCAAAAGGTCGAAACCTTTTCCTAAATGCTGAGTCCTCAGGACAATAGCACATCCTAGGACTGCACACGTATGCATTATAGAAATCACCTGAGTCACAGCAAATATCTAGCCGAAGAGAAGAATTGCCTGCAAATGTTAATGAGATCTTAAGTACACAAAATATCTTAAGAGTTCCTGGTAAGCCATCGCGTCACTAGAGTTCAGAGCACTTAGAAAAAGCAAATCTTATCACTTCAGGTGGTCATATATATATTCCAAGATCCACTACTACTTTAAGATCTCGAGGGCTTTTAATAACCTACGGAATTAAGAGGGGTGAATTATGGAGAGCTAGCGCAGTTTTTCTATTCAGTTTTATAACGAGGCGTACTCCAAACACAAAAACTCAAAGTGACATGATATCAAATGATGGATCCGGGGCAAACACTTTTAATATATGTTCTTCCACAAGAGTTAGATACATATAATTGTCACGAGATCACGCGTTGCCACTTGTCCCAGTACAGGAAAATGGATGTTACATTCATCCTATGCACGCGAGACAGTCAAAAAAGCTGTTGCAGATGGAGCGCAATACCATCGAGTTCTTTTAACATTGGATTTATTAAGCCGAAAAGATTTTCCATTCATATTTCAATGGACGTGAGCCACCTGTCGTCCATTAATGTGGGAGGCACAGAACATTTGTACCGTGATAGGTCGCTAAGCGGATGGATTCACATCACCCTCTCGACGTCTGATAAAGAAAGGAAGTCTTAAACGATAAACGTCTAAAAACCTACAGAAAAGATATGAAAACCTTATTTATTTAAGAAGCTCGAATGTATGATGGGATGTTCAGGTGAAAGGGGAAGAGAAAGTCTCTAATGCGTAAGTCTGGCAGAAAATATTGATAAATGTAGAAATCATCTGACTAGGTGTTGATCTTTCGGGTGCACAGTCTGTCTGTGCTACACCACCCAACCAATTACTTTGGGTGATTATAATACTCTACATCAAGGCCCAAGACTGTGTGATCTTTCTCCCCTCTCTATATATATTGCATGGCCTGCGTGACAAGAGTTCACACAGCACAGCTCATCCCTGAGGGCTAGAGACATAACTAGGGCATCTCGTGTTGAGCTGCAAAATCTTTCATTCTCAAATATTTCCTTCAGTTGAGCTGCCATTCTTGATTTCCTGAGAAGTAGAGAGAGGGGTAATGGCCATTTTCTCGACCGATAATCCCTGGGCTTTTGCTTTTGGCCTCCTAGGTATACAGTTTTAGCTTGATATGATCTAACTTGTAATCTCACTGAGTATCTTCATTAAACTAGGGTTAACATGCATATTATACTTGTGCCATCACTAACCCCTATCTCATCAAGATATTGATTCCCTCGTAAGGCCATGGACTGATTCATTTGTCATCTTTTTTAATAATTCTTTGTCCCAGGTAATCTCATATCTTTCGCAGTCTTTTTGGCCCCAGTGTAAGTTCATCCTCTTGATCAACTTTTTGTTTAGCTTAACGGAAGCGTCTGGAAGTATGAACATGAACGAGTGGCTAATAGGATTCTTGCAATCCTTTTCTTGCTTATGTTGGCAGCACAACATTTTATAGGGTATGCAAGAGGAAGTCGACCGAAGGGTTTCAATCAGTTCCGTACGTAGTTTCTTTACTCAGTGCCATGCTCTGGCTATACTACGCGTCCATCAACTCCAATGATTTCCTTCTCATCACTATCAACTCAGTGGGATGTGTCATAGAGACCATCTACGTTGCTCTCTACCTTGCTTATGCTCCTAAAAAAGCCAAGGTACGAACTTACCTATCCAATCACATATAAATGATATCGTCACAATTCATACCTGGTTGATATGTAGCAATATAAGTTGTTAAAGAAGATGATAAATGCTTGCATGCACGCATTCATGCAGATATTTACAATGAAGCTGATGGTGACGGGCTTTGGAGGGTTTGGTTCCTTTCTACTCTTGTCCCGCTTCTTAACAAAGGGATCAACTAGGGTCCAACTTCTTGGGTGGCTTTGTGTTGGATTCTCCATCATCGTTTTCGCAGCTCCTTTAAGTGTTATGGTAAATCATTGGAGTAATTCTTGATTTCTTATTTTTTAATTTTTCCTATTTATACTTCTCTTCATGCACAATGCTACTAAGTTATGTGAGACAAGTTTTGCATGACATTTATTTTTGACAAATATTGTGTAGAGAATGGTGATCCGAGCCAAAAGCGTAGAGTTCATGCCCTTCTCTCTCTCATTTTTCCTCACTCTCAGCGCTGTAACTTGGCTCCTCTACGGTATATTCCTCAAGGACATCCACATTGTGGTATGCATCGACTTTCAGCAAATACTAATGCTAAAGAGTTTTCTATTACCCAAAGAAAAAAGTTTGTCGCAGAGACTACAGTTTAGATATCGCTTTATTTTCTGATATAAATTCATTAACACAAGTATGATCATTTGTATAGGTTCCAAACGTACTAGGTTTTATCCTTGGAGTGCTTCAGATGGGACTGTATCTGGTATATAGGAAGAGGAATGTGATGGTCTTGGAGGAGCCCCATTATTTAGGTGGTGCAAACCCAATTACCGATACTCAAAGTTGCAATGTCGCCTCTAATGACGGCACCATCGATGTTGATGAGGTCAAGGAGAGGAAAGATGATGTATACGAGGGTGAGAAAAGCTTTGAAGCTTCCTATAATGGACCAGTGGTGAATATTTCTTGTGAAGTTTAACATGGGTTAAGTCGCTGCATATGTCTGCTGTTGTCTTTACAGTAGCTAGTTAAGCTAATTTACTTCTTTCTTCTTTGTTGTTAATGTACGCATCGTCACTTGTATATGAAAGCGGTGATTAAGAGCGCATGCATAAGTGCTCTGGAATTGCAATGTTTTATCTAGCATTTAAAATCATTCTGGTCTCGTTCCTCTTGTTAATGAACTCATTCTACTGTCTTTTTACTCCGTATTTTGAAAAAAAAATTATCTAGGTTGCTTTGTCTCGAATTAGAAATGGTAACTTTGCCTCGATTCACCTATGAAGATCATGATTCGTGACTACAATCGAGATTAGCCGTCAAAGATGCCTGTCATGATCTTCCTCCTTTAAAAGCAGAGAGGCCCACTCTTTGGAAGACTAATAATCAAACATATCATCGTAAAGTCATTTAGTGAGCAAAGCGATTTAACGACTTAATTGATGGCATTAATAACTGCCTAGATGGCATTAAATAACATATCTAGCACCATTGCACCACCAAAAGTATTTCCAACACCACTTCCGACAATATTTGAGTGAAATGGGCGGCATTTCTTAATGTTGGGAAAAGATCTTGGAAATGTGTAACTTATTGAAGGGCGGGTAAGTCGGTGCTCGAAACATGACTTGAGCTCGATCGGATATTTGAGTTTTACCAAGCTCGACTTGAGCTTAAAGAAACTCGATTTTTCATAACTTCGCAAAGCTCGAATATCTTGGATTTTCATATATGTTTGAATATTGTATAACCGTACGGATCTTTATGTTTGATTTTATCACAATTACAATTGCAAGCTTGAGCATGACTCAATATAAGATTCGAGTAGCTGGAGCTCGACTCTAGATAAAACAAGTTGATTTGATCGAGTAATGTATCCTCGAACCGAGGACAAGCTACATACTCATGAGTAACTTGACTCAGTTTACAGTGACGGACACAAGAGGCTTGGGGATGATTACTATCGTGCCCAGGCAATATTTTCTTCCACCCTCGGCGGAGAAAACTTTCTTCAATCAAACTTCTTATCGGTTGTTTACAAAGATGGACATTTTGACGAAGTTCGTAAGTAGGAAAACCCATTTTGTAATGAAGTCTTTTCTCATAGAACTAACTCGGAGATTTGCTTCGGAAATGATGCATTTAGCGCGCAACAAGAAAGCAACGCATTATCGGCAACTAAAAGGAGAAGGAAAACACCCAAAACTAAGCACATTAGTGGGCCGCTCGTTGTCTTGATCTTCGTTATCCATTAAGGTTGGACACGAGGATTCACGTACGGAGACGGCCGTTCGGTACAAAGGTAGGCACGAATTAAAAATTGACATGAATTTTATTAAACCGGCTAAATAGACGCAAATATAATCGACGAAGACGTGGCCTTAGTCCGATTAAGATCCACTGCCTAACTACATCCTCTTTTGGAGGTCTCTATCATCTACTTAAATATTTTCGTCTGCCTTGGGACCTTTTCGTGAATCATTGAATTATCTCCTTGCTCGTGAAACTAAGTTTGATTGAGACACTTAAGGAAACACGTGTGTGTACATTACTGATATTATGAGATCTACTTGAGTATGAATATCTGTCAGGATCATGTATATATCTCATTTAATAATGCATATTCTTAATTGATATGTTATCTTCAATAGTTATCTCATAAGACTAATAAATAGGCTGATGTAATTCTCATTATGAATATATTGAAATATACTAAAATTTCTCGATTCTCTTCTGTTGGGAATGCAAATATATGAAGAGAAAAATAGAGAAGAAAACAAATGAAAATTTTTATGTGGAAAACCCCTCCTAAAAATTTAGGAAAAAGGGAAAAATCACGGTGCCGCACTAAACAATCTTCCACTACCGGTATTAGAATTACAAGCTCTAAGGTTAGAAGCTTCAATATTACAACTATAAAAGATATTGCCCCAATATATAGTAGGAGTTTAGGGCATACATAATTAATATGAAAAATTACATGTATGCGATTAGCAGAAATAAAAGCCCTATTGACTACTTTAACATTATAGAATTGGTAATTGCCTAAAATAAATTGCTTCTACGCTTGAAATTATTTTCCTATATCAGACTTCATAACTCCATCATTTTCTACATTCTTATTTCTAATTGTGTACTTAATAAAGTCCTTTGTCAGAGTTGGACAAAAGCTTATATTTGAATTTTCTAATTCCCCCCTCGTGTAGAGTGGAAATATGCAATTGGGGAAGTAAATGTTGGAGATACTATTGCTCCTAATTGATATGATGAAGATATCTTTGGCACTGATTGATATCATATATTCAATATGATTCCCTTGATTGATACTGTATATTGTGGAATCATTTTTTTTTCATTTATGTATATTCATACCTAGATTATCTAGGTTCTATGAGCCATAAATAGAGGTTCTACACATACATCTTTGATATGAAAAAGCAATACACCTTTCTACCTTTTTCTTCCTCCATCTAGCTTTTCATCAGTTTTATTTTGTGACATGGTATCAAAGCCTCTCGCTCTAAACTAGCTTCCGCATGTCATTCTTTACCTTGCAAGAAAAATGCCTAAAAATCATAATATCATTTCTGGCGTGTCACATAACCCAAATGACCCACCTTTGGATCCATGCATCGATATACCAGTGTGATTTAAGAGAACAAGACAAAGGAAGGGCAATATAGGCAACTGCTTTAGGTTCAACAAGTAGAGGTGAGCATGGTTCGGGTTGGGCCGATATCCACCCCCTAATTTAGGACCAACCTGCACAATATTGGTCCTCAATTTTTAGGACCGATGACCGACCCTATTAGCTTGAAACTGAGGACTGGACTGACTTAATAGGTTCAATCCAATTCTAGGTTCAACCCAAGACCAACCGATAATTTTTTTGTTTCATTTTATGTACTCCTTGAAAAGACAAACCTATCATTTCAAATTACATATCCATCGACAATGCGGCGTTATGCAACCAAACTATAAATAGCAATACATATTTAAGAAATTTAAAATAGGGCAATGATAGAAATTTCACACCTACTAAAAACAAGAAATCATAAAAACAATTAAGATTGCTTATAGAGTTATGGGACAAGATGGGAAGTTCCTATAATCATCTATCAATAATACTCATAACACCATATGTAAAAGCATTATAAATAATATATTAGATATATTATATTTAATACATACAGTTAAGGTTAGTCCGGGTTGGATCAACCTTAAATTCATACGATCGAGGATCAATCCGCATAAGACTGGTCCAGAGATCTTAGGACTAAGGACCGACCCAATCCCCTTAAAAACCGAATTAGGACTGGCAGGGTTGTGCCAATCTAGGGTCGATCCAGTATTGACCATAAAACGATGCTCACCCCTATCAACAAGGACAGCCTTTCCCAAGGACAGTTCTTGTCCAGGCTTATTCAAAAGTCGTTTTTCTCATGCCCATTCATCTAGTGGTTCCCATCCGAGTTTAGCCCATACAAGGCCAGGCAAATCAATCAAGCCCAGCCCAAGCGGAATCTGTGGAGAATATGGGCCAGGAGGAGGTCCACATCTCACTACTAAGCCCAATCCAGTTCTTGGACTTGGTTGACATTTTTCGAACCAAACCAGTTCAGGTCCGCAGGGTTTTAGGGCAAACACGGCTCTAGTTTTCAGCCCTAGTTTTTTTCCTTTTTTAGGGATCACCGGCGGTCAGTCAGAATCCAGAAACCCTCTTTATACCTATGCTGTCAATAGCTTAGAACCCCGTCTAATCTCCTTATAACTCGAGATTAGAGAACCATTCTATTTGGTCTCGAGAGCTCCGGCAAACATGTCATGAAGGAAAGGAATGGGTTTATTGATGGCACCATATCGATGTCATCCGATGAGTAGCTTGCACGACATTAAAGGAAGTGCAACAAACTCGTTCGGACTTGATCCACAACTGCATTAGTCCCAGGGTGGCCGTCAGTTTTTCTTAGATCGAAGATGCAAGACAAATATGAGAGAACATTCAAGAGATGTACGATAAACTCAATAAAGCCAAAAAAATTTACCTAACTTGTGCCCTATTAGAGCTAAAACAGGGCAACCTTTCGATAGCCTTCGTTTTCAACCGGTTTTAAATTAACTAGGGATGACCGAAGAAAAACTTAAAGGCCCCAAAGTAATCCTAGCACAATTTCGAGAAATCAAAGAGCGGGAGTATGTAGCGAGGTTTTTGCTCATATTAAATGAAACGTACTCACCTTTTTGAAGCCAGATTCTCACCATGGATCCAATTTCCCCGCTCAGGAGAATTTATCAGCTCACTATGCAAGAGGAATCCGAGCGATCGCTTCGGCAGAGTATTTGAAGGCCAATAACTGTGTTGTTCTTGCAGCAAAGGTGACGCTGGTGCAGCGTAGCGCTGTGGCGAAGTCTGGCCATGGAGGCTCCACTCGCTTTGGCACGAAGCGAGGGTTCCCAAGTGAGGAAGACGATGGCTCCTTTTTTAGAATGGATGGCCACGATTTAATCGTGCAGTTTCAATGCGATGGTCCAGGACGCACAAGATGTTTAGTTCAGATGAGTGGCCATGATTCAAACATGGGATTAGATGGTCCAGGATATGCAGCACGATCTGATGGCTCCTCTTTCATCCTAGCCGCACCTAAATCGGATGGCGCATCTCACACCATGTTAGCCCTTGCATGGAAAACATCCAATGGCTGAGATTCCACCACATCGTCCAAATTAAATGGCCAAAATTCCAACAAAAGCAAAGGTAAATTTTGTGATTATTATAAATGCCCTTATCATACCAAAGAAAATTGTTGGAAATTACATTGGAAGCCAACATACAAGGAAAGGAGGGAACAAAATATTTCATTTGCAACAAATGCTAAGGATAATTAGCCTATTAATCAAAATCAATTCGAACAAATTATGAGAGCTCTGAATCAATTGGGAATCCAAGACAAGTTAGCTCGCTATGTGGGTGTATCTTATTGCCTAATGAACTCTATTTCAACTAAGGCATGAATTATTGATTCAAATGCTAATGATCACATAGTTTCTTATGATGTATGTTTTCTCTTCCATTTTTGTATACTCACTCATAATTAGGGGTCTTAGAATCGAACTGAAACCGAAATTGAAACCGAATTGAAATTTTGTGCAATTTCGGTTCAGTTCAGATAACCAAAATGTAAGCCTTCTTTTCTTCAATTCGGTTCGGTTTGATAAACCAAATCAAACGGAAATTCTCAACAAAACTTAAACCCCAACTTAAAATCTCTCTTCTTTCTCACCATTTATTTAGTTTGGTTTCAATAAGCAATACAAAAATAGGAAAACTAAAAAACCGAACCGATAACTTGGTTGAGTTCGTATTCGGTTCAGGTCGAATTCAGTTCGGTTCAGGTTTTCAAGAAAACCAAACCATTGACACCCCTACTCATAAATACTTCGATTTGCCATCCAAATGGAAGTGACACAATCGTTACTAAGATCAGAAATATCCAACTCAATCCATCCATATTTTAAAAAAATTTCCTCCACATCCTTGATTTTCAATTCAATCTCATTTTGATTTTCAAATTCAATGAAGACAATTCCTATCAAATCATTTTTGATTTTGATCTATGTTTCTTTCAGGCCCTTTTGACTAGGAAGTTGATGGGTTTCGGTAAAAATCATGATGGGCTTTATTTTTGGGCCACAAGTATTGGTTCTTTTTTTTCCTTTGAATAAGGCCACCTCATGTAATGCGAATATCAAAAATAATATTTCATTGTCTCATCAACAATTTGGACATAGTGCTTGTTTTCCTCACCCCAAGTGCTTTATATGTCCATTGACCAAATAATCATGACTACCTTTCCCTCAAAGCACATTACGTACAAATGATGCATTTCTCTCTTGCATATAGATATTGGGGACCATATCACACACCACATCATGATTATTTTTTTATTTATTTTTCACAATTATAAATGATTATACACATGTAACTCGGGTGTTTCTCATGCAATCTAAGGCCCAAATCCTTTCCCATGTTACGAATTTTCTTATATTGATGAAAAATCAGTTTCATAAATCCATTCGATGTGTTCACATAGATAATGCTCATGAATTTTTTAACCATGAATGTTTCTCACTCTTCACCTTCAATGGCATCCTTCGTGAAAGTTCATGTGTATACACTCCTTAACAAAATGGGATTATCGAAAAGAAATGTCATCACCTCTTAGATGTTTCTCGTGCTCTCAAACACTAAGCTTCCATTCCTAAAATATTCCGGGGTGACTATGTGATCACGACATCCTACCTAATCAATTGAATACCTCCTCAGATCCTGGATGGATGAACTTCTTTTGAGCTACTCTTTGGCCAAAAAGAAAAAAGAAAAAACCTAATACCTAACACCTTCATGTTTTTTTATGCTTATGTTATGTGTCTACCATGGGCTCTTGGGACAAATTGGGTACCCGTGCCTCAAATGCATATTTATGGGATACCCTACTCTTTAGAAGGGATGTTTGGTTTTGGATCCATCGATTGGGCGATTTTTTGTTAATAAAGATGTTATTTTTCATGAAGATGTTTTCCCTTTTCAAGATGAAAAATCTTGAAAGAAACTGTGGGAGAATTACCCATCGTCAACCATTCTTGAGTGAGGAAGACTATCACCTTTGTAGCTGTTTATTGCTCCTCAAGTCACACCTCCTGCAGCTAACATTCATCTCAGTTCACCACTGAAGATAAACAGAGAGATGCCGACATTATTCTCCGAGGACTCTATGGTTTCTTCTACAAATTCATCAGGCCGTACCTCTCATGAGCCCATTAACGATAATCAGTCTAATCTAGCTCCTCCTTGAAGTTTAAGATGTGCAACACCACCACCCATATGGACGAAGGACTATATTCGCTCTGCTTTAAACTCATCTAGTACACATTATCCCATCCCCTCTTATGTTTGCTATGCTTGTCTGTCACCAAAACAGATGTGTTGCTTTAGTAAAATATCTGAAAAACATGAGCCATCCTTGCACAATGATGCTGTCAAGGAGTCTCCCTAGAAACAAGCCATTGCGGATGAATTGTGAGCACTAATGGAGAATAAAACCTAGGATTTCATTTTATTACCACCGCATCAGCAACCTATTGGGTGTTAATGAGCGTATAAAATCAAATATAAGGCAGATGGTTCCATTGAACATTATAAGGTAAGACTCATAGCTAAGGGATTTACATAACAGTAAGGTTTTGATTATTAGGAGACTTTTTCTCTAGTAGCAAAGGAAGTTATTGTTCGTTCTTTTCTCTCTGTTGCTGCTCTCTGTAATTAGCCTTTGCATCAAATGGATGTTCACAATGTTTTTCTCCATGGAGATTTAGAAGAGAAAATTTATATGGATCTTCCACTAGATTTATGCAATCAAAGAGAGAATTGAGTATGTTGTTTGTGAAAATCCTTATATGAACTCAAACAAGCTTCCCATCAATGGTATCCCAAATTTACTGTTGCATTCACAACGACATAATTCAAGCAGTCAAACACACAACTATGGCCCATTGACTTGGAACCGAGGGACATCATCAATTTATTTATTAATATATGTTGATGATATACTTATCATGGAGAATGATGACTCTGTCATCACAAAGTTCAAGAAATACCTGCATTCCACTTTTCACATTAAAGATTTGGGATCTCCCAAATATTTTCTCGAGATGGAAATTGCACAATCAGATAAAGGAATCAGCCTCAATCGACACGAATTTGTCATAGAGATTATCTCGGAGGTAGGACTATCAGGTTCCAAACCAGCAATCATCCCAATTGAGCAGACTGCCAAGTTGACAACGTCTGAATATGACAATGGATTGTCACCACTGAATGAGGATCCTTTACTCAAGGACCCCTCTGTATATCAAAGACTTGTTGGAAAACTCAATTATCTGACCATGACTAGACCTAGCACATGCTACTCAATAGAAATTCTCAGTAAATTCATGCATGGCCCAAAATAGTCTCACATGAGTGTAGCTTTGAAAGTGGTAAAGCACTTAAAAGGATATCCAAGATTAGGAATATTATCATCCCAAAATAACAACATGGACATGACGGCATATTGTGACACGGATTATGCCATTTGTCCTATGAGTAGAAAATCTATTACAGAATTTTGTGTCAAATTGGAAAACTCATTACTCTCACGGAAAACAAAGAAACAATCAATTGTTTCATTACCGTCCACTAAAGTAGAATATGGAGCAATGGTGAAAACTAGTTGTGAAATTGTCTAGATAAGAGGATTGCTTCAAGTCTCAGTATATGACAATGACGTTGTGCTTAAACTCACAGTAAATCCAATTTTTTTATGAAACAACAAAGCATATAGAAATCGATTGTCATTTCATCAGAGACAAAATCCAGGATAGAGTGATTAAGACAAAGGGAATAAGAACAACAGAGTGGCTTGCAAAAATCTTCACCAAACCTTTGTGTCAAAGGCAACATGTGTATCTACTTGCAAGCTAGGCATCCTTAATGTGTATAGACCACTAGCTTGAAGGGGAGTGTCGGAGATACTATTACTCCTAATTGATATGATGAAGATATCTTTGGCACTAATTGATATAATATGTTTAATATGGTTGTACACATACATCTTTGATATGAGAAAGCAATACAGCTTTCTAACCTTTTCTTCTTCCATCTAGCTTTCCATCAGTTTTATTTATGACAAATAAGGGCTTGGAAAGATTTGAACTTAAGACCTTCACTCTAATATTATATGAGACTTTTTGAGTCCACTACTAACTATTCTAAAAACCTAAACTATAAGATGAAAACATGATTTAATAATTTTATTTTAACACATGAAACTTGATATTAGGTTGCTTGATTACACACGCATGTTATGTTGCAACACGGCCTTACCACCAAGACCAATGACCCACGAATTAACCACATTTGATCATACAAATTCAAGATTGATCGGGGCACCCGTTCATCATTGATCACCTAACAATAAATTATCAATCCTCCAAACAGTTAGAACGCAATTGCAAAGGTCAGAAGATAATGGTGGCTTATTTACACACTCCATGTCACGATGTCCGAGCACTTATTTCGGGACCGCACATCTCTTTTGGTTAAGGAGATGCTTGATGTCAGATGGAACTTATACTTTCTACTCTCATGCCATTTCCCTGTCACAATGGAATATGAATTTCGAGACTCGTTAGTTTCTCTCTCTTATCATTTTCCCTTCATTTCAAAGAAGTGCTTTGTTAAAGGCCTATTGCTTTCGACTCGGGAGAGTACACGATTCCAAAGTACAGATGGATGGTGCTAATCCGAACTTCATTCGACGTCGAATTGTAATGTTTGACCAGCGTTGTTTGATAGATAACATCAAGGTGTTGCTGTTCTGAAAAGATGTCCTCGTAATGGATTTGTGACAAGTGGATTACTTCAATCATCGATGTTCCTCGCACCCACGGTTGCTTCAAAAGTTAAAACCCTTTTCCGCAATCGAAGACTCCTCCATTAATTTGGACAATGATACTACTCCCAATCAGAACATTCACGCAAGCACATGTTACAAGGGAAAAATTGTTTAAAAAGATCTAAACCTATCATACTTTGACCAATTCAGTCTTAAATCTTTCAATTTTACCAATATTTTTGGAGTCTAGACAGTTTTGCTAATTGAATTATAAACAAACTGACAATTTGTCAATTGAGTCTATTTGATCAATTTTGATCAGAAATTACTAATGTGGATACCAATCATCTTATGTGGCACCTCCAATGCCAACGTGAACAATTTTTGTAATTTAATTTCTTTTTCTTTGCCTTTTTTCCAATGCTGGCAAGAGTCAGCAGCAACCATCACCCACCATGATGGCTTTACTCAAGGCCATACCTCACCGACTTTGGGTGAGGGCACCAAGGTCCTCGCCAAATTTGGGCAAGGGCTACCCCCAACTGATGTATGGACTCAATTGGCAAATTATCAAAAAGTTAAAAAAAAAGTTGTCCACTTTAAAAAATAACAAATGAAAAAGAAAGAAAATAAACTTAAAAAATTCAAAAAAGAAAAAGAAAAAGAAAATTCAAAGCTTGTCTATTTTAGTACTAGCACATATAGAAAATTGGCTAAATAGATTCAATTAGCAAATCGTTAGAAAGTTTGAGATTCAATCTGCTAAATTAAAAGGTTTAGAATTAAATTGGTTAAATTATAATAGATTTATGACTTTTTGAATAATTTTATTTTTGAATAATTTTCTCCACTATGGAGAGGTCACATAAATATCTAAAGCAAAATACGAAGCATGTGCCAATTGATACTTATAGTCTTATATATATAGCAGCACCAATGATTACACATTTGTCGGATCATTGTTCGAGACTCTTATCAGCTCTTATCCCATCAAGTGGCCATCTCATATTATAATTCCACACTGAACCTCGAGCCGAGCCTACCCACGTTGAGATCTCTCCAGCTTTTTGGCGCACGAAACTTCAAATGCAAAATCCATCAAACGAATCTGGGAGAAGAGTTTATATGTCAAGGGTACACTACTACATGTTCTCGTATAAGATGCATGTTACAAACGCATGCAATCCGCGATAAGATTAATGCTGACATCACGGTCAAAGAGGGCTACTCCTTTTCGGTGATAGAGCGCAATAATACCATTAAATAATGATTTTGATTAGCCATACGAAACGATATAAAGACCCAGAATGATTCGCCATTCAGAGCGAAAAAGGCAGGCGCAAATCGATCGGAAACCACCTGTCTTCCATTTTTGATGGGAGGGGTGCGTGGAAGATGGGTGGGGATGACAAGACGTCACTCCCGGGACGGAGGGATCAAAGGTTATCCTCTTGACGTCTGTACTATTGCCGAAAACTGCGCAAATGGAGATCTAGCTGTGACCCTAACTCATCCCAATCCTTCGACATTAAGAGTATACGTCGATCAACCTGAGATCTTGATAGATTGTACCAGGCTCTCTTTAATTTAATAGAAGGTAATGCACGAGACATATCCTAATAACCAATATACAATTATGTAAAATTGCTACTAGAGTATAGCTTCTTGGTGTGAATAAGTATTAGAAAAAATTTTCTCTGCTATTATCGAATGTGTCGAGTTAAATTTTCTTTGGAGCGAATTTAGCATTACTTACTTAAGATAAAAGATATAATATTTAATTCGGGTTTTCAATATATACTTAGTTCAGTATGCTAATATCGCAAATTCTTTTTTTTTTTTCACTTTATTTTGATTAATTATTGAGCTAAGTACACTGCAAATTCTAAATTTTGTTGCAAAAGTATTATCAAGTTTTAAAACTTTCAAAAAGTACAATCAACGGAATGACATAATTGGATCAACGTGACAAGTTGTAGGACTTTTAAAGCACTTATCTATTTATTATTTTGACTAGATAAATCATTCTTTTCTTGATGGCTAGATGATTGTATAAAATGTTGTAAATTAACTTTTTTTCTATTACTTTTCACTTAAGTAGGAACGTAGGCTACCCCCTATTTAGTTTAACTTTTTCTAAGTATCTAAGATTTCTATGTGATTGAAGACATATCTATATATAACATCAATATACAATTAATGTGGATGAAGACATGTGTATAAATAAAATCAATGTATAATTTATGACAGACCTAGATCCAGGGTAGTACGAAGGCTTACTTAGATTGCCTTGGCAGTATGCAGACGAGGCTAAGCGCGTGTCTCCTATCCCACATCGCTTAGGAGGGAGTTCTAAGCTAGTTGATAAGACTTGCATCCCTTTAATTGCACATACGCGTTTTCTTGAAGTAGTACAAGCTACCCCAAGAAGAACAAAACAATGAAGACTTAGTGCCTAAAGTGGACAATATGTGTGCAGTAACGGGCTCAAGGTCCTTACAAGTGGTATCAAAGCCAACTTCCGTAGCATGTGGGGCCATAGCAAGGGCATTGTGCCATAAGGGGTAAGAGAATGTGACGATCCAGACTCGGGACAGTATGAAGGGATGGACTAAAATTACCTCGGCAATACGCGGGTGATGTTAAGCGCATATCGCGTTGTGCCATAAGGGGTGGAGAATGTGACGATCTAGACTCGAGACATTATGGAGGAATGGACTAAAATTGCCTTGGCAATACGCGGGTGATGTTAAGTGCATATCTCCTGTCTCACATCGCTTAGGAGGGAGTCTTGAACTAGTTGATAATGCTCGGGTCTCTCTAACTGTACATATGCGTTTTCTTGGAGTAGTATGGATGCTTCGAAAAGAACAAAACCATAAGAACTTAGTGTCCAAAGCAGACAATATATGTATAGTGACGCATCCCAGGTCCTTACATAATCAATCTCATGCAATAAAACAACGATAATAAAAAGGAAAATACAATTTCACACATGTCAAATGAGAGTAACAAAACATGCAATGCTAAATGTTTCGTTACTAAGCCACAACAATAGTAATTTGAACTCATTACTTGGCTATTTGCAGCTTTCACTTTACTATAATTTCTAATTAAAATTAAGTTTGTGATAAATTTCCTTGTTGTTATTGTTATTGTCCTAACCCTATTTTATGGGAGAGATCTGCTTGTAACTATATATATTGCATATGCATATTTCATAGTATATGAACAAAAATTTTGGTGAAGAGGTCGTGACCTCCTGTGGTTACCTTTCTACGAATAGTTATTGTATGGTCTACAAAACCATAGAGATATATCGTTCAACATGATCTATATAGAGCATGCAATAACTTCCCCCTTCCTAGAGTTTCCACCAAACAAGCGAAAAAAGAGAGGAAAGATGAATTAAAGGCATGGATAACACTCGAGAATTAAAAATACAAAAGTCACTTACTTTACAACAAGATTGTGTGTGATTAGGCTACCCTTAATAGAGTGTTTTACACGCACTTTGCCAAGTTGTATGCCCTCTTATACGGAAACATATGTTGATTAGTGACTTCTGTTATCCCCTCATTTCTTCCTTTCACATTAACCAAATACATCGCCATAGATGTATCAAATTAATATTTGTAATGGTAAGCTATCTAAAAATGTGATATATGTAATTGATATACTAGATAACATAACAGATTGTAAGTATGCATTTACATAAGTGGGTCATGATCAATAAATATAATATCACATCACTTTATATATCAATTACGTGAATCAATTTTAGTATACTTAGCACGTAAAAATCCTTTTATCCAAATTCCATTTAGGCAATGTAACTCCAGTTCAACGGGAGTGGTCACGTGATCAAGCCGGGGTGGAAATATTTGGCAGCGAAGTACACGTGACCTCGAGTCCTTTAAAGTGTGGAATATAGAATTGTGCCACGATAAGGTGCTGCCGTTACGTACGGGCGCACAATCACCCACTGCGCCATGCCACCTGCAATTATTAGATGATCATTATCTCCCTTTACAATATTAAAAGATATTATGTCCATCAACATAATCGACACTTTAAATGACGTGATCAGTTCATATCTATTACCCCACTTCATCAACATGAAGATTATCAAAAGAAAATCTTAAATTTATTAAACAACAGCGAATTCATTTCTAAATTTATCAATTTTGATTAATATAACCATGAATCTTTTGACAATTTTTAATTAGTTAATCCAATCAATTTAAACTAAATATCGCTAACAAAATGGTCCCCTTAATGCCAAGCCGATAGCTAATGCGAACAATCTTATATGAAATGATGTCACTTTGCATTGAGTCAAGAATTTCTAAATTTTCTTTCTTTTCTTTTCTTTTGTTTTTGCTTCTTCTTTTCTTTTCCTATGCTATTGTTCATCTTTTTCTTCTACCGGTCACAAGTGAGCATCATAGCCCTTGCCAAATCTAGGCAAAGCTACTGGCCATAAGCTATGGTAATCCTAGCCAAATTTGGCGAGGCTGTGATGCCCTCGCAAGGGGTAGCTAACGCAAGGGTTGCCCTCACTTGTGACCAACGACCTTCGTAAACCATTGCTAAGGCTCTGATAACCGGCCAACAAAAAGATGAACAGTACAATAAGAAAAAAAAAAGACAATTAGAGAACTCACAAAAAGAAATATTGCAAAATGACATCGTGTCATTTAAAATCACCCACATCAATCACCAGCTATACTACATAAAACATTTGGTGCTGACTAGATTGTCACGTCAACAATTTCCGCTTTAAATTGACTTAATGAATTACATTTGAAAATCGTCAAAAAGTTTAGGATTACATTCAGCAAATTGAAAAGTTTAGGACTTGATTGGCACCATACAAAAGTTTTTATGATATTTTGGACAACTCTCTCTTTAATCAACAACCTTCACAAATCATTATATATTCTAGCATAACTTTTGCCTTCCATCTCGTCTATAAATTGCAAGGCCAACGGGAGCACAATTTCCAAAACATAGCCTTATTTGTTTTCAGCTTCGAAATCTTCCATTTGGATATCTTCAGTTTCTAAGAGGAAGAGAGTGGGACGATGGCCATCTTCACGACTGACAATCCGTGGGTGCTCACTTTTGGAGTCCTAGGTACTTTACACACTTTATCCAACTGTTTTCTAGCTACTATCGAACAACAACCAATGACTTTGTTCTGATGCGTTTGTCCACATTTGGATGATTCTTGTGTAGGTAATATCATATCCATCGTGGTCTTTTTGGCCCCAGTGTAAGTTTTAACTCTCTCACTCCGTGCACACTGACGAATATAAGTTTAGGACTTATTTTATCTCCTTTGGCAGGCCAACCTTTTGGAGGATATGCAGGAGGAAGTCGACTGAAGGGTTTGAATCGGTTCCGTACGTGGTTTCTTTGTTCAGCGCCATGCTTTGGCTCTACTATGCATCCCTCAAGTCCGAGTCCAACGCTTTCCTGCTCATCACGGTCAACTCGGTTGGATGCGTCATAGAGACCATCTACATTGCTCTCTACATTGCTTATGCTCCTAAAAAAGCCAGGGTAAGTAGCTACAGCGTTTGTTCGCGAGGAACATGCCTGATGTATTCTAATTGTTGGAGACTGGATGCAGATGCTGACGCTGAGGCTGCTTTTGCTGAATTTCGGAGGGTATTGTTCTATTCTTCTTCTGTCCCACTTCTTAGCAAAGGGATCGGCGAGGGTCCACCTTGTTGGGTGGATTTGCGTTGCGCTCTCCGCTGCAGTCTTTGCTGCTCCTCTAAGCGTCATTGTAATTTACTTCTATGTGACTCCTTTCCTTTTTTCCGCATGAGAACGCTTGTCTTGCATATTAATGTGCAACACAAGTTGATCACGACATGCATTTAGGTTTCGACGTACATGTGAGTTTGTATACGTGTGTGCAGAAAATGGTGATACGCACCAAGAGCGTGGAGTTCATGCCCTTCTCTTTATCATTGTTCCTGATGCTCAGCGCTGTGACATGGCTCTTATATGGCCTATTCCTCAAGGACTTGTATGTCGCGGTATGCATTGTTCATCCACTTGTTAAAATCAAGATGACAAGGTGTGGCAATATTATCTTCGTTCCCCTGAAAGAACGATATTAACATGTGTACGTGTTTGTATAGGGTCCAAACGTGTTAGGAGTCACCTTTGGAGTGCTTCAGATGGCACTGCATGCCATATACAGGAAGGGGAATACTATTGTGATGGAGGAGGAAAATAATGATACCAGTGTTGGGAAGCAGAGCTCTGATATACAAAGTTGCAATGGGCATGCCATTGCCTCCCACATCGATACCAACGTCTTTGACGAGGACAAAGAGAAGTGCGAGGGAAGCTTCATCATCTTTATTGAAGCTCCTGATAAAGGACCAGTGGCCACTCCATCTGAAGTTTGACAGGCGTCTGAGTTACTCATATGCCTGATCAGGCTTTTTTTTTCTTTTTTCTTTCCAGCAGCTAGCCAGCAGCTCCTGGCTAGCTTGCTCGTTGCTTCTGCTATGTAATATGTAAATGGAAGAGTCCGTGGGCGTGTGGGTGCTTGTGGGGGTGGAGTCTTGTTTGTGAATGTTTAACTTATTTTTCCTGATGGTACGGTTATCAGATGCATTACTCTTTGCGAAGCAGATTCAGATACGCTCCGTTCTTTGCTGATTGATTGATATCATCTACTTACCAGGTCAGGTGGTCTGTCCACTCATGAAACATTTATTTTCCCTTCAAATCCAGCTATTTAGGATCATAAGCTCTGATCTGAGACACTTTGGGAGACCTTTTTACGTTCATTTAGTAAATTTGCCTCTTTATCGGAATATAACTGTGGTCACGTAATGCATGCCCTGAGATTACTTTTTAAGTTCTTACTCTGTGATCCCAATTTATGAGAAGTTTGCTCAGGTGGGTAATACCATTAGGCCCAGATTCAACCGGACAGTCAACCCGGTTACTACACAAACACACCATACATAGATATACCTAATACCCACGTGAGAGATCAGAGGAACTTCCCCCTAAAGGAAAGTAAACAGAAAGTAGTTCCTCAATCAGACTGCCAATAAAAGAATTGAGCCACAGCAAGATGTTTCTCCTGTCAAGCGGGACCAACAGTTGATTCTCATCCTACAAACATGAAGGACTTTAACGAGAGCAATTTCACCGATGAGGAAGCTCTTTTCTCTACAACCTATGAGCATACACTCGGCATTGGAATACACTATTGTGGTAGTTGAAACAATTTTTGCAGGCTTGCAATCGTCTCTCACAGTATCAGATTCTTCCAAGGCTCTTTGGAAAAGTAAACAGCTGCATAACTGTGAACTTGCTATATTTTTTAAGCAAATTTAGAGAACAGCCTAGAGATGAAAAATTGGATTGTTCTTAGGCTAGCTAAGGGATGCCCAATCTGGATATGGGCACTCATAGATCCATTCGGGTCCAGAATATTGTTTGCAGTGTAGCCACAGTCCCTCCTCATTCCCATCATATCTGCATTTTGCAGAAACTCAGAAATTAAATCTTAGGCTTTCTATTGTTCGGCATGCAGGCAAGGGTGTGCAGGCAAGAATATGTGCAAAGACAAATGCCCAAGATGAGAAAGAGGAGGGGAAAACTCACCCTTTTGGAGCTAAATTTGGACAATTCGTGCACATAGGGTCAGTACTATATTCAATGCAAGGCTCCTCTTCCTTTTCGTTCTACCCAATATCAGAAACACTGGATTCTGATGACAAACCAGCAGCTTTATCAGCAACCATTCCTTCAGCTGAACGACTGGTCCTTTGTTCAGAAAGGTAAATCATGTCATTGGCAATTGGATGGCCACTAAACTGCAAATGGATGCGTATCTGCACATAAAGAGCAGGGTTGAAAGAAGAAAGACTGCAAGTACTAGCATATATCAAATAAACCTCACAAATTAAAAGGTATAAAAAACAGGCTGACCTAGCCAAATGCAGAGAGGTATATAATAAGCAGGATCCGAAAGTATCTTACAAAATGAGCAAGACAGGGTTTATGGAGGGACAAGAGTGCAGAAACGAAAGCTCACCTAACTCACAAAGTCAACAGTAAATACAATGTCCTTCATGTATGTGTGGGTACATCTATGCATGCAATGGATCTTGGCTACGCTAAGCCAAAACAACCGAGGAAGGTTCACTGCTTATGGAATAGATTAAAGAAGCATCAGACTCTCAACATTATGTTTGCATCCTTTAGCATCATATTGCCTTACCTGATGAAGTTCTTCCAGTGACTGGTTCACAGAGAACAGAGCTATGAATTCCATTGGTGCTGATCCTTGTGAACTTTGTACAAGTGGCCCTTCCTTTCGAGAGGGCAGTATCACAAGTAGGGTCACCTGCCTGTACAAAGAGGTGACATTGATCAGATCAATGGCATTAAGCACATTCTTACATTCACTGCCAATGCTCTATGTACTGGTTGAAATTAAGATACGACCATGAAACAGTCAGGACAGATGTATTTTAAATGTAGAAGAAAAAGAAAGCTTTAATAGTGGTCACACATCGTGACACACCATGCCAAGTGGACCAGGAGAAGGGTGGCAGATGACAACCTACCACCATTTTTAATTTCCTTAGAGATTAAGAGCCTTTATATGACGACTCATCTGTATAAAATCCAATTCACTTACTATTACATTGGAATGAGCTCGTAATGTGAGGCAGCATATCTGCTAATAAATAAGGGAACTGTGGCTTCTTGCTTTTGGCTGGCAGTATTTAGATTTGCCAATTCATATACCAAGGTTGACAGATTTTGCATCAGCCAGCACTATGTCACCACCTCAGAGTTCTAACTTCTGACAAATTTAGTTCGGCTTACCGTCACACATTACTTATCAATTCCATTTTAAATAGTATGCTGTGCATCACCTAGATAATGGTCCACAGTGGCTCATAAGTATATGCATGTTCCTAAAAATTATTGACAGGCCATCATAAATGGAAATCTACAAAAAATATATAATTATTTTTACATGCCTCCCTAAGAATGTTAAGAAAGGGCATTAGCTTCCATTTATAGCACTCTGATAACATTCAAAATTGCATCCCATAATGAATTCATATTGATTAGTCACAAAAACCTCACTCAATGAAGGAAAGAGAGCAAAAAGAAAGAAAGAAGAAGAAATCAACACACAAGGGAGGCATGACATAATTTTCATTGAAAAGCATTATCACAAAGCCATCATTTCAAGAACCTTCTCCAACACCCCGATGCTCAGTTTCATTTACATGGCCTCATGTAAAAATGGCAATTGATATCAATGTAAACTCAGATAAACGTTGAATTAACAAGGCTTTGAGTGGATACTCACCTCTGCTGTGCTCCTTCCTTCTCAAGCATTGTAATTGATGTTGACATTGACCTCCAGCTAACAAGAAACCCCAGAACACATGATCAGATGATAACTAATAAGAATGCATTTCTGACACCACATCCTTAGAACTTTTTCACACTATCTAACCAGCCTCCAGGGTCTTCTGAAGAGAGGACCTAGAAGAAAAGGACTAATTGATTATGTTCATAAATAAGTGGATCTTCCTTGGGTTTGATAAAATGATACAAGAAAGCACAGCTGGATCTTGCAGCAATAATAACTGAAGATGTCACACAAGATGTGCAGTTGATTTTTAACAGCTAACCCTCTCCCACTAAAATGGAGTTTTAAAATTACTAAAATCTATCTTGAGAGGGCAGACTTGTCCTTTCAGTATTACCTCTTCTAAAGACAACTCAACAAACAAACAGAAAATAGTCAAATTGGAAAAAAGAATTCACATTGCTATATTGAGTACATCTACTTCATCGTCTCATAATTCCAATTCTTCAGGGTTAAATTCCCTGATGTAGCACTGGACTGCAGGATTTTTCAGCTTGTAAATTATCCACTTTTAGTGCATATTCCAAAATCACTGGATTGAAGCAAGATATACCTCATTCTCTGGAAATTCACCCACCACCTTTGCAGTGTACTGTTTCTGAATCAAACCACCTTCAATCTGAAAATATTAAATGTCAGTTGAAACTTAAATTTTAGGCCGAGCATCGTGTGTACCTTGCCATATCACAAATATGCCTTATTAATAGTATATAATAGGATATTTTAGATAATTTTTAATCAAGGGAACAAAGTCAGCAGCAGAAATAGTATGCGATGGCTCTACTGGTATTAGGAGAAATAGTCACCAGGCATGGATTAGAACACTGCAGACTTAAGATATATACAAAGGAAATGCACATCACAGAAAGAAACTGCGAGACCTCTTTAAGTTGCTCCATAAAGTAGATGTGCATAACACGGTGTGACGATATTACAAATGTTGAATAAGACGCCACAACACAGCAGCATGCTCAGAGAACTACCACTACCCTTGCTGTTAATGTAAGAGAGCCCCACTTCCATTTAGGCAATTGATTAGTAACCAATATGAACTTACATTAGTAAAGATTCCAAAAGCACACTTTTCAATACAACACTCACCTGTTGCCTCAAAAGATCTGCTTTTGACATGTTTCTGGCAAATATAAGGAGTCCAGAGACAAGGCGATCTACTTGGTGAACAGCTTGCGTTATAATATCAAGGAGGACGTATGAAATCCATAATTTGGATACGACACCAGATATAAGTCAGAGGAGGGGAAAAAGAGTTAATGATAGACATCAAGAATCAAAGGGAAACAGAATATGCCCAAACTGATTTTGATAGAGCCAAGAATGCATATGCATGTGAAAGAGTTACTTAGGATACGAAATAAGGGTGCCAGTCCTTGCTCTGCCTGAAGGATGCTGACCACAGTGTTTTTACGAAACTGACCACACGGATGCACCAATAAACAAGTCAGAGTTTCTATAAACATAGATCCCATAAGGCCAACAGAGCTAGCTAGGCCAAGCGAGGCTGCTGTAATTGTTTTAGTGTCTGAATCTCATCAGTGATTTTACAGCACTCATGCAAAATCCACACGAAATCATTCTTTTGTTGTACACTTGAAATGAGGAAAAACAAAATTGTGTTGTTCGATCAAATTGAACCCTATTAATTGGCGGAGACTAACTGGAATAGATGCCGGCTTATAAACAGTCATGACATTCAGTTCTTTCTGTAGGATGGAGACACCATGGCTTATCACAGCAGGCTCATGCCTACAACCTTATCAAGATTAATGCAAATTCAAAGAATACCCTGAAACTTCTAGAAAAAACTGTAAATTAAGATTAGAATTCGCAACTCGTGGACGAAGAAAGAATAAAGAAGCCTTAAGAAACAAAAAAGGTATAGAAAGGAAATCTAAGGAAAAGAAGCTGATGCAGCCAAAGGGATATATCATCGCTAGATTAGACTCTTGAAAAGCAATGTTTCATAAGGAGATCATAGCAAGTGCAAAGCTCAAACCAACCTGTGTACAAAGTGGCTTATTTTTTCAGAGGGTTTTACAATGTAAGAGACAGGAACTACCCTCCCCTCGACTTGTATCCGTCCACTTTCAACGGCACTGACCTTATAGGTTATGACTAGACATGGTTAAAAGTCATGATCCCACGCAGAACTAAACATTCGCTATGCAATGAAGAAAATGCTTACATAATACTCATAAGGTCTGCCTTTGAACTCGTGGGCAAACAAATCCACAATGGTTTTGCCAGCCCAGCGAAAAAGGGCTTAACGAGGGTCTTGATCAGGTAAAAGTTTGATCACAAGCAAAGCACGCAAACCACTCCACTCCAGAAGAAGAAAGACGAAATAACGGCCGACTCACATTTCTCTTAATAGATCAATCATCTTCTCGCCCTCCCTGCTGGCAATAATCTATACAACCATGTCCCATGAAAGAAAAATACTCTGTCGAGAGTGAGGTATGAGATAAGTAGATCACCTTCGCGAAAGATGTAATCTTGGCGCTCCGGAGGATTCAATGGAGTTTGCCACACAATCTCCCCCTCCTCCTTCCTTTCAATTCCTCTTCATTCTCCTGCGACCATCGAACAGGTAGAAACGACGTCGTTGAGGAGGGAAAATGACACGTCGAAGCAAAAGGCGCTTCCTTTTGACCACTTGAGTGAGCGGGAGCTGCAGTAGCAGGAAAAATGCGACGTCGTTTCCAGCGCTCTGTCCCAATCTGTCCGTCCAACGCTATTCTAATCTGTTTTTGGTCTTCATTTCTTGTGTCTTTGGTTGTTTACGTTATGTGCCTACCATGGCCCCTCATAACAAATTGTATCTTCATGCTGTTAAATGCATATTCATGGGATATCCTACTCTTCAAGTGGGATATTTGATTTGAGACCCATCCATTGAGCATTTATTAGTCAGTAGAGATATTATATTTCTTGAAGATGTTTTCCCTTTCCAGCACCAGTTATCTTTTCATCACCAAATTAATACAGCTACTAATCACCACTCATTTTTCACTTAAGAAAGTTTTTATCACCCTTTCAACCAATGATGATTCCTTATATGTCATTTCCCATGGCATCCTCAACTCCTAAATATGATGCAGCCTTATTATCAGTTACATATAATACGATTCCCAGTATTCCACAAGAAGTCACATCAGAGTTCCCTACAACTTCTCAATCACCTACTTCTCTAGGTGATATTCCTCTTGAATCACATGGGATTTTTCCATCAACTGCACTAGTTCCTCCTTGACATTCCGATCGTACTATGTGACCACTCACATGGATGACAGATTATATTTGTCCTACCTTGGAGTCATCCAATACACAATATCCCGTCTCATCATATGTCAGCTTTTCTCATCTTTCACCTAACACATGTGCTACATTAGTAGAATATTTGATTATATTGAAACGTTCTCTCCAGTAGCAAAGGAAGTCACCGTCCATTCCTTCTTCTTCATTGCTGCTTTTCGTGATTGGCCCATTCATCAAATGGATGTTCGTAATGCATTTCTTCATTAGGATCTTAAAGGTGAAATCTACATGGACCTTTCGTTGAGTTTACGCAGATAGGAAGAGAATAGAATATGTTGTTTCTGTAAATTCCTATACAAACTTAAACAAGTTTCCCATCAATGGTATGTCGAATTCGCCATTGCACTTACGGCTACAAAATTTCGGCAGTCTAGACACAATTATGCCTTATTTACATTGAGTCAAGGTACATCATTAATTTACTTACTTATATACATTGATGATATACTAATTATAGGAAATAATGAAAATGCCCTGAAGAAATTTAAGGAGTATCCACACACTTCGTTTCATATTAAGGATTTACAACCTCCCAAATACTTTCTTGGGATAGAGATTACACAATCAGATAAGGGGAATTTGCCTCAATTAACGTGAATTAGTCTTAGAAATCATATTAGAAGCAAGACTATCGAGATCCAAGTCAATTTTTTTTTTTAAGGGCCATCACACCTGAATGACAACCCTTTGCTCAGAGACCCTTCTTCTTATCTAACCATGACTAAACCCAACATATGCTATGCCGTTCAGATTCTCAACTAGTTCATGCATAATTCGGAGCATTCCCAAATGAATGATTCACTAAAGGTTGTAAAGTACTTAAATGGATTTCTAGGTTTGGGAATACTACTCTCTCGGGAAAGCAACATGGAGATGACAGTGTGCAGTGATACATATTATGCTACTTGCCCTATGAATAAAAAATCTTTCACTAGATTCTACTTCAAATTGGGCAACCCATTACTCTCTTTGAAAACAAAGAAATAGTTGATTTCTTTCTTATTGTTCGTCAAACCAAAATATCAGGCAATGGGCAAGACTAGCTTTGCGATAGTTTGGATTAGAGGATTACTTCAAGATCTTGGTGTATGGGTAAAAGAACCAACCATCCTAATCTATGATAATGGTGTTGCACTTAGACTTGTAGTAAATCTAATTTTCCATGAAAGACACAACATATAGAAGTTAATTGTAATTTCATCATAGACAAAATTCAAGATGGAATAGTGAAAATAAGAGAGATAAGAACGACAGAACAGCCCACGGACATTTTCAGTAAAGCCCTATATGAGAGGCAACATGCGTATATATTAAGCAAGTTAGGTGTCCTTGATGTGTATAAACCATCAACTTAAGAGGGAGTGTTAAAGATACTATTGCTTAGATTGATTGATCTTGATCCAAATACTAATTCTAATTGATGATGGTTAGTTCAGTGATGGGAACTAGAATATTGTGTATTAGGAAATTGATTTTTATCTTTGTTCAGCATATCTCTTTTTCCTTAATTAGTTTGACCCTATGTGCTATAAATAGGACTATAATTGTACAATATTAATATGAGAAAGCTATATAATTTTTTCCAATTCTCTGACAATTTCATTGAACGAGATAATTAGGCATCATTGTTAATTATCTATCTTGTACTTATAAGTCCATCAATACATCTAGATTTTATAAAAGATGTTATCTTTAAAATTTGGTGTTGTAAGGTCATAAGTTATGGCTACGGAACTATCAATTTTAGTCCTACGCCATTGGATCTCAATTTGACATGTCTTTCGTATAGGAAAGGACTTACTGAGGTTATTTTTTTTTCGTATAGTTAGATAGATAGTTTGACAATACAAATATAAGTTTGACCAAGAAATTTTCTATACTTGAAAATGGTCCTATCTAAGAGCATATGCATCCATGCTCATCATCTCATGACATGTGGTATGTCTAAAAAAATAGAATTAGCAAGATCCATTATTTCGTAACACGCTATATATAAAAAGAGAGACTTAGCTACCGTTGGTCTATGTTATTCATGAAGAATTGTTAGGTGTGCCCGTATCATCTATTAAAATCAACGTGGACTGTCACCTTGGTGAAATCCATATGGTCATAAGAAACCAACTTTTTGAAAATGTCCAAAATCCTTTTAGTATATATAGAGCACTCACCTAATAATTTCTATTATGTGAAGAAGGGAAAATTGTCAAAAAAATCTTAAACCTATTGCACTTTTGCAAATTGAGTCATAAACCTTTCAATTTTACCAATGGAGTCCTAAACCTTTCAACATTTTGCCAATTGAGTCCATCCAGCCAATTTTGGCAAGAATTTGCTAACATGGACGCCGACCATCCTACGTGGCACTACTAGCGCTGACATGAACAAAATTTATTATTTTATAATAATTTTTCGATTTTTTTATTATTTTTTGTATTTAAATTTTTTTTTTCTCTTTTTTTTTTTTCCTTTTCTTCCTCTGGCTGGTCGCCCAATCTCCAGCGACCAGCCATAGGCCACGACCGACGAGGGTTAGCCTCCTTGGCCTTGGGGGAGCTCGCCCCACGCCAAATCCCGGCAAGGGTGACCTCGCCCGAGGCTGGGGAGGCTGACCCTTGCCAATCGTGGCCTCTAGCTGGCCTTAAGTGATCGCCAGACTTGGCGAGGGCGAGGCTCGCCCAAGGCCGGCGAGGTTGCCCCTTGCCAAATCCTAGCGAGGCCAACCTTGCCCAAGGCTGGGGAGGCTGACCCTCATCGATCGTGGCCTCTGGCCAGTCACCGGAGGCTGGGTGACCGGCCAAAGGAAAAAGAAAAAAATGAAAGAAATTTAAATAATAATAATAATAATAATAATTAAAACATTAAAAAAATTCAAAAATAAAAAAATTTTGTCCACATCAGAACCGGCATCCACGTTAGCAAATTCCAGCCAAAATTGGCCGGATGGACTCAATTGGCAAAAAGTGAAAAAGTTTAGGGCTAAATTGGCAAACGTGCAATAGGTTTAGGACGTTTTAGACAATTTTTCTATGTGAAGAATTAGTTTCGCATATTACTATTGTTGGATAAATTCGCTTAAGGTATTTTGAAGTTGACAAAACATTTTCCTCAATCTAGTCTGAAGACTTATAGACTCTACTGGCAAAGTCTGAAGCTAGCAAGACTCATGTTTCAAAGTCTACTCTCATGGACAGTCTCCAGACCAACTTTTATTCTGATTTTATATGGTCTTTACTCTAACGGCTACAGAATTTATTTCTACTGGATTCAGCACTAGAAGATCTTACTTTCGTATTCGAATATGTATAGATTTTCTAAAGATTTCGCAACTTATATTTGGAAGGATCTACTTATGGAATCCAAGATCTTGATTGTATGGGCGAGCAGGATTGATGGGCTATCAACACTTACCTTAAAGAGCTCGAGATCTCTCTAATTGATTCTGTCCAACGGGTTGATTGGAAGAACTTCTTTGGAAGGTGCCAACGGTATTGAAGGCATGAAGAAGTATATAAGAGAGATGCTCCAGTTGTTGAAGGGTGCCGGATAGAAGAATTCCAAAGTCTGAATCTCCTTTTCTATTTTGCGATCTTATTCTTCAAGCGTTATATGTAATCAAAAGAGAGATCATATTGTGGTGAGACCTTGAGGAAGTGTAGTAGAGCTTCTACACTGTGGACTCAAGAGCGTGAGACTGTAATCACTCTTTTTGATTCTTAGTGAAATCCAGCCAGAAGGGCTGTCCGTGCGGGAGAGTGGACGTAGGCTTGGTCTAAGCCGAACCACTATAAATCTGGAGTCTTGATTCTCTATCCTTAATCCTTTTATCTTTCATTACTTTCATTTGCAGTGATTGTTGTTTTAATTCATTAATCTCTCATTTGGATTATATTGTTAAAATTGCTTTAATCACCTATTCACCCCCCTCTAGGTGCTAATTCTAGTTCTAACAATTGGTATCAGAGCTTGTGTACTTGTTCAAAAGAAGTGTCTTTACTTCTGAGTAAAAGATCTATGGCTAGTATGTTGCCTACAGGGTTGGTTGAAGGTCAAAGCAATACCAGACCTCCATACTTTGATGGAAAAGACTACAGCATATGGAAAAATAAGATGAAGGCATTCCTAAGATCGAAAGATCATTTGGAATGGGAAGTGGTTGATAAAGGAATCATTCCTGCTGCTGCATCAGAATCAGAGAGAGGAAAAGAAACTGCTGATCCCACTCTACTAACTCAAGAAAAAATCACCAAGAGATAGACTCTTGACGCCAAAGCTATTTACTCCTTATATTGTGCTTTATCCCCTACTGAGTATAACAGAATATCTTCTTGTGATACAGCAAAAGAAGTCTGGGATAGGCTTCACATTACCTATGAAGGAACTGATCGTGTGAAAGAAACGGGGATCAATATTCTTTTGGGACAATATGAAATCTTTAAGATGAGATCAGGAGAATCAATAACTGACATGTTTAGTCGCTTTACTAAAATTGTGAATGGTCTTGAATATCAGGGACATCCAATTTCAGGACATATGAAGGTCAACAAACTCCTACGAGGACTCTCTAAAGACTGGAATTATATAAAAACCTCAATAAGAGAGACGCAGAGGATTGCTCCACTCTCTGTAGACGAACTGGTTGGGACTCTTCAATCTTATGAAGTGGAACAGACCAACGAAGAGGAAGATTCAAAAGGTAAGAAATCTATTGCCTTAAAGTTTAATGACTATTCTGATGCTACAGACTCTGAAGAAGATCTAGATGATGAAGAATTGGCACTCATGATAAAGAGATTCAGAAAGTTGAACAGAAAAGGAATGAAATTCAATTGGAAGAAACAAAGCTCTCAAAGGTTTCAAAACAAATCAACAGAGGAAGATGATTCTAACAAAGAAGTGACTTACTTTGAATGCAAGAAAAAGGGACACATCAGACCCAACTGTCCTCTGTTAAAGAAGAGAAAAGGAAAGACTGAGAAATACAGGAAGGCACTCAAAGCAGAGACTTGGAGTGATACTGAATGTGAAGAAAGTGATGACGATTATGCCAATATCTATTTAATGGCAAAATCAGATTCAGACTCAGACCTTGATTCAGACACAGACTCAGACAGTGAACTCGAGATTAGTAACCTGAAAATTCCTGTCAAGGTTTCTAAATATATTGATGAACTTTGTCTTAGTCTGAAAACCTCTCTCAAGAGGATCTCTGAATTAAAAAGGGAAAATTCTACATTGAAGCAACAAGATAAACTTATGAAAGAAAAGTTTGAAAAGTTGGAAAAGGACTTTGTTGTTGTGAAAGAAAACTCATACGTTATTTCAAATGAAAATAATCTTTTGAAAAATGATATTACTAACATATCAAAAAGATTTTCAAATGGTTCTGAAAAGTTGGATAAAATTCTTTCGATACAAAGACCATACTTTGATAAGTTAGGTCTTGGTATGACTTCTGAAACTATTCCACTAATTGATTTCCCAAAGGTAAAAGAAAGAATCAAACAGAGACCAGCCATAATTGTTTATAAGAATCATTTCCAGAAAGTTTTTGTAAAACCTGTTGGCAGAAATGCTTTGAGATGTTCCAAGTGTAAAAGCTTAGAACATTTTGAGAAAGAATGTCCTTTGATTTGAAGACCTATTAAAAAGAGCTGGGCTAACACTGTCTATTGTTCTAACACTTCTGGACCCAAGATGATATGGGTACCAAAGAGAGCTTGAATTCGTGTTAATTGCAGGTTACTATCAAAAGGAAGATTAAATGGTATCTTGATAGTGGCTGCTCAAGACATATGACAGGAGACTCAAGTTGCTTCATAAAACTTGCCCAGATAGACGGAGGAAAAGTTTCCTTTGGTGGTAATAACAAAGGAAGAATTACTGGTCGAGGAACAGTAAAGATTGGAAGTTTGTCAATCAATAATGTTTCCTTAGTTGAAGGATTAAATTACAACTTGCTTAGCATAAGTTAGTTGTGTGATACTGGTTTCAAGATCAACTTCCAGGAAGAAACGTGCTCTGGAATCAGTAAAGACTTTACTCAATCTTTTACTGGACGAAGACATGGAAATATCTATCTTCTGAATGTGAATCAAGAAAAATCACAGTGCTTAATATCAGTACAAGATGAAGCTAATCTATGGCACAAAAAGCTAGGCCATACCAATATGAAGCAAATCAACAAGATCTCTACCAAGAAACTTGTTCAAGGATTGCCCATTCTCAATTACTCAAAGTCTGATCTATGTACACCATGCGTACTGGGTAAACAGGTTAGAAACTCTTACAAATCAATAAATAAAGTTTCCACTAATTATGTACTGCAGCTTCTGCATATGGATTTGTTTGGACCTACCAGAACGCAAAGCATTGGTGGAAAAAGGTTTTGTCTAGTAATTGTGGATGATTACTCACGATTTACTTGGGTCTACTTTCTTTCAAACCATGGAGATGAAGGATTCTTTCTTGGTTACTCAACTACAAGCAAAGCCTTTAGAGTATTCAACAAGAAGACTCAGACTGTGGAAGAATCAATGAATGTCAAATTTCAAGACTCTCCACAAATTCAGCAAATTCAGACTGAAGATTCAGAATCTGTTCCAAACACTGCTAGATCTACCTCCATTGAAGCAGTTACTAATTCGGAATCAGTACAACAAGCTACTGATGAAGAATCTACTCAAGAAGAAGAGCAACAATCTATCAGACTGACTAGTAACTAGAAGCATAAGTCTAGTCATCATGAAGAACTCATTATTGGAAACATTAATGAGGGAATTCGAACAAGATCCAAAAGGCGAGAAGAGTCTAGTGATGTTGCTCTTATTTCTGAAATAGAACCCAAAAATATTGAAGAACCTTAGCTGATGAAAGCTGGATTGAAGCAATGCAAGAAGAGCTCAGACAATTCAGTATTAACGACGTATGGGAATTGACTCCTAAACCAAAAGGTAAATCAGTTGTTGGAGCTAAATGGGTTTTCAGGAACAAAGTTGATGAAAAAGGCAAAGTAACGAGAAACAAAGCAAGACTCGTGGCTAAAGGATACACACAAGAAGAAGGGATAGACTATGATGAGACCTATGCTCCAGTAGCAAGGTTAGAAGCAATCAGATTACTACTTGCTTTTGCTTGTTATAAGAATTTCAGGTTATTTCAAATGGATGTCAAAAGCGCATTCCTGAATGGATTTATTCAAGAAGAAGTCTATGTGGAACAACCTCCTGGATTTGAAGACTCAAAGAAACCAGACTCAGTGTTTAGACTGAAGAAAGCTTTATATGGATTGAAACAAGCTCCTCGAGCTTGGTATGAAAGGCTAAGTAATTTCTTAATTCATAATGGTTTTTCTAAAGAAAAGGTAGACACTACTTTGTTTATTAAAAAGGAAGGTAAAAGTTTTATACTTGTTCAGATTTATGTTGATGACATTATATTAGGATCATCTAATAAGACTTTGTGCAAGAAATTTTCTAAGTCTATGCAGGATGAATTCGAGATGAGCATGATGGGTGAACTATCATTTTTCCTTGGTCTACAAGTGAAACAACTAAAGGAAAGAATATTCATTCATCAAGAGAAATATGCAAAAAAACTTGTTAAAAAGTTCGGTCTGGAAAATTGCAAAAAGACTGACATACCAATGTCAAGTTCCTTGAAGATAGACAAAGATGAAGCAGGGAGAAAAATCGACCAAAAGTTATACAGGAGTATCATTGGTTCACTTCTTTATCTTACTACATCCAGACCTGACATATTATTTAGTGTTTGCATATGCGCTAGGTTTCAATCTGATCTTAAGGAATCTCATCTAAGTGCTGCTAAACGTATTATTAAATATGTTGCTACTACTGCTAAGATTGGTCTATGGTATCCCAAAGAAGGAGACTTTACACTTCTTGGCTATTCAGACGCAGATCTTGCAGGTTGTAGAGTTGAAAGAAAAAGCACTTCAGGTAATTGTCAATTGCTTGGAAACAGGGCAGTATCTTGGTTTTCAAGAAAACAAAGTACTGTGGCTCTTTCAAAAACTGAAGCAGAATTCATAGCCCTTGGAAGTTGCTGTTCTCAAATACTGTGGATAAAACAACAACTACAAGACTTTGGCATTGAAGATTCTTGCACAGAGATAAAATGTGACAATACCAGCGCAATCAATCTTACAAAGAATCCTATCCTACATTCAAGAGCAAAACATATTGAGATTCGACATCATTTTATAAGAGATCATGTTCAGAACAAAGAAATCTTGATACAATTCATAGACTCAAAGAATCAACTGGCATACATCTTCACAAAGCCACTTGAGAAAAGCTTGTTTGAGTCTATTCGCTCAAGACTCAATATTTTATCTCTTGAAGAATGTTGAAGCTCAGACTCAGAATCTAAAGTCTAACATAGTATCAGACTCAAAAAGTTGTAGACTGAAAATACCAATCGACACGACTGTAAGTTCATTTACTTAAACTGTCATTTCGAAAAGGTAAGATTGTCTGTTTATCTCTAATTGAGCTTATTAAGGCAGTTATATTTTAAAAAGGGTGGTTATCGATTTATTCAGGCAGTTTTTTTTTTTAAAAGGAAATTCCTCATATTTCCAAAATTTGCGACGCTTGAATCACCCCGTATCTATTATCTTTTATATACTCCTTCTTCTTTGTTTTCACTTTACCCAGAAACCCTAGATCAAAAGCTTTTCACTTCTCTGTATTTTTCTCTCCCAAATTTCTACGTCTCAAAACTTTTAACTTTCTTGCGACACAAGTGTGAAAGTTTCTCCAAGAAAGCGACAATGTCTTACCAAAGGAAATCCTCAAGGATAGCAAACAGGGGATCACAGGGATCTGGTGAGGGGCCTACGCACTTCGATCTCACAGAAGAAAGTGACTTTCCAACTGAACAGACTCCTCAACGATCTCAACAGCGTACTTCCTCAACTAAACCTCATGTTCGTCGCCCTCAAGATGCAGAAGAAGTTCTTGAAGATATTGAATCTGTAAGAACACTCAAGCCTGCTTTTGTTTATAGGCTTTACTCTGCATTGAAGGAATGAGGTTCTGCAATGACCTTCATTGATGAATTTCTGAAAGAAAAAAGGTTACTAAAATGAGACTCATTTTCTCACTGTCATGGAGGGATCAGGCATTGTTCCTGCTGGTATGGTAGCAAAAGCCTTTGCAAACTTTCCCAGTGACCCTAGGTTTAGTAGTGTAAATCAACCAGAGGGAAAGGATGATGATGAGAAAATGTTCATACATTTTAAACCTTGGATGGGTGTGGCTGCAAACCTTCGAGGAAAGAATGATGAACTGTTTCGATCAGACGGACACATGAAGATGTATGAGAAACTGCTGAAGCGTGGGGTGATGAATCCACGGACGGTGGATTTTGATTTTCTAGACCTATTAAGCATCAATCTGAGAGAGAAGTTTGAGAAACTTCAACTTCATAAGTTCTGTACTGACTGTGATGTGGCTCATTCTGAATTAACAACATACTTTTATTCCAATCTCAGTTTCCTTGATGCGAATAGCTTTTCATTCAGTGTGAGAGATAGAGAATATGTTGTTGATAAGGACACTCTGGCAGATGTAATTGGTGTGGAAAGAGATGCTTTCCAATCAATTGGTGTGTCTGTAAGTCATGCAACTCTAGAACTTGCGAGAGACCGAATTGCTGAAGGTCGTCTCTCCTACTCCAGGATGAATGCAACAAACACTCTGCTTCACAAGATAGTGATCAACTGTCTTAGACCGAAATCAACATCCAAGACAGATGTATCCATCTCAGAGGCTAAGTTGATGTATGCAATCAAGATTGGTCTTAATTTCTCTTTGCCACACACTATCATGTTTCACATGTACAGGTCCATGGCAAAGGACAAGGGAAAACTCCTTTATGCTGCTCTCATCACTCGTCTTTTTAGACACCTGAACATTCAGCCTCCTCACATTCTCTCTGTGAAGACTATTGATAAAATGGTCATCGGACTGAGGATGATAACAAAGATGCGTCTGAAAGAACTCAGCAAGAAGCTGGAGCAGTTCAAGGAGAAGACTTCTATTAAGTTTAGACCAGACTCTTCTGCGGCCAAAAGAAAAGGAAAGGAACCAGTGACTAGTTCTATCAAGAAGAGAAGGGCAATCATCTTGGAAGATGAAGATGATGAGGATGCTTTACCCATCTCTGCTCTTGTTTCTCAATTTTCTGCACCTGTTTCAGCTGTTCCAGAACAACATTTTGCAAAAAAAGAAGTAGAGAAAGAAGCAGAAAAAGAAGCAGAGAAAGAAGAAGAGAAAGAGGAAGAAGAAAAAGCAGAACAAGGGGACGAACCGGCAAAAACAGATTCTCCAGCAGAAAAAGAGGATCAACAACAACCTGTCACTGAGGAAACTCCTCAGAAAGAAGAGTATTTTTCTCCTCCAGAAGACATTGAAACAGGGGGAGATACTCAAAGAGAACATACTCCTCTTCTACTGACTTTTACAGAAGAAGATACACAAACAGGTGTTAGTCGATCACCTCCTGATGCAGAAGATGTTTATGCTGCTCAGTTTCCTGAGGGAGAGGCATCATCTCCACATACTAATCTCCCTGCTGATATTCATACTGGCTTGACTCCACCATCAGACCGAGTTGATGCAAGCACATAGACTGACAATTCATGAGATTTTGGAAGGTTGCTTGACATCATCTTGGAGCTCAAAGGCCAAATCTATGTTATGGGGTATGAATTTCAGACTTTGCAGAATAAAAATCATGCAATGTTCATCACCATGCATGATCAGCTTAAAGAGGTTCAGCGTTAGATTCAGGATACTGCAAAAAGCACTACTCTTACCCAACTACAGGAAGATTTGAGGAAGCTAGAAGGAACTGTCAAGTCTATGGAGGACTTTCAACTTGTCCGCATTCCTCGTGCTCCTTGATTTTTTAATTCTGACAAAAAGGGGGAGAAGACTTTGCAGATTTCAAGCACATCACATTTCAATTTCAAGACTCTATCCTCAAACCAAACCAAATCTTCATTTTTAAACATTTTTTATTTGTTATGATTGTGATTGATATTATGACTTTATCTTGAGTTTTTTGAATGTGTGCTCATTATTGCATTACTTTAAGCTATTAAATTAGATACAGATAGTAATGTCTGCACGTGACTAATGAGGTTTCTGTGAATGTAGATCTGTGTACAGGGTAAGTCTGTGTACATGACATTTGTGTACAGGATAACTTCTACTATTTTTATTCTAATCTTTTATGAGATATCAATGCTTGCTTAAAAGTTGTATTGCAGGGCAATAATATTCAAATCTGCAGGAAAGTTTTGTCACCATCAAAAAGGGGGAGATTGTTGGATAAATTCTCTTAAGGTATTTTGAAGTTGACAAAACATTTTCCTCAATCTAGTCTGAAGACTTACAGACTCTACTGGCAAAGTCTGAAGATCAAAGTCTGAAGCTAGCAAGACTCATGTTTCAAAGTCTACTCTCATGGACAGTCTCCAGACCAACTTTTATTCTGATCTTATATGGTCTTTACTCTAACGGCTAGAGAATTTCTTTCTACTGGATTCAGCACTAGAAGATCTTACTTTCATATTCGAATATGTATAGATTTTCTAAAGATTTCGCAACTTATATTTGGAAGGATCTACTTATGGAAACCAAGATCTTGATTGTATGGGTGAGCAGGATTGATGGACTATCAACACTTACCTTAAAGAGCTCGAGATCTCTCTAATTGATTCTATCCAACAGGTTGATTGGAAGAACTTCTTTGGAAGGTGCCAACGGTATTGAAGGCATGAAGAAGTATATAAGAGAGATGCTCCAGTTGTTGAAGGGTGCCGGATAGAAGAATTCCAAAGTCTGAATCTCCTTTTCTATTTTGCGATCTTATTCTTCGAGCGTTATATGTAATCAAAAGAGAGATCATATTGTGGTGAGACCTTGAGGAAGTGTAGTAGAGCTTCTACACTGTGGACTCAAGAGCGTGAGACTGTAATCACTCTTTTTGATTCTTAGTGAAATCCAGCCAGAAGGGCTGTCCGTGCGGGAGAGTGGACGTAGGCTTGGTCTAAGCCGAACCACTATAAATCTGGAGTCTTGATTCTCTATCCCTAATCCTTTTATCTTTCATTACTTTCATTTGCAACGATTGTTGTTTTATTTCATTAATCTCTCATTTGGATTATATTGTTAAAATTGCTTTAATCACCTATTCACCCCCTCTAGGTGCTAATTCTAGTTCTAACAACTATTACAAAAATATTTCCAATGTTACTTCCTAAAAAATGAAGCATCTCAACAAGAGAGACCTTAGGAAGTTTTCTTGACGTATATATATGTTGTAGAAATACTTAAACGATTCAAAAAATGCTCTAGATGATTGAAAATTAAAACACGATCACATGATGCGCAACATCATTTTCAAATTCATGAGCTCGTAATGTCGAAAAACATGACATGTGTCGAAAATTGTTCAAATAAGAATGATGATTAAGACAAGGAATAAATCTAACTTAACCACAAGGCAAAATTTTGCCATAATGTAATCCAGGAGAGGTGAGATATAAATGTTTTATTGCAAATAACATAAACATTGGAATAATATATAATAATGAACACATACTTCGAGGTTAGTTAGTGTATTGAAAATCGAAATACCTCCTTATGATCACTTAGCAAGTGTCCTTGGAGCACTTTTCAACAAAAAACAAAATTCCGCTTTCAAAGTAGCATCACAATAATTCATATATTGGATAATTTACCAAACTTGAGAGACAATACCCCTGCACTTTATACAGGCAAACAACATATTCACTACTAGAAATGAAATATTATGTATTGGAAAAACTAACCTGAAGTAGCACAAGAATTATTAAATACATTTGGCAATTTATCAAATCGACTGGAATTGGGCAACCTCAAATTTCAAAAGCAAGCACCATATTTACCAGAGAAAATTGATAACTACTAATCCATTGAGAAATTACTAAGATAGAGTAGTGTGTTAATTGCAAATATATTTGCTTACTAAATGTACTAGACAGCTATATGTACCTCATATGCAAAGAAACAATCAATTGAAAAGGTTACTAGCTTAAAGTAGTATGATGGAGGCAGAGAGAGTGGTGCACATCAAATAGTTCAATGGGTAGATTCATAAGAAATGGAAAATTTTGTCTTAAAAATCATAAATCTTTCGATTTTATCAATTGAATCATAAACCTTTTTTCACAATTTATTAATTGAATATATCTATTTAGTTTTGGTAGGAAATCACTTAAGTGGAATTTTTAATTATATTTTCATATTTTTTTTTAATTTTCCTTTTTTCTTTTCTTCTCTCATTTTATTTTTTTCCATTGTTCTTCTTTTCTTTTTCTTCGCCAAACATTGCCAAGCCTCGTCAATGGTCAACGAAGGTTGCCAACCTCAAGCGAGGGCCGCGAGGCCAACGACCTCCGCCTTTGCTAGGCTATTGGCTACCAAGACGAGGGCGAGGGCGAGGGCTCCCCAGCCCAGGCTCCAGCTTCCTTTGCTCAAGGCTAGGCCAGCCCTCACCTAAGGCTAGCGACCTCTGCTGACCATCATGTCAATCATCAATGTCAATCATGTCATATAGGAGAACCGATGTCCACATTAGCAATTTCTAACCAAAATTGATCGAATGAACTCAATTGATAAAATGTAAGAAGATTTAGGACTCAATTCGTAAAATTAAAATGTTTATGACTAAATTGACAAAACTACAATAGATTTAAGAATTTTTTTGACAATCTTTCCATAAGAATTGTGTATAGGATATGGTAACGAAATATTTTTTTTCCCCGCTTAAGGTGAACAGAATAACTATTTCGTACCACCCCATGTAGTGGCCGCGTTGGCTTGGGCTTTCATCCCCCTCACAAAGGGGACGGGTTCAAATCCCAGCGTGGTCGCTAGTGGTATTAAGCGTGACGCCATGGTGGTGGGTCTTGCCCTAACGTCACCGGGGGGTTTACGGCGCGACTGTCGGCTGCAAGCTGGTTCCTCCTGTCTCCAAAAAAAAAAAAAAATTACTATTTGGTGTTAAATCTATCACACCATGACAACTACAATACATTTTTTTTTTTAATAAACGCTCGACGTGGCTTGATGCAACTTTCACGTAACAATTTTAGCTGTGAAAAAGAGGCTGCAACTTTTAAAGATGTTCGACAAGCACCTCAACTGCATCGTCTCCCCAACTATAGTAACTTGTAGCGATTTCAGAAAGGTGCTTCACCCAACTTTTAGGTACTACAATTCCAAGATGTAAATTTCCAAATATATGAATCACTAACACTTCACAGTACAACTATATAGAACAATAGAGATATAATTCAGTCATAACTATAGCAAATGGGATCTAAATAGTACCCACCATGCTGAACCATTACATTTTTTATAATATTGGTCCGTTTGGTCAGGCAACAGACCACCATGAAGAACGACAGTTTTAATGGATTATTTTACTAATTTACCACACAATCTATTTCAAACCTAAAAACTGAAATTGTGACGGGGAAGATTAAAGTGTGACTGAAGTTTACAGGTAAACGACATCAAACTTTTTTATTGGAAAAGTGAGCAAGTTCAATTGCTCTACTTCCTTTCCTCGGTTGGTTCAAAAGGTCGAAACCTTTTCCTAAATGCTAAGTCAGGACAATAACACGTCCTAGGATTGCACACACATGCATTATAGATATTAAATTAATGTCTCGAGTTTGAAATAAGATGAAGTAAAGAGGATGTGCTTTACCGCTACAAGACAAAAGGGGCACACTTTATTTTATATTTCTATTTATTTTTAAGGGGAAAAGATGACTTCGTTGGAAGAGATAAAAACGAGGAAATTTCCTTCGGAAGCAAAATTCATATAGGCATGTGTTAGTTTGTTATGTGGTAGGGCCCAAGGTCAAACTTTTGACCTTGGGCGCACACATACACAAAGCTACGAAAGACCTCTGCAGCATCTCTTCCACGTGAAGCCAAAAAGGGAAAAAAAAACCCTATGTAAGTGGAGCCGCACGTTCAAAGTTTTGAAGCCGCCGAAGAAGTAAAAAGCCGCACGTCCTGGACGAGATAAAGAGTAGTCGCGCAAAGCTTGAAGAGATACGTTATTTCGTACGTACGCGAACCAGGTGTACGTAGAGCGTTGTATTTTGAGCTTGAATGCACGGTAATTTTGTGCCGTGAGTTTATACCCAAGTGAGTTGTTTATTTATAAATACTTTGGGTTTGGAGTTAAATTTAGATGTGGGAAACACTTGAGCGTGTGAGTGATTGTAAACTTTGATTCTCCGATTTTAGTGGATTATTTGCTGCTGGCTAAATCCGTGGATGTAGGTACCGATACTCGGACCAAACCACGTAAATTTCTGGTGTCCTTATTTTTCTCGTTTATTTCTCTAGTGATTTCGAGTTGACGTAAATTGCAATATCCTATCGTTTCCATGTATTATATCCCAATAATTGGTATCAGAGCTTGGGGTTGGATTTCTTGATTGTGATTTGGAGATTTTACTTGTTTGATTATTATCTGGAAATTATGTTACTGTAATTATGTCTGAGAGGAAATCTAAAATTGAGAAGTTTAACGGGAGCAACAACTTTGTGTTATGGAGCATCAAGATGTGAGCATTATTGACAACACAAAGTTTGGCCAAGGCACTGGATGGTGAAGATGGGTTGCCAATTATAATGAAAGCCTCTAAGAAGGTAGAGTTCATGGAAAAAGCAAAGAGCATAATCTTGTTAAATCTGTCGGATGAGGTCTTAATACAGGTTGTTGAGGAGAATGATGCCACAGCATTATGAGCAAAACTTCAAGCACTCTATGTGAAGAAAGGTTTAAACAATCGTTTGTACATGTTGAAGAAGACGTTTCAATTTAGATATATTGAAGGTACGTCTATCAGAACCCACCTAGATGAATTTAATAAACTCATGTTGGATCTGAAGAATGTCGATAAGATACTTGATGATGAAGAACATGGCATGATGTTGTTAGCCTCTTTACTAGAGTCATGGAAGCACTTTACTGATTCACTATTGCAGAGGCGTACTACAATTACCTCAGAAGAGGTAAAGTTCGCCTTATTCTCTAAGGAGTGGCAAAAAAAGTTGCGAGATGACGGTCTGGCGCAAAGAGCAGCGCAAGCACTAACGATTCGGGGTAGAGAACAACATCGAGGGCCTAGTAGCAGCAGGGGTAAAAGCATATCAAAATCATGCCATAGAAAGTCCAAGGGACGCGTGAAGTGCTTTGAGTGTCATGAGGAGGGGCACATCCGGAGAGATTGTCCAAGGCAGAGAAATAAAGTTGATAGGCAGAATGCCACAAGTAGTATGGCAAACGTTGCCGAGGGGAGCACTAGTGATACAAAAGCTGTTTTATGTGTGACTACTACTTCGTCAAGAGATGAATGGGTGCTAGATTTGAGGTGTTCTTATCATATGATGCCTCATAAGAACTGGTTTACTACTTACTAGACTGTAGATGGTGGTAGGGTTCTTTTGGGGAATAATGCAGTCTGTAAGGTTGTAGGGATAGGGACAATTCAGATTTGGATGCACGATGGGGTGGTGCGCACATTGACAGATGCGAGGCATGTACCAGAGCTCAAGAAGAACCTTATTTCTTTGGAGACACTCGATGACATCGGGTGTAGGTACACCGCTGAAGGTGGAGTACTGAAGATATCTTGAGGTGCCATGGCAGTGATGAAGGGGAAGAAAGTGAATACTCTCTATCATGTACTGGGAGAGATCGTAACTGGAACCGTTGCAGTTTCATAAGGTGAGTCAGATTCTAACTTGACTCAATTATGGCATATGCGTTTAAGGCACATGAATGAGGCAGGTATGACGATGTTGAGTGAAATGGGGTTGTTAAAGGGTCAAAAGACAGGAAATATGGATTTATGTGAGCACTGCATCTATGGAAAGCAGCACCGAGTTAAGTTTACTACAGCTATTCATTCAACCAAACGACCAGTTGAATATATTCACTCAAACGTTTCGGGCCCGTCTTCGGTTCCTTCAAAAGGAGGTGCCGATATATGCTTACATTTATCGACAATTATTCGAGAAATGTATGGATATACTTTCTGAAGCACAAATATGAAGTGTTTGATCGGTTCAAGAAATTTAGGGCATTGATTGAGAAGCAGTCAGATAAACAAATCAAGTGCCTGAAAACCGATAATGGCATGGAGTTCTGTGGTAAAGATTTTACCGAGTTCTGCGAGAAAGAAGGTATTGTGAGACACCGCACAGTACCTAGGACACCACAGCAGAATGGCGTGGCAGAATGGAAGAACAAAAATTTGCTTAAGCGAGCTCGATGCATGCTTTCACATGCAAGACTTGGCAAGGAATTTTGGGCCGAAGCAGTTAACATGACATGTTACTTGGTTAATCGATCTCCATCATCTGCTATCGAGTGGAAGACTCCTGAGAAAGTATGGTCGGGGAAACCTATTGATTATTCTGGATTATGTATATTCAAATGTCCTGCGTATGCTCATGCGAGTGATGGTAAGCTTGAGCCGAGGGCGAATAAGTGCATATTTATGGGTTATGCACATAAGCTGTGATGCACCGATCCTAGATCACCTGGTTTTCTAATCAGTAGAGATGTGATCTTCGACGAGACTGCAATGCTTCAACGGAAGAGTTCTGAAACACAACCAACAAAGAAGACAGATCATGGTGTCATTAGTGAGGTGGAGCTTCAAGTGGAGATTCCGGAGACCTCGAAGGTAACAGAAGTTGAGACTACAGATGAAGCCGCAGTTCCTGAAGTCAGTGATAGTGAACAACCAGCAAAACTGCAGCACACTATAGCTGCAGATAGACAGAGAAGGCAAATTAAATCATTGGTATGTTATGGTTATACAGGTATTGCTTATGCATTAACTGTAAGTGATGAGGTGGAGACAGATGAGCCTTCGTCTTACTCTGAGGCGATGGCTAGTTTGGAGTCATCGTAGTGGCTAGGGGGTATGAGTGAAGAGATGTAATCACTCCATCGAAATCAGACATGGGAGTTGGTCAAAGTACCCAAGAGCCAAAAGATTGTCGTAAGTAAATGGGTCTTTAAATGGAAAGAGGGCATTCCCGATGTCGAGGCAGCGAGGTATAAGGCGAGACTTGTGGCGAAGGGGTATGCACATCGTGAGGGAATTGACTACAATGAGATGTTCTCTCCTGTGGTAAGACATACTTATATTCGTGTTTTACTTGTGTTAGTTGCTTCGTAGGATCTCGAGTTAGAGCAGTTAGATGTGAAAACTGTATTTCTTCATGGTGAATTGGAGGAGCATATTTACATGAGGCAGCCAGAGGGATTTGCTATTCCGGGTAAGGAAGATCATGTTTGCTTGTTAAAGAAATCTTTGTATGGGCTGAAACAATCTCCTAGACAGTGGTATAAACGTTTTGATGCTTTCATAGTTAGTCAAGACTACTTGAAAAGTCAGGTGGATAGCTGTGTTTACTATAGGAGATTTGAGAATAGTTCTTTGATTTATCTACTTTTATATGTTGATGACATGCTGATAGCAATTAAGAATATGTCTGATATTGACGTGCTGAAGAGACAATTACATGCTGAATTTGAGACGAAAAATTTAGATGCTGCAAGGAAAATATTGGGTATGGAGATTTTGTGTGACAAGACTGTCGGAGTTTTATGTCTATCTCAAAAGAAATATATTGAGAAGATCGTGGCACGTTTTAATATGCAGTCAGCAAAATCTGTAAGTACACCTTTAACGAAGCACTTTAAACTTTCAGATAAATTATCACCACATACTGAGGAGGAAGAGGAGCATATGTCCCGTGTTCCTTATTCTAGTGTCGTGGGTAGTATTATGTATGCTATGGTATGCACTAAGCCTAATATTTCACAAGCTGTAAGCATGGTTAGTTGCTATATGAAACGTTTGGTAAAGCTCATTGGGAAGCTATGAAGTGGATCCTCATATATTTGAAGGGGACAACAAACGTGGGTATAGTATATCGAAGGGACAACAATGGCAGTGAGACCACTGGTTTTGTAGATTCGAATCACGCCGGTGACTTGGATGATTGCAGGTCTTTAGTAGGGTACGTGTTTATGCTAGCGGGTGGTGCAGTTAGTTGAAAAGCGTCCTTACAGGATCACATTGCATTGTCTTCGACTAAGGCAGAGTACATGGCACTAACCTTTGTAGCGAAGGAGGCAATATGGCTACAAAGTTTGCTCTCAGACTTTGGGTTAGAACAGAAAAGTGTGGATATACATTGCGATAACCAAGGTGCAATATATTTGGCGTGTAATCCAGTTTATCACGAGCGAACGAAGCATATCAACATCAGATACCACTTCATTTGAGATGTCTTAGCTAAGGGTAATGTTATTATCAAAAAGATTGCTACAGCAGATAACCCGGCAGACATGATGACTAAGTCTATTTATTTGGCGAAGCTCAAGCTCTGCTTGAGCTCTATTGGCGTCTGTGGAGAGTGAGCGCCCGTCGGAGCGTTGGGAGAGTAGCATGGATGATAAGCACTATAACTTGGCTTCAAACATCGAGCCAATGTGGAGAATTGTTAAATTAATATCTCGAGTTTGAAATAAGATGAAGTAAAGAGGATGTGATTTACCACTACAAGACAAAAAGGGGCACACTTTATTTTATATTTCTATTTATTTTTAAGGGGAAAAGATGACTTCGTTGGAAGAGATAAAAAAAGAGGAAATTTCCTTCAAAAGCAAAATTCTTATCGGCATGCGTTGGTTTGTTATGTGGTGGGGCCCAAGGTCAAACTTTTGACCTTGGGCACACACACACAAAGCTACGAAAGACCTCTGCAGCGTCTCTTCCACGTGAAGCCAAAAAGGGAAAAAAAAAAACCTATGTAAGTGGAGCTGCACATTCAGCGTTTTGAAGCCGCCGAAGAAGTAAAAAGCTACACGTCCTGTACGAGATAAAGAGTAGTCACGCGAAGCTTGAAGAGATACGCGATTTCGTACGTACGAGAACCAGACATACGTAGAGCATTGTATTTTAAACTTGAACACGCGGTAATCTTGTGCCGTGAGTTTATACCCAAGTGAATTATTTATTTATAAACACTTTGGGTTTTGAGTTAAATTTAGGTGTGGGAAACACTTGAGCGCGTGAGTGATTGTAAACTCTGATTCTCCGATTTTAGTGGATTATTTGCTGCTGGCTCTCCCCGTGGATGTATGTACCGATACTCGGACCGAATCACGTAAATTTCTGGTGTCCTTATTTTTCTTGTTTATTTCTCTGGCGATTTCAAATTGACGTAAATTGCAATATCCTATCGTTTCCGTGTATTATATCCCAACAATAGAAATCACCTGAGCTATAGCAAATATCTAGCCAAAGAGAAGTACCGCGTGCTCATGTTAAAGGGATCTTAAGTACACAATATATCATAAGAGATCTGCTGAGCTAATTATAGCATTCGCGTCATTAGAGTTCAGAGCACTTAGAAAAAGCAAATCTTATCACTTCAGTTTGTCATATATATTCCAAGATCCACTAACACTTTAAAATTTTTTGGGGCTTTTAAAACCGACGGTATAAAGAATGATGGAGAGCTAGCGCAGTTTTTCTATTCAGTTTTATAACGAGGCGAATTCCAAGCAGAAAACCTTAAAGTGAGATGATATCAAATGATGGATCCGGGGCAAGCCCTTTTAATATGTGCTCTTCCACCAGAGTTAGATACGTATAATTGTCACGAGATCAAATGTCGCCACCTGTCCCAATACGGGAAAAAAGATGGTACACTCATCCTACGCACGCGTGACGGTCAAAAAGGCTGTTGCAGATGGAGCGCAATACCATCGAGTTCTCTAACATTATATTCATTAAGCCGAAAAGATTTGCCATTCATTGCTCAAGGGACGCGCGAATGTTGACCAGGAGCCACCTGTCATCCATTCATGTGGGAGGCACAGAACGTTTGTGCCGTGATAGGTCGCTAAGCGGATGGATTCGCATTACCCTCTCGACGTCTGCGCGTGCCAAAACTGATAAAGAAAGGGAGTCTTAAACGACAAACGTCTAAAAACCTACGGAAAAGATATGAAAACCTTAGTTATTTAAGAAGCCCGAATGAATGGTAGGATGTTCAGGTGAAATGAGAAGAGAAAGTTTGTAATACGTAAGTCTGGCAGAAAATATTGATAAACATAAAAATTGTTAAAATATGTCTCGAGTTGGAGCCGTTGAATAAACTCGATCCGAATTGAATTGTGGATAAAATTCAATATCAAAATTAGTGTTGAAATTGGCCAAGCAAAACAGAGATGAAAATACATTGTCAGAGTTAAATTCGGATTTTTCTTTGGACGATTATTGGAAAGTCCAACGTGAATTCGAATTGGACAGTAATTCGGTCAACTTGGGCTTATTTTGCTGACCGATTTGGACTTCTATGGCGGTGGCTCTATATACAGAATTAGGGGTTTGTCCACTAGTGTATCTTGCCTTGGATTGATATTGCAAATCACGCCGTGAGTGCTCCAAAAGGATAGCGCTGCTACTATGCAGATGTGACTTCACCGTGGGCTTTGCGGTGGCCACGAGAAGAGTCCTCGAAGTGCCGTGGAGTGGTTGATAGTGGATATTTCTTCGTGCATGGGTCTAGCTTCATCAATTACATCCAAAAAAAATTAGTATTTGTAGCCATAAAATCTTGTGTTAAGATTTTGTTGATACCTAAAAATACCCCTGCAAACATGTGTTGTTCACGAGAGACAAAAAACTCTAAAATCATCCTCGTTGCCACATGTTGGCTATAATTTACATCAGCCCAAAACAGAAGATAGCAAGAATCCTTAGGCTAGGTTTCGATCAACATACAAGCAAAGATACATAATTCTATGATGAAACAATTGGTTGCCATGTGTTGAAACCAAGAGACACTATTAAAGACATAACATTGACGGTGAATTTAAGCAAGAACGGTTAAAAGGGCGCCAAACTCAAGAATAATAGTTAATTCTTGCTGGACAAGCCATAAGAACGTTGTCGAATAAGTTAGAAACCAAATGTGGATAAGGCGGTTTAATATAGAACGAGTGGAGCGACTCTTGAGGAGGAAGCAACTGACTACCGACGATTACCAAATTGTCCTATAAATACCATAGACAATCCTACAGAAAGCCTCCCGAACAACACACAAAATTGTCCTATCCAGTGTTGTCAAATCGTCCTCGATATTGTATAAACCACTTTAATTTTAACGGGTTTTCATTATTATGTTAAAGTGAGTTTAAAAAGATTTGGACATTGATTATCATTGGTGAGTGTATTAAGCAACTTCTTTAGATTCGGCATTATATAATAGATATAGTCTCGTTCGCATTTGACCCTCTTTGTTCAAAGCTAACATAGAACCTAAGTCTCATTTAATAAAAATCAAAATATAACACTTTGTGAAAGATATTTCGTTACGAAATTCAAAACCAAAGAAACAGATTTGTTTAATTCTTTCGCAAGATTGAAAGATTATTTCACGAGAAATTATGGGACTAAACATTGCGTGAGCTATTAGGCATAATTGAGACTTGAGAAATCTGAGCGTGTTTGAGCGACTCGAGTGTGGTTATAATTTCTATACATCACTTGATCTATAGTAAAATTTGTCACTACTCTCCTCATGGATGTAGGTCACTACAACCGAATCACGTAAATTCAATGTCGAATTTATTTTTTCGCTCAGTTTATTTAATGTTCGATCACCCATTTCCGCAACAAAAATCATCTGACAAGGTGTTGATCTTTCGGGTGCACAGTCTGTCTGTGCTACACCACCCAACCAATCATTTTGTGTGATTATAATACTCTACATCATGGCCCAAGACGGTGTGGTCTTTCTCCTCTCTCTCTCTCTATATATATTGCATGGCCTGCGTGACAAGAGTTCACACAGCACCATCACTGAGGGCTAGAGACATAACTAGGGCGTCTCGTGTTAAGCTGTGAAACCTTTCATTCTCAAATATTTCCTTCGGTTGAGCTGCCACCCTTGATTTCCTGAGAAGTAGAGAGAGGGACAATGGCCATTTTCTCGACCGATAATCCCTGGGCTTTTGCATTTGGCCTTCTAGGTATATAGTTTTAGCTTGACATGATCTAACTTGTAATCTCACTTAGTATCTTCCGCAAACTGGGGTTAACATGCATATTATACTTGTGCCATCACTAACCCCTATCTCATCAAGATATTGATTCCCTCGTAAGGCCATGGACTGACTCATTTGTCATCTTTTTTTTATAATTCTTTGTACCAGGTAATCTCATATCTTTCGTGGTCTTTTTGGCCCCAGTGTAAGTTCATCCTCTTGATCAACTTTTTGTTTAGTTTAACAGGAGGGTCTGGAAGTATGAACATGAACGAGTGGTTAATAGGGTTCTTGCAATCCTTTTTTCGCTTATGTTGGCAGACCAACATTTTATAGGGTATGCAAGAGGAACTCGACCGAAGGGTTTCAATCAGTTCCGTACGTGGTTTCTTTGCTCAGCGCCATGCTCTGGCTATACTACGCATCCATCAACTCTGAGTCCAATGATTTCCTTCTCATCACTGTCAACTCAGTAGGATGTGTCATAGAGACCATCTACGTTGCTCTCTACCTTGCTTATGCTCCTAAGAAAGCCAAGGTACGAACTTACCTATTCAATCTCATATACATGATATTGTCACAATTCTTACCCGGTCGATATGTAACAGCATACACTGTTAAAGAAGGTTTTTTTAATGATAAATGCTTGCATGGATGCATTCATGCAGATATTTACAGCGAAGCTGATGGTGACGGGCTTTGGAGGGTTTTGTTCCTTTCTTCTCTTGTCCCGCTTGTTAACAAAGGCATCGACCAGGGTCCAACTTCTTGGGTGGCTTTGTGTTGGATTCTCCGTCAGCGTCTTCGCAGCTCCTTTAAGTGTCATGGTGAATAATTGAAGTAACTCTTGATTTTATTTTTTTATTTTAGTTTTCCCTATTTATACTTTTCTTCATGCACATTGCTACCGATTGATGTGAGACAAGTTTCGCATGACGTTTATTTTCGGCGAATATTGTGCAGAGAATGGTGATACGAACCAAAAGCGTAGAGTTCATGCCCTGCTCTCTCTCACTTTTCCTCACTCTCAGCGCTGCAACTTGGCTCCTTTACGGTTTATTCCTCAAGGACATCCACGTTGCGGTATGCATCGACTTTCGGCAAATACTAAAAATTATGCTAAAAAGTGTTTTCTATTACCCAAAGAAAAAAGTTTGTCGCGGAGACTACGGTTTAGATATCGCTTTATTTTGTAATATACATTCATTAACGCAAGTATGATCATTTATATAGGTTCCAAACGTACTGGGTTTTATCCTTGGAGTGTTTCAGATGGGACTGTATCTGATATATAGGAAGACGAATGTGATGGTTTTGGAGGAACCCGATAATTTCTGTGGTGCAAAGCCGATTGCCGATACTCAAAGTCACAATATCGCCTCTAACGACAGCATCATCAACGTTGATGAGGTCAAGGAGCGGAAAGACGATGTATACGAGGGTGAGATAAGCTTGGAAACTTCCGATAATGGACCAGTGGCGAATAGTTTATGTGAAGTTTGACACGGGTTAAATCGCTACATATGCCTCTGTTGTTGTCTTTCGAGTAGCTAGTTAAGCTAATTTAGTTCTTTCTTCTATGTAGTTAATTTACGCGTCGCAACTTGTATATGCAAGTGGTGATTAACACCGCGTGCATAAGTGCTCTGGAATTGCAATGTCTTGTCTAGCAATTAAAATCTTTCTGATCTCGTTCCTATCGTAAATGAACTCATTCTACTGTCTCTTTGATCCGTATTTCGAAAAAGAAAAAATTATCTAGGTCGCTATGTCTCAAATTAGATATGGCAAGTTTGCCTCGACTCACCTATAAAGATCATGATTCGTGACCTGAATCAAAATCCGTCGTCAAAGATGCTTGTCATGATCTACCTCCTTTAAAAGCGGAGAAGCCCACTCTTCGGAAAACAAATAATCAAGCCTATCATCGTCGGCGTCGTTTAGTGAGCAACGTTTCGAAAAAAGTCAAATGGATACTCGTTCTCTGTGTGTTAGTTAGGGAGTCATATCATCTGGCATGAGATTACCGGATACAAAAGCTTGGCACAACTTCCATCCGGGCCTCTCGTTCTAGCCCGTTACACTTCTTTAAGAATGGCATAGCTTCATAACATTAAGGCAATATCTTTTGTCTATTGAGTACTCACCAGTCTGTGAAACTTCAATAGTTTGGTGTCGGGCACTTGGGTGCCGATCGAGTTGAGTTGAGCTAAGCTTGGGTCGAGTCATCACTACAATTTACAGCAGAGTTCTTATGCCCCCAGTATTTTATTTCCAGTCTTTCCCTTATTGCTGGTCACAGCGATTTAATGACTTAATTGATGGCATTAATAAGTGCCTAGATGGCCTTAAATAACATATCTAGCACCATTTAGTGCACATAAGCCGCCAAAAGTCTTTCCGACACCACTCTTGACAGGATTTGAGTCAAAATGGGTGGCATTTCTAAATGTTGGGAAAAAAGATCTTGGAAATGTGTAATTTATTGAAGGGCACGTAAGTCGGTGCGCTCCAAACTTGACTTGAGCTTGATCGGGTAATAGAGTTTTACCAAGCTTGGCTTGAGCTTAAAGAAACTCGATCTTCTAGAGCTTCATAGAGCCCGAATATCCTACTTGGATTTTCGTGTATGTGTGGATGCACTGTGTAACTTTAGGATCCCTATGTTTGATTTTATCACAATTATAATTGCAAGCTTGAGCTTGACTCAATATGAGATTTGAGTAGCTCGAGCTCAACTCAAGATCAAAAAAGTTGATTTGATCGAGTAATATATCTTCGAATTGAGGCTGAGCTACGTGCTCACGAGTAACTTGACTTAGTTTATGGTGACTAACACAAGAAGCTTGGGGATGATTATCATCTTGCTTAGGCAATATTTTCTTCCACCCTCAGCGGAGAGAACTTTCTTCAATCAAGCTTTATATTGGCGGTTTACAAAGATGGACGTTTTGACGGAGTCCGCGCGTAGGAAAGCCCAGTTTGTAGTGAGGTCTTTTCTCATAGAACTAATTCGAAAATTGCTTCAGATATGATCCAATTAACTAAAAGGAGAAGGAAAAGACCCAAACCTAAGCACATTGGTGGGCTGGTCGTTGTCTTTCCCCATAAATCTTCGTGTATGATAAGGTTGGACACGACAATTCACGTACGGAGAAGGCCGTTCGGTACGAAGGTAGGCACGAATCATGAAATGACATGAATTCTGTTAAATATTATTGAGCAAGATGTGGAGAGTCCCAGTCCGATTGGGATCCCCCGCCTAACTACATCCTCGTTCGGAGGCCTCTATCCCCTACTTAGTTATTCTCGCGTGCCCTTGGGCCCTTCATCGTGACTCATCGAATTATATCTTTACTTTTGAAACTCGCATGATTAGGACAATTTAGGAAAAATGTATTTGTAACGCCGCGTCAGAGTTGCACAAAAGCTTTTAGCTTTTATTTGAATTTTCTAATGGTGAAAATAAGCAAGGGAAGACAAATAGAGACCTGTAAAGATTTAAAGTTAAGACCTCTTAGTCTGATACAATATGAGATTTTGTAAGACTTTTGTCAACTGTTTTAAAAATTTGAACTGTTAGACAAAAATGTGGTTTAACATCTAACTATTCTAAAATATAGAACTTGATGGTAGGCTACATGATTCATCAATTGAATACACGTGGATGGTATGTTGCAACTCAACCTTACCACCAAGACCGATGACCCACAAATTAACCACATGTGATCTTACTAATTAAGAAGACGGTATTGTTACTTATTATTAATGACGGTGCAATTCTGTCCATATATTTGTTGTACAAGTTCATGGCAACCGGTTAATCTTGTGGAAGAATTTAAATATAAACTTTATAAGATACACACCTTTAATTAATTCTATAGTGGAAGCTAAAGAAGAAAAGGACCACGACACCATAATTTTTTTTTTCAAATTAGTTATTACATTAAAATAGTAGATGAAAATACTAATGTGGCTGACTAGTCACCGTTAAATAGTGGTGTGGTGTTAGCGTGTAGTCTTACATTGCTTTTTCAATAAATTTAAAACAAAACAAATGTAGGGGAAAAAAAAACCTGAGGTTCGCCTACTGTGGGATAGCATACCTGAGGCAACTGACCTAATTTGAGTTTTTCCCCAAGGTGGATTTTTTTTTTCAACACCAGTTGCAATGGAATCAACGATTTGCAATATTTGGAACAAAGTCTTTATGATTATCCCAAAAACATTGCTGAAACTTTCTTTCTCGTGAAATTCTCTTCAGGAAATTTCAATAATTCCTTAGTAATATATGGCCCTGGATGATATATACCTTAATTAAAGTGCATACCTAGAAATTTAATTACCGTCTGGGCAATATTCATCTTTCTTTGAGAGAGCATGATTCAATATTTCTTTATAATTTTTGCAAACAATTTAAAGAGTTGGTACTTCATCAGGATTGTAAAGTAATATGTCATCAATGTAAACCACTACATTAGACATGATCGGCTCAAAGATGTATCACATAGCCTTTTGAAACAAAGAAATGACTACTTTCAAACCAAAAGGGAGAACCTTCCATTGAAAATGCTAGTTTAAAATACAAAATCATGTCTTGGGTCTGTCTTCAAGATGAATGCACAATTGCCAAAATCCGACTTTGAGGTCAAATTTAGAATAAATGTGAGCTTTGGTTAATCCAACAAAAAGAGAATTTCGAAAAGGCAAAGAAAATTTATCATTTTGGAGAAAAATGTTAAGGGTAGTTTATGACCAATCGCATATTTCCTCTATTATGCTCTATTCTCTTATTGACATAAAAGACTTCACAAACCCATTTGGAGTTCGAGATTTCAATAAGACTTTGCTAGAGTTGTTTTGAGCATTCCCTTCTGAATAGAAACAAGATGTTTTAAATTCATTCCAATGTGACTCACCTTGATAGAATTTATATCTTCATTTTTTTTAATGAGAGATGAACAAAAAACTCTAAATTTTTCCACAAAAGATGGGGGCATTTTTTTAGAGAAGTTAGAGTGAGATTCTAGACATGATTCTAATTTGCATGATTGGATCTAGTAAACTCATTTAAATGAAGAAAAACCTTTGGATATTGACAAATTTAGAAAATTAGTCTTTATACTTAAGCCCTTATCTAGGAATAATTCGAAGTTGAGAGATTTGAGTCATAATATCCCACCCAATGATCAAATCTTTGTTGAGAAGGTTAGATCCAAGGGTTTTAGCAGTTATAGAGCATTAGGGAAAAAACTAAATCGTTACTAGTGTAGTATACACATTTGTAGAAAAAATATCTTCTGAAGTAAAATTGAAGTACTGGACACAAGAAGTCTAGTATTCTTCAAGAAAAACTTTGGTATCCAAAATTGAAAAACTAGCATCAGTATCTATAGGGGTAGTGACTGAGATTGGTTTAACAAACTTTGAAGTGAAAATTTTCATAGGAAAATGAGGGTAATGAACTTGGCTGGAATATATAATCAGGTCTGGATCCACAAATGTTAGGGATAGATGAAAAAGATCTTCAGAGTCTAAATCAGAATTAGTTTTACTGGAATTTTGATAACAAGGCATGATATAAAGAGTTTGTTTAGATGAATCTTCATCAATGGAAAACAATGATTCAATTTCATCATTCTCACGGGAGACACCAGTTTCGAATTTATTATGGTGTATCAAATGATTATGACTTTTTTTTCCTAGCAACAGTTTTTGGTGAAGTGACCTTTCTTGTTGCAAATGAAGCATTAAGTTGATTTCTTGTTATCTAAACGATTCTTCCATCTTGTTGACACCTAATTTTGGAAAAATAAAATTGCATTTTGAACAAAAGGAAAATAACGGGAAGATCAATATGATTTGGTTATGAATGGAATGTGGAAATTTTGATTAGCAATCTTTGCTCCGGCGAATTTTCAAATCATAATAAATGTGGAAGGAAATTCTCGATCGGAGAAATTAGGTGAATAAAAGGGCAGGGATTTTGATAAAATGGAAGGAATCAAAACATTCGAGGAAAAATCAAACCGATTGCAAGATTTTGCTCCAATTTGCAGACCATAAATTGAGGCAACGAAAAAAGAAAGCTCAAAAATTGCCATGGAAGATGGTGCTCGGAACCACTATAAAAAGGAGACCAAATTTTGTGAAAAAGAGAGGTGGAGAGTGGAGCTCACAAGGGAAAAAAATGGTGAGAAAACGTAGAGAGGTTCGATAGACAATCTCTTAGAGAGGAGGCGATTTTCAAAAAATTCAGAGCAAACGTGAGGAAGGTTTTCTCATTCGTTTCTTTCGAGTTCAAATTTCTTTAGGGGAGTCGACGATCTTGAGAATTCTTCGATTGGTCTATTGGATGGTGCAGTCCTCTTGACGATGCCCCATGTTCATCATGCTTCATGGATATTGACGACAAGCATAAAGCTAAGTCGAGCTTATTCTTTTTTTAAGTTTGATTATGTGCAATTCCAATTTGCTATTCGCACTAAGGTGATTTTATTTTTGTTTCTTGCCTAGATTAAACTCCTACATCTCCGACGATAATTCCAACAGCGAGACATCGAAGTGGCCAACGTATCTAAGCGCTAATTGCCATCCAGTGATTTCACTGTGATAAAACCGGGTTGTTTCTCTCCCTATTAAAGTTGTTCACTCCATAATTTCGATATTTACTTTGTTTTGTTATGATGTTGTGGTCAAAGGCAATTCAATGCCGAACAAAAGGCCACACAATTCCATATTCCACCATAATTGACAAGAGAGAGACGGCAATAGAAGGGGGGCATCCACTCAAAAAGTTCTCGGAGGAGACTAGCAAATGATCAAATCAAGAACTAGCCATATGCCCACCAACGCTGCTGCAATTCCCCTCCTTTAGTTTTATTTTTATTTTTTTCTTTTGCTTATTTTATGTTATATTATTGTGTTTTAAATTTTGTTATTATTGTTTAAGTTAGAATATGGTTTGTCAATGTTAATATTTGTGCATTTTGTATGCATTATCCGTAGGGATTTTGTCCGAAATTAATGTAATTATTAATTTGATCCGAGAGACATCGGATCATTTTTTTATTATGTTAATTTTTGGGCTTTTTGGTGAAATTTTAATTGTTAAATCACAATAATTATTTAATTTGGTCCGTAGGACTTCGGATCAGATTTGTAATTGTTTTGATCTCCTTGTTGTGATAATTAGGGTTAGAATAACCGTTAATTTGACCTGTGAGACAATAGGTTATTTTTTCGATTATTTTAATCCTTTATTGCTTTATTTTGTTGATAGTTTAGATTTAATATTTATTTAATAATTAATTATTTTAAAAAAATCAAAATTCTGCCTGAGCATATAGGTTTAGTAAATCAGACATGTAGGATTAGGTTTATGAAATTTTCGTCATCTAGTGATTGTTGCTAAGTTCATTGCTCGTCATTAGAACTAGGTCATTTGATTAAATTGCATATTTAATTGTTGCATTTCCTCAATTTCGAATTTTATGGAAAATACAAAAAATTAGAATAAATTCATTTCATGCTTTAAGATGGATTGCGTGCTTATTCATGTTATATAGTTTAGGTTATATTGCCACGTCATATCATTTCATGTTAAATTAGTAGCATGCATTGCACGACTTTCATTAAATAAAGTGAAAACAAAAAATTGAGTGATTGCTTATTAATTAGAAATCATATATAGGATTATTGATATGAATTCTGACCTAACATCGCAGTTGCTTTCGTTGCTTTGAGGTAAGTTCTACATTTTTTTATTCGCTTTCTCGGGTGTTAAATTGGTGGTTTGTGCACTCGCATGATAGCCTCACACGTTAGGAAAATGAATTAAAATCAAATCAAGCTGCCTGTAAAACATTTTTTAAAAATTAAAAAGAAATGGTACCGAAAAGGGCACTAGGATAGTCTAGTGTAACTAAGTCCCCGTACCCTTAGTCTCTGGTTCGTAGGAGTAAAATAATTCTCCCATTATTTTGCTTAGGTGTCTAATCGACCTACCAAAAACAGATTAGTGGCGACTCCTAGATAGTATTTTGCATGTTTAAAAAGTTTAGACTCAAGTCGCGATTTGGTATGGGCTTGGGAGAGCCCGAGCTAAGTTTAAAAAACTTAGCAGTCCATTAACCTAGTTTTAGGCGGTGAACCCGAAAAAATTAGGTCGCGACACATCTTCATAAAAATTGTCATTTTTTCTTTCTTCAAAAATGCTTAGATGCATGCTCGGATCTTCCTACTTTGTATTTTTTGAAATGCTTCTTTTTTTCCGAAAGTATTTTGCACAAGAACCATCACAATCTTTTTTTGGAGCACTTAATCTTAAGATCTAGCGAGAACAAGCACTATCGAGTTCTCGATCGTCTTTGATATAGTTTTTCATCATTTGGCGTCTGAGACATAAATCATCAAGACAAAGATGAATTTCTTGTTGGATTTCTCCAAAGGGAATATTCACAATTCTCATTTGTTTGTTGAAAAAAGGATCTCTCCATTTGCTATAAGAGTTCTCTAGGAATAGAGGCCAAGAAAACTTGCTTCAAATTTGCATTGGTTCCAAAGCCATAGAAAAGTTTAAGCATTTATTGATAATGTCGATCGAGATGTCTTCTTTGGAGTGAACAATATTTTCTTTCAAAATATTCCCTTCTTTTAAGCTCAAGTAAGTCAACGAGTTTACCAATGAAAAAGTGGTAGACAAATCCAACGGCTTGGGCAAAATCTACCAAAAGCAAAGATTGCACATGGTCTGCCTCTAAAATTGATTGCCACCCACATTTGAGACTATCAATAAACCTTGTGATGAATTCAAAAAGGATCTCATATTTGCTTTCAACAGTAAGAGTTTGAATATTTAGCTAGGAGTGGAATTCTTCAAATCTTTCTATCCATTTGAAATATAGAATGTCATCAATGGTGAAGAACTATTTAGAAGAAGAAATAGGAATCTTTGATGGCTTATTTGGTTGAATAACCTCTTGTTCGGAAGGATTTGATTCCATTTCCTATTTTGGTGGATCAACCATAAATATTGAAGATGTGGCTAGTACAATGGGGAATGACTCGACAGCAAGGATTGAAAAAGAGGAAGAAGATGAAAGGGATACTGGGTCTGGTTCTGAGTCTAAGTTTGAATTGATTGGAAGGATTGGTTCTAGGAGAGGTTAAGTGCGATCTAACAAGTTATCAGAATTAGACTATTTATCATCTTGATTGCTCAGATCCCTTAGGAATGATTCTAACAGCTTAGATAACATCATCTAGTCTGAATCCTTCTAGGCAAATTTGGAGGATTCCTCAATAATCTTCTCTTTTCTCTTTTCCTTCCTTAACCTATCCATTTCTTGGAGACAATTTCTCATTTCTATCACATCAATTCTATCTGATCCAATAGAAGTTTCTACAAGAGCAGCAAAAACTGAGGTGTTTTATGGTGGTGGAAAAGAATATTGAGTTCTAGGCAAAGTAGGAAATTGATCAAAATGCTTGAATTTACCTTTCTCAAGGAGTTGGATTTGTCTTTTGAGCTTCTCTATCTCATCCTTTGGGCTTTCAAGATGATAATATCCCAAATGTTGTCATGATTCCAAGGCATGAAGTCTTTTTTGAAAATTCGAAAGCATTTTTTTGGTGGATTCATCAAATCTTTTGGGATCTTGATGTACATCAACAATTCTGAAATCAATTGTTTTAAAAGCATTGCTATGTACCAAAAGAATCTATGATTGCCAATTTAAAACAACTTCACTAATAGGAATTCTTTTCTGCCTTCCATGTTTGTCCACATCAGTTGGAGTAGGAATCTTTGGAACATGACAATATCTCCATTATGGATCAATAAATTCTTCGGTGGTAGGAAAAGAAAGCCTAGAGTCTTCTCGAGCAAGAGGGGGAAAATCTGTATCTTGGAACATGGAAATAGAAGGATTAACCTTCTTCTATCGTTCTTGGCTAGATGGTGTTTCATCTGGAAGTTCAACTGGGTATGAATTCTTTTTTGCTCACTTAAGAATGGGCTTGTTTAATGGAGAAATGGCTGGATTTTTATAAGGGGCTAAGGGAGATCCTTTTGTTAACACCCTTGGTGAGAATGATAAGTTTCAGGTCATGGTTTCCTAAACCCCATCTCCACCACCCTCATATCAATCATCACCACCATCGCTTTCAACTCTACTAAGGCGCTAAAGAGAATTTAAATGATTTTCACTCACTTAAAAATTGGATTACATGAGTTGCCGGAGGTATTCTCAAAATATAATCTGTAATTAAAGAAGAAATCATCACTTTACTTATTATTGTTTTGTTTTGAAGAAAATTACTTTGCTACAAAATTAACTTCTAATTCATAAGAATTGACGTAGAGTTTGGCGTCACATGGTCATGTGTTATTGAATTATTCCTTTTGAACTTTATTCTTGACTCATGAAATCCTAAGATTGATCCTATAATTTCTTAACTCCTTGCACATCTTCATCTATGAGACTCAAATGATTAGATTTTTCGTTTTTTAATTCATTATACATATTTAGGTCTTTTCTTGTTTTTCTTCATTTATTATCATACATTACTGATATCACCGATCGTAATTCTAGCAACTAGAGTCCTTTTAGAGTAATTTGATGAAGCCATTTGAAAGCACACTGATTTCGTTATAAGTCTCAAAACAAATATTTATTGTGTTTTCTCCATGTTTGACAAAAAACTTAAATTGATCTTTCTAATGACATTAACTATTTATTTTTTGCATATAATATTCCACTTGCGAGTATCTCTATTTTGATATTCAATTAATTCTAAAATTATGTGTTTTCTTATGTTAATTTTTCTTCTCTCATATGAAGGAATCTCATGGGATTTTGAAGTGATTTTTTCCAATTTTAATTTTTTAAAGGAAACCAGTTAAACAAGTTAACAGTTTCCTTGAAAAAAAGGATTGTGGTGGAGAACCCGCCATTTGGATTTGGAATCTTACGGTACGGTTACCTAATCTTTTCCCTATTATCACTTATCCTAACAGTTAGCAAACAGTATTATCTTTCATAGCATTGCACGTTTCTCCTTTAGAGCCATGTGCCACCTCATTTGGAAAAAGAGGAATAGTATTATCTTTCGTGGTGAAACCTTGGTGGTCTCGGCTCTCAAAAACCCCCTTATCAAGGTTGTCAAAGACAAAGCTCTTACATTCAAGAATATACTGACTATTTCAAGAAACAAGAGACTTCAGAGAAGCTGGGGTTTTGACCCGGTTGTCTTTGATCGGTCTTCCACTTCTCTATAGGTGCTTTGTGTTTTGCTCTTCTCCTCCTCTTAGCTGTCACTATTTAAGCTCTCCGTTCTTCGCCTTCCTATTGTTAGTCGAGGTTTGTTGAGTGGTTTGTAGTGTAGCTTGTTTGCCGGCCTTGGGCTGTGTTGTTTCGTTTGTTGTATTTGCCTTTTGGCTTTTACTTCGGCTCCCTTTCACTCTTTTTGTTGTTGCAGCTAGAGTGAAAGTTTTTTTGTGCCGGTTTTTTGTATCTTTGTCCTAAGCTCGATATATTCTTACTTTACCAAAAAAAAAAAAAACAGTTAGCAAACAGTAATGGTGGCCCATTTACGCACTCCATGTCCCGACGTCCAAGCACTTATTTCCAGACTGCAAATCCCTTTGCTAAAAGGGATGTCTCATGTCGGATGGAACTTAAACTTTCGACTTTCCCTATTACAATCAGATATGAATGTCAAGCCGCAATTAGTTTCCCTTTCTTATCATTTTCCCTTCATTTCGAAGATGTGCTTTGTTAGGGGCCTATCATTTTCGACTCTAGGAGAGTACATGATTCCAAATTACAAATGGATGGTCCTAACCCGAACTTCATTCGATGTCGAATAGCAACGTTTGACCAGCGTTGACTGGTAGATAACATCAGGGTGTTGTTCTGGAAAAGATGTTATTGTAATGGATTTGTGGTAAAGTTTGTTACTTCAATAATCGATGTACCTCGCCCCCACTGTTGCTTCAAAATTTAAAACCTTTTTTCCGCAATGACGACACCTCCATTAATATGGACAATGATACTCTTCCCAATCAAAACATTCACACAAGCACGTGCAAAATCATTATAGAAGGAAAAATTCTTTAACAATACATACACCTATTACACGTGAACCACTTCAATTTTAAATATTTCAATTTTACTAATATTTTTTGGGTCTTGACAATTTTGCCAATTGAAATATAAACCTCTAGACAATTTGTCAATTGAGTCAATTCGACCAGTTAGCAAACAGTAATGGTGGCCCATTTACGCACTCCATGTCCCGACGTCCAAGCACTTATTTCCAGACTGCAAATCCCTTTGCTAAAGGAGATGTCTCATGTCGGATGGAACTTAAACTTTCGACTTTCCCTATTACAATCAAATATGAATGTCAAGCCGCAATTAGTTTCCCTTTCTTATCATTTTCCCTTCATTTCGAAGATGTGCTTTGTTAGGGGCCTATCGTTTTCGACTCTAGGAGAGTACATGATTCCAAATTACAAATGGATGGTCCTAACCGAACTTCATTTGATGTCGAATAGCAACGTTTGACCAGCGTTGACTGGTAGATAACATCAGGGTGTTGTTGTTCTTCTGGAAAAGATGTTCTTGTAATGGATTTGTGGCAAAGTTTGTTATTTCAATAATCGATGTACCTCGCCCCCACTGTTGCTTCAAAATTTAAAACCTTTTTTCCGCAATGACGACACCTCCAATAATTTGGACAATGATACTCTTCCCAATCAAAACATTCACACAAGCACGTGCAAAATCATTATAGAAGGAAAAATTCTTTAACAATACATACACCTATTACACGTGAACCAATTCAATTTCAAATATTTCAATTTTACTAATATTTTTTGGGTCTTGACAATTTTGCCAATTGAATTATAAACCTCTAGACAATTTGTCAATTGAGTCAATTCGACCAGTTAGCAAACAGTAATGGTGGCCCATTTACGCACTCCATGTCCCGACGTCCAAGAACTTATTTCCAGACTGCAAATCTCTTTGCTAAAGGAGATGTCTCATGTCGGATGGAACTTAAACTTTCGACTTTCCCTATTACAATCAAATATGAATGTCAAGCCGCAATTAGTTTCCCTTTCTTATCATTTTCCCTTCATTTCGAAGATGTGCTTTGTTAGGGGCCTATTGTTTTCGACTCTAGGAGAGTACATGATTCCAAATTACAAATGGATGGTCCTAACCCGAACTTCATTCGATGTCGAATAGCAACGTTCGACCAGCGTTGACTGGTAGATAACATCAGGGTGTTGTTGCTCTGGAAAAGATGTTCTTGTAATGGATTTGTGGCAAAGTTTGTTACTTCAATAATCGATGTACCTCGCCCCCACTGTTGCTTCAAAATTTAAAACCTTTTTTCTGCAATGACGACACCTCCATTAATTTGGACAATGATACTCTTCTCAATCAAAACATTCACACAAGCACGTGCAAAATCAGTATAGAAGGAAAAATTCTTTAACAATACATACACCTATTACACGTGAACCAATTCAATTTTAAATATTTCAATTTTACTAATATTTTTTGGGTCTTGACAATTTTGCCAATTGAATTATAAACCTCTAGACAATTTGTCAATTGAGTCCATTCAACCAATTTTAATTAGGTTATCGCTGACATAAATATCAGTCATCCTATATAATGCCAACATAAACAATTTTGTAATTTTTAAAGAAAATATTTATTTTTTATTTTTTATTTTTTATTTTTCTTGGTTTTTTTTCCCTCTGGCAAGGGTCACCAACAACCCTCACCCACCACGAAGGCTTCACTCAAGGCCATCACCTTGTCGACTACGGGTGAGGGTGCAAAGGCCCTCGCCAGCTCTAGGTGAGGGCTGCCCCCAACCAACAAGACCAGGATGCCAAAATAGATTCAACTGCCAAATTGTCAAAAAGTTACAAAAGCTTTCCACTTTTAAAAATAGCAAATGAAAAAAATGAAAAGAAAAATAAAAGAAATTGCAAAAAATTTCCAGAACTTGCAAATTGTCAAAAAATTATAGAACTCAATTGACAACATTAAAAGGTTTATAATTAAATTGACCAAAGTATAATAGATTTAAGACTTTATGAACAATTTTCTTCCACTATACAAAGAGATCACATAAATAACTAAAGCCAAAAGCAAACCATATACCAATTGATAATAAAATATATAACAACACCAATGATTCCACAATTGTCGGATCATTGTTACTCTTATCAGCTCTTATCCCATCAAGTGGCCATCTCATATCGTAATTCCACACTCAACTCTCGAACCGAGCCTACTCGCATCGAGAGATCCCAGCAATTTAGCGCACGAGTATACTACTCCATGTTCTCGTATAAGACGCATGTTACGAACGGATGCAATCCGCGACAAGATTAATGCTGATGTCGCGGTCAAAAAAGTGCTACCCGATAAGGCGCAACGATACCATTGAATTAAAGCCTTGATTAGCTAAAAGAAACGATATTCATAGCGAAAAAGGGAGACGCGGATCGATCCGAAACGACCTGTCTCCCATTTTTGGTGGAGGGGTGCGTGAAAAAGTTGGGGTGGGGATGGCAAGACGTCACTCCATGAATGGATGGATCGAAGGTTATCCCCTTGACGTCCGCACGATTGCCCAAATTGGCCAAGTGGAGGCCTAGCTGGGAACCCTGACTCATCCCTATCCTTCGACATTTAGAGTATGCATCGATCCACCTGACATCTTCATAGAATGTACCAGGCCCTTTAATTTAACACAAGCTAATACATTCGACATATCCTAATGACCAACATACAGGCATGTGTAATTGCTCCTAAAACATAACTTCTTGGTATAGGTAAGGGTCATAAGAAATTTTCTCTGCTATATGTCTATGCTTTTCTCTAATGTCTAGAGTCAAATTTTCTTTGCAGCGAATTTAGCATTACTTACTTAAATACTGAGTTCAATATGCTGGTATCACAAATTATTTTTTTTCTCACTTCATTTTGATTAATAATCGGGTTAAGTGCATCGGAAGTAAAACTTATTTGCAAAAGTATAATTAAGTTCTACAATTTTTTAAAAGTGCAATTAATGGAAGGATTTAATTGAACCAATTTGACAAATTTTATGACTCAATTGTATTTCTTGAAAGTTTTAGAACCCTGTTATACTTCCGTGACAAGCTTTGGTGCTTTCAATACACTTACCCCTCAATTATTTTGACTAAATCATTATTTTCTAAATGGCCAGATGATTGTATAAAGTGTTGTAAATTAATTAGTTTCTTTAACTTTTCACTCGAGTAGAAATGTAGGCTACACCCTATTTAGTTTAACCCTTTCTAAGTATCTAAGATTGCTATGTCAATGAAGACATATTTATATATAACATCAATATATAATTAATGTGGATTAAGACATGTCTACATAGAAAATCAATATAATCAATCTCTGGCAACAAAACAACGATAATAAGAAGGAAAATCAATATTATGCCTAGGCGAGGGTCAACCTCCTTGACTGAGACCGACCTCGCCATGGCCAAGGCAATGCTTGTCAAGGCTCACCGGACCTCTTCCTCACCCTTGCCCTCACCCTCGCCCTTACCCAAGCGAGGCTTAGTGAGAAGCGGCAAGGCTGCTCGCCTGGGCAAGGGTCAATCTAAATCTGGCAAGGGGGGCCTTGCCTAGCGATGCCTGGACGATCGATGCTCAACCTCGACTTGGCAAGGCCGACCCTCACCCGTGGCTAGCAAATGAAACCTCGCCAGCCATGGCTATGGGCGATGGCTAGTGATGGCCACTGGAAAAAGAAAAGGAAGAGAAAGGGGGAAAGGAAAAAAATTCAATAAATTCAAAAAATTATTAAAATATTATTTAAAATATCCATGTCAATGCGTTTGATAACTGTGCCATCAGGAGAAACAAGTTGACCACACCCCACCCCCTCCTGCCATGACATTTGCACATTTAGATGCTACGACCGTACTATCAAGAGGATTCCCACACGCGCATGGAAACACTCTATTGCGTTTGCATTTTACATAGCAGAAGCAACGAGTATGCCATCTAGGAGCTGCTGGAAAACAAAAAGTCTCATCGGGCATATGAGTAACTTAGACGCCTGTCAAACTTGAGATGGAGTGGCCACTGGTCCTTTATCAGAAGCTTCAATAAAGATGATGAAGTCATGCCCATTGCAACTTTGTATATCAGAGCTCAGCTTTCCAACACTGGTATCATTCTTCTCCTCCTCCGCCACAACTTTATTTCTCTTCCTGTATATGGCATGCAGCACCATCTGAAGCACTCCAAAGATGACTCCTAGCACGTTTGTATATCAGAGCTCAGCTTTATTGAAGCTTCTGATAAAGGACCAGTGGCCACTCCATCTCAAGTTTGACAGGCGTCTAAGTTACTCATACGCGAGGTAGAGAGCGATGTAGATCGTCTCTATGGCACATCCGACCGAGTTGACCGTGATAAGTAGGAAAGCGCTGGACTCAGACTTGAGGGATGCATGGTACAGCCAAAGCATAGCGCTGAACAGAGAAACCACGTATGGAACTAATTCAAACCCTTCAGTTGACTTCTTCCTGCATATCCTACAGAACGTTGGCCTGCCAAAGAAGAATAAATAAGTCCTAAACCTTATATTTGTCAGTGTGCATGGAGTGAGAAAGAGTTAAAAACTTATACTGGGGCCAAAAAGACCACGATGGATATGATATTACCTACGACAACAATAATCCAAAGGTTGACAAACTCGTCAAAACAAAGTCATCGGTTGTTGTTCGATAGTAACTAGAAAACAGTTGGATACCGTGTGTAAAGTACCTTGCTTATGCTCCTAAAAAAGCCAAGGTACGAACTTACCTATCCAATCACATATACATGATATCGTCACAATTCATACCCAGTGGATATGCAACAGCATACGTTGTTAAAGAAGGTTTTTTAATGATAAATGCTTGCATGCATGCATTCATGCAGATATTTACAGTGAAGCTGATGGTGACGGGCTTTGGAGGGTTTTGTTCCTTTCTTCTCTTGTTCCGCTTTTTAACTAAGGGATCGACCAGGGTCCAACTTCTTGGGTGGCATTGCGTTGGATTCTCCGTCATCGTTTTCGCAGCTCCTTTAAGTGTTATGGTGAATAATTGGAGTAACTCTTGATTTCTTATTCTTTACCTTTCCCTTTTTATACTTTTCTTCATGCACATTGCTACTGAGTTATGTGAGACAAATTTCGCATAATGTTTTTTTCGATGAATATTGTGCAGAGAATGGTGATACAAACCAAAAGCGTAGAGTTTATGCCCTTCTCTCTCTCATTTTTCCTCACTCTTAGCGCTGTAACTTGGCTCCTCTACGGTATATTCCTCAAGGACATCCATGTTGCGGTATGAATCGACTTTCAGCAAATACTAAAAATTATGCTAAAAAGAGTTTTCTACTACCCAAAGAAAAAAGTTTGTCACAAAGACTACGGTTTAGATATTGCTTTATTTTCTGATATACATTCATTAACGCAAGTACGATCATTTATATAGGTTCCAAACGTACTGGGTTTTATCCTTGGAGTGTTTCAGATGGGACTGTATCTGATACATAGGAAGAGGAATGTGATGGTTTTGGAGGAACCCGATAATTTCGATGGTGCAAAGCCGATTGCCGATACTCAAAGTCACAATATCGCCTCTAACGACAGCATCATTGATGTTGATGAGGTCAAGGAGAGAAAAGACGATGTATGCGATGGTGAGATAAGCTTGGAAGCTGCCGATAATGGACCAGTGGCGAATAGTTCATGTGAAGTTTGACACGGGTTAAGTCGCTGCATAAGCCTCTGTTGTTGTCCTTCGAGTAGCTAGTTAAGCTAATTTAGTTCTTTCTTCTATGTTGTTAATGGACGCGTCGTAACTTGTATATGCACTTGGTGATTAACACCGCGTGCATAAGTGCTCTGGAATTGCAATGTCTGGTCTAGCAATTAAAATCTTTCTGGTCTCGTTCCTATTGTAAATGAACTCATTCTACTGTCTCTTTGAGCCGTATTTTGAAAAAGAAAAAATTATCTAGGTCGCTATGTCTCAAATTAGAAATGGCAAGTTTGCCTCGACTCACCTATGAAGATCATGATTCATGACCTGAATCGAAATCCGCTGTCGAAGATGCTTGTCATGATCTACCTCCTTTAAAAGCAGAGAAGCCCACTCTTTGGAAAACTAATAATCAACCCTATTACCGTCGGCGTCGTTTAGTGAGCAACGTGTCGATAAAAGTCAAATGGATACTCGTTCTCTTTGTGTTAGTGGAGGAGCCATATCATCTGGCATGAGATTACCAGATACAAAAGCTTGGCACAACTTCCATCCGGGCCTCTCGTTCTAGCCCGTTGCACTTCTTTACGAATGGCATAGCTTCATAACATTAAGGCAATATCTTTTGTCTATAAAGTACTCACCAGTCCGTGAAACTTCAATAGTTTTCTGTGAAACTTCAATAATTTGGTGTCGGGCACTTGGGTGCCGATCGAGTTGAGTTGAGCCAAGCTTGGGTCCAGTCATCAATACAATTTACAGCAGAGTTCTTATGCCCCCAGCATTTTATTTCCAGCCTTTCCCTTATTGCTGGTCATAGCGATTTAATGACTTAATTGATGGCATTAAATAACATATCTAGCACCATTTAGTGCAATAAGCCGCCAAAAGTCTTTCCGACAGCACTCTTGACAGTGTTTGAGTCAAAATGGGCGGCATTTCTAAATGTTGGGAAAAAAGATCTTGGAAATGTGTAATTTATTGAAGGGCACGTAAGTCGGTGCTCTCCAAACTTGACTTGAGCTTCATCGGGTAATAGAGTTTTACCAAGCTTGGCTTGAGCTTAAAGTGTTAGAACTAGTATTAGCACCTAGAGGGGGGTGAATAGGTATTTAAAGCGATTTTAACAATTCAAATCAATTGAGATATAAATAATTTAAAATCAACGATTGTAGCAAATGAAAGCAGTTAACAATATAAATGATTAGGGATAGAAAACCAAGACTCCAGATTTATAGTGGTTCGGCTTAGATCAAGCCTACGTCCACTCTCCCGCACGGACAGCCCTTCTGGCTGGATTTCACTAAGAATCAAAAAGAGTGATTACAGTCTCACGCTCTTGAGTCCACAGTGTAGATTACTCTACTACACTTCCTCAAGGTCTACAATATGATCTCTCTTTTGATTACATGTAACGCTCAAAGAATGATATCGCAAAATAGTAAAGGAGATTTCAGACTTTGGAATTCTTCTATCCGCACGCTTCAACAACTAGAGCATATCTCTTATATACTTCTTCATGCCTTCAATACCGTCGGCACCTTCCAAAGAAGTTCTTCCAATCAACCCGTTGGACAGAATCAATTAGAGAGATCTCGAGCTCTTTAAGGTAAGTGTTGATAGCCCATCAATCCTGCTCGCCCATACAATCAGGATCTCGGTTTCCATAAGTAGATCCTTCCAAATATAAGTTGCGAAGTCGTCAAAGAATCTAAACATATTCCATATAAAACTTAGATCGTTTAGTGCTGAATCCAGTAGAAAGATATCCATTAGTCGTTAGAATAAAGATCGTATAAGATCAGAATAAACGTCGTCCTGGAAACTGTCCATGTGAGTAGACTTTGAAATATAAGTCTTGAGTCTTGCTAGCTTCAGACTTTAATCTTCAGACTTTGATCTTCAGACTTTGTTCTTCAGACTTTGTCAAAAGAGTCTGTAAGTCTTCAGACTAGACTGATAAACCTGTTTTGTCAACTTCAAAATACCTTAAGGGATTTCATCCAACAATCTCCCCCTTTTTTATGGTGACAAAACTTTCCTGCAGATTTGAATATTATCGCCCTGCAATACAACTTTTAAGCAAGCATATAAAAGATTAAATAAGATAGTAGAAGTTATCCTGTACACAGATATCCTGTACACAGACTTTCCCTGTACACAGATCTGCATTCACCGAAACCTCATTAGTCATAAACAGACAGTACTGTCTAATTTATAAAGCTTAAGGTATTGCCATAGAGAGCACACATTTCAAAAAACTGCATACGTTTAAAAACTCAAGTCAAGTCAAAGTCAAGCAATCAAAAGATAAAAAGATAGGATTTGGTTTGGTTTGAAAAAGTTCAAAAATCTGCAAAGTCTTCTCCCCCTTTTTGTCAGCATAAAAAAAATCAAGGAGCTCGAGGAATGCGAACAAGTTGAAAGTCTCCCATAGACTTGACAGTGTCTTCCAACTTCCTCAAATCTTCCTGTACTTGGGTGAGAGTGGTCCCCTTTGCAATATCCTGAATCTGACGCTGAACATCTTTAATCTAATCATGCAAAGTGATGAACATTGCATGATTTTCATTCTGCAAGGTCTGAAATTCATAACCCATGGCATAAATTTGACCTTTAAGTTCCAAGATGATCTCAAGCAGCCTTTGAAAATTTCCAGAGTTGTCAGTCTGAGTGCTTGTTTCAGCTCGGTCTGAAGGTGGAGTCAAGCCAGTATGAATGTCAGCAGGAGGTTCAGTGTGTGGAGATGATGCCTCTCCTTCAGGAAACTGTGCAGCATGAATATCCTCAGCAGCAGGAGGTGATCGACTAACACATGTTTGAGCATCCTCTTCTCTGAAAGTCAGCTGAAGAGGTGTGTGTTCTCTTTCTTTATCTCCCCCTGTCTCCATGTCTTCTGGTGGAGAAAAGAATTCATCTTTCTGAGGCGTTTCCTCAGTGACAGGGTGTTGTAAATCCTCCTTTTCTGCTGGAGAATTTGTTCTTTCTGGTTCATCTGCTTGTTCTTCTTTTCCTTCTTCCTCTTCCTCTCTTTCTTCCTCTCTTTCTTCCTCTGTCTTCTCTTCCTCTTTCTTCTCTTCCTCTTTCTTCTCTTCCTTCTCTTCCTCTGCAACTTGATGTTCTGGAACAGTTGGAATAGATGTAGCAATTTGAGAAATAAGGGTAGAGATGGGTATTGCATCCTCATCATCTTCATCTTCCAGGATGACTGCCCTTCTCTTCTTGGTAGAACTAACCACATGTTCTTTCCCTTTCCTTTTTGCTGCTGATGAGTCTGGTCTGAGTTTGATAGGAGTCTTTTCCTTGAATTGCTCCAGCTTCTTGCTAAGCTCTTTTAGACGCATCTTGGTAATCATCCTCAGCCCGATGACCATTTTATCAATAGTCTTCACTGTGAGAATATGAGGAGGTTGAATGTTGAGATGTTTGAGGAGACGAGTAATGAGAGCAGCATAAGGAAGCTTTCCTTTGTCCTTAACCATGCATCTATACATGTGAAAGATGATGGTATGTGGCAAAGAGAAGTTCACACCTATCTTGATGGCAAACATCAACTTAGCTTCAGAAATTGATACATCTGTCTTAGATGTCGATTTGGGTCTTAGACAGTTGATTACAATTTTATGCAGCAAAGTATTTGTTGCATTCATTCTGGAATAAGATAGTATTCCTTCTGCAATTTTGTCCTTTGCTAGTTCAAGCGTAGCATGACTCACAGACACACCGATTGGTTGGAAAGCCCCTCTTTCCACACCAAGCACATCAGCCAAAATGTCACAATCAATGACATACTCCTTATCTCTCACACTGAAGGTAAAGCTGTTTGCATCAATGAAACTGATATTGGAGTAGAAATAGGCCATCAATTCAGAATGTGCCGTGTCACAGTCTGTGCAGAACTGATAAAGTTGGAGCTTTTCGAATTTCTCTCGCAGATGTATGCTCAACAAGTCCAGAAAATCGAAATCCACAGTTCGTGGGTTCATCACCCCACGCTTTAGCAATTTTTCATATCTCTTCCTGTGTCCGTCTGAGCGGAACAATTTATCCTTCTTCCCTCTTAGGCTCGCAGCCACACCCATCCATGGTTTGAAGTGTATGAACATCTTTTCATCATCGTCCTTTCCCTCAGGCTGATTCATACTACTAAACCTAGGGTCACTCGGGAAATTTGCAAATGCTCTTGCAGCCGTTCCTTCAGGCACAATTCCAGACCTTTCCATAACAGTAAGAAAGTGCATCTCGTTTCTATAACCCTTCTCTTTCAGAAACTCATCCACAAAAGTCATAGCAGAACCTTCCTTTAACGCAGAGTAAAGCTTGTAAACAAAGGCAGGTTTTAGAGTTCTTACTGGTTCGATATCTTCATAAATCGTTTCATCTTGAGGTCTAGTTGGAGATGACCGCTGTTGAGATTGCTCAGTAGGAATGTCGCTTTCCTCAGTGAGATCAAAATGCGTAGGCCCCTCACCAGAACCTTGTGGTCCCCTGTTTGCTATTCTGGTAGACTTCCTCTGATATGACATTGTGCTTTTCTTTGGAGAGACTTTCTCACTTGTGTCTCAAGAAAGTTGAGAACTTTGAAACGAAGAAGTTTTGGAGAGAAAAATGCAGAGCAGTGAAAATCTTTTGATCTAGGGTTTCTGAGTAAGGTGAAAACGAAGGAGAAGAGATATATAAAAGATAACATGTACGGGGAATAACCAAGCGTCGTATATTTTGGAAATCTTGAATTTTCCTTTTTGAAAAATAACTGCCTTAATAAAACGATAACCACTTCTTTTGAAAATAATAACCGACTTAAAATAGACAGATAATCTTACCTTATCAATAAGACAGTTTAAGTAAGGAAACTTACAGTCGTGTCGATTCGTATTCTCAGTCTTTTAACCTTTGAGTCTGATACTCTGTCAGACTTTAGTTACTGAGTCTGAACTTCAACATTCTTCAAGAGATAATATATTGAGTCTTGAGCGAATAGACTCAAACAAGCTTTTCTCAAGAGGCTTTGTGAAGATGTCTGCCAGTTGATTCTTTGAGTCTATGAATCGTATCAAGACTTCTTTGTTCTGAACATGATCTCTTATAAAGTGATGTCGAATCTCAATATGTTTTGCTCTTGAATGTAGGATAGGATTCTTTGTAAGATTGATTGCACTGGTGTTGTCACATCTAATTTCTGTGCAAGAGTCTTCAATGCCAAAGTCTTGCAGTTGTTGTTTTATCCACAATATTTGAGAACAGCAACTCCCAAGAGCAACGTATTCTGCTTCAGCTGTTGAAAGAGCCACAATACTTTGTTTTCTTGAAAACCAGGATACTGCCCTGTTTCCAAGCAATTGACAAGTACCTGAAGTGCTTTTTCTTTCAACTCTACAACCTGCAAGATCTGCGTCTGAATAGCCAAGAAGTGTAAAGTCTCCTTCTTTGGGGTACCAAAGACCGATCTTAGCAGTAGTAGCAACATATTTAATAATACGTTTAACAGCGCTTAAGTGAGATTCTCTAGGGTCAGATTGAAACCTAGCACATATGCAAACACTAAATAATATGTTAGGTCTGGATGCAGTAAGATAAAGAAGAGAGCCAATGATACTCCTGTATAATTTTTGGTCAATTTTCTTCTCTGCTTCATCTTTGTCTATCTTCAAAGAGCTTGACATTGGTATGTCAGTCTTTTTGCAATTCTCCAGACCGAACTTTTTAACAAGTTCTTTTGCATATTTCTCTTGATGAATGAATATTCTCTCCTTTAGTTGTTTGACTTGTAGACCAAGGAAAAAGGATAGTTCACCCATCATGCTCATCTCGAATTCATCCTGCATGGACTTAGAAAATTTCTTGCACAAAGTCTCGTTAGATGATCCAAATGTGATGTCATCAACATAAATCTGAACAAGTAGAAAGCTTTTACCTTCCTTTTTAATGAATAAAGTGGTGTCAACATTTCCTTTACAAAAACCACTATGAATTAAGAAATTACTTAGCCTTTCATACCAAGCTCGAGGAGCTTGTTTCAGTCCATATAAAGCTTTCTTCAGTCTGAATACAGAGTCTGGTTTCTTCGAATCTTCAAAACCAGGAGGTTGTTCTACGTAGACTTCTTCTTGAATAAATCCATTCAGGAATGCACTTTTGACATCCATTTGAAACAACCTGAAATTCTTATAGCAAGCAAAAGCAAGTAATAATCTGATTGCTTCTAACCTTGCTACTGGAGCGTAAGTCTCATCATAGTCTATCCCTTCTTCTTGCGTGTATCCTTTAGCTACGAGTCTTGCTTTGTTTCTCGTTACTTTGCCTTTTTCATCAACTTTGTTCCTGAAAACCCATTTAGCTCCAACAACTGATTTACCTTTTGGTTTGGGAGTTAATTCCCATACGTCGTTAATACTAAATTGTATGAGCTCTTCTTGCATTGCTTCAATCCAGCTTTCATCAGCTAAAGCTTCTTCGATATTTTTGGGTTCTATTTCAAAAATAAGAGCAACAGCACTAGACTCTTCTCGCCTTTTGGATCTTGTTCGAATTCCCTCATTAATGTTTCCAATAATGAGTTATTCAGGATGACTGGACTTGTGCTTCCAGTTACTGTTCAGTCTGATAGATTGTTGATCTTCTTCTTGAGTAGATTCTTCATAAGTAGCTTGTTGTACTGATTTTGAATTAGCAACTGCTTCAGTGGAGTTAGATTTAGCAGTGTCTGGAGCAGATTCTGAGTCTTCAGTCTGTATCTGCTGAACTTGTGGAGAGTCTTGAAATTTGACATTCATTGATTCTTCCACAGTCTGAGTCTTTTTGTTGAACACTCTAAAGGCTTTGCTTGTTGTAGAGTATCCAAGAAAGAATCATTCATCTGATTTTTCTTCAAACTTACCAACACGATCATTTGCATTCTTTAGAATAAAACATTTGCAACCAAATATTTGAAAATAAGAAACTATTGGTTTCTTCCCTTTAAAAATTTCATAAGGAGTTTTCTCAAGAATTGGTCTTAAAAACACTCGGTTTATAATATAGCAAGCAGTTGAAACAGCTTCTGCCCAAAACCTTGAAGAAACTTGATTTCCAATTAAAAGTGTTCTTGCCATTTCTTGTAAAGACCTATTCTTCCTTTCCACAACCCCATTCTGTTCTGGTGTATATGGAGAAGAAAATTTATGTTGAAAACCAAATTCATCACATAAATTAGCAAAGTCTTGATTTTCAAACTCACCTCCATGGTCTGTACGAATGCTTGTAATAGTGTGACCTTTCTCATTCTGCACCTTTTTAGCAAATTTTGAAAAGAGAGAGAAAGTCTCTGACTTACTTGTAGAAAGTAGACCCAAGTAAATCGTGAATAGTCATCCACTATTACCAGACAGAACCTTTTACCACCAATGCTTTTCGTTCTGGTAGGTCCAAACAAATCCATGTGCAAAAGCTGCAATACATGATTAGTGGAAACTCTATTTATTGATCTGTAAGAATTTCTAACCTGTTTACCCAGTACGCATGGTGTACATAGATCAGACTTTGAATAATTCAGATTAGGCAATCCTCGAACAAGTTTCTTTGTTGAGATCTTGTTGATTTGCTTCATGTTGATATGGCCTAGCTTTTTGTGCCACATATTTGCTTCATCTTGCACTGATATTAAGCACTGTGATCTTTCTTGATTCACATCCAGAAGATAGATATTTCCATGTCTTCGACCAGTAAAGGATTGAGTAAGGTCTTTACTGATTCCAGAGCACGTTTCTTCCTGAAAGTTGATCTTGAAACCAGAATCACACAACTGACTTATGCTAAGCAAGTTGTAATTTAATCCTTCAACTAATGAAACATTATTGATAGACAAACTTCCAATCTTCACTATTCCTCAACCAGTAATCTTCCCTCTGTTGTTACCACCAAAGGAAACTTTTCCTCCGTCTATCTGGATAAGTTTTATGAAGCAACTTGAGTCTCCTGTCATATATCTTGAGCAGCCACTATCAAGATACCATTTTATCTTCTTTTTGATAGTAACCTCGAGTTCGCTGTCTGAGTCTGTGTCTGAATCAAGGTCTGAGTCTGAGTCTGATTTTTCCATTAAACAAATATTGGCATAATCATTGTCACTATCTTCACATTCAGTATCACTCCAAGTCTCTGCCTTGAGTGCCTTCCTGTTTTTCTCAGTCTTCCCTTTTCTCTTCTTTAACAGAGGACAGTTAGGTCTGATGTGTCCCTTTTTCTTGCATTCAAAGCAAGTCACTTCTTTATTCGTATCATCTTCCTCTGTTGACCTGTTTTGAAACCTTTGAGAATTTTGTTTCTTCCAATTGAATTTCCTTCCTTTTCTGTTCAGCTTTCTGAATCTCTTTATCATTAGTGCCAGTTCTTCATCATCTAGGTCTTCTTCAGAGTCTGTAACATCAGAATAGTCATTAGACTTTAAGGCAATAGATTTCTTACCTTTTGAGTCTTCCTCTTCGTTGGTCTGTTCTACTTCATAGGATTGAAGAGTTCCAACCAATTCATCTACAGAAAGTGGAGCAATCCTCTGTGTCTCTCTTATTGAGGTTTTTATATAATTCCAATCTTTTGAGAGTCCACGAAGAAGTTTGTTGACTTTCATATGTCCTGAGATTGGATGTCCCTGATATTCAAGACCATTCACAATTTCAGTAAAGCGACTAAACATGTCAGTAATTGATTCTCCTGATCTCATCTTAAAGACTTCATATTGTCCCAAGAGAATGTTGATCATTGTTTCTTTCACACGACCAGTTCCTTCATAGGTAATGTGAAGCCTGTCCCATACTTCTTTTGCTATATCACAAGAAGATATTCTATTATATTCAGTAGGGGATAAAAAGCACAATATAAGGAGTAAATAGCTTTGGCGTCGAGAGTCTGTCTCTTGGTGATTTCTTCTTGAGTCAAAAGAGTAGGAACATTAGGTTCTTTTCCTCTCTCTGAGTCTGATGCAGCATCAGGAATGATTCCTTTATCAACCACTTCCCATTCCAAAGGATCTTTCGATCTTAGGAATGCCTTCATCTTATTTTTCCATATGTTGTAATCCTTTCCATCAAAGTATGGAGGTCTGGTATTGCTTTGACCTTCAACCAACCCTGTAGGCAGCATACTAGCCATAGATCTTTTACTTAGAAGTATAGACACTTCTTATAAACAAGTACACAAGCTCTGATACCAATTGTTAGAACTAGTATTAGCACCTAGAGGGGGGTGAATAGGTATTTAAAGCGATTTTAACAATTCAAATCAATTGAGATATAAATAATTTAAAATCAACGATTGCAGCAAATGAAAGCAGTTAACAATATAAAGGATTAGGGATAGAAAACCAAGACTCCAGATTTATAGTGGTTCGGCTTAGATCAAGCCTACGTCCACTCTCCCGCACGGACAGCCCTTCTGGCTGGATTTCACTAAGAATCAAAAAGAGTGATTACAGTCTCACGCTCTTGAGTCCACAGTGTAGATTACTCTACTACACTTCCTCAAGGTCTACAATATGATCTCTCTTTTGATTACATGTAACGCTCAAAGAATGATATCGCAAAATAGTAAAGGAGATTTCAGACTTTGGAATTCTTCTATCCGCACGCTTCAACAACTAGAGCATCTCTCTTATATACTTCTTCATGCCTTCAATACCGTCGGCACCTTCCAAAGAAGTTCTTCCAATCAACCCGTTGGACAGAATCAATTAGAGAGATCTCGAGCTCTTTAAGGTAAGTGTTCATAGCCCATCAATCCTGCTCGCCCATACAATCAGGATCTCGGTTTCCATAAGTAGATCCTTCCAAATATAAGTTGCGAAGTCGTCAAAGAATCTAAACATATTCCATATAAAACTTAGATCGTTTAGAGCTGAATCCAGTAGAAAGATATCCATTAGTCGTTAGAATAAAGATCGTATAAGATCAGAATAAACGTCGTCCTGGAAACTGTCCATGTGAGTAGACTTTGAAATATAAGTCTTTAGTCTTGCTAGCTTCAGACTTTAATCTTCAGACTTTGACCTTTAGACTTTGTTCTTCAGACTTTGTCAAAAGAGTCTGTAAGTCTTCAGACTAGACTGATAAACCTGTTTTGTCAACTTCAAAATACCTTAAGGGATTTCATCCAACATAAAAAACTCGATCTTCTAGAGCTTCATAGAGCCCGAATATCCTCTTTGGATTTTCGTGTATGTGTGGATGCACTGTGTAACTTTAGGATCCCTATGTTTGATTTTATCACAATTATAATTGCAAGCTTGAGCTTGACTCAATATGAGATTTGAGTAGCTCGAGCTCAACTCAAGATCAAAAAAGTTGATTTGATCGAGTAATATATCATCGAATTGAGGCTGAGCTACGTGCTCACGAGTAACTTGACTTAGTTTATGGTGACTAACACAAGAATCTTGGGGATGATTATCATCTTGCTTAGGCAATATTTTCTTCCACCCTCAGCGGAGAGAACTTTCTTCAATCAAGCTTCGTATTGGCGGTTTACAAAGATGGACGTTTTGACGAAGTTCGCACGTAGGAAAGCCCAGTTTGTAGTGAGGTCTTTTCTCATAGGACTAATTCGAAGATTGCTTCAGATATGATCCAATTAACTAAAAGGAGAAGGAAAAGACCCAAACCTAAGCACATTGGTGGGCTGGTCGTTGTCTTTCCCCATAAATCTTCGTGTATGATAAGGTTGGACACGACAATTCACGTACGGAGAAGGACGTTCGGTACGAAGGTAGGCACGAATCATGAAATGACATGAATTATGGTAAATATTATTGAGGAAGATGTGGAGAGTCCCAGTCCAATTGGGATCCCCTGCCTAACTACATCCTCGTTTGGAGGCCTTTATCCCCTACTTAGTTATTCTCGCGTGCCCTTGGGCCCTTCATCGTGACATCGAATTATATCTTTACTTTTGAAACTCGCATGATTAGGACAATTTAGGAAAAATGTATTTGTAACGCCGCGTCAGAGTTGCACAAAAGCTTTTAGCTTTTATTTGAATTTTCTAATGGTGAAAATAAGCGAGGGAAGACAAATAGAGGCCCAGAAAGATTTGAAGTTAAGATCTCTTAGTCTGATACGATATGAGATTTTGTAGGACTTTTGTCAATTATATTAAAATTTTGAACTATTGGACAAAAAGGTGGTTTAACATCTAACTATTCTAAAACATAGAACTTGATGTTAGGCTACATGATTCATTAATTGAATACACGTGCATGGTATGTTGCAACTCAGCCTTACACCAAGACCGATGACCCACAAATTAACCACAAGTGATCTTACTAATTAAGAAGACGGTATTGTTACTTATAATTAATGACGGTGCAATTATGTCCATATATTTGTTGCACAAGTTCATGGCAACCAGTTAATCTTGTGAAAGAATTTAAATATAAACTTTATAAGATACACACCTTTAATTACTTCTATTGGATAAATTCTCTTAAGATATTTTGAAGTTGACAAAACATTTTCCTCAGTCTAGTCTAAAGACTTGCAGACTCTACTGGCAAAGTCTGAAGATCAAAGTCTGACGCTAACAAGACTCAAGTTTCAAAGTCTACTCTCATGGATAGTTTCCAGACAAACAAGATAAAAACTTCTATTCTGATCCAATATGGTTTTTACTCCAACGGCTAGGGAATATCTTTCTACTGGATTCAGCACTACAAGATCTTATATTCGTATTCGAATAAATATAGATTCTCTAAGATTCGCAACTTATATTTGGAAGCTTCTACTTATGGAAACCAAGATCCTGATTGTATGGGCGAGCAGGATTGATGGGCTATCAACACTTACCTTAAGGAGCTCGAGATCTCTCTAAATTGATTCTGTCCAACGGGTTGATTGGAAGAACTTCTTTGGAAGGTGCCAACGGTAATGAAGGCATGACGAAGTATATAAGAGAGACACTCAAGTTGTTGAAGGGTGCCGGATAGAAGAATTCCAAAGTCTGAATCTCCTTCGTTATTTTGTGATCTTATTCTTCGAGCAATATATGTAATCAAAAGAGAGATCATAGTGTGGTGAGACCTTGAGGAAGTGTAGTAGAGCTTCTACACTGTGGACTCAAGAGCGTGAGACTGTAAACACTTTTTTTGATTCTTAGTGAAATCCAGCCAGAAGGGCTATCCGTGCGGGAGAGTGGACGTAGGCTTGGTCTAAGCCGAACCACTATAAATATGGAGTCTTGATTCTCTATCCCTAATATTTTTATCTTTCATTACTTTCATTTGCAGCGATTGTTGTTTTTAATGCATTAATCTCTTATTCGGATTAAACTGTTAAAATTGCTTTAGTCACCTATTCACCCCCCTCTAGGTGCTAATTCTAGTCCTAACAATTATCAGAGCTTGTGTACTCGTTTATAAGAAGTGTCTTTACTTCTGAGTAAAAGATCTATGGCTAGTATGTTGCCTACAGGGTTGGTTGAAGGTCAAAGCAATACCAGACCTCCATACTTTGATGGAAAAGACTACAGCATATGGAAAAACAAGATGAAAACATTCCTAAGATCGAAAGATCCTTTGGAGTGGAAAGTGGTAGATAAAGGAATCATTCATGCTGCTGCATCAGAATCAGAGAGAGGAAAAGAAGTTGCTGATCCTATTCAAATGACTCAAGAAGAAATAAACAAGAGACAGACTCTTGACGCTAAAGCCATTTACTTCTTATATTGTGTTTTATCCCCTACTGAGTATAACAAAATATCTTCTTGTGATACAGCAAAAGAAGTTTGGGATAGGCTTCACATTACCTATGAAAGGACTGATCGAGTTAAAGAAACAAGGATCAATATTCTTTTGGGACAATAAGAAGTCTATAAGATGAGATCAGGAGAATCAATAACTGACATGTTTAGTCGCTTTACTAAAATTGTGAATGGTCTTGAATATCAGGGACATCCAATCTCAGGACATATGAAGGTCAACAAACTCCTACGAGGACTCTCTAAAGACTGGAATTACATAAAAACCTCAATAAGAGAGACACAGAGGATTGCTCCACTCTCTGTAGACGAACTGGTTGGGACTCTTCAATCTTACGAAGTAGAGCACACCAACGAAGAGGAAGATTCAAAAGGTAAGAAATCTATTGCCTTAAAGTCTAATGACTATTCTGATGCTACAGACTCTGAAGAAGATCTAGATGATGAAGAACTGTCACTCATGATAAAGAGATTCAGAAGCTAAACAGAAAAGGAAGGAAATTCAATTGGAAGAAACAAAGCTCACAAAGGTTTCAAAACAAATCAACAGAGGAAGATGATTCTAATAAAGAAGTGACTTGCTTTGAATGCAAGAAAAAAGGGACACATCAGACCCAACTCTCCTCTGTTAAAAAAGAGAAAAGGAAAGACTGAGAAATACAGGAAGGCACTCAAAGTAGAGACTTGGAGTGATACTGAATGTGAAGAAAGTGATGACGATTATGCCAATATCTGTTTAATGGCAAAATCTGATTCAAACTCAGACCTTGATTCAGATACAGACTCAGATAGTGAACTCGAGGTTAGTAACCTAAAAATTCCTGTCAAGGTTTCTAAATATATTGATGAACTTTGTCTTAGTCTAAAAACTTCTCTTAAGAGGATCTCCGAATTAAAAAATGAGAATTCTACATTGAAGCAACAGGAAAAACTTTGGAAAGAAAAGTTTGAAAAGTTGAAAAATGACTTTGCTATTGTGAAAGAAAACTCAGACTCCATTTCAAAAGAAAATAATCTTTTGAAAAATGATATTACTAACATATCAAAAAGATTTTCAAATGGTTATGAAAAGTTGGATAAGATTCTTTCGATACAAAGACCCTACTTTGATAAGTTAGGTCTTTGTATGATTTCTGAAACTATTCCACTGATTGATTTCCCAAAAGTGAAGGAAATAATCAAACAGAGACCAGCCATAATTGTTTATAAAAATCATTTCCAGAAAGTTTTTGTAAAACCTGTTGGTAGAAATGCTTTGAAATGTTCCAAGTGTAAAAGCTCAGAACATTTTGAGAAAGAATGTCCTTTGGTTTGGAGACCTTAAAAGGAATTTGGCAAAGACTATTTATTACTCTAACACTTCTAGACCCAAGATAATATGGGTACCAAAGAAAGCTTGAATTTGTTTTAATTGCAGGTTACTATCAAAAGGAATATTAAATGGTATCTTGATAGTGGCTGCTCAAGACATATGACGGGAGATTCAAGTTGTTTCATAAAACTTGTTTAGATAGACGAAGGAAAAGTTTCTTTTGGTGGTAACAACAAAGGAATAATTAATGGTCGAGGAACAGTAAAGATTGGAAGTTTGTCAATCAAGAATGTCTCCTTAGTTGAAGGATTAAATTACAACTTGCTTAGCAGAAGCCAGTTGTGTGATACTGGCTTCAAGATCAATTTCCAGGAAGAAACGTGCTCTGGAATCAATAAAGACTTTACTCAATCTTTTACTGGACGAAGACATGGAAATATCTATCTTCTGGATGTGAATCATGAAAGATCACAGTGCTTAATTTCAGTACAAGATGAAGCTAATCTATGGCACAGAAAGCTAGGCCATACCAATATGAAGCAAATCACCAAGATCTCTTCCAAGAAACTTGTTCGAGGATTACCTATTCTCAATTACTCAAAGTCTGATCTATGCACACCATGCGTACTGGGTGAACATGTTAGAAAATCTTACAAACCAATAAGTAAAGTTTCCACTAATCGTGTACTACAGCTTCTGCATATGGATTTATTTGGACTTACCAGAACGCAAAGCATTGGTGGAAAAAGATTCTGTCTAGTAATAGTTGTGGCATCCTAGAATTTAAGGGCATGTCCTAAGGTGCCCTAGAGCTTTTTAAATAGGTAATGAATTTACCTATTTGGTTGTGCTTTAATTTTTAGTTCTCTCTTAAGGCCTTGTGCCTTGTTCCTTGTTTGTTTTTAATTTAAATTGAGCTATAAGATATTTATTAAAGATAAAATTTTGTGTTGCCATGCTTGTTATAGATTGTTTGCTATAGATTTAATATTATAGTATTTTAATTAGGTAAAATTAATTGTTAGTTTTAAGTTTAATTTAGAAAAGGGAGTGGATTGGGCCTTAGGCCCAATAGCATGGACTTAGGCCCATGGTTGGAGGGCCTAAGGGTGGGCCGTGTGGGCCAAGCCCATAAGGCCCAATGGGCCTTGTGTGGTGCCGTGCGAAGAGGAGGAGGGGGAGGGTTTGCATGCCCCTCCCCAAGTGTCCTAGTGTGTATGCCACTTGGCATACATGCTTAGGGTCTTCCTTGTGATGATTAGGGGAGAAGAAGAAAAGAGGAAAGAAAGGGAGAGGAAGAGAGAGAGAGTGCCGTGCGAAGGGAGAGGGAGAGAGAGAGAGTGTCGTGCAAGAGAGAAAGGAGAAGGAGGAAGGAGGAAGGAGGCTCGCGTGAGAGGAGGGGGAGAACCGCCGTCCGCCGCCGCACGCCGCTGTCCGCCGCCGTTCCCGTGGGTTTTTCTTGGCTAGAGGCAAGTTAGGATCCATCTCCTTTCCTTGCTTGTGTGTTTGCATGTTGGATTCTTGGTGGTTTAAGCTACGAAAATGGAGTGAGAATGCTTGGATGTTGAGAATGCATGTTGTTTTGGCATGAACCAGTGAAGTCAGAAACTTGTGAGGGCTTGCATGTGTGTTTGGAGTTCTATTTTGGCTTGGATCTCTTCATGAAAGTTGTAGCTAACATCTCGAACTATAACATACTGAAATGTCGTGAAAAATGATGGACATTTGAGGGGTCTAAACCTCATATTTCGGAGACCCTAGATCTGGAACTGTTTTTCTGACCTTGAGGTGAGTTCGTGGTTTGCATGTTGGTTTTTACTAAGAATCTCTCTTCGACTTCTTCATGAAACTTGTAGAGAACATCTTAAGTATGAACATACTCAAATGTGAAGCAAAAATAACAAGTTTAGGCTAGGTAACCAACCTGACCTTGAAGACCATGAAACTGGAGTTGCGATGTGGGTTACCAGAGACTTCGTGAGACCATTTGAAGGTCTTCCTTTGGTATTTTGGCTTAAGTCTCTTCACGAAAGTTGTAGAGGATCCTTAGGAGTATAACATATCCAAAAATCAGAGAGAACGAAGAAATGTAAGTAGGTCAAATCTGCATATTTCGGACATAGTGTTCTGTGTATTTCGGTGACTTAACCAGGAGCTTCGTGAGTCTGTAGAAAATTATCTAAAACGAATTTGACTTAGTTTCTTTCATGAAAAGTATAGTTTAATGTCTTAACTACATCCTGGTAAAATTTTATAATTTTCTGAGGTCATATTTGTATTTTAATTGACTTACCAAGAAACTTGTGCGTTCTGCCCTTATCCGAAAACGTGCATTGAAATTGTGGAAAAGTGGTTTACTATGTGGAAATTGTTTGCCATGTGTTTTCTGCATTTTTTTCCATTCTATTATATTTGGATATTATATGCCTTAATTTCATGATTTTAGGATTTATGTGATTATTTAATTAATTTCAATTTGGAATAAATTGGATTATTTATAATTCAAAATGCATGTGGTAAGTAAAAATCCCACAAGGATTTAATCTATATTAGCAATTGCACCTATTGTATGTATGTGTAGATGCTTAATTTATGCATGCACAAGTACTAAGGTAATCCTGTTTTGTCATGACATCATGTGCATGATAAATTGAAAAGTAATTGGCAATGTGATCTATGGTAATGGTTGGAGGGGGGAAGCGTTGGCCGGAATGTATAGAGAGATACATGGCCGGATACCCTGGGAGTGTCAGGATGCCTGGAATGAGATGGGTGCCGGAAGCCTCGGAGGTCTTTGCCCGAGGGGATACCTCGTGATGCCAGTTGGGATGCGAGATGCCTGGAGCGTTGGGGGTGCCGGATGTCCGGTGGCCATGGTTGGCATAATTCCGGAGGTTTTTCTCGTGAGACCCGAGTGAGGGTGCGAGTGTATAATATTGGATGGATGATCCCGAGGAAGGAAGATGTGATGATCAATTGGGATTTTCAAAGTGGAAATTGATATGGCATGATGTGGCATGATGATGACATGCATGTGTGGCATGATATTATGATAATGACATGCATGTATGATATGATATAGTGATGATGCATATACATGATATGATATGGTGATGATGTATGCATGATATGACATGGTGATGACATGTGTATACATGATATGACATGAAAATACGATGATATGTATGAATTATATGATATGATGATGTATGTTGGCATGTGCCTGGCTTTGAGGTAAGTATATTGGATTGCATGTGTGGTATGCATGATGTAATTGTTTATATTGTTTAAATGCATTGATTGGTGTTTGGATTCCTTTACTTGTTGAGTGCTTGTACTCACCCCTTCGGGGACCTAACATTTCAGATTAGTGCGATGCCTCTCCCTGTTGTTACACGGGGAGTGTTCTACGGCCTACCATCTGATGTGGAGGTCAAAGTGTCCGAGATAGATTGTCCCACTCTGCCGGGACTGACCTTTTTGCGTGTTCGCGCGATCGTATCGTATGACGTGGGCTTATCTGGAGGCCCAGTCATCCAGGAGTACATCTCTGTCCACATCCGCCGCAACGGTGTGATGATGGGGATGCTGCCACCTCCACCGCCCGACGCACCGGGTTGGGTGTGACGGCCTGCACACGTGGAGTGGGGGTTAGCAACTTTTTGGATGGCCGCCACTAGTAAATCGAAGGGAGATCGTTACACGTCGCATTTTAGGGTCGTGTGTCTCTTTTTGAGGAGTGAAGGCCGAGCATAGATGAGTCTTGGCCTATCCTTTTTGTACCGACCCGTGTAGCCCTTCGTAATTATAAGTGTAAATAAAAGTGGTTCGGCCTCGTGCTTTCATTAAATCAAAGATAGTCGGTGTGTATTGTGTTGGCATGAGGGAAGCGAAGTGTTGGTGAGAACTGCCTCTTAATTTCCGCTGAGCTGCGCAAAATCCTTAAAACCTTTTTAAAGGAAAAGAAAAGAAAAATTTTACGCCTAAGCGTTGGCTTGAATCTTTCTTTTATCGTTGTATAATTTGTTTCAGTTTTGGTTTCTTTCGCTTGCGGTTTCATTTATGTGGCGACCCGCCCCGGGTGTTGGGGGTGCCACAATAGTTGATGATTATTCACGATTTACATGGGTCTACTTTCTTTCAAGTAAGTCTGAGACTTTCTCTCTCTTTTCAAAGTTTGCTAAGAAAGTGCAGAATGAGAAATGTCACACTATCTCAAGCATTCGTACAGATCATGGAGGTGAGTTTGAAAATCAAGACTTTACTAAATTCTGTGATGAATCTAGTTTTCAGCACAAATTCTCCTCTCCATACACACCAGAACAAAATGGGGTTGTGGAAAGGAAGAATAGGTCTTTACAAAAAATGGCAAGAACTCTTTTAATTGGATGTAATATTTCTTCAGGGTTTTGGGCTGAAGCTGTTTCAACTGCTTGCTATATTATAAACATAGTGTTTTTAAGGCCAATTCTTGAGAAAACTCCTTATGAAATTTTTAAAGAAAAAAACCAGTAGTTTTTTATTTTCAAGTATTTTGTTGTAAATGTTTTATTCTGAAGAATGCAAATGATCGTGTTGGTAAGTTTGAAGAAAAATCAGATGAAAGATTATTTCTTGGTTACTCAACTGCAAGCAAAGCCTATAGAGTATTCAACAAGAAGACTCAGACTGTGGAAGAATCAATGAACGTCAAATTTCAAGACTCTCCACAAATTTAGCCAATTCAGACTGAAGAATCAGAATATGTTCCAGACTCTGCTAGATCTACCTCCATTGAAGCAGTTAAAAATTCAGAATCAGTACAACAAGTTACTGATGAAGAATCAACTGAAGAAAAAGATCAACAATCTATTAGACTGTCCAGTAACTGGAAGCACAAGTCTAGTCATCCTGAAGAACTCATTATTGGAAACATTAATGAGAGAATTCGAACAAGATCCAAAAGGCAAGAAGAGTCTAGTGCTGTTGCACTTATTTCTGAAATAGAACCCAAAAATATTGAAGAAGCCTTAGCTGATGAAAGCTGGATTGAAGAAATGCAAGAAGAGCTCAGACAATTCAGTATTAACGATGTATGAGAATTGACTCCTAAACCAAAAGGTAAATCTGTTATTGGAGCTAAATGGGTTTTCAGGAACAAAGTCGATGAAAAAGGCAAAGTAACAAGAAACAAAGCAAGACTCGTGGCTAAAGGATACACGCAAGAAGAAGGAATAGACTATGATGAGACTTATGCTCCAGTAGCAAGGTTAGAAGCAATTATATTACTACTTGCTTTTGCTTGTTATAAGAATTTCAAGTTATTTCAAATGGATGTCAAAAGCGCATTCCTGAATGGATTTATTCAAGAAGAAGTCTATGTGGAACAACCTCCTGGATTTGAAGACTCAAAGAAACCAGACTCAGTGTTCAGACTGAAGAAAGCTTTATATGGTTTAAAACAAGCTCCTCGAACTTGGTATGAAAGGCTAAGTAATTTCTTAATTCAAAATGGCTTCTCTAAAGGAAAGGTAGACACTACTTTGTTTATTAAAAAGGAAGGCAAAAGTTTTCTACTTGTTCATATTTATGTTGATGACATTATATTCGGATCATCTAATGAGACTTTGTGCAAGAAATTTTCTAAGTCTATACAGGATGAATTCGAGATGAGCATGATGGGTGAACTATCCTTTTTCCTTGGTCTATAAGTGAAACAACTAAATGAATGAATCTTTATTCATCAAGAAAAATATGCAAAAGAACTTGTTAAAAAGTTCGGTCTGGAGAATTGCAAAAAGACTGACATACCTCTGTCAAGTTCTTTGAAGATAGACAAAGATGAAGCAGGGAAGAAAATCAACCAAAAGTTATACAGGAGTATCATTGACGCAGATCTTGCAGGTTGTAAAGTTAAAAGAAAAAGCACATCAGGTACTTGTCAATTACTTGGAAACAGGGCAGTATCTTGGTTTTCAAGAAAGCAAAGTACTGTGGCTCTTTCAACAGCTGAAGCAGAATACGTAGCCCTTGGGAGTTGCTGTTCTTAAATACTGTGGATAAAACAACAACTACGAGACCTTGGTATTAAAGACTCTTGCACAGAGATCAAATGTGACAATACCAGCACAATCAATCTTACAAAGAATCCTATCCTACATTCAAGAGCAAAACATATTGAGACTCGACATCATTTTATAAGAGATCATGTTCAGAACAAAGAAATCTCGATGCAATTTATTGACTCAAAGAATCAACTGGCAGACATTTTCACAAAGCCACTTGAGAAAAGCTTATTTGAGTCTATTCACTCAAGACTCAATATTTTATCTCTTGAAGACTGTTGAAGCTCAGACTCAGAATCCAAAGTCTGACAGAGTATCAAACTCAAAGTTGTAGACTTGGAATACCAATCGACACGACTGTAAGTTCATTTATTTACTTAAACTGTTATCTCGAAAGGGTAAGTTTGTCTGTTTATATATATAATCGTGTTTATTAAGGTGGTTAATCTTAAAAAGGGTGGTTATCGATTTGTTTAAGGCAGTTATTTTTTTTAAAATGAATTTTTTCCGCGACGCTTTAGTTACCTCAATTCAATTACCTTTTATACTCCTTATCCTTCTCCTTTTTACTTTACCCAGAAACCCTAGTTCAAAAGCTTTTCACTCTCTGGAATTTCTCTCCTTAATTTCTACTTCTCAAGTTTTTTACTTTCTTGCGACACAAGTGTGAAAGTTCCATCCAGGAAAGCGACAATGTCTTTCCAAAGGAAATCCTCAAGAATAGCGAACATGGGACCACAGGGCTCTAGTGAGGGGCCTACGCATTTTGATCTCACAGAAAAAAAAGTGACTTTCCAAGAGAACAGACGCACCAACAATCTCAACAGCGCACCTCCTCAACTAGATCTCATGTTCGTCATCCTCAACATGCAGAGGAAATCCTTGAAGATGTTGAACCTGTAAGATCCCTTAAGCCTGCATTTGTTTATAGGCTCTATTTTGCATTGAAGGAAGGAGGTTCTGCAATGACCTTCATTGATGAATTTTTGAAAGAAAAATGTTATAAAAATGAGACACACTTTCTCACTGTGATGGAGCGATCGGGCGTCGTTCCTGTTGGAACGGCAGCAAAAGCTTTTGCGAACTTTCCAAGTGACCCTCGATTTGGTGGTGTAAATCAACCTGAGGGAAAGGATGATGATGATAAAATGTTTGTCCATTTTAAACCTTGGATGGGTGTGGCTGCAAATCTTCGAGGAAAGAATGATGAATTTGTTAGGACTAGAATTAGCACCTAGAGGGGGGTGAATAGGTGATTAAAGCAATTTTAACAATTTAATCCGAATGAGAGATTAATGAATTAAACCAACAATCGCTGCAAATGAAAGTAATGAAAGATAAAAGGATTAGGGATAGAGAATTAAGACTCCAGATTTATAGTGGTTCGGCTTAGACCAAGCCTACGTCCACTCTCCCGCACAGACAGCCCTTCTGGCTGGATTTCACTAAGAATAAAAAAGAGTGATTACAGTCTCACGCTCTTGAGTCTACAGTGTAGAAGCTCTACTACACTTCCTCAAGGTCTCACCACAATATGATCTCTCTTTTGATTACATATAACGCTCGAAGAATAAGATCGCAAAATAGAAAATGAGATTCAGACTTTGGAATTCTTCTATCCGGCACCCTTCAACAACTGGAGCATCTCTCTTATATACTTCTTCATGCCTTCAATACCGTTGGCACCTTCCAAAGAAGTTCTCCAATCAACCCGTTGACAGAATCAATTAGAGAGATCTCGAGCTCTTTAAGGTAAGTGTTGATAGCCCATCAATCATGCTCGCCCATACAATCAGGATCTTGGTTTCCATAAGTAGATCCTTCCAAATATAAGTTGCGAAATCTTTAGAGAATCTATACATATTCGAATACGAAAGTAAGATCTTCTAGTGCTGAATCTAGTAGAAAGATATTCTCTAGCCGTTAGAATAAAGACCATATAAGATCAAAATAAAAGTTGGTCTAGAGACTGTCCATGAGAGTAGACTTTGAAACATGAGTCTTGCTAGCTTCAGACTTTGATCTTCAGACTTTATTAGTAGAGTCTGTAAGTCTTCAGACTAGACTGAGGAAAATGTTTTGTCAACTTCAAAATACCTGAAGAGAATTTATCCAACAATCTCCCCATTTTTTATGGTGACAAAACTTTTCTGCAGATTTGAATATTATTGCCCTGCAATACAACTTTTAAGCAAGCATTGATATCTCATAAAAGATTAGAATAAAAATAGTAGAAGTTATCCTGTACACAGATGTCCTGTACACAGACTTACCTTGTACACAGATTTGCATTCACAGAAACCTCATTAGTCATGTGCAGACATTACTATCTTTATCTAATTTAATAGCTTAAAGTAATGCAATAATGAGCACACATTCAAAAACTCAAGATAAAGTCAAAATATCAATCACAATCATAACAAATCAAAAATGTTTAAAAATGAAGATTTTGTTTTGGTTTGAGGATAGAGTCTTGAAATTGAAATGTGCTTGAAATCTAAAATCTGAAATCTGCAAAGTCTTCTCCCCCTTTTTGTCAGCATTAAAAAATCAAGGAGCACGAGGAATGAGAACAAGTTGAAAGTCCTCCATAGACTTGACAGTTTCTTCTAGCTTCCTCAAATCTTCCTGTAGTTGGGTAAGAGCAGTGCCTTTTGCAATATCCTGAATCTGACGCTGAACCTCTTTAAGCTGATCATGCATGGTGATGAACATTGCATGATTTTCATTCTGCAAAGTCTGAAATTCATACCCCATAGCATAGATTTGGCCTTTGAGCTCCAAGATGATGTCAAGCAACCTTCCAAAATTTCCTGAATTGTCAGTCTGTGTGCTTGCGTCAACTCGGTCTGATGGTGGAGTCAAGCCAGTATGAATATCAGTAAGGAGTTCAGTATGTGGAGATGATGTCTCTCCCTCAGGAAACTGAGCAGCATAAACATCTTCTGCATCAGGAGGTGATCGACTAACACCTGTTTGTATATCTTCTTCTATAAAAGTCAGTAGAAGAGGAGTATGTTCTCTGTGGGTATCTCCCCCTGTTTCAATGTCTTCTGGAGGAGAAAAGTACTCTTCTTTCTGAGGAGTTTCCTCAGTGATAGGTTGTTGTTGATCCTCTTTTTCTGCTGGAGAATCTGTTTTTGCCGATTTGTCCCATTGTTTTGCTTTTTCTTCTTCCTCTTTTTCTTCCTCTTTCTCTTCTTCTTTCTCTTCGTCTTTCTCGTCTTCTTTCTCTTCTTCTTTTTCTGCAAAATGTTGTTCTGGAACAGCTGAAACAGGTTCAGAAATTTGAGAAACAAGAGCAGAGATGGGTAGAGCATCCTCATCATCTTCATCTTCCAAGATGATTGCCCTTCTCCTCTTGATAGGACTAGTCACTTTTTCCTTTCCTTTTCTTTTGGCCGCAGAAGAGTCTGGTCTGAACTTGATAGGAGTCTTCTCCTTGAACTGCTCCAGCTTCTTACTGAGTTCTTTCAGACGCATCTTTGTTATCATCCTCAGTCCGATGACCATTTTATCAATAGTCTTCACAGAGAGAATGTGAGGAGGCTGAATGTTCAGGTGTCTGAAAAGACGAGTGATGAGAGCAGCATAAGGGAGTTTTCCATTGTCCTTTGCCATGGACCTGTACATGTGAAACATGATAGTGTGCGGCAGAGAGAAATTAACACCAATCTTGATTGCATACATCAACTTAGCCTCTGAGATGGATACATCTATCTTGGATGTTGATTTCGATCTAAGACAGTTGATCACTATCTTATGAAGTAGAGTGTTTGTTGCATTCATCCTGGAGTAAGAGAGACGACCTTCAGCAATTCGGTCTCTCGCAAGTTCTAGAGTGGCATGACTTACAGACACACCAATTGATTGGAAAGCACCTCTTTCCACACCAATTACGTCTGCCAGAATGTCCTTATCAACAACATATTCTCTATCTCTCACACTGAAAGAAAAGCTATTCGAATCAAGGAAACTGAGATTGGAATAGAAGTATGCTGTTAATTCAGAATGAGCCATATCACAGTCAGTACAGAATTTATGAAGTTGAAGTTTCTCAAACTTCTCTCTCAGATTGATGCTTAATAGGTCCAGAAAATCAAAATCCATCGTCCGTAAATTCATCATCGCACGCTTCAACAGTTTTTCATACATCTTCCTGTGTCTGTCTGATCGAAACAGTTCATCCTTCTTCCCTCAAAGGTTTGCAGCCACACCCATCCAAGGTTTAAAATGTATGAACATTTTCTCATCATCATCCTTTCCCTCTGGTTGATTTACACTACTAAACCTAGGGTCACTGGGAAAGTTTGCAAAGGCTTTTGCAGCCGTTCCAGCAGGAACAATCCCTGATCTTTCCATGACGGTGAGAAAATGAGTCTCATTTGAGTAACCTTTTTCTTTCAGAAATTCATCAATGAAGATCATGGCAGAACCTCCTTCCTTCAATGCAGAGTAAAGCCTATAAACAAAAACAGGCTTGAGTGTTCTTACAGGTTCAATATCTTCAAGAACTGCTTCTGCATCTTGAGGGCGACGAACATGAGGTCTGGTTGAGGAAGTACGATGTTGAGATCGTTGAGTAGTCTGTTCAGTTGGAAAGTCACTTTCTTCGGTGAGATCGAAGTGCGTAGGCCCCTCACCAGATCCCTGTGGTCCCCTGTTTGATATCCTTGATGATTTCCTTTGGTAAGACATTGTTGCTTTCTTGGAGAAACTTTCACACTTGTGTCGCAAGAAAGTTAAAAGCTTTGAGACGTAGAAATTTGGGAGAGAAAAAATATAGAGAAGTGAAAAGCTTTTGATCTAGGGTTTCTGGGTAAAGTGAAAAAACGAAGGAGAAGGAGTATATAAAATATGACTGATACGAGGTAATTCAAGCGTCGCAAATTTTTGGAAATATTAATAATTTCCTTTTGAAAATAAAATAACTGCCTTAATAAATCGATAACCACCCCTTTTTAAAATATAACTGCCTTAATAAGCTCGATTAGAGATAAACATGCAATCTTACCTTTTCGAAATGATAGTTTAAGTAAATGAACTTACTGTCGTGTTGATTGGTATTTTCAGTCTTCAACCTTTTGAGTCTGATACTCTGTCAGACTTTAGATTCTGAGTCTGAGCTTCAACATTCTTCAAGAGATAAAATATTGAGTCTTGAGTGAATAGACTCAAACAAGTTTTTCTCAAGAGGCTTTGTGAAGATGTCTGCCAGTTGATTCTTTGAGTCTATGAATTGTATCAAGACTTCTTTGTTCTGAACGTGATCTCTTATAAAATGCTGTCGAATCTCAATGTGTTTTGCTCTTGAATGTAGGATAGGATTCTTTGTAAGATTGATTGCGCTGGTATTGTCACATTTTATCTTTGTGCAAGAGTCTTCAATGCCAAAGTCTTGTAGTTGTTGTTTTATCCACAGTATTTGAGAACAGAAACTTCCAAGGGCTACGTATTCTGCTTCAGCTGTTGAAAGAGCCACAATACTTTGTTTTCTTGAAAACCAAGATACTACCATGTTTCCAAGCAATTGACAAGTACCTGAAGTGCTTTTTCTTTCAACTTTACAACCTTCAAGATCTGCCTCTGAATAGCCAAGAAGTGTAAAGTCTCCTTCTTTGGGATACCATAGACCGATCTTAGCAGTAGTAGCAACATATTTAATAATACGTTTAGCAGCACTTAGATGAGATTTCCTTAGGATCAGATTGAAACCTAGCGCATATGCAAACACTAAATAATATGTCAGGTCTGGATGCAGCAAGATAAAGAAGTGAACCAATGATACTCCTGTATAACTTTTGGTTGATTTTCTTCCCTGCTTCATCTTTGTCTATCTTCAAGGAACTTGACATTGGTATGTCAGTCTTTTTGCAATTTTCCAGACCGAACTTTTTAACAAGTTCTTTTGCATATTTCTCTTGATGAATGAATATTCTTTCCTTTAGTTGTTTCATTTGTAGACCAAGAAAAAAGGATAGTTCACCCATCATGCTCATCTCGTATTCATCCTGCATAGACTTAGAAAATTTCTTGCACAAAGTCTCATTAGATGATCCGAATATAATGTCATCAACATAAATCTGAACAAGTAGAAAACTTTTACCTTCATTTTTAATAAACAAGGTAGTATCTACCTTCCCTTTAGAAAAGCCATTATGAATTAAGAAATTACTTAGCCTTTCATACCAAGCTCGAGGAGCTTGTTTCAATCCATATAAAGCTTTCTTCAGTCTAAACACTGAGTCTGGTTTCTTTGAGTTTTCAAATCCAGGAGGTTGTTCCACGTAGACTTCTTCTTGAATAAATCCATTCAGGAATGCGCTTTTGACATCCATTTGAAATAACCTGAAATTCTTATAGCAAGCAAAAACAAGTAGTAATCTGATTGCTTCTAACCTTGCTACTGGAGCATAGGTCTCATCATAGTCTATCCCTTCTTCTTGCGTGTATCCTTTAGCCCGAGTCTTGCTTTGTTTCTCGTTACTTTGCCTTTTTCATCAACTTTGTTCCTGAAAACCCATTTAGCTCCAACAACTGATTTACCTTTTGGTTTAGGAGTCAATTCCCATACGTCGTTAATACTGAATTATCTGAGCTCTTCTTGCATTGCTTCAATCCAGCTTTCATCAGCTAAAGCTTCTTCAATATTTTTGGGTTCTATTTCAGAAATAAGAGCAACAACACTAGACTCTTCTCGCCTTTTGGATATTGTTCGAATTTCCTCATTAATGTTTCCAATAATGAGTTCTTCAGGATGACTAGACTTGTGCTTCCAGTTACTAGTCAGTCTGATAGATTGTTGATCTTCTTCTTGAGTAGATTCTTCATCAGTAGCTTGTTGTACTGATTCTGAATTAGTAACTGCTTCAATGGAGGTAGATCTAGCAGTGTCTAGAATAGATTCTGAATCTTCAGTCTGAATTTGCTGAATTTGTGGAGAGTCTTGAAATTTGACATTCATTGATTCTGAGTCTTCTTATTGAATACTCTAAAGGCTTTGGTTGTAGTTGAGTAACCAAGAAAGAATCATTCATCTGATTTCTCTTCAAACTTACCACCACGATCATTTGCATTCTTTAGAATAAAACATTTGCAACCAAATACTTGAAAATAAGAAATATTGGTTTCTTTCATTTAAAAATTTCATAAGGGGTTTTCTCAAGAATTGGCCTTAAAAACACTCCGTTTATAATATAGCAAGCAGTTGAGACAGCTTCAGCCCAAAACCTTGAAGAAATTTGATTTCCAATTAAAAGAGTTCTTGACATTTCTTGTAAAGACTTATTCTTCCTTTCCACAACCCCATTATGTTCTGGTGTATATGGAGAGGAGAATTTGTGCTGAAAACCAAATTCATCACAAAATTTAGTAAAGTCTTGATTTTCAAACTCACCTCCATGGTCTGTACGAATGCTTGAGATAGTGTGACATTTCTCATTATGCACTTTCTTAGCAAACTTTGAAAAGAGAGAGAAAGTCTCTGACTTACTTGAAAGAAAGTAGACCCAAGTAAATCGTGAGTAATCATCCACAATTACTAGACAGAACCTTTTTCCATCAATGCTTTGCGTTCTGGTAGGTCCAAACAAATCCATATGCAGAAGCTGCATTACATGATTAGTGGAAACTTTATTTATTGATTTGTAAGAGTTTCTAACTTGTTTACCCAGTACGCATGGTGTACATAGATCAGACTTTGAGTAATTGAGAATAGGCAATCCTCAAATAAGTTTCTTAGTAGAGATCTTGTTGATTTGCTTCATATTGTTATGGCCTAGCTTTTTGTGCCATAGATTAGCTTCATCTTGTACTGAAATTAAGCACTATGATCTTTCTTGATTCACATCCAGAAGATAGATATTTCCATGTCTTCGTCCAGTAAAAGATTGAGTAAGGTCTTTACTGATTCCAGAGCACGTTTCTTCCTGGAAGTTGATCTTGAAACCAGTATCACACAACTGACTTATGCTAAGCAAGTTGTAATTTAACCCTTCAACTAAGGAAACATTATTGATTGACAAACTTCCAATCTTTATTGTTCCTCGACCAGTAATTCTTCCTTTGTTGTTACCACCAAAGGAGACTTTTCCTCCGTCTATCTAGACAAGTTTTATGAAGCAACTTGAGTCTCCTGTCATATGTCTTGAGAAGCCACTATCAAGATACCATTTAATTTTCCTTTTGATAGTAACCTGCAATTAACATGAATTCAAGCTCTCTTTGGTACCCATATCATCTTGGGTCCAGAAGTGTTAGAACAATAGACAGTCTTAGCCCAGCTCTTTTTAACAGGTCTCCAAATTAAAGGACATTCTTTCTCAAAATGTTCTAAGCTTTTACACTTGGAACATCTCAAAGCATTTCTGTCAACAGGTTTTACAAAAACTTTCTGGAAATGATTCTTATAAACAATTCTGGCTGGTCTCTGTTTGATTCTTTATTTTACCTTTGGGAAATCAATTAGTGGAATAGTTTCAGAAGTCATACCAAGACCTAACTTATCAAAGTATGGTCTTTGTATTGAAAGAATCTTATCCAACTTTTCAGAACCATTTGAAAATCTTTTTGATATGTTAGTGATATCATTTTTCAAAAGATTATTTTCATTTGAAATAACGTCTGAGTTTTCTTTCAGAACAACAAAGTCTTTTTTCCAATTTTTCAAACTTTTCTTTCAAAAGTTTATCCTGTTGCTTCAATGTAGAATTTTCCCTTTTTAATTCGGAGATCCTCTTGAGAGAGGTTTTCAGACTAAGACAAAGTTCATCAATATATTTAGAAACATTGATAGGAATTTTCAGGTTACCAACCTCGAGTTCACTGTCTGAGTCTGTGTCTGAATCAAGGTCTGAGTCTGAATCAAGGTCTGAGTCTGAATCTGATTTTGTCATTAAACAGATATTGGCATAATCATCATCACTTTCTTCACATTCAGTATCACTCCAAGTCTCTGCTTTGAGTGCCTTCCTGTATTTCTCAGTCTTTCCTTTTCTCTGATTTAACAGAGGACAGTTGGGTCTGATGTGTCTCTTTTTCTTGCATTCAAAGCAAGTCACTTCTTTGTTAGAATCATCTTCCTCCGTTGACTTGTTTTGAAACCATTGAGAGCTTTGTTTCTTCCAATTGAATTTCCTTCCTTTTCTGTTCAACTTTCTGAATCTCTTTATCATGAGTGCCAGTTCTTCATCATCTAGATCTTCTTCAGAGTCTGTAGCATCAGAATAGTCATTAGACTTTAAGGCAATAGATTTCTTACCTTTTGAATCTTCCTCTTCGTTGGTCTGTTCCACTTCATAAGATTGAAGAGTTCTAACTAATTCGTCTACAGAGAGTGGAGCAATCCTCTGCGTCTCTCTTATTGAGGTTTTTATGTAATTCCAGTCTTTAGAGAGTCCTCGAAGGAGTTTGTTGACATTCATATGTCCTGAGATTGGATGTCCCTTATATTCAAGACCATTCACAATTTCAGTAAAGCGATTAAACATGTCAGTTATTGATTCTCCTGATCTCATCTTAAAGACTTCATATTGTCCCAAAAGAATATTGATCCTCGTTTCTTTCACACGATCAGTTCCTTCATAGGTAATGTGAAGCCTATCCCAGACTTCTTTTGCTGTATCACAATAAGATATTCTATTATACTCAGTAGGGGATAAAGCACAATATAAGGAGTAAATAGCTTTGGCGTCAAGAGTCTGTCTCTTGGTGAATTCTTCTTGAGTTAGTAGAGTGGGATTAGCAGTTTCTTTTCCTCTCTCTGATTCTGATGCAGCAGCAGGAATGATTCATTTATCAACCACTTCCCATTCCAAAGGATCTTTTGATCTTAGGAATGCATTCATCTTATTTTTCCATATGCTGTAGTCTTTTCCATCAAAGTATGGAGGTATGGTATTGCTTTGACCTTCAACCAACCATGTAGGCAACATACTAGCCAGAGATCTTTTACTCAGAAGTAAAGACACTTCTTATAAGCAAGTACACAAGCTCTGATACCAATTGTTAGGACTAGAATTAGCACCTAGAGGGGGGTGAATAGGTGATTAAAGCAATTTTAACAATTTAATCCGAATGAGAGATTAATGAATTAAACCAACAATCGCTGCAAATGAAAGTAATGAAAGATAAAAGGATTAGGGATAGAGCATCAAGACTCCAGATTTATAGTAGTTCGGCTTAGACCAAGCCTTCGTCCACTCTCCCGCACGGACAACCCTTCTGGCTAGATTTCACTAAGAATAAAAAAGAGTGATTACAGTCTCACGCTCTTGAGTCCACAGTGTAGAAGCTCTACTACACTTCCTCAAGGTCTCACCACAATATGATCTCTCTTTTGATTACATATAACGCTCGAAGAATAAGATCGCAAAATAGAAAATGAGATTCGGACTTTGGAATTCTTCTATCCGGCACCCTTCAACAACTGGAGCATCTCTCTTATATACTTCTTCATGCCTTCAATACCGTTGGCACCTTCCAAAGAAGTTCTTCCAATCAACCCGTTGGACATAATCAATTAGAGAGATCTCGAGCTCTTTAAGGTAAGTGTTGATAGCCCATCAATCCTGCTCGCCCATACAATCAGGATCTTGGTTTCCATAAGTAGATCCTTCCAAATATAAGTTGCGAAATCTTTAGAGAATCTATACATATTCGAATACGAAAGTAAGATCTTCTAGTGCTGAATCCAGTAGAAAGATATTCTCTAGCCGTTAGAATAAAGACCATATAAGATCAAAATAAAAGTTGGTCTGGAGACTGTCCATGAGAGTAGACTTTGAAACATGAGTCTTGCTAGCTTCAGACTTTGATCTTCAGACTTTGTTAGTAGAGTCTGTAAGTCTTCAGACTAGACTGAGGAAAATGTTTTGTCAACTTCAAAATACCTGAAGAGAATTTATCCAACAGAATTGTTTCGTTCAGAGGAACAAATGAAAGTGTTTGAGAAACTGCTGAAGAGTGGGGTGATGAATCCACGAACTGTGGATTTTGATTTTTTGGATCTATTGAGCATCAATCTGAGAGAAGTTTGAGAAACTTCAACTTCATAAGTTCTGTACTAAGTGTGAGGTGGCTTATTCCGAATTAACAGCCTATTTTTATTCCAACCTCAGTTTTCTTGATGCCAATAGCTTTTCTTTCAGTGTGAGAGATAGAGAATACGTGGTTGACACGGACATTCTGGCAGATGTAATTGGTGTGGAAAGATTAGATTTTCAATCAATTTCTGTGTCTGTGAGTCATGCAACTCTGGAACTTGCGAGAGACATAATTGGTGAAGGTCGTCTCTCCTACTCCAGGATGAATGCTACAAACACTTTGCTTCACAAGATAGTGATCAACTGTCTAGACCGAAATCAACTTCAAAGACAGATGTGTCCATCTCAGAAGCCAAATTGATGTATGCAATCAAGATCGGTCTTAACTTCTCTCTGTCACACACTATCATGTTACACATGTACAGGTCTATGGCAAAGGACAAGGGAAAGCTCCTTTATGCTGCTCTCATCACTCGTCTTTTCAGACATTTGAACATTCAGCCTCCCCACATTCTCTCTATGAAGACTATTGATCAAATGGTCATCGGACTGAGGATGATTACAAAGATGCGTCTAAAAGAACTCAGCAAGAAGCTGGAGCGGTTCAAGGATGTTGACACCTAAAATTTTGGGATTTGATTTTGCTAAATTAAAAAAAAAAAAAACAATCACATGGCATATAGGTTTAGGAAAATTTTATTTTTGTTATATTTTGTTAAGATTTTTCATAGATTTAGGTAATATACATTGAAAGATGCATTTTTCGTGAAAAAGGGAATTTTTTCTATCAAATATGCAAAAAATATTACACGGGTTGAAACGACATATTCAATGGAATTTTACGTGAGCAAAATTGGCAATGAAATATACCACAAGGATACATTTTTTTGGTGTATAAAAGGGTCACGTATGGTAAAGAAAAGAGGGGGGCTTCTTTGTTCGGATTTTTGGGGGCACTTTAGTTTTCTTTGAGGAATCAAAAGAGAAAAGAACAAAAGTCAAACAAGGAGGAGAGGAGTTGGATCTCGTCCGTGCGTGCGTGAAAGAAAAAGCAAAAGAGCAGAAGAGAGAGAAACACAAAAGAGGGGGTGATTGGACTCTACTGTTCATCTTCTTCCCCAAAGAGGAAGAAAGCTTCCTGCCTTGCGCCAAGCTCCATCCCGCGTCCGGTGCTCCTCAGCCTCGCTCCGCCCGCTTCGCCGAGCTGTCCCTGAGCCCGAGCCGCGCCACCACACCTCTGCCGAAGCCCCGAGGTCCGTCCCGACGCACAGCCCACGACCCGCGCCGATCGCTCGCCTGCAAGTCATCCCCGGACGAGCCCCTGCTCCGCACTGACGCTGCCCCGCTTCGCCCACCGCCGCTGCAGCCCGCTCCGCCCGTCCGAAGCTTGGAGCCGATGTGCCTCCGCTCGTCTGACGCCTGAAACCAGCCGCGCCGGAGCCCCAATCGCGTCGCCCCGAGCGACGCCCAGCTCCGCCTCGCGCCGCTCCGCCTCAGCCATCCCACGGACCTTCCGCCGAAGCGCCCGCATCGCCGAGCTGCCTCCGGCGCATCTCCGTCCGAGCCGCACCATCACGCCTCCGCCTGCTGCCTCCGAGTGACCGGCCCGACGCCTTAACCGTGAAGCCAGCAGCCACACCCCACGGCGAACCCAAACGCCGGTCTGCTCTGCCGACGGTCCGCCCGGTGCCTAGCCGCCCTCGTTGGAGCTCCGACGCCGGTGATTCCCCTTGCTGCGCCAAGGAACATGCTGCCCCTTATCTTCCTTAGGTAGTTTTTCTTTGATTTTTTATTTTAGGTTATTTTACTTTACTTTTAGTTAATTTTATCATTAGTGTTTAAAGTGAATTTTGTGAGGTGAGTTTTAGTTATAATTGTTATAGGCATTATCCATAGGAATTGTCCCTAAAGTTATTGTAATTACTTAATTTGACCCGTAAGACGTCGGGTCATTTTTTTAATTATGATAATTTTTGGGGTTTGTCTATGATATATTAACTGTTGAATTAATCTAATTATTAATTTGATCCGTAAGATTTTGGATTAGATTTTTAATTATTTTGATTTCTTGTCATGATGTTCAGGGTTAAAATATTCATTAATTTGACCCGTGAGATAACGGGTTATTTTTTCGTTTATTTTGATCCTTTATTTGTTTGAATGTCTTGCTTGTTAGATTTAATGTTTGTTTAAGATTATCACTAAGAAAAATCAAAAAGATATTTGGATTAGGATTTCAATTGATTCTAGAATATTTCTGGTTATTTTGCATATCTAGAATAAGGATTTTATTTCGAATTTAGAAAACACAAAAAAAATGCATTCATTTAGGTTGTTAGTTTTTTTATTTGAATTGCACGTTCAGTTATGTGTTAGTTTTAATTTCGAATTTCATAAAGAAAAACAAAAAATATCATTGTGCATATTCGGTCAGAATTGCATGTTTCATCTTTAATTTAGATCATCTTTAGGATATATTGCATTTTAAAAATAGGAACATCAAATGCACGTCATTTAGTTTATTTAAGTTCATTTAATTAGAACTTTCATGTCATTAGATTAAGTCATTCAATAAATGTCACGTGACATATAGCTCGCATATTAAATTGCATTTTGCATGTCATTTTAGTTGAGATAATTTTGTATGTCATTGCATCGCATTGCATGTTATTATAATTAGATCATTTAGATTGCATTTAATTATTGCATTTCTTCATGTCATATAATTTAGGTCATGCCGTCATGTCATATTAGGTTATTAGCATGCATCGCATGATTTTCATTAAAAAAAAGTGAAAACAAAAAATTGAAATTGCGTGTTAATTAGAAATCATATCTAGGATTGTCTATATGATTTTTTGATCTAACAACACAGATGCTTTCGTTGCTTTAAGCTATGTCCTGCATTATTTTATTCATTTTCTCGGGTGTTAAATTGGTTGTTTGTGCACTCGCATGATCGCCTCACACGTTAGGAAAATGAATTAAAATCAGATCAAGCTGCCTGCAAAACATTTTTTTGAAAATTAAAAAAGAAATGGTACCGAAAGGGCACTAGGATAGTCTAGTGTAATCAAGTCCCCGTACCCTTAGTCTCTGGTTCGTAGGAGTAAGATAATCCTCCCATTATTTTACTTAGGTGTCTAATCGACCTACCCCAAATTGATTAGTGGCGACTCCTAGATAATAATATTTTGCATGTTAAAATCCTAAGTCGCGATTTGGTATGGGCTTGGGAGAGCCCGAGCTAAGCTTAAAGGCTTAGTAGTCCATCAACCTAGTTTTAGGCGGTTAACCCCGAAAAATTGGGTCGCGACAGCTTGGCGACTCCACTGGGGAGTTGTTATCAGTTTGAAATTCTTAGTGGACTTAGGCCGATTTTCCTTTTTAAAAAATATTTTTGTTTGGCAGCAAGGATCCCAAGTACGTCCCTAACATTTTTAAGGTGTTAAATGTTTTTGCAGATTGGGAGGTATAAGGGGAAGTGTTTGCTAACCCCTGTTTTGTAGGGAGGTGTAGGAATGAATGGTTTACTTGCACATATGAAGTGTTGCTTGCATTTAAACTGTTGTGCATGCTTTATTGTTTTAAGACTACACTATTCGCACACACAACCTGCGGTCCGACTTGGGCTGCGATAGGATTTCTAGGATGGTGTTGAGAAGTATACTTCCTCCAAAGCGAGACTGCTATGTAGAGGTTGAGCTTCTCTTCCCCGAAATTTTTTCATGGTGTCGAAATGTGTTTTGTCCATATCCGCGAGACTGCGTGACTATTGGACATTCCATTCGACTGAGCCCGGAGTTAAGGGGACCTGAAGTTAATGTGAGACTGCAACAATCAGATCACCCTCTTAGCTCCACTTTGCTAAGCCTTTTAGATAGAAATCGAGCCTCACGTCTTATGCGATGTGTCTATGTGATTGTCATCTATTTTCGGTGAAAGTAAGTTGTCTAAATTTTTGCAATTTACTTACTTTATTGTAATTTTTGTCGGCCCATGACATTAGGTTTCGTCGTTAGTTTTGTTTTATATGCAATGGGGAAAACCGACGTGCAATTCATTTCCACTCCCAAAAAAGAGCTCAAGATGTGGTTGGACCATCTAGATCAAGATGGCCAGAGATATGTGAAAGCTAGGATCCCCCGACTTCTCCCATTGCTAGAGATCAACGTCCACTCTGGTGTGATACAAGCGCTCCCTCATTTCTGGTGTCCACAGACTTCCACCTTCATATTTGGTGAGTTCGAGCTGACTCCAACACTTGAAGAATATAGTGTTGCCATTGGAATGCCTTTGGAAAAGGAACTCGTTAGACCGCCTATCGGCATAGATTCTATTTCTGAATTATCACAGTTTTTAGAAATTGAAACCGAAAGAGTAAGGAAGGTTGTCAAAGCCAATTGTTTGGCATGCCCTTTCTCATTTTTGGAAGAGTGTTTTGCAAATCAACCAATGATTTCAAAAGCTAGGATCTTCATATTAGCATTTTTCGGACTAATCGTTTTTCCTTATCGAAGAAATGCTATTAATCCTTCAATTTCATATGTGGTTAATCGTGTTTGCAATGGTTTAAATTATGTTAATATGGTTTTAGCTGAAACATTTTTGTCATTAAACCGTTTCAAACAAAATGAGGAAAAGACCATGCGTGACCTCCCTGAACTTTTGCAAATATGGTTTTTCTCACACATAAAAGGTTTTGGGCACCTTATGAAACAACTTAAGATTGATGATTTAAGGCATCCCATACAAAAATTTGCAGTCTTGGAACGTTTTTCTCCGAATAAACAATATGCCCGTTGGGTTAATTTTTTGAGAAATCCTAGGCCCAAGGCATTCCTATGGCATACTAAATGGCTTCATGTTGAGGAGGCCCGTTTCTCTCACAAGTATGATGGGCCAATTCCGTTGCTGTGCCTTTCTGGTGCTACCTCCTATTACCCATATCGGGTGGCCCGTCAGTACAGAGCTCTTCAAGAAGTTCCTCCACTCCTCAAGACAGAGTTATTCCAAGTCCGTTTTGTTCGTACGGACTATGATTATTTCAACGAGGTCCAGATGATCATTGCTGCATGGAGCGAATGCCATCTAGAAAAGATTATGGTGCCCAAGAGACTGAAAGGCAAGGAGGAAATCCACCATGCTTCGACATTCTACATCTAACAACATTGGATTCCTGATGCCTTACGCCCGGTGGTCCCTGATGTGACTGAGAAGCCTAATCAACAAGCACAAATTGAGCATCTTAAGCGGAAAGTGGAAATGCTTGAAGCTGAAAATAAGAAGCTTCGAAAGACGTTGGGATCCCGAAAGCATATAAAATGAAATGTTTTAGTTCAATGTTTAGAGGATTGAATTTCAATTTTTAGTTCATTGTTAGGAAGTTTGACTTCATATTTCAAGTGAATTTTGAATAAAATCAGGCGATTAGACCATTTGTCATGGGCCATTTTCCTATCTTGTCACTAGTTCTTACATTATCTTATTTTCATTAGGTGACAACGGATCCTCCACGTTCGCCCATTATTACGCGATTAAGAGCTAGAATGGCCGACCAATCAGAAATGCGTGATCGTATGTCTGCTGTGGAAACTCAACTCCAACAAGTGCTCGCCTTTCTACAGCTTGTGACGGATCAACTCCGGTTCCTCCAAGTAAATCCTACAACTGCACATGGTCTTCCTCAAATAACTATCCCAAAGCAAACAAACAAGGTTGACGATGATATGCCTGAGTTGGACGATGACTCGATCCTTGTTAGAAAGACCAAGCTCGACAGCATTCCAAAGACTGATCATGATGAACGCTTCTCAAAGCTGGAGGAAAAATTGAAACAACTGCAAGAGTCACAGAATTCACTCCCGTTCGACTTATCGGTGTACGAGAAAGTCAACATGCCAAAGAAATTCAAGATGCCGGATTTTGAGAAGTATGATGGTACTTCCTGCCCAAAAGCTCATTTGCAGATGTATCACGTGCGTATGGCCCAATATGTCAAGAACGAGCCCCTCATGATCCAATCGTTCCATGCGAGTTTGACTGGACCTGCACTAAACTGGTATGTCATGAAAAATGTGAACCTTCTCGACACCTGGAATGAAGCGACCGACGCATTTCTTAAGCAATACAAGTTCAACATGGATATTGCACCTTCTCGAGAAGATCTTGAGAGGATGGAGAAAAAGAGGAACGAGTCGTTCAAAGAGTATGCCGTGAGATGGCGAAATCTGGCAGCTCAAATTACTCCCGAGCCTACTGATAAGGAGTTGATGAAGTTGTTTGTCAAAACTCTCCCATCCGAGTTCCGTAACCCGATGGCCAGCACGTATGTGGAAAACTTCAATCAGCTTATTCCCGTGGGAGAACAACTCGAAGTAGGGATAAGGGAAGGATGGTTTGCTGAACCATCTAGTAAAAGATTCACTGCCAAGAAGGAGAAGGGAGCGGCTGCGGATGTGAATGTGGCTTATAGCCAAGAGAATGTCAAACGTGCCCCGGCTATCCAAATGAATCCGAGACAACCCCAAACTGCTGGCCGTCAACCATTTAATAGGAGACAATTCTCTCCTCTCCCTTGGTCTCCATCCCAAGTGCTGACGATCCTCCGAAAGAAAGGTTTGCTTACTAGTGAACCAAAGCGTCCTAACCGTGAAAGCAATCGCAGCTACGACCCGACAAAGAAATGTGACTACCATAGCGGAGAACTGGGGCATTCAACTGATGAGTGTTTCACCCTTAAGCACAAGATCCAAAACCTCTTAGACACGAAAATCTTTTCGTTTCAAACTGCTCAGCCGAATGTCCAGAAAAATCCACTACCCGAGCACGAGGGTACGGTGAATGCTATCCTCGAACCTGAAGTTGGTCGAATCGAAGACTCGAAGGTGCACGTGGCAGATGCTTACAACGGACTGGTGAGAGCTGGATATTATCCAGGTCAAGAAAATGTTCCCCTATCGCTGATGAAGGAAAGAATTGCCCAAATGGTGGATGACGGCATTATCGTATATGCTGACCGTAACTGCGTAGTTTCCACTATTTCACACATCATCATCGATTGGGAAGAGGAGCAGGCTGTGCTCAATACTGATAAGGAAGAAGTTGATCCTTCGCTTGCGGATATGCCTCCACTAGAAGATGCATCTGATGAGGAGATTGTGATTGAGATACCTCAACCATATGAGTATGTCAACAACAAAGCAGTGCCTTGGTCTTATGACTTAGATGTCGACCTTGTTACAAGGTCTGGTCGAACCTATGGTCAAGCCAGTGCTCAAACTACGAAGCCAGTCACCGATGAGGAGGCTAAGGAATTTCTGGCTGTGATTAAAGCAAGTGAGTATAACGTGGTTGATCAATTGAGAAAGATGCCTGCTCAGATCTCTTTGCTCGAACTTCTCCAAACATCCTCTGTGCATCAAAAATCACTAATGAAGGTGTTGAGTGAAATTCATGTGCCAGAGACAGTTGAGGCGGACAAATTGGAAGAATTTGTGGGATCAGTCCTTCTTAAGGATTTGATTACATTTTCTGATGAAGAATTCCCTCTTGAAGGCCGGGGTCATAACAAAGCACTCTACATATCCGTTAAACACAAGTCTTCTCACGTGTCTCGAGTGCTCCTTGATAATGGGTCCGCTCTGAACATATGTCCCTTAGCCACTCTGCACTCAAGATAGACCTGTCAAGGATACATGCTGCGATGACCTCAGTACGAGCTTTTGATGGCACAAAGAAAGAGGTACTCGGAGAAATCCGTCTCGACATACAGATAGGGCCAGTCGTCTTCAACACTCCCTTTCAAGTGTTGGACATCCCTACCGCGTTCAATTTCCTGCTGGGCCGTCCATGGATACACACTGCTGGAGCAGTACCTTCAAGTCTACATCAAGCTGTGAAATTTGTGATCAAAATGAAGCTGGTTACCGTATACGGTGAGGAAGACCACCGGATCTATCATGAGACAGCTATCCCCTATGTAGAGCCAGATTCCGAGCTCGAATCAAGTTACCACTCATTTGAGTTGGTATCCACCATACATGCTTCTCGAGGTTCATCACCGCCCATTCCTGAAGTTTCAGATGCTGCCCTCATTGTAGGAAGAGTAATGGACGGAAATGGTTTTGTTCCTGGCAATGGTCTTGGAAGAAATGGTCAAGGCATTCGAAGCGCCATTGAAGCCCCTCAGAGGTCCCGTGCTGCTGGTTTAGGGTACCATAGAAGAGGTAGAGAAAGTTCAAGAGGACAAAGACAGGGAAGGCAGAACCGGCCACTTGGTCAAGGGCGAGGGAGGCAAAACTCGCTACCCCCGAGCATTCATGAGACATTCCCCGGTCCTCCCATATTGATGCAGGATGAAGCAGATATCCTAGGGCAGCCTAGTGGCAAATTTGATTACCTGGTGAAGTATTCGGCCCCTCCCAGCTACTATGTTGATCCTCGTGAGATAGTCCCAGATGGATGGGATGGCATGGATAATCTGACACCCTCGGAGACAGAAAAGTCTGGAGATGCATTGGAAGGAATCACTAGTCTCTTCGATGACGTCTTCATAGGGACCATTGATGAAGGACCTCCGGAGGAGATGGGCTCTGGCCCACGAGAGTAACTCATTTACTGCTTTCTCACATTCCCCTGCGCGGGAATTTTTATCGCTTTCTAGGGCTTGTTTTTTATTTCTTCTTTTTTCGCTTTATTTTAGGGCTTGAAAATTGCATTTCCATTCAATAAATGTAATTGATTGATGAATATCAATAAAATTACAAGTTTTATTTTGAGGGCATGATGAAGTACACCAAACTAGCCCGGTGATGATATCCAGCCGATAAAAGAAAAAGAAAATCCAAGGAGAATTCTGAGGCCTGGGCTTCATCATGCTTTCTCGTGTCAAAATATTTCAAAAAAATGTTTTTTGCCAAAATTCTTTTTAAAAGAAATAATAATTCAGATTACTCTGTTTGTTTTTCTAATTTATTCACTTCATGTTTCAGGAATAGTTTTGTGGCGTATAAAGGCATGGAAACGGTCCGATCCAATGCAATGAATGATGATACGGATAATCTCAAGGACTTGATTGAAGATTCCATTGAGGTGCAGCGAAGCTGGGAACAACATGAAAGAGTCAAGGCTCTCACATCCGAGCAGACTGTCACTATTAATTTAAGTGACGCCGAAGAAGCTAAAGAAGTTAAAATCGGGGCAAATCTCCCTAAAGATGAAGCCGAGCATCTAATTCAACTACTGAAGGAATATCAGGATATCTTTGCATGGACTTATGCTGACATGCCTGGTTTAGACCCATCGATTGTTGAGCATTGCTTGCCTACTAATCCGGATGTGCCACCTAAGAAGCAAAGACTTCGGAGAACTAAGCCCGAGCTCTCGAAGAAGATAGAGGAGGAGGTGATGAAGCTTCTAAAGGTGGGATTCATTGAAGTCTCACAATACCCTGAATGGGTGGCTAACATTGTGCCGGTAATGAAGAAGGATGGTCGAGTTCGAGTTTGTGTCGACTATCGAGATTTGAACAAGGCAAGCCCAAAAGACGATTTTCCGCTCCCTCACATTGATGTCCTCGTGGATAGTACCGCTGGATTCGAACTATTCTCCTTTATGGATGGGTTTTCCGGGTACAATCAGATAAGGATGAAAGGGGAAGACAAGGAGAAGACTGCATTTATCACCCCGTGGGGGACCTTTCATTACAAGGTCATGCCCTTCAGACTCAAGAATGCATGGGCAACTTACCAGCGAGCCATGGTAACACTATTCCATGATATGATGCATCAGGAGATTGAGGTCTATGTTGATGATATGATTGCAAAGACCTGGCCTGGAGGAAGTCATATGGAAACCTTGAAAAAGTTGTTTGAGCGACTTCGCGAATTCAAGCTTCGGCTAAATCCTGCTAAATGCGTATTTGGGGCAACATCTGGTAAATTACTTGGATTTATTGTAAGCAATAAGGGGATTGAGATCGACCCATCTAAGGTTAAGGCCATATGTGAGCTACAACCTCCATCAACGGTGAAAGAAGTTCGGAGTCTTTTGGGAAGGCTGAATTACATAGCCCGGTTCATTTCTCAACTATCTGAAACAGCAAAGCCATTCTTCAAACTCCTAAAGAAGAATGCACGAATCAACTGGGATGACGAGTGTCGAGAGGCGTTTGACAAGTTGAAGCAGTACTTGATGAATCCACCAGTTCTTGTCCCACCATCACCGAGGCATCCCTTGATTCTCTACCTTACCATCCATAGTGAATCATTGGGTGCAATGTTGGCTCAAGAAAGTCCTGTTGATAAAAAAGAATGAGCCATCTACTATCTTAGTAAGAAGTTCACTATATCAGAGTTTAAATATTCTGATGTTGAGAAGACTTGTGCCGCGTTGGTATGGGTATTGCATAGATTGCGACAATACACATTGCATTACTAGACATTTCTCGTGACAGAAAACGAACCCGTTAAGTACTTACTTAATCAACCAGCTTTGGTAGGTAAGTTGGCCAAATGGCAAATTTTGATTTCCGAATTTGATGTGCAATTCATGCCACAAAAGTCGGTTAAGGGTCGAGCGATCGCTGATCTATTGGCCGAGAATTCAGGCGTCTCTAACAACGAGGACAATTTCATTGATGACCGTGTCTTGAGTGTAAATGAAGACTCGTGGAGGATGTTTTTCGATGGAGCCGTTAACTTGTCTGGCTCTGGTACTGGGGCAGTTCTGATATCCCCAGATGGACAACACTATCCGGTAGCTGCAAAATTGATATTCCCATGCACCAACAATGTGGCCGAGTATGAAGCTTGCATCCTCGGACTTCAAGCCGCAATCGAGATGGGTGTGGCCAAGTTAATGGTATTCGGAGATTCAGCACTAATCATATTACAGACTGTAGGTGAGTGGAAGACAAAGGATGCCAAATTGCTCCCATACCACCGGTATCTAGAAAGTCTCGTGAAGCAATTCAAAGAAATTTCATTTGAATACCTACCGAGGTCTCACAATCAATTTGCTGATGCACTCGCAACTTTGTCATCTATGTTACAAGTTACTGACGGATTAGAAGTCGAGCCATTAAAAATAGAAGTTTTGCCAAAGCCGGCTTACTGTATGATCATAACTGAAGAACCTGATGGAAAACCATGGTATTACGATATCATGAACTACATTAAAAGGCAGGAATTTCCTGAAGGAAGCACTCATGCTGATAGGAAGTACGTCACGAAGATGGCCTCAAAGTTCTTCGTCAGTGGTGAGAATCTTTACAAGAGATCCTATGATTCAATCCTGTTGCGATGTTTGGAGGCAACAGAAGCTGCTCAAATCATGCAAGAAGTGCATGAAGGGATATGTGGCCCTCACATGAATGGGCACATGATGGCTAAAAAGATTATGAGATTAGGCTACTACTGGCTCACATTAGAAAGTGACTGCATTAAGCATGTACGAAGTTGTCATCGCTGCCAGATTCATGGTGATAAGATAAATGTTCCTCCAGCTGAGTTGCACCAGTTTTCTGAGCCATGGCCTTTCTCGATGTGGGGGATTGATGTGATTGGCCCAATCAATCCTAAGGCTTCAAATGGGCATCGATTCATTTTGGTGGCGATAGACTATTTTTCCAAGTGGATCGAAGCCACATCCTTTGTGAACGTCACCGCCCGCAATGTCGTGAAGTTTATCAAACGTGACATAATTGCTCGCTATGGCGTCCCTGAAGCAATTGTCACCGACAATGGGACGAACTTGAATAATAAACTCGTTGACACGTTGTTCAGTGAATTCAAGATCAAGCATTTGAATTCGTCCCCTTATCACCCCCAAATGAATGGGGCTGTTGAAGCGGCTAATAAGAACATTAAGAAGATCTTGGCTAAGACAGCCAAGAATTATCGAGATTGGCATGACCGGTTACCTTTTGCACTAATGGCATATCGGACATCGATCCGCACTTCTACCGGGGCAACCCCTTTTGCTTTGGTGTACGGCATGGAAGCAGTTCTACCCGTGGAGGTGGAGATTCCTTCCCTGAGAATTTTATCCCAAGTGGACTTATTTGAGGCCGAATGGATGCAGCAAAGACTTGAGCAGTTAAACTTGATAGAGGAAAAGAGACTGAAGGCTCTTTGTCATGGCCAAACTTATCAGCAAAGAGTTGCCAGATCCTTCAACCGAAAGGTACGACCAAGACATTTTGAAATAAATGATCTTGTTCTGAGAAAACTGTTGCCGATTTTTCCAGATCCTGGGGGCAAATTTGCTCCGAATTATGGCGGCCGATATGTGGTGAAGAAGGTACTTCCTGGAGGTGCTCTAATTTTGGCAGAAATGGATGGTCGTGAGTTTTCCACTCCAGTTAATTCTGATGCTGTCAAAAAGTACTACCCATAATAGAATTTCCCATGTCATGTCTTGAACTGCAAGTATTTCTATGATGAATAAAATGCCTCAATGAGTTGAATTATTCAAATTTGTCATAAATCTTGCATTTTTCTTCCTTGATGAATTGTGTGAGATAAATTGAATGTGTCAAATGGAATACCTTGGAATGATGAAAGGCGAGGCATGTTCCATACACTTTTCATACACAAATCCCCAGTGAGTTGTGTGAGAAATTCCATGTCTGCAAGGAAAAGGGCGATCTCGCAAAGGGTACGCCATCCAAGGTGATGAGAGGCAATTTTTTTTTCCTCTACTTGAAACACTACAGGTATATCCATCGTTTAGCCCTTTGAGCCCATACACATGAAAAGTTCTTTAAATTATCCCTGTCAATGATCATCCCACATTGGGATAGAGTTGGAACAAATGATAGGAATTTTCTTACTCACACTTGCATCAATCTTTGAGTATTGCTTTCACAGTGAAACTTATGTGTTAATTTAAGTGCCTTAGGACGACGAAGAGCAGTTCTTTCTCTATCCTATACACTTTGTCCATTGCATAGCCCACTTGAGCCTATGAATTCATTTCACGTTAAACCCAGTTGGTGATCATCCCCCACACTGGGGCAAAGCAAGAAAAGCAAACCACTCAAGTTGCATGGTTTACAATGCTGATAAAAGATGAAGGTTTTACAAGTCCAAAGAAAGTGAGTGCAAAAATGGGGCATGAAAAAGCAGTGTGCCTAGTAAAAGCAAGGCCAATGCCCAGAAAAGGCAAAAAAAAAAAAAAAAATCAAACTCTTGATATAATGAGTCGTATCCCCTACGGAGCGGTACTAAAAAAAGAAAAGAAAATCCTCAATGGTGGAGGAGAAAATTGGTGGAGATGTTAAGATGATCACCAACTTTGACCCCCTAAACACTTTTTGAGCCTAATGATCTTTTCGTTTCTCAACCCATGAACCAAGCCTACGTTACGTCCCTTACAAAGTCTCTTCAGATTAGGGCACTTGAATTAACGTAAAAGTTCATATGTTCGAAAGTATCACTCGAGGAAGTGTGAATAAGATGATTTCTGCCTCATTTCGCATGTTTCTTGACTTGTAAACCCAAAGATGATTGCAGAATATCATTCATTTTTTCAATAGCCTCGACTCAAAGAGTCTCCTTTGCTAAGTCGTTGACCAAGCTCACATTACGGTCCCTGTTAAAGACCTCTCAGATTGGTAAGGTCGTACCACTTGCGAGATTGCTCAAACCCTTGTTTGACATGATGATGGTGAGATAGAGTGACTGTCAAGATCCTGCATCAAAGGCCAGGATAAAGCAGCCCTTTTAAAAGAGGATGAGTGAAAAGTCCTTTTAGACTGAAGGATCCCTTTTGACACATCCATGATGTTCATGCGTTCAGATTGGAATCATCATTCGAAATCGTTCCTATCGAAATTAAGATGATGCGTGATTAATAGAAATTATTATGCATGAACCTTGCTTAAATTAACGCATGCGAATGCATGTTGTTTCTCGTATGATCATGTTTTGCAGGAGACATGTCCCCAAGAAGTAGAGATGTCACCAGGTAAGTATATCTCTATACCCCAAATACTTGTCGTTGCACAGGTATTCCCCTTTTGAATACACCGACACTCGATTGAGTTGTCCCAAAAGATTTTTCTCCAAGTTGCAACGCCGGGCGACCGAAGAATGGTTCGGGTCCTAGCCAAGCAAAATCTCCGTTTAGGCGACCGTAGAATGGTACGGGTCCTGAGAAAGCAGCTCCTTTCTGCCATACTAGGCGACCGTAGAATGGTACGGGTCCTGGGAAAGCAGTATTGTCACAAAGTCGTGTTACTATTCCAGGCGACCGTAGAATGGTACGGGTCCTGGACAGGTAATACCCACTACCTCGAATTACTCTATCCTCCTCGAAGGTAAGTTATTCCAAGTAGGTTCATCTATCATTTGCATTAGTATTTCCATGCATCATATAAATTGCATTAACAAATGGAATTCATGTTCCAACAAAAATCATTCATTGCATGAACATGACCAAAATTTAGGCCTCAATTTGTCTTTAAAGGCAACCTCTGCGAGCTCGCCTTCAAAGAGGGGCAGCTGTTGACACCTAAAATTTTGGGATTTGATTTTGCTAAATTAAAAAAAAAAATAAAACAATCACATGGCATATAGGTTTAGGAAAATTTTATTTTTGTTATATTTTGTTAAGATTTTTCATAGATTTAGGTAATATACATTGAAAGATGCATTTTTCGTGAAACATGGAATTTTTTCTATCAAATATGCAAAAAATATTACACGGGTTGAAACGACATATTCAATGGAATTTTACGTGAGCAAAATTGGCAATGAAATATACCACAAGGATACATTTTTTTGGTGTATAAAAGGGTCACGTACGGTAAAGAAAAGAGGGGGGCTTCTTTGTTCGGATTTTTGGGGGCACTTTAGTTTTCTTTGAGGAATCAAAAGAGAAAAGAACAAAAGTCAAAGAAGGAGGAGAGGAGTTGGATCTCGTCCGTGCGTGCGTGAAAGAAAAAGCAAAAGAGCAGAAGAGAGAGAAACACAAAAGGGGGGGTGATTGGACTCTACTGTTCATCTTCTTCCCCAAAGAGGAAGAAAGCTTCCTGCCTCACGCCAAGCTCCATCCCGCGCCCGGTGCTCCTCAGCCTCGCTCCACCCGCTTCGCCGAGCTGTCCCTGAGCCCGAGCCGCGCCACCACACCTTTGCCGAAGCCCCGAGTTCCGTCCCGACGCACAGCCCGCGACCCGCGCCGATCGCTCGCCTGCAAGTCATCCTCGGACGAGCCCCTGCTCCGCACTGACGCTGCCCCGCTTCGCCCACCGCCGCTGCAGCCCGCTTCGCCCGTCCGAAGCTTGGAGCCGCTGTGCCTCCGCTCGTCTGACGCCTGAAACCAGCCGCGCCGGAGCCCCAATCGCGTCGCCTCGAGCGACGCCCAGCTCCGCCTCAGCCATCCCACGGACCTTCCGCCGAAGCGCCCGCATCGCCGAGCTGCCTCCGGCGCATCTCCGTCCGAGCCGCGCCATCACGCCTCCGCCTGCTGCCTCCGAGTGACCGGCCCGACGCCTTAACCGCGAAGCCAACAGCCACACCCCACGGCGAACCCAAACGCCGGTCTGCTCTGCCGATGGTCCGCCCGGTGCCCAGCCGCCCTCGCTGGAGCTCCGACGCCGGTGATTCCCCTTGCTGCGCCAAGGAACATGCTGCCCCTTATCTTCCTTAGGTAGTTTTTCTTTGATTTTTTATTTTAGGTTATTTTACTTTACTTTTAGTTAATTTTATCATTAGTGTTTAAAGTGAATTTTGTGAGGTGAGTTTTAGTTATAATTGTTATAGGCATTATCCATAGGAATTGTCCCTAAAGTTATTGTAATTACTTAATTTGACCCGTAAGACGTCGGGTCATTTTTTTAATTATGATAATTTTTGGGGTTTGTCTATGGTATATTAACTGTTGAATTAATCTAATTATTAATTTGATCCGTAAGATTTCGGATTAGATTTTTAATTATTTTGATTTCTTGTCATGATGTTCAGGGTTAAAATATTCGTTAATTTGACCCGTGAGATAACGGGTTATTTTTTCGTTTATTTTGATCCTTTATTTGTTTGAATATCTTGCTTGTTAGATTTAATGTTTGTTTTAGATTATCACTAAGAAAAATCAAAAAGATATTTGGATTAGGATTTCAATTGATTCTAGAATATTTCTGGTTATTTTGCATATCTAGAATAAGGATTTTATTTCGAATTTAGAAAACACAAAAAAAATGCATTCATTTAGGTTGTTAGTTTTTTTATTTGAATTGCACGTTCAGTTATGTGTTAGTTTTAATTTCGAATTTCATAAAGAAAAACAAAAAATATCATTGTGCATATTAGGTCAGAATTGCATGTTTCATCTTTAATTTAGATCATCTTTAGGATAGATTGCATTTTAAAAATAGGAACATCAAATGCACGTCATTTAGTTTATTTAAGTTCATTTAATTAGAACTTTCATGTCATTAGATTAAGTCATTCAATAAATGTCACGTGACATATAGCTCGCATATTAAATTGCATTTTGCATGTCATTTTAGTTGAGATAATTTTGTATGTCATTGCATCGCATTGCATGTTATTATAATTAGATCATTTAGATTGCATTTAATTATTGCATTTCTTCATGTCATATAATTTAGGTCATGCCGTCATGTCATATTAGGTTATTAGCATGCATCGCATGATTTTCATTAAAAAAAAGTGAAAACAAAAAATTGAAATTGCGTGTTAATTAGAAATCATATCTAGGATTGTCTATATGATTTTTTGATCTAACAACACAGATGCTTTCGTTGCTTTAAGCTATGTCCTGCATTATTTTATTCGTTTTCTCGGGTGTTAAATTGGTTGTTTGTGCACTCGCATGATCGCCTCACACGTTAGGAAAATGAATTAAAATCATATCAAGCTGCCTGCAAAACATTTTTTTGAAAATTAAAAAAAGAAATGGTACCGAAAGGGCACTAGGATAGTCTAGTGTAATCAAGTCCCCGTACCCTTAGTCTCTGGTTCGTAGGAGTAAGATAATCCTCCCGTTATTTTACTTAGGTGTCTAATCGACCTACCCCAAATTGATTAGTGGCGACTCCTAGATAATAATCTTTTGCATGTTAAAATCCTAAGTCGCGATTTGGTATGGGCTTGGGAGAGCCCGAGCTAAGCTTAAAGGCTTAGTAGTCCATCAACCTAGTTTTAGGCGGTTAACCCCGAAAAATTGGGTCGCGACAAAGGAGAAAACCCCTGTTAAGACTAGACCGGACTCTTCTGCTGCCAAGAGGAAAGGAAATGGACCTGTGACTGGTCCTATCAAGAAGAGGCGAGCAATCATCTTGGAGGATGAAGATGATGAGGATGGTTTGCCTATCTCTGCCCTTGTTTCTCAGTATCCTGCACCTGTTTCAGCTGTTCCAGAACAACAATTTGCAGAGGAAACTAAGAAAGGAAACCAAGAAAAGGAATCCTTACAGGAAGAAGAAGAGGAAGAACCAGCAAAGACAGACTCTCAGCATCAACCGGCAGACTCACAAGCCAAAGCAGATTCTCCAGCAGAAAATGAGGATCAACAACATCTTGCCACTGAGAAAACTCCTCAGAAAGAAGAGTACTTCTCCCCTCCAGAAGACATTGAAACAGGGGGAGATGTCCAAAGAGAAAGTACTCCTCTTCTCTTGACGTTTACCAGTGCAAGTAGATCACCACCTGATGCAGAAGATGTTCATGCTACTCATTTTCCTGAGGGAGAGGCATCATCTCCAAACATTGATCTCCCTATTGATATTCACACTGGCTTAACTCCACCATCAGACCGAGTTGATGCAAGCACACAAACTGACAATTCAAGAGATTTCGGAAGGTTGTTTGACATCATTTTGGAGCTCAAAGGCCAAATATATGTTATGGGGTGTGAATTTCATACTCTTTAGAATGAGAATCATGCTATGTTCATCTCCTTGCATGATCAGCTTAAAGATGTTCAACGCCAGGTTCAGGCCACTGCAAAAGGCACTACTCTCGCTCAACTATAGGAAGATTTGAGGAAGCTGGAAGGAATTGTCAAGTCTATGGAGGACTTTCAACTTGTTCGCATTCCTTGTGCTCCTTGATTTTCTTACTTTTTAATGCTGACAAAAAGGGGGAGAAGACTTTGCAAGCAGATTTTCACTCTATTCTCATTCCAAACCCAAACCTTCACTTTTAAACATATTTTTGGTTTTAATAGTTTGTTATGTTTGTGATTGACATTTTGAATTTATCTTGAGTTTTTGAATGTTTGCTTATTACTGCATTACTTTAAGCTATTAAATTAGATAAAGATAGTAATGTATGCACATGACTAATGAGGTTTCTGTGGATGCAAATCTGTGTACAGGATAAGTCTGTGTACATGACATCTGTGTACAAGACAACTTATACTATTCTTATTCTAATCTTTTATGAGATATCATTGCTAGCTTAAAAGTTGTATTGCAGGGCAATAGTATTCAAATCTGCAGGAAAGTTTTGTCACCATAAAAAATGGGGAGATTGTTGGATAAATTCTCTTCAGATATTTTGAAGTTGACAAAACATTTTCCTCAGTCTAGTCTAAAGACTTGCAGACTCTACTGGCAAAGTCTGAAGATCAAAGTCTGACGCTAACACGACTCAAGTTTCAAAGTCTACTCTCATGGACAGTTTCCAGACCAACAAGATAAAAACTTCTATTTTGATCCAATATGGTTTTTACTCCAACGGCTAGGGAATATCTTTCTACTGGATTCAGCACTACAAGATCTTATATTCGTATTCGAATAAATATAGATTCTCTAAGATTCGCAACTTATATTTGGAAGGTTCTACTTATGGAAACCAAGATCCTGATTGTATGGGCGAGCAGGATTTATGGGCTATCAACACTTACCTTAAAGAGCTCGAGATCTCTCTAAATTGATTATGTCCAACGGGTTGATTGGAAGAACTTCTTTAGAAGGTGCCAACGGTAATGAATGCATGAAGAAGTATATAAGAGAGACACTCAAGTTGTTGAAGGGTGCCGGATAGAAGAATTCCAAAGTCTGAATCTCCTTCGTTATTTTGTGATCTTATTCTTCGAGCAATATATGTAATCAAAAGAGAGATCATAGTGTGGTGAGACCTTGAGGAAGTGTAGTAGAGCTTCTACACTGTGGACTCAAGAGCGTGAGACTGTAAACACTCTTTTTGATTCTTAGTGAAATCCAGCCAGAACGGATGTCCGTGCGGGAGAGTGGACGTAGGCTTGGTCTAAGCCGAACCACTATAAATCTGAAGTCTTGATTCTCTATCCCTAATCTTTTTATCTTTCATTACTTTCATTTGCAGCGATTGTTGTTTTTAATGCATTAATCTCTTATTCAGATTAAACTGTTAAAATCGCTTTAGTCACCTATTCACCCCCCCTCTAGGTGCTAATTCTAGTCCTAACAACTTCTATAGTGGAAGCTAAAGAAGGAAAGGACCACAACACCATAAATTTTTTTTTTCAAATTAGTTATTACATTAAAATAGTAGATGAAAATACTAATGTGGCTTACTAGTCACCGTTAAATAGCGGTGTGGTGTTAGCGTGAAGTCTTACATTGCTTTTTCAATAAATTTAAAACAAAACAAATGTAGGGGAAAAAAAACCTGAGGTTCGCTAACTGTGGGATAGCATACTGAGGCAACTAACCTAATTTGAGTTTTTCCCCAAGGTGGAGGATTTTTTTTTTCAGCATCAGCTGCAATGGAATCAACAGTTTTACAATATTTGGAACAAAGTCTCTATGATTATCCCAAAAAATTGATGAACTTGCTTTGTCGTGAAATCCTCTTCAGGAAATTTCAATAATTCCTTAGTAATGTGTGGCCCTGGATGGTTTGTACCTTAATTAAAGTGCATACATAGAAATTTAATTTCCGTCTCGACAATATTCATCTTTCTTTTAGAGAGCATGATTCCATATTTCTTTATAATTTGTGCAAACTATTTGAAGAGTCGGTAGTGAGATTCTTCATCAGGACTGTAAAGTAATATGTCATCAATGTAAACCATTACATTAGACATGATTGGCTCAAAGATGCAGCACATAGCCTTTTGAAACAAAGAAAAGACTACTTTCAAACCAAAAGGGAGAACCTTCCATCGAAAATGCTAGTTTAAAATACAAAACCCTGTCTTGGGTCTCTCTTCAAGATGAATGCACAATTGCCAAAATCCGACTTTGAGGTCAAATTTAGAATAAATGTGAGCTTTGGTTAATCCAACAAAAAGAGCATTTCGAAAAGGCAAAGAAAATTTATCATTTTGGAGAAAAATGTTAAGGGTAGTTTATGACCAATCGAATCTTTCATCTATTCTGCTCTATTCTCTTATTGATATAAAAGACTTCACAAGCCCATTGGGAGTTTTAGATTTCAATAAGACTTTGCTAGAGTTGTTCCGAGCATTCCCTTCTAAACAAAATTAAGATGTTCTAGATTCATTCTAGTGTAACTCACCTTGATAGAATTTATATCTTCATTTTTTTAACGGGAGATGAACAAAAAACTCTAAATTTTTCCACAAAAGATGGGGGCATTTTTTAGAGAAGTCAGAGTGAGATTCTGGACATGATTGTAATTTGCATGATTGGATCTAGTAAACTCATTTGAATGAAGAAAAAGCCTTTGGATATTGACAAATTCAGAAAATTAGTCTTTATACTTAAGCCCTTATTTAGGAATAATTCGAAGTGGAGAGATTTGAGTCATGATATCCCACCCAATGATCAAATCTTTGTTGAGAAGGTTAGATCCAAGGGTTTTAGCAGTTGTAGAGCACTAGGGAAAAAACTATATGGTTGCTAGTGTAGTATGCACATTTGTAGAAAAAATATCTTCTGAAGTAGAATTGAAGTACCGGACACAAGAAGTCTAGTATTCTTCAAGAAGAACTTTGGTATCCAAAATTGAAAAACTAGCATCTGTATCTATAGGGGTAGTAACTGAGATTGGTTTAACAAACTTTGAAGTGAAATTTTTCATAGGAAAATGAGGGTAATGAACTTGGCTGGAATATATAATCGGGTCTAGATCCACAGATGTTAGGGATAGATGAAAAAGATCTTCAGAGTCTAAATCAGAATTAGTTTTATTGGAAGTTTGATAACAAGGCATGATACAAAGAGTTTGTTTAGATGAATCTTCATCAATTGAAAACAATGATTCAATATCATCATTCTCAAGGGAGACACTAGTTTTGAATTTAATATGGTGTATCAAATGATTATGACCTTTTTTTCCTAGCAGCGGTTTTTGGTGAAGTGACCTTTTTTGTTGCAAATGAAGCATCATTTCTTGTCATCAAAACAATTCTTCCATCTTCGTAAAAATTGTCATTTTTTCTTTCTTCGAAAATGCTTAGATGCCTGCTCAGATCTTCCTACTTTGTATTTCTTGAAATGCTTCTTTTTTTCGAAGTATTTTCCGCAAGAACCATCAAAATCTTTTTTTGGAGCACTTGACCTTAAGAGCTAGCGGGAACAAGCACTATCGAGTTCTCAATCGTCTCTGATATAGTTTTTCATCATTTGGTGTCTAAGACATAAATCATCAAGACAAATATGAGTTTCTTGTTGGATTTCTCCAAAGGGAATATCCTAAATTCTCATTTGTTTGTTGAAAAATGATATCTCAATTTGCTATGAGAGTTCTCTAGGAATAGAGGCCAAGAAAACTTGCTTCAAGTTTGCATCAATTCCAAAGCCATAGAAAAGTTTAAGCATTTCTTGATAATGTCGATCGAGATGTCTTCTTTGGAGTGAACAATATTTTCTTTCAAAATATTCCCTTCTTTTAAGCTCAAGTAAGTCAACGAGTTTACCAATGAAAAAGTGGTTGACAAATCCAACAACTTGGGCAAAATCCGCCAAAAGAAAAAATTACACTTGGTCTGCCTCTGAAATTGATTGCCACCGACGTTTGAGACTATCAGTAAACCTTGTGATGAATTCAAAAAGGATCTCATATTTGCTTTCAATAGTAAGAGTTCGAATATTTAGCTAGGAGTGGAATTCTTCAAATCTTTCTATCCATTTGAAATATAGAATGTCATCAATGGTGAAGAACTATTTAGAAGAAGAAATAGGAATTTGTGATGGGTTATTTGGTTGAATAACCTCTTGTTCGGAAGGATTTGATTTGATTTCCTATTCTGGTGGATAAGCCATAAATATTAAAGATGTGGCTAGTACAATGGGGAATGACACGACAGCAATGATTGAAAAAGAGGAAGAAGATGAAAGGGATACTGGGTCTGGTTCCGAGTCTAAGTTTAAATTCATTGGAAGGATTGGTTCTAGGGGAGGTTAAGTGCGATCTAACAAGTTATCAGAATTAGACTATTTATCCTCTTGATTGCTCAGATGCCTTAGGAATGATTCTAACAACTTAGATAACATCATCTGGTTTGAATCCTTCTTGGCAAATTTGGAGGATTCCTCAATAATCTTCTCTTTTCTCTTTTCCTTCCTTATCCTGTCCATTTCTTGGAGACGATTTCTCATTTCTAACACATCAATTCTATCTTATCCGATAGAAGTTTCTACAAGGGCAACAAAAACTAAGGTGTTTTATGGTGGTGGAAAAGAACATTGAGTTCTGGGCAAAGAAGGAAATGGATCAAAAGGCTTGAATTTTCCTTTCTCAAGGAGTTGGATTTGTTTTTTGAACTTTTCAATCTCATCCTTTGGGCTTTCAAGACAATAATATCCCAAATGTTGTCTTGATTCCAACGCATGAAGTCTCTTTTGGAAATTTGAAAGCATTTTTTTTTTGGTGGATTCATCATATCTTTTGGGATTTTGATGTACATCAACAATTCTAAAATCAATTGTTTTAAAATACCAAAAGAATCTCTGATTGCCAATTCAAAACAACTTCAGCAACAGGAATTCTTTTTTGCCTTCCATGTTTGTCCACATCGGTTGGAGTAGGAATCTTTGGAATATGACAATATCTCCATTATGGATCAATAAATTCTTCAGTGGCGGGAAAAGAAAGCCTAGAGTCTTCTCGAGCGAGAGGGGAAAAATCCGTATCTTAGAACATGGAAATAGAAGGATTAACCTTCTTCAATCGTTCTTAGCTAGATGGTGTTTCATCTGGAAGTTCAACTGGGTATGAATTCTTTTTTGCTCACTTAAGAATGGGCTTATATAATGGAGAAACGGCTGGATTTTTATAAGGGGCTGAGGGAGATCCTTTTGTTAACACTCTTGGTGAGAATGATAAGTTCCAGGTCATGGTTTCCTAAACCCCATCTCCACCACCCTCATATCAATCATCACCACCATCGCTTCCAACTCTACTAAGGCGCTGAAGAGAATTTAATGATTTTCACTCACTTAAAAATTGGATTAGATGAGTTGCCAAAGGTATTCTCAAAATAAAATCTGTAATTAAAGAAGAAATCATCACTTTACTTATTATTGTTTTGTTTTGAAAAAAATTACTTTGCTACAAAATTAACTTCTAATTCATAAGAATTGACATAGGGTTTGGCGTCACATGGTCATGTGTTATTGAATTATTCCTTTTGAACTTTATTCTCGACTCATGAAATCCTAAGATTGATCTTGTAATTTCTTAACTCCTTGCACATCTTCATCTATGAGACTCAAATGAACAGATTTTTCGTTTACTAATTAATTATACATATTTAGGTCTTTTCTTGTTTTTCTTCATTTATTATCATACATTACTGATATCACCAATCGTAATTCTAGCAACTAGAGAGTCCTTTTAGAGTAATTTCATTTGAGCAACATATATATATATATGTATAAGAAACCATTTGAAAGCACATTGATTTCGTTATAAGTCTTAAAAACCAATATTTCTTGTGTTTTCTCCATGTTTGACAAAAAAACTTAAATTGATTTTTCTAATGACATTAACTATTTATTTTTTGCATATCTTATTCCACTTGCGAGTATCTCTATTTTGATATTCAATTAATTCTAAAATTATGTGTTTTCTTATGTTAATTTTTCTTTTCTCATATGAAGGAATCTCATGGAATTTTGAAGTGAGTTTTTCCAATTTTAATTTTTTGAAGGAAACCAGTTAAACAAGTTAACACGTTTCCTTGAAAAAAAATTTGTGGAGGAGATCCCGCCATTTGGATTTGGAATCTAACGGTACGCTTACCTAATCTTATCCCTATTATCACTAATCCTAACAGTTAGCAAACAGTAATGGTGACCCATTTACGCACTCCATGTCCCGACGTCCAAGCACTTATTTTCATACTACAAAGCTCTTTTGCTAAAGGAGATGTGTCATGTCGGATGGAACTTAAACTTTCGATTTTCCCTATTACTATCAAATATGAATGTCGAGACGCAGTTAGTTTCCCTTTCTTATCATTTTCCCTTCATTTCAAAGAAGTGCTTTGTTAGGGGCCTGTTGTTTTCGATTTAGGCAGAGTAGCTGATTCTAAATTACAAGTGGATGGTCCTAACCCGAACTTCATTCGATGTCGAATTGCAATGGTTGACCAGCGTTGACTGGTAGATAACATCAGGGTGGTGTTGTTCTGGAAAAGATGACCTTGTAATGGATTTGTGGCAAAGTGTGTTACTTCAATAATCGATGTACCTCGCCCCCACTGTTCCTTCAAAATTTGAAAAAAAAATCCGCAATGACGACACCTCCATTAATTTGGACAATGATACTATTCGCCATCAGAACATTCACACAAGCACGTGCAAAATCATTATAGAAGGAAAAATTCTTTAAAAAGACCTACACCTATTACACATGAACCAAGTCAATTCTAAATATTCAATTTTATTAATATTTTTTGGGTCTCGACAATTTTGCTAATTGAATTATAAGCCTCTTAACAATTTGCTAATTGAGTTCATTCAGTCAATTTTAATTAGATTATCGTCGACATAAACACCAGTCATCTTACACGATGCTAAGATAAACAATTTTGTAAATTTTAATAAAATATTTATTTTTATTTTTTATTTTTTATTTTTCTTGGTTTTTTTTTTTCCTTGTGCCAGTGAGGGTCACCAACAATCCTCGCCCACTATGAAGGATTCACTCAAGGCCATCACCTTGTCGATTGTGGGCGAGGGTGCAAAGGCCCTTGCCAGATCTAAGTGATGGTTGCCCCCAACCAATGAGACCACGAAGCTAAAATAGATTCAACTGGCAAATTGTCAAAAAGTTACAACAGTTGTCCACTTTACAAAATAGCAAATGAAAAAAATGAAAAGAAAAAAAAATTACAAAAGTTGTCTACTTCCGTGCTAACGTTGCCGCGTAAGAAAATTGACCAATTGAACTCAACCGGCAAATTGTCAAAAAATTATAGAACTCAATTGATAAAATTAAAAGGTTTAGAATTAAACTGAACAAAATGTAATAGATTTAAGACTTTATAAACAATTTTCTCCCAGAAAGAGATCACATAAATAACTCAAGCTAAAAGCAAAGCATATACCAATTGATAATAAAATATATAACAACACCAATGATTCCACAATTGTCGGATCATTGTTACTCTTATCAGCTCTTATCCCATCAAGTGGCCATCTGATATTGTAATTCCACACTCAACTCTCGAACCGAGCCTACTCGCATCGAGAGATCCCAGCAATTTAGCGCACGAAACTTCAATCGAAAATACCATCAAACGAATCTGGGAGGAGAGTTTATATGTCAAGAGTATACTACTCCATGTTCTCGTATAAGACGCATGTTACGAACGGATGCAATCCGCGACAAGATTAATGCTGATGTCGCGGTCAAAAAAGTGCTACCCGATGAGGCGCAACGATACCATTGAATTAAAGCCTTGATTAGCTAAAAGAAACAAAATAGAGACCCGAAATGATTTCGTCGTTCATAGCGAAAAAGGGAGACGCGGATCGATCCGAAACGACCTGTCTCCCATTTTTGGTGGAGGGGTGCGTGAAAAAGTTGGGGTGGGGATGGCAAGACGTCACTCCATGAATGGATGGATCGAAGGTTATCCCCTTGACGTCCGCACGATTGCCCAAATTGGCCAAGTGGAGGCCTAGCTGGGAACCCTGACTCATCCCTATCCTTCGACATTTAGAGTATGCATCGATCCACCTGAGATCTTCATAGAATGTACCAGGCTCTTTAATTTAACACAAGCTAATACATTCGACATATCCTAATGACCAACATACAGGCATGTATAATTGCTCCTAAAACATAACTTCTTGGTATAGGTAAGGGTCATAAGAAATTTTCTCTGCTATATGTCTATGCTTTTATCTAATGTCTAGAGTCAAATTTTCTTTGCAGCGAATTTAGCGTTACTTACTTAAATATTGAGTTCAATATGCTGGTATCACAAATTTTGTTTTTTTTTTTCTCTCACTTCATTTTGATTAATAATCGGGTTAAGTGCATCGGAAGTAAAACTTATTGCAAAAGTATAATTAAGTTCTACAACTTTTTAAAAGTTCAATTAACGGAAGGATTTAATTGAACCAATTTGACAAATTTTATGACTCAATTGTACTTCTTGAAAGTTTTAGAACCCTGTTATACTTCCGTGACAAGCTTTGGTGCTTTCAATACACTTACCCCTCAATTAAATCCTTCCGTTAATTGCACTTTTAAAAAGTTGTAGAACTTAATTATACTTTTGTCAAGGCTCACTGGACCTCTTCCTCACCCTCGCCCTCGCCCTCACCCAAGCGAGGCCTAGCGAGAAGCGGCAAGGCTGCTCTCGCCTGGGTAAGGGTCAACCTCGCCAAATCTAGCAAGAGGGGCCTTGCCTGGCGATGCCTGGACGGTCGATGCTCAACCTCGACTTGGCAAGGCCGACCCTCGCCCATGGCTAGCAAATGCGACCTCGCCAACCATGGCTATGGGCGGTGGCTAGTGATGGCCATTGGAAAAAGAAAAGGAAGAGAAAGGGGGAAGGGAAAAAAATTCAATAAATTATTTTAAAATTTCAATAAATTCAAAAAATTATTAAAATATTATAAAAAATATCCATGTCAATGTTGATCGCACCACATCAGCTAGCCGACATGCACATTAGTAATTTTCAGCCTAAATTGGTCAAATGGAGTGAATTAGTATCAATGTGAAAATGTTTAAGACTAAATCAGTCCAATTAAAAAGTTTAGAACTAAATTGGTACCAATGCAATTGATTTAAAACTTTTTTAGTACTTTTCCATTAAAGGCATGGACAACAAGGTACGTTATCGTACTAAGAAATTCAAAATACAAACGTCACTTTCTTTACGACAGGGTTGTGTGTGATTAAATTACCCTTAGGATAGTGTTTGCCATGCACTTTGCCAAGTTGTGGCCCTCATATAACAAATCATATGTTGATTAGTGACTTATGTTGTCCCCTAATTACTTCCTTTCACAATGATTAAATATATCATCATAGGTGTATCTAATTGATATTTGTACAGCTAAGCTACATAAGAATATGATTTGCGGAATTGATATACCCAATGACATAGCAAATTATAAGTATGCATTTAAATAAGTGAAACATGGTGGATAAATATAATATTACATCATTTGATATATCAATTACGTCAATCAATTTTAGTAAAATGAGCACAAAAAAATCCTTTTATCTAAATTTTATTTAGGCAATGTTAACTTAAGTTCAACGGGAGTGGTTACGTGATCAAAAGTGACCTTTGAGTCCTAAAAAGTGTCGAATCTTTATAAATGATAAGGTGCTGGCGTCACGCACGGGCGCACATTCACCTACTACATCAAGTCACTGGCAATTATTAGGCGAGATCATCATCTCCATTTGCAATATTAAAAGATATTATGGCCATGAATGTAATCGATACTTTAAATGATACGATAAGTTCATATCTACCGCACCACATAATTAACATGAAAATTATCTAAAGAGTCATAAATTTATCTCGTAGCAATGAATTTATTCCTAAACTTGCCAATTTTAACGAATGTAGTCCTAGACCTTTTGACCTTTTTATTGGCTTAGGTTAAAATTGTTGACATAACGGTTCTATTAATGCTCGGCCGATTGCCGAGATGGACAATCTTATATGAAACGGCGTCGTTTTGCGAACCAAGAATATTTGAAAATTTTTCTTTCTTTTCTTTTATTTACAATATTTTTTGCTTTTTATTTTTCCTATTATATTGTTCATCTTTATCCCCTACCAGTCACGAGCAAGGGTCATAGCCCTTGCTAGATCTAGGGAAAAGCCACCAACCACAAGCTAAGGTAAACCTTGCCAAATCTGGCGAGGCTGTAATGCCCTTGCAAAGGGCGGCCAACGCTAGGGTTGCCCTCGCATGTGGTCGACAATCTTCACAAACCGTCGCCCAAACTCTAATGACCGACAAACAAAAAAAATGAATACATTTAAAAAAAAAAAGAATCAAAGAATTCATAAAAAGAAAAATTGCAAAATGACATCATGTCATTTAAGATCGTCTACGTCAATCGCCAGCTATTCTACATAGGACATTTGGTGCTGACTAGACTATCACGTCAACAATTTTCGATTTAAATTGACCCGATAAATTATATTCAAAAATTTTTAAAAGGTTTAGGATTACATTCGGTAAATTAAAAAGTTTAGGACTTAATTGGCCGCCATACAATAAATTTAAATTTTTTTGGACAACTCTCTCTTCAATCAACCACCATCATAAATCATTATGTATTGTAGCATAACTTTTGCCTTCCATCTCCTCTATAAATTGCAAGGCCAACGTGAGCACGATTTCCACAACATAGCCTTATTTGTTTTCAGCTTCGAAATCTTCCATTTGAATATCTTCAGTTTCTGAGAGGAAGAGAGTGGGAAAATGGCCATCTTCACGACTGAAAATCCCTGGGTGCTTATTTTTGGAGTTCTAGGTACTTTACACACGGTATCCAACTGTTTTCTAGTTACTATCGAACAACCGATGACTTTGTTTTGACGAGTTTGTCAACCTTTGGATTATTGTTGTCGTAGGTAATATCATATCCATCGTGGTCTTTTTGGCCCCAGTGTAAGTTTTTAACTCTTTCTCACTCCATGCACACTGACAAATATAAGGTTTAGGACTTATTTATTCTTCTTTGGCAGGCCAACGTTCTGTAGGATATACAGGAAGAAGTCAACTGAAGGGTTTGAATCAGTTCCATACGTGGTCTCTCTGTTCAGCGCTATGCTTTGGCTGTACTATGCATCCCTCAAGTCTGAGTCCAGCGCTTTCCTGCTTATCACGATCAATTCGGTCTGATGTGCCGTAGAGACGAGGTAGAGAGCGATGTAGATCGTCTCTACGGCACATCTTGGGTGTGCCGTAGAGACGATAGTAACTAGAAAACAGTTGGATACCGTGTGTAAAGTACCTAGAACTCCAAAAATAAGCACCCAGGGATTTTCAGTCGTGAAGATGGCCATTTTCCCACTCTCTTCCTCTCAGAAACTGAAGATATTCAAATGGAAGATTTCGAAGCTGAAAACAAATAAGGCTATGTTGTGGAAATCGTGCTCACGTTGGCCTTGCAATTTATAGAGGAGATGGAAGGCAAAAGTTATGCTACAATACATAATGATACATTGCTCTCTACCTCGCGTATGCTCCTAAACAAGCCAGGGTATGTAGCTACATCACTCCATGTAAATATTGTTCATTGAGGGGAACGAAGGTAATATTACCACAGCTCGCCATCTTAATTTTAACAAGTAGATGAACAATGCATACCGCGACATACAAGTCCTTGAGGAATAGGCCATATAGGAGCCATGTCACAGCACTGAGCATGAGGAACAACGATAAAGAGTGGAAGTACGAACATGAAAGAGTGGTTAATAGGGTTCTTGGAATCCTTTTTTCGCTTACCTTGGCAGACCAACAATTTATAGTGTATGCAAGAGGAACTCGACCGAAGAGTTTCAACCAGTTCCGTACGCGGTTTCTTTGCTCAGCGCCATTCTCTGGCTATACTACGCATCCATCAACTCTGAGTCCAATGATTTCCTTCTCATCACTGTCAACTCAGTGGGATGTGTAATAGAGACCATCTACGTTGCTCTCTACCTTGCTTATGCTCCTAAAAAAGCCAAGGTACGAACTTACCTATCCAATCACATATACATGATATCGTCACAATTCATACCCAGTTGATACGCAACAGCATACGTTGTTAAAGAAGGTTTTTTAATGATAAATGCTTGCATGCATGCATTCATGCAGATATTTACAGTGAAGCTGATGGTGACGGGCTTTGGAGGGTTTTGTTCCTTTCTTCTCTTGTTCCGCTTTTTAACAAAGGGATCGACCAGGGTCCAACTTCTTGGGTGGCTTTGTGTTGGATTCTCCGTCATCGTTTTCGCAGCTCCTTTAAGTGTTATGGTGAATAATTGGAGTAACTCTTGATTTCTTATTCTTTACCTTTCCCTATTTATACTTTTCTTCATGCACATTGCTACTGAGTTATGTGAGACAAAATTTCGCATGATGTTTGTTTTCGACGAATATTGTGCAGAGAATGGTGATTCAAACCAAAAGCGTAGAGTTCATGCCCTTCTCTCTCTCATTTTTCCTCACTCTTAGCGCTGTAACTTGGCTCCTCTACGGTATATTCCTCAAGGACATCCATGTTGCGGTATGCATCGACTTTCAGCAAATACTAAAAATTATGCTAAAAAGAGTTTTCTACTACCCAAAGAAAAAAGTTTGTCACAAAGACTACGGTTTAGATATTGCTTTATTTTCTGATATACATTCATTAACGCAAGTACGATCATTTATATAGGTTCCAAACGTACTGGGTTTTATCCTTGGAGTGTTTCAGATGGGACTGTATCTGATATATAGGAAGAGGAATGTGATGGTTTTGGAGGAACCCGATAATTTCGATGGTGCAAAGCCGATTGCCGATACTCAAAGTCACAACATCGCCTCTAACGACAGCATCATTGATGTTGATGAGGTCAAGGAGAGAAAAGACGATGTATGCGAGGGTGAGATAAGCTTGGAAGCTGCCGATAATGGACCAGTGGCGAATAGTTCATGTGAATTTTGACACGGATTAAATCGCTGCATAAGCCTCTGTTGTTGTCCTTCGAGTAGCTAGTTAAGCTAATTTAGTTCTTTCATCTATGTTGTTAATGCACGCGTCGTAACTTGTATATGCAAGTGGTGATTAACACCGCGTGCATAAGTGCTCTGGAATTGCAATGTCTTGTCTAGCATTTAAAATCTTTCTGGTCTCGTTCCTATCGTAAATGAACTCATTCTACTGTCTCTTTGAGCCGTATTTTGAAAAAGAAAAAATTATCTAGGTCGCTATGTCTCAAATTAGAAATGGCAAGTTTGCCTCGACTCACCTATGAAGATCATGATTCGTGACCTGAATCGAAATCCGCTGTCGAAGATGCTTGTCATGATCTACCTCCTTTAAAAGCAGAGAAGCCCACTCTTTGGAAAACTAATAATCAACCCTATTACCGTCGGCGTCGTTTAGTGAGCAACGTTTCGATAAAAGTCAAATGGATACTCGTTCTCTTTGTGTTAGTGGAGGAGCCATATCATCTGGCATGAGATTACCAGATACAAAAGCTTGGCACAACTTCCATCCGGGCCTCTCGTTCTAGCCCGTTGCACTTCTTTAAGAATGGCATAGCTTCATAACATTAAGGCAATATCTTTTGTCTATAAAGTACTCACCAGTCCGTGAAACTTCAATAGTTTTCTGTGAAACTTCAATAATTTGGTGTCGGGCACTTGGGTGCCGATCGAGTTGAGTTGAGCCAAGCTTGGGTCGAGTCATCAATACAATTTACAGCAGAGTTCTTATGCCCCCAGCATTTTATTTCCAGCCTTTCCCTTATTGGTGGTCAAAGCGATTGAATGACTTAATTGATGGCATTAAATAACATATCTAGCACCATTTAGTGCAATAAGCCGCCAAAAGTCTTTCCGACACCACTCTTGACAGTGTTTGAGTGAAAATGGGCGGCATTTCTAAATGTTGGGAAAAAAGATCTTGGAAATGTGTAATTTATTGAAGGGCACGTAAGTCGGTGCTCCAAACTTGACTTGAGCTTGATCGGGTAATAGAGTTTTACCAAGCTTGGCTTGAGCTTAAAGAAACTCGATCTTCTAGAGCTTCATAGAGCCCGAATATCCTCCTTGGATTTTCGTGTATGTGTGGATGCACTGTGTAACTTTAGGATCCCTATGTTTGATTTTATCACAATTATAATTGCAAGCTTGAGCTTGACTCAATATGAGATTTGAGTAGCTCGAGCTCAACTCAAGATCAAAAAAGTTGATTTGATCGAGTAATATATCATCGAATTGAGGCTGAGCTACGTGCTCAGGAGTAACTTGACTTAGTTTATGGTGACTAACACAAGAATCTTGGGGATTATTATCATCTTGCTTAGGCAATATTTTCTTCTACCACCCTCAGCGGAGAGAACTTTCTTCAATCAAGCTTCGTATTGGCGGTTTACAAAGATGGACGTTTTGACGAAGTTCGCACTTAGGAAAGCCCAGTTTGTAGTGAGGTATTTTCTCATAAAACGAATTCGAAGATTGCTTCAGATATGATCCAATTAACTAAAAGGAGAAGGAAAAGACCCAAACCTAACCACATTGGTGGGCCGGTCGTTGTCTTTCCCCATAAATCTTCGTGTATGATAAGGTTGGACACGACAATTCACGTACGGAGAAGGCCGTTCGGTACGAAGGTAGGCACGAATCATGAAATGACATGAATTCTGGTAAATATTATTGAGCAAGATGTGGAGAGTCCCAGTCCGATTGGGATCCCCCGCCTAACTACATCTTCGTTTGGAGGCCTCTATCCCTTAGTTATTCTCGCGTGCCCTTGGGCCCTTCATCGTGACATCGAATTATATCTTTACTTTTGAAACTCGCATGATTAGGACAATTTAGGAAAAATGTATTTGTAACACCGCGTCAGAGTTGCACAAAAGCTTTTAGTTTTTATTTGAATTTTCTAATGGTGAAAATAAGCAAGGGAAGACAAATAGAGGCCCAGAAAGATTTGAAGTTAAGACCTCTTAGTCTGATACGATATGAGATTCTGTAGGACTTTTGTCAACTGTTTTAAAAATTTTAACTATTAGACAAAAATGTGGTTTAACATCTAACTATTCTAAAACATAGAACTTGATGTTAGGCTACACGATTCATTAATTGAATACACGTGCATGGTATGTTGCAACTCAGCCTTACCACCAAGACCGATGACCCACAAATTAACCACATGTGATCTTACTAATTAAGAAGACGGTATTGTTATTTATAATTAATGACGGTGCAATTCTGTCCATATATTTGTTGCACAAGTTCATGGCAACCGGTTAATCTTGTGAAAGAATTTAAATATAAACTTTATAAGATACACACCTTTAATTACTTCTATAGTGGAAGCTAAAGAAGAAAAGGACCACGACACCATAATTTATTTTATTTTCAAATTAGTTATTACATTAAAATAGTAGATGAAAATACTAATGTGGCTGACTAGTCACCGTTAAATAGCGGTGTGGTGTTAGCGTGAAGTCTTACATTGCTTTTTCAATAAATTTAAAACAAAACAAATGTAGGGGAAAAAAAACCTGTGGTTCGCTAATTGTGGGATAGCATACCTGAGGCAACTGACCTAATTTGAGTTTTTCCCCAAGGTGGAGGAATTTTATTTTTTCAGCATCAGTTGCAATGGAATCAACAGTTTTACAAAATTTGGAACAAAGTCTCTATGATTATCTCAAAAAATTGATGAACTTGCTTTGTCGTGAAATCCTCTTCAGGAAATTTTAATAATTCCTTAGTGATGTGTGGCCCTGGATGGTTTGTACCATAATTAAAGTGCATACCTAGAAATTTAATTTCCATCTGGACAATATTCATCTTTCTTTTAGAGAGCATGATTCAATATTTCTTTATAATTTTTGCAAACTATTTGAAGAGTCGGCAGTGAGATTCTTCATCAGGACTGTAAAGTAATATGTCATCAATATAAACCATTACATTAGACATGATTGGCTCAAAGATGGAGCACATAGCCTTTTGAAACAAAGAAATGACTACTTTGAAACCAAAAGGGAGAACCTTCCATTCAAAATGCTAGTTTAAAATACAAAACCTTGTCTTGGGTCTCTCTTCAAGATGAATGCACAGTTGCCAAAATCCGACTTTGAGGTCAAATTTAGAATAAATGTGAGCTTTGGTTAATCCAACAAAAAGAGAATTTCGAAAAGGCAAAGAAAATTTATCATTTTGGAGAAAAATGTTAAGGGTAGTTTATGACCAATCGCATCTTTCCGCTATTCTGCTCTATTCTCTTATTAATATAAAAGACTTCACAAGCCCATTGGGAGTTTGAGATTTCAATAAGACTTTGCTAGAGTTGTTCCGAGCATTCTCTTCTAAACAGAATTAAGATGTTCTAGATTCATTATAGTGTAACTCACCTTGATAGAATTTATATCTTCATTTTTTTAACGGGAGATGAACAAAAAACTCTAAATTTTTCCACAAAAGATGGGGGCATTTTTTAGAGAAGTCAGAGTGAGATTCTGGACATGATTGTAATTTTCATGATTGGATCTAGTAAACTCATTTGAATGAAGAAAAACTTTTGGATATTGACAAATTCAGAAAATTAGTCTTTATACTTGAGCCCTTATTTAAGAATAATTCGAAGTTGAGAGATTTGAGTCATGATATCCCACCCAATGATCAAATCTTCGTTGAGAAGGTTAGATCCAAGGTTTTAGTAGTTATAGAGCACTAGGGAAAAAACTAAATGGTTGCTACTGTAGTATGCACATTTGTAGAAAAAGTATCTTCTAAAGTAGAATTGAAGTACCGGACACAAGAAGTCTAGTATTCTTCAAGAAGAACTTTGGTATCCAAAATTGAAAAACTAGCATCTGTATCTATAGGGGTAGTGACTAAGATTGGTTTAACAAACTTTGAAGTGAAATTTTTCATAGGAAAATGAGGGTAATGAACTTGGTTGGAATATATAATCGAGTCTAGATCCACAGATGTTAGGGATAGATGAAAAACATCTTCAGAGTCTAAATCAGAATTAGTTTTATTGGAAGTTTGATAACAAGGTATGATACAGAGAGTTTGTTTAGATGAATCTTCATCAATTGAAAACAATGATTCAATATCATCATTCTCAAGGGAGACACTAGTTTCGAATTTAATATGGTGTATCAAATGATTATGACTTTTTTTTCCTAGCAGCAGTTTTTGGTGAAGTGACCTTTTTTGTTGAAAATGAAGCATCAAGTTGATTTCTTGTCATCAAAACAATTCTTCCATCTTCGTAAAAATTGTCATTTTTTCTTTCTTCAAAAATGCTTAGATGCATGCTCGGATCTTCCTACTTTGTATTTCTTGAAATGCTTCTTTTTTTTTTTGAAGTATTTTCCACAAGAACCATCACAATCTTTTTTTGGAGCACTTGATCTTAAGAGCTAGCGGGAACAAGCACTATCGAGTTCTCAATCGTCTCTAATATAGTTTTTCATCATTTGGTGTCTAAGACATAAATCATCAAGACAAATATGAATTTCTTGTTGGATTTCTCCAAAGGGAATATCCACAATTCTCATTTGTTTGTTGAAAAATGATATCTCAATTTGCAATGAGAGTTCTCTGGGAATAGAGGCCAAGAAAACTTGCTTCAAGTTTGCATCAATTCCAAAGCCATAGAAAAGTTTAAGCATTTCTTGATAATGTCGATCGAGATGTCTTCTTTGGAGTGAACAATATTTTCTTTCAAAATATTCCCTTCTTTTAAGCTCAAGTAAGTCAACGAGTTTACCAATGAAAAAATCGTAGACAAATCCAACAACTTGGGCAAAATCTGCCAAAAGCAAAAATTACACTTGGTCTGCCTCTGAAATTGATTGCCACCGACGTTTGAGACTATCAGTAAACCTTGTGATGAATTCAAAAAGGATCTCATATTTGCTTTCAATAGTAAGAGTTCGAATGTTTAGCTAGGAGTGGAATTCTTCAAATCTTTCTATCCATTTGGAATATAGAATGTCATCAATGGTGAAGAACTATATAGAAGGAGAAATAGGAATCTGTGATGGGTTATTTGGTTGAATAACCTCTTGTTCGGAAGGATTTGATTTCATTTCCTATTATGATGGATCAACCATAAATATTGAAGATGTGGCTAGTACAATGGGGAATGACTCGACAACAATGATTGAAAAAGAGGAAGAAGATGAAAGGGATACTAGGTCTGGTTCTGAGTCTAAGTTTAAATTGAATGGAAGGATTGGTTCTAGGGGAGGTTAAGTGCAATCTAACAAGTTATCAGAATTAGACTATTTATCCTCTTGATTGCTCAGATCCCTTAGGAATGATTCTAACAACTTAGATAACATCGTCTGGTTTGAATCCTTCTTGGCAAATTTGGAGGATTCCTCAATAATCTTCTCTTTTCTCTTTTCCTTCCTTATCCTGTCCATTTCTTGGAGATGATTTCTCATTTCTATCACATCAATTCTATCTGATCCGATAGAAGTTTCTACAAGGGCAACAAAAACTGAGGTGTTTTATGGTGGTGGAAAAGAATATTGAGTTCTGGGCAAAGAAGGAAATGGATCAAAAGGCTTGAATTTTCCTTTCTCAATGAGTTGGATTTGTCTTTTGAACTTTTCAATCTCATCCTTTGGGCTTTCACGACGATAATATCCATGTTGTCCTGATTCCAACGCATGAAGTCTTTTTTGGAAATTTGAAAGCATTTTTTTTGGTGGATTCATCATATCTTTTGGGATCTTGATGTACATCAACAATTCTAAAATCAATTGTTTTAAAATACCAAAAGAATCTCTGATAGCCAATTTAAAACAACTTCAGCAATAGGAATTCTTTTTTGCCTTCCATGTTCGTCCACATCGGTTGGAGTAGGAATCTTTGGAATATGACAATATCTCCATTATGGATCAATAAATTCTTCAGTGGCAGGAAAAGAAAGCCTAGAGTCTTCTCAAGCAAGAGGGGGAAAATCTGTATCTTAGAACATGGAAATAGAAGGATTAACCTTCTTCAATCGTTCTTGGCTAGATGGTGTTTCATCTGGAAGTTCAACTGGGTATGAATTCTTTTTTGCTCACTTAAGAATGGGCTTGTATAATGGAGAAACTGCTGGAGTTTTATAAGGGGCTGAGGGAGATCCTTTTGTTAACACCCTTGGTGAGAATGATAAGTTCCAGGTCATGGTTTCCTAGACCCCATCTCCACCACCCTCATATTAATCATCACCACCATTGCTTTCAACTCAACTAAGGCGCTGAAGAGAATTTAAATGATTTTCACTCACTTAAAAATTGGATTAGATGAGTTGCCGGAGGTATTCTCAAAATATAATCTGTAATTAAAGAAGAAATCATCACTTTACTTATTATTGTTTTGTTTTGAAAAAAATTACTTTGCTACAAAATTAACTTCTAATTCATAAGAATTGACATAGGGTTTGGCGTCACATGGTCATGTGTTATTGAATTATTCCTTTTGAACTTTATTCTTGACTCATGAAATCCTAAGATTGATCCTGTAATTTCTTAACTCCTTGCACATCTTCATCTATGAGACTCAAATGAACAGATTTTTCATTTACTAATTAATTATACATATTTAGGTCTTTTCTTGTTTTTCTTCATTTATTATCATACATTACTAATATCACCAATCATAATTCTAGCAACTAGAGAGTTCTTTTAGAGTAATTTCATTTGAGCAACATATATATATATATATAAGAAACCATTTGAAAGCACACTGATTTCGTTATAAGTCTCAAAACCAATATTTCTTGTGTTTTCTCCATGTTTGACAAAAAAACTTAAATTGATTTTTCTAATGACATTAACTATTTATTTTTTGCATATATTATTCCACTTGCGAATATCTCTATTTTGATATTCAATTAATTCTAAAATTATGTGTTTTCTTATGTTAATTTTTCTTTTCTCATATGAAGGAATCTCATGGAATTTTGAAGTGAGTTTTTCCAATTTTAATTTTTTGAAGGAAACCAGTTAAACAAGTTAACACGTTTCCTTGAAAAAAAATTTGTGGAGGAGATCCCGCCATTTGGATTTGGAATCTAACGGTACAGTTACATAATCTTATCCCTATTATCACTAATCCTAACAGTTAGCAAACAGTAATGGTGGCCCATTTACGCACTCCATGTCCCGACGTCCAAGCACTTATTTCCAGACTGCAAATCCCTTTGCTAAAGGAGATGTCTCATGTCGGATGGAACTTAAACTTTCGACTTTCTCTATTCCAATCAAATATGAATGTCGAGACGCAATTAGTTTCCCTTTCTTATCATTTTCCCTTCATTTCGAAGATGTGCTTTGTTAGGGGCCTATTGTTTTCGACTCTAGGAGAGTACATGATTCCAAATTACAAATGGATGGTCCTAACCCGAACTTCATTCGATGTCGAATAGCAACGTTTGACCAGCGTTGACTGGTAGATAACATCAGGTGTTGTTGCTCTGGAAAAGATGTTCTTGTAATGGATTTGTGGCAAAGTTTGTTACTTCAATAATCGATGTACCTCGCCCCCACTGTTGCTTCAAAATTTAAAACCTTTTTTCCGCAATGACGACACCTCCATTAATTTGGACAATGATACTCTTCCCAATCAAAACATTCACACAAGCACGTGCAAAATCATTATAGAAGGAAAAATTCTTTAACAATACATACACCTATTACACGTGAACCAATTCAATTTTAAATATTTCAATTTTACTAATATTTTTTGGGTCTTGACAATTTGGCCAATTGAATTATAAACCTCTAGACAATTTGTCAATTGAGTCCATTCGACCAATTTTAATTAGTTTATCACTGACATAAATATCAGTCATCCTATATAATGCCAACATAAACAATTTAGTAATTTTTAAAGAAAATATTTATTTTTTATTTTTATTTTTTATTTTTCTTGGTTTTTTTTTTCCTCTGGCAAGGGTCACCAACAACCCTCACCCACCACGAAGGCTTCACTCAAGGCCATCATCTTGTCGACTACGGGTGAGGGTGCAAAGGCCCTCGCCAGCTCTAGGTGAGGGCTGCCCCCAACCAACAAGACCAGGATGCCAAAATAGATTCAACTGGCAAATTGTCAAAAAGTTACAAAAGCTTTTCACTTTTAAAAATAGCAAATGAAAAAAATGAAAAGAAAAATAAAAGAAATTGCAAAAAATTTCCACTTCCATGCTAGCGATGCTGCTTAAGAAAATTTACCAAATGAACTTGCAAATTGTCAAAAAATTATAGAACTCAATTGACAACATTAAAAGGTTTAGAATTAAATTGACCAAAGTATAATAGATTTAAGACTTTATGAACAATTTTCTTCCACTATACAAAGAGATCACATAAATAACTAAAGCCAAAAGCAAACCATATACCAATTGATAATAAAATATATAACAACACCAATGATTCCACAATTGTCGGATCATTGTTACTCTTATCAGCTCTTATCCCATCAAGTGGCCATCTCATATCGTAATTCCACACTCAACTCTCGAACCGAGCCTACTCGCATCGAGAGATCCCAGCAATTTAGCGCACGAAACTTCAATCGCAAATACCATCAAACGAATCTGGGAGGAGAGTTTATATGTCAAGAGTATACTACTCCATGTTCTCGTATAAGACGCATGTTACGAACGGATGCAATCCGCGACAAGATTAATGCTGATGTCGCGGTCAAAAAAGTGCTACCCGATAAGGCGCAACGATACCATTGAATTAAAGCCTTGATTAGCTAAAAGAAACGATATAAAGACCCGAAATGATTTCGTCATTCATAGCGAAAAAGGGAGACGCGGATCGATCCGAAACGACCTGTCTCCCATTTTTGGTGGAGGGGTGCGTGAAAAAGTTGGGGTGGGGATGGCAAGACGTCACTCCATGAATGGATGGATCGAAGGTTATCCCCTTGACGTCCGCACGATTGCCCAAATTGGCCAAGTGGAGGCCTAGCTGGGAACCCTGACTCATCCCTATCCTTCGACATTTAGAGTATGCATCGATCCACCTGAGATCTTCATAGAATGTACCAGGCTCTTTAATTTAACACAAGCTAATACGTTCGACGTATCCTAATGACCAACATACAGTCATGTGTAATTGCTCCTAGAACATAACTTCTTGGTATAGGTAAGGGTCAGAAGAAATTTTCTCTGCTATATGTCTATGCTTTTATCTAATGTCTAGAGTCAAATTTTCGTTGCAGCAAATTTAGCGTTACTTACTTAAATACTGAGTTCAATATGCTGGTATCACAAATTTTGTTTTTTTTTTTTCTCACTTTATTTTGATTAATAATCGGGATAAGTGCATCGGAAGTAAAACTTATTGCAAAAGTATAATTATGTTCCACAACTTTTTAAAAGTGCAATTAACGGAAGGATTTAATTGAACCAATTTGACAAATTTTATAACTCAATTGTACTTCTTGAAAGTTTTAGAACCCTGTTATAGTTCCGTGACAAGCTTTGGTGCTTCCAATACACTTACCCCTCAATTATTTTGACTAAATCATTCTTTTCTAAATGGCCAGATGATTGTATAAAGTGTTGTAAATTAATTAGTTTCTTTAACTTTTCACTCAAGTAGAAATGTAGGCTACACCCTATTTAGTTTAACCCTTTCTAAGTATCTAAGATTGCTATGTCAATGAAGACATATTTATATATAACATCAATATATAATTAATGTGGATTAAGACATGTATACATAGAAAATCAATATAATCAATCTCTGGCAACAAAACAACGATAATAAGAAGGAAAATCAATATTATGCCTAGGCGAGGGTCAACCTCCTCGACTGAGACCGACCTCGCCATGGCCAAGGCAAGGCTTGTCAAGGCTTACCAGACCTCGCCCTCACCCTCGCCCTCGCCCTCACCCAAGCGAGGCCTAGCGAGAAGTGGCAAGGCTGCTCTCGCCTGGGTAAGGGTCAACCTCGCCAAATCTAGCAAGAGGAGCCTTGCCTGGTGATGCCTGGACGGTCGATGCTCAACCTCAACTTGGCAAGGCCGACCCTCGCCCATGGCTAGCAAATGCGACCTCGCCAACCATGGCTATGGGCGGTGGCTAGTGATGGCCATTGGAAAAAGAAAAGGAAGAGAAATGGGGAAGGGAAAAAAAATCAATAAATTATTTTAAAATTTCAATAAATTCAAAAAATTATTTAAATATTATTTAAAATATCCATGTCAATGTTGATCGCACCACATCAGCTGGCCGACATGCACGTCAGTAATTTTTAGCCTAAATTGGTCAAATGGAGTGAATTAGTATCAACGTGAAAATGTTTAAAACTAAATCAGTCCAATTAAAAAGTTTAGAACTAAATTGGTACCAATGCAATTGATTTAAAACTTTTTTAGTACTTTTCCATTAAAGGCATGGACAACAAGGTACGTTATCGTACTAAGAAATTCAAAATACAAACGTCACTTTCTTTACGACAGGGTTGTGTGTGATTAAATTACCCTTAGGATAGTGTTTGCCATGCACTTTGCCAAGTTGTGGCCCTCATATAACAAATCATATGTTGATTAGTGACTTATGTTGTCCCCTAATTACTTCCTTTCACAATGATTAAATATATCATCATAGGTGTATCTAATTGATATTTGTACAGCTAAACTACATGAGAATATGATTTGCGGAATTGATATACCCAATGACATAGCAAATTATAAGTATGCATCTAAATAAGTGAAACATGGTGGATAAATATAATATTACATCATTTGATATATCAATTACGTCAATCAATTTTAGTAAAATGAGCACGTAAAAATCCTTTTATCTAAATTTTATTTCGGCAATGTTAACTTAAGTTCAACTGGAGTGGTTACGTGATCAAAAGTGACCTTTGAGTCCTAAAAAGTGTCGAATCTTTATAAATGATAAGGTGCTGGCGTCACGCACGGGCGCACATTCACCTACTACATCAAGCCACTGGCAATTATTAGGCGAGATCATCATCTCCATTTGCAATATTAAAAGATATTATGGCCATCAATGTAATCGATACTTTAAATGATATGATAAGTTCATATCTATTGCACCACATAACTAACATGAATAACATAAAAATTATCTAAAGAGTCATAAATTTATCTTGTAGCAATGAATTTATTCCTAAACTTGCCAATTTTAATGAATGTAGTCCTAGACCTTTTGACCTTTTTATCAGCTTATGTTAAAATTGCTGACATAACGGTTCTATTAATGCTCTGCCGATTGCCAAGATGGACAATCTTATATGAAATGGCGTCCTTTTGCGAACTAAGAATATTTGAAATTTTTTCTTTCTTTTCTTTTCTTTACAATATTTTTTGCTTTTTATTTTTCCTATTATATTGTTCATCTTTATCCCCTACTAGTCACGAGCGAGGGTCATAGCCCTTGCTAGATCTAGGGAAAAGCCGCAACCACAAGCTAAGGTAAACCTTGCCAAATCCGGGGCGAGGCTGTAATGCCCTTTCAAAGGGTGGCCAACGCGAAGGTTGCCCTCGCATGTGGTTGACAATCTTCACAAATCATCGCCCAAACTCTAATGACCAACAACAACAAAAAAATGAATACATTTAAAAAAAAAATCAAAGAATTCATAAAAAGACAAATTGCAAAATGACATCATGTCATTTAAGATTGCCTACGCCAATCGCCAGCTATTCTACATAGGACATTTGGTGCTGACTAGACTGTTACGTCAACAATTTCCGATTTAAATTGACTTGATAAATTATATTTAAAAATTATTAAAAGGTTTAGGATTATATTCGGTAAATTGAAAAGTTTAGGACTTAATTGGCCACCATACAATAGGTTTAAATTTTTTTGGACAACTCTCTCTTCAATCATCCACCATCATAAATCATTATCTATTGTAGCATAACTTTTGCCTTCCATCTCCTCTATAAATTGCAAGGCCAACGTGAGCACAATTTCCACAACATAGCCTTATTTGTTTTCAGCTTCGAAATCTTCCATTTGAATATCTTCAGTTTCTGAGAGGAAGAGAGTGGGAAAATGGCCATCTTCACGACTGAAAATCCCTGGGTGCTTATTTTTGGAGTTCTAGGTACTTTACACACGGTATCCAACTGTTTTCTAGTTACTATCGTACAACAACCGATGACTTTGTTTTGACGAGTTTGTCAACCTTTGGATTATTGTTGTCGTAGGTAATATCATATCCATCGTGGTCTTTTTGGCCCCAGTGTAAGTTTTTAACTCTTTCTCACTCCATGCACACTGACAAATATAAGGTTTAGGACTTATTTATTCTTCTTTGGCAGGCCAACGTTCTGTAGGATATGCAGGAAGAAGTCAACTGAAGGGTTTGAATCAGTTCCATACGTGGTTTCTCTTTTCAGCGCTATGCTTTGGCTGTACTATGCATCCCTCAAGTCTGAGTCCAGCGCTTTCCTGCTTATCACGGTCAACTCGGTCGGATGTGCTGTAGAGACGATCTACATCGCTCTCTACCTCGCGTATGCTCCTAAACAAGCCAGGGTACGTAGCTACAGCGTTGTTTGCGAAGAACACACCTAATGTATTCTAATTGTTGGAGAGTGGATGCGCAGATGATGACAGTGAGGCTGCTGTTGCTGAATTTCGGAGGGTGTTGTTCCATTCTTCTTCTGTCCCACTTCTTGGCAAACGGATCGGCGAGGGTCCAACTTGTTGGGTGGATTTGCGTTGCGCTCTCTGTTGCAGTCTTTGCTGCTCCCTTAAGCGTCATTGTAATTTACTTCTATGTGACTCCTTTCTTTTTTTCTGCATGAGAACGCATGTCTTGCATATTAATGTGTGACACAAATTGTACGTACGTGAGCTTACATATGTGTATGCAGAGAATGGTGATATGCACCAAGAGCGTGGAGTTCATGCCCTTCTCTTTATCGTTGTTCCTCATGCTCAGTGCTGTGACATGGCTCCTATATGGCCTATTCCTCAAGGACTTGTATGTCGCGGTATGCATTGTTCATCTACTTGTTAAAATCAAGATGGCGAGCTGTGGCAATATTACCTTTGTTCCCCTGAATGAACAATATTAACATGTGTACGTGCATACATAGGGTCCAAACGTGCTAGGAGTCATCTTTGGAGTGCTTCAGATGGCGCTGCATGCCATATACAGGAAGAGAAATAAAGTTGTGGCGGAGGAGAAGAATGATACCAGTGTTGGGAAGCAGAGCTCTGATATACAAAGTTGCAATGGGCATGACTTCATCATCTTTATTGAAGCTTCTGATAAAGGACCAGTGGCCACTCCATCTCATGTTTGACAGGCGTCTAAGTTACTCATATGCCCGATGAGACTTTTTGTTTTCCAGCAGCTCCTAGATGGCATACTCGTTGCTTCTGCTATGTAAAATGCAAACGCAAGAGAGTGTTTCCATGCGCGTGTGGGAGCTTGGTTTGGCCGGGGGGGTGGGGTTCAACTTGTTTCTCCTGATGGCACAGTTATCAAACGCATTACTCTTTCAGGAACAGATTCAGCTACTCTCCGTTCTTTGCTGATTGATTGATATCATCTACTTAGGGTGTGTTTGGCAACTTACTGAACAATAACAATTTCTATTCTTTTATTTTCAAGAATAAATTTGAAATAAAAATTCGTTTGATAAAACTTTTATTCCCAAAAACAAATTTCTATTTTTTTTGTTTCCGGAAGTAGATTTGGAACAAAATTAAAAAGTAAAAAAAAATTGATTTTTTATTCCCAAAAACAAATTCAAAATTAAGCCAACCCATTTTTTTCTCTTTCCTCTTATTTCTTCTTGTTCTTCTTCCCTCTCTTCTCTTCTTCAACTGCTGCCGCCGCCGCCCGTTGCCACCGGTCACCGGTGACCAGTCCGATGAGGTCTAGCAATCTCACCGGAGGCTCGCCAGGCCAGGGTGAGGTTCTGTGAGCTCGCTAATGGCTAGGTGGGCCTCACCCTAGCCTCCCCCGACCACCAATGAGCCTGATTGGGCAAGGCTCAACCTCGCCAAGCCACTGTGAGGTCAAGGCTCGGTTAATGAGGCGTGGCCTCGGTGAGAGCCGCCGACGCTTCGGTGAAGTCGTCACCAGCCCTCATCTAGCCTGTCGCCGATCATCTCAAGGCTGACGACCGGCAACTCTTGAAGAAGAAGAGGAGAAAGGACAAAAAAAAAAGTAATAAAATTATTTAAAAATCAAAAAAAAAAAAAAATGATTTAAAGTAGAAATTTTGATAACGGTGCCAAACATAATTCTATTCGGGAAATTGAATTTTTGGACAATTACCAAACGACTTAAAATGCTTAGAAATTGTTCTCGAGAATAGAATTAAAAAAAAATCATTTTTGATCAGAAATTATTCCCAAATATAAAAGCGTTATCAAACGCATCCTTACTAGGCCACGAGGTCTGTCTGCTCATTAAACATGTTTTCCCTTTGAAATCCAGCTAATTAGGACCATGAGCTAAGACCCGAGACACTTGGGGAGACCTCTTTACATTCATTGAGTAAATCCGCGTCTACATCGGAATATCGTTGTGGTCACGTAATGCGTGCCCCGAGATGACATTCTAAGTTCTTACTCTCTGATTCCAATCTGGGAGAAGTTTGCTCAAGAGGGTAATAAACTCACCAAGGATAAGCACGTACCATTAGCCCAGATTTAACCAGACCGTCAACCCAGTTACTACACAGAATCATAGTTAAAAAGTACTCCCAACACACCATAGATATCCCTGATACTCAACTGAGAGATCAGAGGAGCTTCCCCCTAAAGGGAAGTGAACAGTAAGTAGTTCCTCAATCAGACTGACAATAAAAGAATTGAGTCACAGCAAAATGTTTCTTCTGTCAAGCGGGATCAACAGTTGATTCTCATCCTACAAACATGAAGGACTTTAACGCTAGCAATTTCACCTATGAAGAAGCTCTTCTTTACAACCAATGAGCATGCACTTGGCATTAGAATACACTATTGCGGTAGTTGAAACAATTTTTACAGGCTTGCAATTGCCTCTCACTGTATCAGATTCTTTCAAGGCTCTTTGGAAAAGTAAATAGCTGCATTTGTGAATTTGCTACATTCTTCAAGCAAATTTAGAGAACAGCCTCGAGATGAAAATTTGGAATGTTCTCAGGCTAGCTAAGTGATGCCCAATCTGGATATGGGCACTCATAGACCCATCCGGGTCAACAGTATAGCACGCAGTGCAGCCATAATCCCTCCTCACTCCCATCATATCTGCGTTTTGCAGAACTCAGAAATCAAATCTTTGGTTCTCTATTGTGCACACGCAAGCAAGGGCGTACAAGCAGAATATGAGTAAAGACAAGTGCCCAAGAACACTCACCCTTGGAGCTAAATTCAGACAATTCGTGTACATAGGGTCAGTACTAACTTCAATGCAAGGCTCTTCTTCCTTATCATTCTGCCCAATATCAGAAACACTGGATTCTGATGACAAACCGGCAGCTTTATCAGCAACCATTCCTTCAGCTGAATGATTGGTCCTTTGTTTAGAAAGGTAAAGCACGCCATTGGCAATTGGATGGCCACTAAACTGCAAATGGACTCATATCTGCACATATAGAGCAGGGTTGAGAGAAGAAAATACTGCAAGTACTAGCACATATCAAATAAACCTCACAAATTAAAAGGTTTAAAAAACAGGCTGACTTAACCAAATGCTGAGAGGTATATAATAAGCAGGACCTGAAAGTGTCTTACAAAATGAGCAGGACAGGGTTTATGGAGAGACAAAAGTGCAGAAAAGAAATTGCACATGACTCAAAAAGTTACAGTAAATGCAATGTCCTTCCTGTATGTGTGGGTACATCTATGCATGCAATTGACCTGGGCTACATTAAGGAAAAACAATTAAGGAAGGTTCACTGCTTATGGAATAGAAAAGAGGAGGTATCAGACCCTCAGCATGGTATTTGCATCCTTTAGCATCATATTGCCTTACCTAATGAGTGTAAGAATTAATGTGGCCCACATGATATGATTTATGTTATATAGTTTAATAATTATTGTTATGTTATAAAATAAATAATTATTGGTTACGAGGAGTTACGACTCTAATAAATTGAAAGGGTATATCGCTTTGATGGAAGGCACATTTTCAACGAACGTATAAATAGAGTCTGGTCCTCTCTCCACCCACAACGAACAACAATAACAGAAAGGATTTTGGTATTCTCTCCTCCATCGAAAGAATACATCAAGAATAGTGGGTTAAGGGAGAGAAATCGGATTTCTTCTTTGGTTTGAGTTCTTTGGACTTTCTACAACGATCATCAAATTTCAACGCTATGGATAAATGTATGTCTTCATCTATTTGTGAAAATCATGAAGATCAAAATATCACTGCGTTTACTTTTTCCAACGGCAACAAAAAATCTTCGCCGTATGTGGGCTTTTCCTAGTATTTTCTTGTTAAGTATAGTTATGATACTTTCGGTCTATCTATCTATTCAGCAAATAAATAGAAGTTTTATCTATGTATTGACTTATAGTTGGTATCAGAGCGTGGTTTATGATCTCATGATTTTCCGTTTATAGAAATATTATGATTTATATTTGATGATTTGTTAAACGATCATGTTCGTAGTATTTATTGTTGTTTAAATGTTTTCGGATGATTATGTCAAAGTAAATCCGAATGATGAATGTTTTCATGTCGAAAAATGTTTAAAAATGGAAGAATTCGGGGAAACAGAGAAGGAAATGGCGAAGAAAAAGTTACTGTGCGCGAGGGAGCAAGGCACGTGGGATCCACGCGCGCGCTGGAGTTGCAGGCGCGTGGAACCCATGCGCCCCGCGCGGCCAAGCGCGCACAACCGCTCCGCGCGTGGGAGCCACGCGCGCGCCAACCGTTGCGCGTGGTCTCCACGCACCCGCGAGCGGTTGCTGCCACGCGTGCAACGCACGCACCCGCGCGGCAATTGCCAGGCGCGTGCCGAGCACGCGCCCGCCAAGGACGAAGGCACGTGCCTAACGTCCCCGCGCGGCCCTTTTTACGCTTTTTCCCCTCCCGCAACTCCTATTTATTGTTTTGCCCTTCCTTTTATGTTTATTTACGGTTCTGCCCTTGCTGTTTATTTACCATTTTGCCCCTGGATTATAAATTTATTATTCTGCCCTTATGAAATTATGATTTTACGGTTCTACCCTTATTGGTTATTTACCATTTTGCCCTTGGATTATAAATTTATGGTTTTGCCCTTATGGAATTATGATTTTACGATTTTGCCCTTACGCTTTGATTAAGTTTTTGTCCTTGTGTGCAATTTGGTAAATATTTGTATTTTACAATAAATAAATAAAAATTCATATTATGAATGGTTTGTTAGTCACCAAAATGGCCAAACCTTGAAGTCTTTTGAATTTTTTATATTGTAAATTGTTTTATTCAATTACCCATGATTAATTGATACTATATATGAAATTGATATGTTGCATATCATTATTGGTATTATGGGTATATTGAATTTCATTTATTATAAGAAATTAGGAATTAACCCAAAAGTTAATTATTATCTTATAATTAATGAATTTGATAGTTGATAATTAATATGACTTATTACTTTTGTTTGTATATCCAAAGATAGCAAATAAATTTTAATAAGATATATTTACAATTATCAAATAAAAGTTATTAGCATTATTATGGTTTTTATATATTTGTATATCATAGGATCGCCCAAAGGAGAACTATGATGTACATGTGTAGTTTAGTTTGAATCTGATTAGGTAATATTCTCAAAGCATTAATGTATAAGTATTTTCTTGCACATTTGCAATATCTGTACATGTTTCACTCCATTCGCACGCCTCATCTGTTCCCTTATTCAATGGGATAAATTTTTCCTGATTGGAGTGAACAAGTCCAGTTTCACTTAGGTGTCCTGGATCTTGATTTAGCGCTTCAAGCTGAGAAACCAGCTGCTATTACTGATGAAAGTAGCAATGATGAAAAGTCTTTCTATAAAGTTTGGGAAAGATCGAACAAACTGAGTTTAATGTTCATGCGAATAATAGTTGCAAACAATTTAAAGACTTCTCTTCCCAAAACTGACAATGCTAAGGAATTTATGACATTTGTAAAAGAGCGTTCTCAAACTGCTGAAAAGTCACTTGCTGGTACATTGATGAGTACACTGACCACCATGAAATATGATGGTTCGCGTACCATGCATGAGCATGTACTTGAGATGACGAATTTAGCAGCAAAGTTAAGAACTTTAGGGATGAACGTGGATGAGTACTTTTTAGTACAATTTATACTTAATTCCTTGCCTCAGGAGCAATATGGGCCATTTCAAATGAATTACAACACTATAAAAGATAAGTGGAATGTAAACGAATTGGCCAGTATGCTAGTTCAAGAGGAAACAAGGATAAAGAATCAAAAGGCTCATTCTGTTCATCTCTCAAGTCATCAAGAAGTTTGAAAGAATTTCAAGAGGAAAGGTGGAAGGAGCAAGAAGAAAGGACTACACGTCCTGAATGACTCTTCAAAGGCTTCTCAAATCCACAAGAAGGAACACAATCTTATTAAGTGTCATTTTTGCAACAAAATTGGACACTTGAAAAAAGATTGTCTGAAATGTAAAGCTTGGTTCGAAAAGAAATGTAAGCATTGTGCTTTAGTATGTTTTGAATCAAACTTTACTGAAGTTCCTTATAATACTTGGTGGATTGATTCTGGTGCCACCACTCATGTGTCAAATACGATGCAGGGATTTCTTACGATCCAAACTATAAAGCCAAATGAAAGTTACGTGATTACGGGAAACAGAAACAAAGCTCCAGTTGAAGGCATTGGCACTTATCGTTTGATATTAGATACTGGGCATTATTTGGATTTGTTTCGAACCCTTTATGTACCTAAATTTTCTCGCAATTTAGTTTCTTTGCCAAGACTTGATGTGGCGGCATTTTATTGTAAGTTTGGTTATGAATCTTTCAGTCTATTTAAGAGTGATACTCTTATTGGAACTGGAACCTTATGTGATGGTCTCTACAAATTTAGACTTAATAATACTTTTGTTGAGACATTAATGACCTTGCATCATAATGTTGGCACTAAACGAAATTTGGTGGATGAAAATTCTGCTTACTTGTGGCATAAACGTTTGGGTCATATATCCAAAGAAAGAATGCAAAGATTAGTGCAGAATGAAATTCTTCCAAATTTGGATTTTACTGACCTTGGAGTGTGTATTGATTGTATTAAAGGTAAACAAACAAAGCACACTAAGGAATGTGCCACAAGAAGCACAGAACTTCTTGAAATTATACATACTGATATATGTGGTCCATTTGATGTTCCATCTTTTGGTAAGGAAAGTTACTTCATTACCTTTATTGATGATTTTTCACGTTATGGTTATATTTATCTTTTGCATGATAAGTCTCAATCAATAAATGTACTTGAAGTGTATATTAAAGAGGTTGAGAGGCAATTAGATAGAAAGGTGAAAATAGTAAGATCAGATAGAGGCGGTGAATATTATGGAAAGTATAATGAATTGGGACAATGTCCAGGTCCATTTGCTAAATTTATTGAAAGATATGGCATTTGTGCTCAATACACAATGCCTGGTACACCACAACAAAATGGTGTAATAGAAAGGCGTAATCGTACTTTAATGGAAATGGTTAGGAGTATGATGAGTCATTCATCTTTACCCTTGTCTTTGTGGATGTATGCTTTAAAGATTTCTATGTATTTATTAAACAGGGTTCCTAGTAAGGCAGTTCCAAAGACTCCCTTTGAACTGTGGACGGGAAGGAAACCTAGTTTACGACATCTGCATGTTTAGGGTTGTCAAGCAGAAGTAAGAATTTACAATCCACATGAAAAGAAATTGGATTCAAGAACGACCAGTGGTTATTTCATTGGTTATGCAGAGAAATCCAAAGGGTATAGATTTTATTGTCCTAATCATAGTACAAAAATTGTTGAATCTGGAAATGCTAGGTTCATTGAGAATGGTGACATCAGTGGGAGTGAAAGAATGCGTGATGCTTGCATTCAAAAAGTAAGGGTAGAAGTTGCTATACCTGAAACTTCTAAAGTTGTTGTTCCTGATATTATAGCACAATCTAACAATAATCAAGAACAACAAATTAATGAACAACAACTCCATAATGAAGATGTCAATATTGAACCTCCAATAACTGAGTCACAAGAAATAGCATTAAGAAGATCTCAAAGAGAAAGGAGGTCGGCTATTTCTAATGACTATATGGTTTATCTACAAGAGTCAGAAAATGACTTAGGAATTGGAAATGATCCAGATTCATTTTCCCAAACCATGGAATGTGAAGATTCTAATGAATGGTTTAATGCCATGCAAAAAGAGTTAAAATCCATGCATCAAAATCAAGTTTGGGATATTGTTGAATTGCCTAAAGGATGTAAGAAGGTCGGGTGTAAATGGGTCTTTAAGACCAAGCGTGACTCAAAAGGCAATATTGAACGACATAAAGCCAGACTTGTTGCAAAGGGTTTTACGCAAAAAAAAGGCATTGACTATAAAGAGACATTTTCACCAATCTCTAAGAAAGACTCATTTAGAATCATTATGGCTTTGGTGGCTCATTATGACTTGGAGTTACACCAAATGGATGTAAAAACAGTATTTCTTAATGGGAATTTAGAAGAAGAGGTTTACATGGACCAACTCGAAGGCTTTTCAATTAAAGGAAAGGAACACAAGGTATGTAAATTAAAAAAATCAATATATGGACTTAAACAAGCTTCTCGACAATGGTATCTTAAGTTCAACGATACCATAACTTCATTTGGATTTAAGGAAAACACCGTTGATTAGTGTATATATATGAAGATTAGTGGGAGCAAGTTTATTTTTCTAGTTCTGTATGTTGATGATATTTTGCTTGCTGCTAATGATCTTGGTTTGCTACATGAAACCAAGAAATTTCTCTCTAAGAATTTTGAAATGAATGATATGGGAGAGGCAACATATGTGATAGGAATAGAAATATTCCGTGATAGATCACAAGGATTATTAGGATTGTCTCAGAAAGCCTACATTGGGAAAATTTTAGAGAGATTTAATATGAGTAAATGCTCAGCAGGAATAGTTCTAATTCAGAAATGTGATAAATTTAGCCTTATGCAATGTCCGAAAAGTGAATTGGAACGAGAACAAATGAAGAATATTCCTTATGCATCTGTTGTGGGGAGTTTAATGTATGCACAAACTTGCACTAGACCAAACATCAGTTTTGCTGTCGAAATGCTGGGCAGGTATCAAAGTAATCCTAGAATGGATCATTGGAAAGCTACAAAGAAAGTTCTTAGATACCTGCAAGGAACGAAGAATCATATGCTTACTTATAAAAGATCCGATCATCTCGAGGTGATTGAGTATTCAGATTCAGACTTAGCCGGTTGTGCCGATACAAGAAAATCAACGTTTGGTTACTTGTTTCTTCTGGCCGAAGGGGCAATTTCATGGAAGAGTGCAAAGCAGTCAGTTATTGCTGCATCCACTATAGAAGATGAATTTGTGGCATGCTTTGAGGCCACTATTCATGGATTATGGCTGCGGAATTTTATTTCAGGGCTTGTGGTTGTCGACAGTATTGCCAAGCCGCTGAAAATTTATTGTGATAACTCTGCAGTAGTTTTCTTCTCCAAGAACGACAAGTATTCTAAGGGTGCTAAGCATATGGAGATCAAATACTTGTCTGTTAAAGAAGAAGTTCAGAAACAAAGAGTGTCAATTGAGCACATTAGCACCAAACTTATGATAGCAGATCCCTTAACAAAACGACTGTCGCCCAAAACATTTAATGAGCATGTTGAGAGGATGGGCATTATTGAACGTCATTAGTGTTTGTATTATGATTGTATTAAGCTTTTGTATTTGACACTTTGAGCTCACTTACGTGTTTCTGATATTTCCTGTTTTCTATTTAGTATACATTATAGAAATAGATTAATGTTAAACAGGATAGTTTCTAAGGAAACATTATAGTTGGACTATTACTGTACTTCTCATTTATGAATCATGTTAAGTAAAGTGCTATAGTTGTAGTGCATAGAAGGGACTATGTCGATTAATGACATACAACCGCTATGACTCGCATTAGTTTTCTTTACTTAATTGTGATTATTATGTGATTGCCAATTTGATGAAATTTTATAGCATAATTGAGAGTGCTAGTAAGAACACCTAGAGGGGGTGAATAGGTGTTTAAACTAAACCTTGGCAAAAGCATGCGGAATAAAATAAGTTTTGAGCAAAGTCTGAAGAACAGCAGACTTTGAGCGAGATCAGACTTTAACACAATAAAGAGTTTAGAGAAGAGAATAAGAACACAATGTTTATAGTGGTTCGGCTTAATCCAAGCCTACGTCCACTCTCCCACGCTAACAGCCTTCTTGGCTGGATTCCACTATGCAATCAATAAGAGATTACAACTTTGAGTGCAAACACTTAGTAGTAGATCACACTATCTCACTAAGTCACTCTTTTGGTATTTCTCTCAAGATCACAAACGTTTAAGCTCACGAGAGACAAGTGTATGATAGAAGATCGCTCAAACTTTGGAATTATAAATTCTACGCTCCGTCTCTTACTTGCTCATCGGTCCTTCATCTCCTTAAATACTCCTCCACTTCCAAACTAGCCGTTGGACAGTATCCCGAGGATCGTCTTCCAATATACCAATTGGACAGCCCTGTATCAAAAAGATTTGGTAGCCGTTGAGTGACAAAGATAGAATCCCAAATTGATTCCGATCGCCCATACAAACGAAATCTTGGTTTCCATAAGTAAAGCTTCTTCGTATAGAAAGTTCTTGTCTTCAAGATCCAATTGTCAATCAATTAGATTGAGTCAATCAAATCAATCTTGATATGGAATCCAAACCAGATCACTAGCCGTTATATGATTGGGCTTGAGTTACGTTCTGTTGAGTCTGGATGTAAAGTCTGAGAGCAATAGACTTTACAATCTGAGTCTGATTGCGATAGACTTTGCAATCTGGGTCTGAACAGATTTAGCTTTAAGGTCTGAACACAGTCTGTTATGTTCTGCTTCAGCATATAGTCTATCTTCTGGTTCAGCTTCAGCATAGAGTCTGTCTTCTGGTTCTTCATTCACGTTCAGTCTGGAATTTGTCAGAACAGACTTTGACACTAAAGTCTGGCAGTCTTTAGACTTTGACAGAAATCTGGAAATCTTCATAATATACTTTGGACATGTGTTCTGTTAAGTTTTCTGGCCGTCTTCAGACTTTGACAATATCCTTTACATGTTCAATCATTTGCATAGTCTATTACTCAACCATCAAACATGTTAATAGCCTTTGATTTATTTTGTCATCTTCAAAACATCATAAGGGATTTCCCTAACAATAATGTTATTGTGCACATTACAGTCTTTATTAAACTATGAAAGGAATATCATATGAGCCAAGTGGGAGAATGTAAGAATTAATGTGGCCCACATGATATGATTTATGTTATATAGTTTAATAATTATTGTTATGTTATAAAATAAATAATTATTGGTTATGAGGAGTTACGACTCTAATAAATTGAAATGGTATATCGCTTTGATGGAAGGCACATTTTCAACAAACGTATAAATAGAATCCGGTCCCCTCTCCACCCACAACGAACAACAATAACATAAAGGATTTTGGTATTCTTTCTTCCATCGAAAGAATACATCAAGAATAGTGGGTTAAGGGAGAAAAATCGGATTTCTTCTTTGGTTTGAGTTCTTTGGACTTTCTACAACGATCATCAAATTTCAACGCTATGGATAAAGGTATGTCTTCATCTATTTGTGAAAATCATGAAGATCAAAAGATCACTGCGTTTATTATGAGTTTCCGCATTACAGATTTAATATGTATTGACTTACAATGAGTTCTTCCAGTGACTGGTTCACAAAGAACATTGCTATGAGTTCCATTGGTGCTGATCCTCGTGAACTTTGTACAAGCGGCATTTCCTTTCAAAAGGGCAGTATCACAAGTCACCTGCCTATACAAAGAGAGGTTTTTGACCAGACTAATGGCATTAAGCACATTATTACATTCACTGCCAGTGCTATAATGTACTGGTTGAAATTAAGACACAACTATGAAACAGTCAGGGCAGATGTATTTTAAATGTACAAGGAAAAGAAAGCTTTAAGAGCAGTCGTACACTGCGACACACCATGCCACGTGTTCCTTAGAGATCAAAAAGCCTTTATATGACAACTCAATCCGTATAAAATCCAAATCACGTGCTATTGCGTCAAAAGGAGCTCGTAAAGTGAGACAGCATATGTGCGAATGAATAGGGAAACTGTGGCTTCTTGCTTTCGGGTGGCAGTATAAGGATTTGCTGATTCATATACCAAGGCTCAAGATTTTGCATCAGCCAGCACTATGTCACAAGCTCGGAGCTCTTAACTTCTGACGAATTTAGTTCGGATTACCGTTACACATTACTTTTCAATTCCATTTCAAACAGTGTCTCGTGCATCACCAAGATAAACAGTCCACAGTGGCTCATAAGTATATGAATGTTCCTAAAAAGTATTGAGAGGCCATCATAAATGGAAATCTATAGAAACTATATAGTTATTTTTACATGCCTCTGTAAGAATGTTAAGAAAGGGCATTAGCTTCATTTATAGCACTCTGATAACATTCAAAATTGCATCCCATAATGAATTTACATTGGTTAGCCACAAAAACCTTCCTCTATGAAGGAAAGAGAGCAACAGGAAAGAAAGGAGAAGAAATCAATACACGAGGAAGGCATGACATAATTTTCATTGAAAAGCATCATCAGAAAGCCATCATTTCAAGACCCTTCTCCAACAGGCAGATGCTCAGTTTCATTTCTGTGATCTCAGGTAATACAGTGATTGATATAAATTTAAACTCAGAAAAAGGTTGAAATAACAAGGTTTAGAGTGGATACTCGCCTCTGCTGTGCTCCTGCCTTCTCAAACATTGTAATTGAGGTCGACATTGACCTCCAGCTAACAAGAAACCCTAGAAAACATAAATCAGATGAGAACTAATAAGAATGCATTTCTGATACCACATTCTCTAGAACTTTTTCACACAATCTAACTAGCCTTCAGGATCTTTTGAAGAGAGGACCTAAATGAAAAAGGACTAGTTGATTGTGTTCATAAATTAGTGGATCTTCCTTAGGTTTAATAAAATGATATGGGAAACCACAGCTGGAACTTTCATCAATAATTAACTGAAGATGTCACACAAGATGTGCAGTTGATTTTTAACAACTAACCCTCTCCCACTCAAAAGGAGTTTTATGATTACTAAAATCTATGTGGAGAAAAAGAACACAGGCAGACTTGTCCTTTCAGCATTGCCTCTTCTCAAGACAACTCAACAAACAAACAGAAAATAGTCAGAATTGGAGAAAAGAAATCACATTGCTAGATTGAGTACATCTACTTCAACATCTCATAATTTCAATTCTTAAGGGTTAAACTCCCTGATGTAGCACCGTATTGCATGATTTTTTAGCTCGTGAATTATCCACTTTTAGTGCATATTCCAAAATCAACAGATTGAAGCAAGAGATACCTCATTCATCCACCACCTTTGCAATGTACTGTTTCTGCACCAAACCACCTTCAATCTGGAGAAATTAAATGTCAGTTGAAACTTAAATTTTAGGCCAAGTATCACGTGTACCTTACCACATCACAAATATGATGTATAAACACTTAAATGTATATAATAGGGTATTCTAGATAATTCTTACTCAAGGGAATGAAATCAGCAGCAGAAATAGAACGCGATAGCGCTACTGGTATTAGGAGAAACAGTCACCAGACACGGATTAGAACTCTACAGACTGAAGATATATTCAAAGGAAATGCACATCACAGAAAGAAACTATATGACCTCTTTAAGTCACTCCATGATGCAGATGTACATGACACGGTGTGATGATATTACAAATGATGAACAAGATGTCGCAACACAGCAGCATGCTCAGAGAACAGCCACCACCCTTGTTGTAAATGTAAGAGAGCCCCACTTCCATTGAGGCAATTGACCACCCACATAGTATTGCAGCTAATAGGAATTTACATTAGTAAAGGTTCCAAAAGCACGCTTTCTTGTGGAATGTAGGAACTGCCTAGGGGCTGAGATCATGTCTAATACTGGGCCTTTTCTTAAGTTAGTGATGAGCCCGCTTTAAACTTACTTGAAATTGCATCAATGCGACCGCCGGTGACCACAAGTACATGACTCATGACACTATCATGAAGAGTTATGATCGTTTGTTTGCGTACACAAGCAACTTCCTAGGCCCAAATTCTTTCCCATCTTCCAAAAATTTTTCACCCTTATTAAAAAATCATTCATAAATCCATACAACGAGTTCGCATTAATAATATCTGTGAATTTTTCAATCACACATATTCTTCCCTATTCATTGCAAATGGAATCCTTCATGAGAGCTCTTGCACATATTCCCTCCAACCAAACAGTGTTGTCGAAAGAAAATATCATTACCTCCTAGAAGTTGCTCCTCCCTTAAATGTCAAGCTTTTATTCCAAAAATGTTCCAGGAAGACTATTGTCATGACAGCATACTTAATCAATCGGATCCGTATCGAGTCCTCAATGGAAGAACCCCCTTCGAATTTCTTTTTAGGAAAAGTCTAGACATTCGCCAACTTTGTCTCTTTGGTTGTTTATGTTAGGTGTCTACCATGGGCCCTCAGAACAAACTGTATCTTCATGTTGTTAAATGCATATTCATGAGATATCCTACTTTTTAGAAGGGATATTTGGTTTATGACCCATCCACCAAGCATTTATTTGTCAATGGAGATATTATCTTCCGCGAAGATGTTTTCCCTTTCCAGAACCAATTATCTTTCCATCACTAAATTAATACGGCTATTGATCACACTGCCCATTCTTTATTGAAGAACCCTTTCAACCGATGATGATTCCTTATATGTCATCTCCCATGGCATCCTCGGCTCCTAAATATGATGTAGCCTTATTATCAAGCATAATATGACTCCCAATATTCCACAAGAAGTCACATCAGAGTTCCCTACAACTTCTCAATCACCTACTTCTCTAGGTGATATCTCTCTTGAATCACATGGGATTATTCCATCTGCCACACTTGTCACGCCCTAATCTTCGAACGCATGCCCATCCCTCACCTGGTCGATTAATAACGACGTCCCAGGACTCATCGCCGACCATGTTCATTTATAATACGCATGCGGAAGCATATAGAAAATCCCCAGACAATAAAACAATGGGATAGAAAAGTAATGCCATATTTTTCACAGCTGAAAAACCACAACCACATTTTTATATAATACAAACCATATAGTATATAATACAATACTATTCACATAAGTCTAATCTATCATATATTAGTCCACAAATTCAGGTTTGCAAAACGGGATGGGATGTCAGTCCTCATCCAGGTCATACTCTAGATCCTCCTCTGACTCCTCTTCAAGTTCTTCTTCTTCTTCTTCAGACTCCTCATTAGGGTCTTCCAACTCTTGATCCTCCTCCGGTTCCTCCTCCTCAGGCTCCTCCTCTGGCCACAACCACTCCTAATCCTCCTCTTGCTCGACTATCTCCCCTTCTTCTTCACCCCAGTTAGGAGTACATAGGAGTACCAGCATCATTCTCAAGGTTTGGGTCCTTTGCATCCACTACCGATCCACCTTTAGGATCTGTTGTCCCCTTACCGAATGCTTCCTCTAAAACGATTAGGGGTACATCCTCTTCCGGCATGAGACCTTCCCTTCACCCATCATGATATTCTCGATACCACAATCGATACTCGTGGGGCCTTAGCTCATCGGTATCCACATCAACCTAGACGATCGACTTAACCAGGACGTACTCTAGTCCTTCCGAGTGAGGGTGTATCAGGAAATGGATTTCTAATTCAGTGACTTCTTCAGGGATACCATAATGCATAGGAGGACGAGGAGGTGGAGATGCTGCCATCTAGGGACCTGAAATGTTGTCCCACAACGGGGTGAGACTACGTCTCAGCGATTTCTACCCTCCTAAGACCCGATTAGGAAACTAATATGCCATAAAGGCTACCTATGCACAACACGAGTCAGAGGACTTACCTTGGTCTCAATTTCCACCTGCAAATTAGTACAATTCGAATAGGCACCCTATCATCCACAACAGATCGAAACATCGACCAATCGACCTAGTCGATTATATGTCAAACAAACTATTTCTTGGTCATTTCAATCAATAATGTCCATTCTCCAAAATAACCCATCCGGTTACCGAGCCAGTATATTATACAATTCATTCTCCTAAATGACATACTAAGTCACCGAGTATATTCATCATAACATCCATTCTCCAAAATGACCTGTTGAGTCACCGAGCCGTTATGGCATGTCGTCCATTCTCCAAAATGACCTATAGAGTCACCGAGCCAGCATTGTATACCGTTCATTCTCTAAAATGACATATAGAGTCACCGAGCCGGCATTGCATACTGTCCATTCTCCAAAATGACATGTAGAGTCACCGAGCCGGTATATAATATGCTATTCCGAACGTATAATCAATTTGTCCTTTTTATCATTTCCGAGAAAAGTACACATGTGTGGGTACACGGTCGGTCTTAGCCAAAATACAATAATTTCCTTTCCACAAATCCCACCATTTTTTGTAGTCCACCAAAATATTTTTTGGCGCTATCAACCGACGCCCGATTATTTTCCAATTAATTATAATTAATTTAGGAAAATAATCTTATAATCATGAATAATTCATTTCAGCACAAAATAAAACTCAATTAGATAAACAAACTGCACCACGATAATTAGCATAAAATTCCAATCGTCAACCATCCCAGTCTAATTTCCAAAAAATAATTAATTAATTAATTAATTACGAAAATTAATAATTAAATAGCAATAAATCCAATTTTGGCCTGTAATGCCTAATTGGACTCCGAGACGGACCCGGAAAAATTCCGAGACTCGTTCAATAATTACTCAAGCCTATTTACTTGCTAATTACACTAATAATTTGTCTAACATGCATAGGTAAATCCCTAATTTAATTATTCTAATCTAATATGTCCACTTAATTGCACTTAATTAAATCTAATCAACCCATAAGCATCATTAGTCTACTAAGTAGGGATTAGTGAGTTCAACTCACTTGATTAGCAAGCCGTTAGGTTCCAAACGTCAAGAACGTCACTTTTCTCCAAATTGGGCCTAGGTTTCGAGGTTGGGATCGACCTCAAAATGGGCCTAAGAGCTTGCTGGAAACCCATTATCCTGCTTGATGTTTTGAGCTACCAAGGAGGTGAAGCTGGTTCGGCAAGATGTTGGCGACAGTGGACCGGTGGACAGTTTGGCGAGGTAACCGGCTGCCATAGGATCTCCGGTGGACTTCGGCGGGGGCTTGGACGACCACAGAAGCTTGTTGGACGCACGGGCAGGAGCTGCTGGACGGCGAGAGGCGCGGCAAGGCACAGCGGTATGCGAGTGGCTCTCACGGGCAATCAGTGTGCGACGGCATCAGTGCAGGCGGTCTTGGCGGCGACGGGCTTGCTCCAGCTACTTCTTCCTTGGCCTGCTGGTCAAAAATGGAGAGGATGGGAAGAGAGGCTGGCCGGTTGAGGAAAGAGGGAGAGAGGATAGAGATGAGGGGGGACAAGGGCTCCACCAAGCCAACTTCTTCTCTTCTCTTGTCTCCCTTGACCAACTATGACCAGGTATGGATCATTGGCTCACATTAGGCCAACAATGCACTCCTTGCAACATTGAATTGGTCCAAAATGGCTAGGAGGAGGGAGAGCTACGAATTTGCATATATTCCTCACCAATTGGACATCATTCCTCACTTAAATCAATCTCAATTGACCATCAATAATTCAATTGGCAAATCAATGCTCCCATTGATATTTTTCCTCACCTATATATCCATTATGCCTCCCAAATTTACAATAAAAAATGATCCCCGGCTCTTTCTGTACAAAAATGGTCCTATGTCAACTTTTTCCCAAAAAGTCTCGGGTTGCAGAAAAATCTTCTAAGACCGAGTTGACACTCCTAGAATTTATTGTGACATAACAGAAACTTCAATTTCTGAAATGGGACTCGAATTCGCGATTAATTTCCATTCGGCGCGTTTTTAGCGTAACTTAGGCTATCGGGTAACTTTCAGAACTTTTCAGTGCAAATGACATGTGATCGATTTTCTTCGAACCACAATGAACCCACTCGACTCATTGGTGACTCTCGGTTGTCGCAAAAATCTCAAGAATTCAAATACGAACACAAGGTACCAAAACAATAAGAAAATCAATCTAGTGTCGGTCGACGAGAATTTTCTAATTTAGTGGTGTCACCCACAATTAGCTACACATCTCAGTCGAACCAGTCTATCTCTAACTTCAAATCGATTTTATATTGTGTCGTAATGGCCTCTAAAGATAAGCACGGTCAAGAAGTCGATTCCTAATCGAATTCTCAAGTCTATTTGCCCTACAATCCTTAATAGTTTCCCTAGATAGTCTAGTTATCTCAAGAGTAATCAACTCTGAGAACAGCCCTATAGGCGCGTCAATGAAATGACCGATTTATTCAGTAGAAAACAGGGTTAAAAATCTGGAATGTCACAGCACTAGTTCCTCCTTGACATTCTAGTTGTACTACGTGATTGCCCACATGGACAACAAATTATATTTATCCTACATTTGAGTAATTTGGTACACAATATCCCATCTAATCATATGTCAGCTTTGCTCCTCTTTCACTTGACACATGTGCTACATTAGTAGAATATTTGAAGCACAGGAACCATCTTTATTTGATGAAGCTGCAAAAGACCCTTGTTGGCAACAAGCAATGGTGGATGAATTACAAACCCTAATAGAAAATAAAACTTGATATTGTTTTGTTTTTGGTAAAGGGTAAGTATATATAAAGACTTTTGCAAAGACGCAGCACAAAGCTAGACAAATAGAAGGAGAAAGGCCCGGCTCTAACTTGCACTAAGAGAAGACAACACATCTAACCGAGTGAAAGGGTGCCAGGCAACAAGAAAGAAAGAAGAACAACACTAAACAACACTAGAGAGAAACAAGCAAGAAGAAAAGAGGCCAAACAGACGGCCAAAAGGAACAAAGCAAAGCTAAGAGGAGGAGCACGAAACAGCAGCAAGCTTCCACCAAAGAGGAAGAAGGTCGAAAGCGAGCTGAGCACGAGCAGGAAGGACGGCAGCTTCAACGGAACAACCCTCGTAAACCAGAAGAGGAAGGGCATCCTGTAGAAACCGAAGGGCACTCCAAAAGGCGAAGTGAAAGCACCGAACCGCACGGGCGAGAGGAAGAACGCACAAACTGTGTGAGATGCCGAGGAAATAGGGTCAACCCATAATTCATACTAGCAGAACAGCAGCAACTCAAAGAAAGATTGACTCATGGATTCCCCAATTGAGTTGAAGTCTTCGGTTATGAGGATTATCAAGGACCCCTGAGCATGTGAGGGCCCAGTCCTTAACCGCCTTATACATGTGTTCCTTGAGCGAGGGGAGGAATAACTTGTGGTTGCGGAAAATAATATTATTCCTAGCCTTCCAAATAAGATAGCACAAAGCCGCAAAGGCAAACCGAGGAAGTGCATGGTGGAAAGAAGGATTACAAAGGTGCGGGCTCACCCAAGCTAAATTTGCTTTCCAATCACAGTTCCTCCAGGAGATATTACATTTATCAGCCCAAAACAAAGCAAGTATACCAGTAGTGGAACAGCCAAAGTAAAGGTGATCAATAGAATCCGGCCTCAAGGAGCAGAAAGCACAGTTTGAATCCTCAATACGATTATAAGCTAATAAGAATACCTGGGTCGGTAGTCGATTACAAGCAGTGAGCCATAAATGGGTCTGATACCGAGGGGGCAGGCCAGGGTCCCAAATGAAATTCGCCCAGGGGACAACGGCTCCTCTCGGTCTGAAGAGATTCCAGGCAGACGCTGAGGAGAAGGTACCCGAGGCCTGGGGATGCCAAAGAAACTGATCCGGGGAATCAGCAAGAAGGGGCAAAGCATCTGTCCAGCTCGCCATGGCGGTGGACACATTAGACGGGGGAAAAGGCAACTTGGAGATAACATAAGCAACAGAGGCATTACGGGGGATAGTCGAACAATAAATATCTCAATCGGAGAAGAGCTTATAGAGCGGTCCCTTAGCATGCCAATGATCGAACCAAAAGGAGACTTGCTGTCCATTGCCTATGCGCCATTTAAAGTAAGTCTGAACCAAAGGTCTAAGGCCTAGCAATTTCTTCCATGGCGAAGAAGCAAAAGTAGGGGCCAGAACAACCCAAAAGTTCTTTCTCTTTAGAAATACCGAGTGGATCCATTTGCACCAAAGCGATTCTTTATCCGAGAATAAGAACCAAATGTGTTTCAACATAAAAGCTATGTTGCTCACTCTAAGGGATCTAATACCCAAGCCACCTTCCTCTTTAGGTAAATAGACATCATCCCAGGCAACCTTGGCGCCCCCCGGGCCCATGGTGGGGCCTCGCCAAAGGAATTGTCTAAAAATCTGCTCGATCCAATTAACGACAGACGTGGGGAGGATAAAAACATTAGACCAATAAACCTGGATAGCATGTAAAACCGATCTGATTAACTGTAGTCTGCCCGCTAATGATAGGAACCGATTGGTCCAGGATTGGACTCTCGAGGTGATAGAATTAACTAAAGAAACACAGTCCTCCTTACTGAGTCTGGACGATATAATAGGAACACCCAAATACCTAAAAGGAAGAGAACCCAGCTAGAAGCCAGAGGCACTCACCAGGTCCGTCTTCAAATCGTCGGAGCCTCCCAAGATGAAGATTTCACTTTTATTTTGATTCGGGGAGAGACCAGACCAATTTGCAAAGTCGTGAATCCCATCCAGTAAAAGTTGCAAGGACATCAGATTGGCTTCAGAGAAAAGGAGGACATCGTCTACAAAGAATAAGTGAGAAAGCCCGGTCTGCTTAAAATGCCAATAGAATTGGAACTCCCGCAAGTTTGTTTGGACATGGAGGATACCAGAGAAAACTTCCATAATCAAGGTAAAAATATAAGGCGACATCGGGTCTCCCTGACGAATCCCTCTGCCACTAGGGAAGAATCCATGTAATTCACCATTAAGAGCAATCGAAAACTTGGGAGTCCTGATGCATTCCATAATACACTTCACAAAGAAAGGGGGAAACCCAAACGCAAGTAGCGTATGCTCAATGAAAGTCCAATCAACAGAGTCGTAAGCTTTGCAAAAATCCACTTTAACAATACACTTGGGAAGGTAAGGATCATGGTGGAAGTCGCAAAATAATTCTTGGGCTAATAAGATGTTATCACTAATACGCCTACCCTTGACAAACGCACTCTAGGAGGGACTAATAAGGGTCGGCAAGACCACAGCCAATCTATTTGCCAAGAGCTTGGTAATGCATTTATATATCGTGTTACAGCAAGCTATGGGGCGAAAATCATTAACTGTGGAAGCATTCGGCACTTTAGGGACAAGGGTCAAGATTGTCGAATTCAATTCCTTTCGGAGCTGGCCCGAGGCAAAGAAGTCCTTGACAGCCAGAATAACAGATCGGCCCACTATATCCCAAGATCGCTTTAAAAAATCAACATTGAATCTGTCGGGTCCCGGAGCTTTACCACTAGCAAGTGAAAAAAGAGAGGCCTTAATTTCATCATCTGAGAAGGGGCAAGAAAGAACCTGGACTTAGTTAGCATCCAAGGTATGCATGAGCTTCGCGCGGATATCCTGCACCGAGGGAAACTCCTGGGGAGGGTTCGCAGCAAGGAGGTTCTGAAAATGCGCTACAAAGAGTCGCTGAACATCAGAGGGTGTAGAAATAACCGAATCTTCATTGAAATGGTAATAATCCTATTCCGAAGATGATTGCGTTTGACAAAATGATGAAAGAATTTCGTGTTGCGATCTCCTTCTTTAAGCCAACGCAGTCTGGATTTTTTCCTGAGGAAGGATTCCTCTTGGAGTCGTAGGTCGGCAAACTTCCTTAAATGAACCCGTTCAAAGTCAGCAAGCTCCTGATTAAGAGGATCAAGTTGCAAGGCAGCTTGCGCATCAGAGAGCATCTTTCTAGCCTCATTTGTCTTGGCGGAAATATCAGCAAAACTTTCTTTGTTCAAAGCTTTAAGTCTGCATTTGAGGGCCCTTAGCTTGCAGCAGAGCACAAACATAGGAGATCCCGGAAAAGGAGAATTCCAAACAGCAGCCACAATATCAAAGAAAGTAGGATGAGACATCAAAAAGTTAAAGAATTTGAACGGCTTACGGGTGTTGGGGATTGGATAGATCCGAACAACCATAGGCGAATGATCAGATATTCCAGGAGGCAAAAAGGAGGCCTGTGAGAATGAGAAAGCACTCGACCATGCCGAGTTAATAAGAACCCGATCAATTTTTCGTTGTTTACGGGAAGAACCCGATGAGGTAGCCCAAGTAAATCTATATCCAACATAGTTAAGATCATCCAAATCAGCTTCGATAAGACAATCCCCAAAATCATTGAAAGCAGGAATCCAGTAAGATGATATGTCTGCTCTATCATAGGCATACCGAATGGCATTAAAGTCGCCCGCTATAATCCACGGAGTATCACTCAACAGATCGCTCATCCGGAGCAAGTCATCCCAAAGAGGTCTATGCAAAGCAAAAGAATGTTCTGCATAGACTACAGATAAACTAACGGAAATACCATAACTGAGGTATAACAACCGACCATGGATCACTTGGGAAGAGCAAGAAGTCACAGTAAAAGAGGCCTCAAGGGGATTCCACCCCACCCACACTCTACCCCTAGGAGAATAAGCATAATTAGAGCACCAAAGCCAGCCGGGGATGAGGCCATCCAAGACCAAAGAGAAAGCAGTAGACGTAATCTTAGTTTCCAAGATACCAATACAACAATGTTGATTGGTCCTCACAAAAGATCTAATTTCAGCTTGCTTAACAGGGGCACCAAGTCCACGAATATTCCATACGCCAAAAAACATATCAAAAATAGGAGGTAGGGCACAAAGTTACCTCTTCTTGCCACCCCGTTTCTTCACGGAGGGCGGCACCAGTTTGGGGCTATCAGAGAAATTGGTCTCCGCAACTGCAGATCGCAAGGATCCTTTATGGCGAGTAGGGATAGCCACACCACTAGACTTTGAAGCACCAGGGACACCTATTGGCTGGACAACTTCAGGTGGGGCTGGCTCCATATCCTTAAAAGGTAGGGACTCCTCTGGGATAGAAGATGGAACCATTGCAGTATTCGAATCACTGGCATCTGTCCTAATGTCATTAGGAATATCATTCCTAAACGAGGAAGAAGATTCTAGGATAGCGATGTTATCCGCAAGTACTGGACCCAGCTGACGGGGCTCCTTGGAGGTGCCAGCAAGTAGCTCAAAGGATGGGACTTCAATTTCCTTCATCTTCAACTGAGCAGGGGGAACAAGTGGATCTACGTGAGCAGGAGGAAGGCACTGCTCAAGATCATAAGGAACCATCGCAGAGGGCAGAGAAGGAGGGGCTACTGCAGGGGAGATTTTAGTATTCAATTTCCACTCTAGTATATCTAACGGTCTCAATCTAACACACCATTTAGTCGAATCATTCCTATACCTTTGTCACCATCAATTCAAGCCTAAAACCATCAAAATCGACAACACCAATAACTCATATGGTTCAGTCCAACAAAGACAGTCACTACGCTTTCACTGCAACATGGATTCAAGCCTAAAATATAGCACCATTCATTCGATTCAAATATCAATAGTCTACCAAGATTTATTCAATTCAAGATCGGCAATCCACCAAGATAAGGACTTGTCTAGTTTACATCGAGTATATCTCATGTCTCACCTAAAGGATCGTCACTCGGACTAATCACTCATCAAATCCATAATTTGAACTTTCACTATTTCACTTTGGAAGGACTATAACCACAATTGACCATATCCACTAATTCCACCAAACCTTTTCAAACTGAGATCATCACCTAAAATTAAGAGTTGACCACCATCGATTAAACCTATTATTCCGACATATAAATCACAAATAATTTCGTGTCTCATATGACCACTCAAACTCATGACTTCCAAGATCGATCTATACATACTAGATGCCTTCATGTAATGCATCAAGACTTCCAATAAGATCCTCTAATAAGAAGTCACTACTTAACTCAAACGATCAAATAAATTATCAATTCTAGGAAATGAGTACTTACTCTTAACAATCTCATGATTCAATTGCCTATTTTCGATGTACAAACACATCAACCCATCCTTCTTTTCCACAAACAAGAGTTCTACAGGCTTAACCATGCTTTCGCTGCGCCACTCTGATAAATTTATCCCAGAAACACTGCCTTCTCAATTCAGTTCATAGTTTGGTTTATTCCTGCCCCCTTTTGCCATCCTTGAAGCCTGCCAGGAGCCGCTCCTTGTCAGGTCCTTTAACCTCGGCGTCCACTCCCCGCCCTCATCAGATCGGGTCGTTACAGGTACACCAGCTTCCGCCTGGTTGGAACCCAAACTATACATCCATTGGGGGGTCTCGTTTCGATAGGGACTAACTTACAAAGATATTATCCACTAAGCCTATCCCATACGAAGTCTCACGGTTTTGTCCTTAGCGCACAGGTAAGTACTATCTCAGGAGATCATCCATCCTAGTCCATTGCTTACGGAGCTAGTCCATTCTTATGATGACGTCAAAGTTATACATAATTATCACTATCAAGTCCATTTCCAGATCTCATTCCCTTAGGGTTATCTCACTCATCTCATAAGCTAACATGGATAACAACATGTCCTTCAGTGATGTAGAAATACGAAGAGGCACATCTAAAGATTTGGTTCCTATTTCTCACAATCATCTATATTTTTCAAACACAATTGAATGCGTGCCACTCATGTCAAATAACGCATATAACTTCTTATCCCTTTATCGAAATCGTACCTGAGGTAATATTCTTGGAAGCTTCCACTTCCTCTTGGGTGACCGCATACACCCTTCCTTGTGCTGGTGGCCTCTGTGGATTCCTTGGTGGATTCGACCCAGCAGTACGTTGTTGCACTTGTCGCACCGAGTTGACATTCGGCTGCGACCCATCGCGTGGACAATTTCTCTTAAAGTGTCCTATTTGCCCACATCCATTACATCTTAGTTGGCTATTACAAGGTCCTGGTCCATGTTGTCTACCACATCTCTGGCAAAAATTACCCTGGTAGGGTATTCTCCCAAAAGTCGGGCCATTCCAAGTTCTTCTAGAATTTCCAAGGTTATTATTTTTCTTAGGTTCCCAAGGATGACCTTGATCAGGATAAGGTCTCTTACCCTTTCGAACATCATTAAAGGTCATCTGCCTCTTAGATTCCAATTGCTCTCTCACTAACTCTTGCTCCACCAATTGTGCCCTCTCATAAATCTCATTATAATCTCTTATATTCAGAGGCACTAGTTGTTTTCTAATATCAGTCCTTAATCCCTTCAGGAATCTCTTAGCCTTTTTCCTCTCGATCCTCAACCAACCTAGGAGCATACCTAGACAGTTCAGAAAATCTTGCCTCATATTGTTCCACTGTCAGTTCCTTTTGTTCTAACTGAACAAATTCAGTGATTTTCTTGTCTTTAGCACAGTCAGAAAAATGCTTCCTATTGAAGGATCTCACAAACTCATCCCAAATCACATCAGTACCTGGTGGAAAGATCGTATCCCTCGAAGCTCTCCACCAAAACTTTGCATTTCCCTCCAGTTGGTACTCTGCCAAAACTATTTTCTCAGCATCACTGCAGTCCAACAACCGGAAAATTCGCTCCATTCCATCAATCCAATGTTCTGCCTCCTCAGGACTTCCCATTCCACTAAACTTAGGTGGTTTCAACTTCAGGAATTGCTCCACCAGTCCTTGAGTACGGCGTTCCGCTCCGAGTTGTTGCTGCGCTTGTCTTTCCATCAGATTTCCTATATCGGCCAATGCCTGCAGGATGTCTTCCATTCGGGGTTCAGCCCTTGCAGCAGAGGCTTCAGCCCCCGATGGATGAGCACTTCTAGCTCGCACCATGACCTTCCTGTAGTTTCCAAGCATTTGCCTCAGGAAAAATCTGAGACTCACCGTCTCCATTTAAAAGCAACTACAACTATATATAAGTAACATAAACATGTTACTGGCACCTAAAAGCAACTCATAATAAACTACTAAGGATCTACGAGTGAATACCCATCACCCGTTGTTCAGAGTTAGTCAACCATTCCAGTTAGTATCCTATGGTGTGCATCATTCTATCCTCATTTCCATTTGAGGCACCTTATCACTCCCAATAAACCATAGCTCTGATACCAACCGTTGTGGCACCCCTCGACGGCCCCCGATCCGTTAGGGTCGCCACAGTTCGCTTACATTTCCCTTTCTCGAATTAACATGTCACTCTAATACCATTTCAATTGCAGCGGGTCCATTCAACCTGGGGGTTTACATCTTTTAGATTGGTCCCTTGCGCAATTCATATAACGGAAGCATAACCAACAACTCCCTTCCTTATATTAAGAAAACGATGCACACCTACTAAACAGTTATAGGTAAAAGCCGAACACTTTTATTTACTTAAACCATATGGACATCATCCATCGATACATCAAAATGCCGTAGTCTTCTATACTCGGCTATACTTCAAAAGATGACCGACATCTCCTCCAGCAGTCGTATACTTAAAGTCCATCGATCAGTGTCGGCGTCCAAAAGTTCCTTCCTTTGCTATCCTCCTCCTCGCGGTCATACCCAACCACTTGATCCACCTACCGGTGGCAGTGGCAGCAGAGGTATCTTATCTAGTCTGAAATGTTATTCCCCAAAAGGGGTGAGTACAGCCACTCAGCATGTAAAAGATCCAATAAACTACTCAATGCATCACACAATACAATCATAACAATCATAGCATAACACATGTCATTCATGCACCCATGCGTAACTTACCTTGAAGCTATGCATATGTCATCATACCACATGTACAAACATCCTCATGTAATCATCACCATCATGTCATACATTTACCATCATGCCATAGGTGCACATACATCCATGCACTCACCATCATCATATCATACATTCAAGCATACTTACCTCGAAGCCATGTATATACCATCATACATCATCATCACTATCATAACACATACATATCATCAGGCCATGGATGATCATCATCATCATACCATATATACATGCCATCATGCCATCATATCATCATATCGTTATATCATAGGTGAGTATCATCATATCTTATGTACATGCCATCATGTCATCATGTCATATTTCCCATGCATGTCATCATCATATCTTATGTACATGCCGTCACGTCATCATGTCATATTTCCCATGCATGTCATCATCATATCTTATGTACATGCCATCATGTCATCATGTCATATTACCCATGCATGTCATCATCATATCTTATGTACATGCCATCACGTCATCATGTCATATTTCCCATGCATGTCATCATCATATCTTATGTACATGCCATCACGTCATCATGTCATATATGCATGATGTAATTTCCACTTTTAATTCACGATTGATCAACACGTCACTCTTTCTCGGGATCATCCATCCCATACTTTACACTCGCGCCCTATCCAGGCATTACGAGAAGAACCTCCGGAATTATGCCAATCATGGCCACCGGGCATCCGGCACCCCCACCGCTCCAGGCATCTCGCATCCCAACTGGCATCACGAGGCATCCCCTCGGGCAAAGACCTCCGAGGCTTCCGGAATCACGTACCGACATACCACCAGGATCCCCCCCCCTCTGGAATTACGTACCGTATACCACCGGGCATCTCGAAACTCCGAGGACCCTCCGGAATTATGCCACTAAGCCACCGGGCATCTGGCACTCCCTAGCCAGGCATTACGACACTCCCGGGGCATCGTCGGCTCACACCTCCGACGGCCTTCTCATTTATCATAGTTCACGTTCACCATTATAACCCAATTTCAACATGGCATATGTTATGATGGCAAACAAGATCATTTTCAGCATTTGATTCCTATATGTAGTTCCAATCATCATCATATATGCAGCAAGATCTAATCACTTATAACAACACAATCCATGGGGCCCATACAACTTAGAATAATCCATACATCATGTCTTTTTGAAATTTACCAAATTCCAGCTTGCACCATTTCGGAAAACACTTAAATTAAATATCCATATGATCTTCACAAATTATAAAATCCGAACATGTGATAGGCAAGACATAAAGGTAACAACTCCATGAAGAACACATGCCCAAAAGAACTTCACACAAAAAGATATAGTTCACACATTACAGCTTGCAAAATTCGGATAAAGTCAGATTGCACCGTTCTTGAAATATTTCAATTTAAATACCCAAACGGCCTCCAAAAATTATGAAATTTTACCAGGTGATAGTCAAGACCCTAAAAAATATTTTTCTTGCAGACATCTAGGCAAGATTCGTTCTAGATAATTTTCTATAGACGTCCGAAGCTTCTGGTCCTCATACCGAAACATCCAGTGTCCCTATGTCCGAAATATCGAGGTTTTACCTACTTATCCTTCTTCGTTTTCTCTGAAATTTGGATATTTTTTTACTCCAAGAGGTCCCCTACAACTTTCATGAAGGGATCTAAGTCAAATTTCAAAGAACAGCTTCCATATGGGTCCATGAAGTCTCGGGTGTCCAGTACCGCGTCTCCAGATTTTCCGTCTTCAAGAGTAGGTCGATTCCCTAGGCTATACTTGTTCATTTTACTTAAAATTTGAGTATGTTGGTATTTAAGATGTTCTATAAAAGTTTCATGAAGAAGTAGAAGAGAGATTCTTAATAAAAATCAACATGCAACCACAAATCTACCACAAGGTCAGCAAAACAGTTCCAGATCTAGTGTCTCCGTAGGATGGGGTTTTGACCCCTTAAATCTTCATCATTTCGTACGAAATTTTATTATGTTATATTTGAAGATGTCTGCTACAACCTTCATGAAGAAATGGAAACAAGATTCCGACTAAAAAGTCACATACAACACACAAACTCAAAGATGGTCAAACTGGTCTTTCCAGAAACGGCATGCATGACCAACGAATCCCTCTCCATAGCTCCGAAATTTCATCCCATTTACCACAACCAAGACTTACCATCTACTACACATACACACAGCAATGCAAAGAGTAGGTTTTAGGACTTCACTTGCCTCAAATCAAAGGAAAACACAGCAAGAACGACGGCGGGACTAGGCGGGCTCGACGGCGTCTCCTCTTCCTTTCTTCCTCTCTTCCTCTCTTTCTCTCTTCCTCTCTTTGGACGGTACTCTCTCTCTCTTCTCTCTCTCTTGGTCGAAATCCCCCTCCCCCTATTCCTTTTAGTTGTTTAATTACTTGCCTTTGGTTAATTTTGCATGGAAGGACACTTGTCTTTGTAAGAAGGACACTTGGCTTCATGGGAAGGACACTTGTAGAGCCCCTCTCGCCACTTGTTGATCTTCATGCAAGGCTAATGGGCCTCATTTGGGCCGGGCTTGGGCCAGCCTTGGTCGACTACTTCATGGGCTCCTTAGGCCGGGCCTCTTGGCCCACTTTGGGTCCAACACTTTTGGGTCTAAAGTCCACTTTTAAATGGCCCAAAACAATTCTAAATAAGCCCATAATTGCTCTTAACAATTTACTTTAATCCCCACTAAATTTCATAATCTCAAATACTTATATGGCCATAAAATTTTGTAATATAAATCCATAAATTCCAATTTATAAAACACATGGCCAATGATAGGATTTTCTTTCCTATCAATTAATTATCCATTAAAAGTTTGGCCACAAATCTCATTGCAAAATTATGGATCAAATGGCTACAATACATCTTGATGGTACTTCCATCACCTATTCATAGACCTTAATGTAACTAGAGGTCGTCATGAATTTTGGGATGCCACAATTCACTACGCCCAGCAGGGGTCTTTGAACGAGAGGGACCGGCTTTAGATGGGGCAGGTCGATTCGGATCAGGGCATCTATGGCCAAATGATTTACAGGAGGGGCACAAAGCTGGAACCCATTCAAATTGGATTGTGATAAAACGAGACTCCCCATTCACAATATATTCAACTTCCTCAGGAAAGGAAGAAGAGGCATCAATCTCAATACAAACACGAGCAAAAGCTACCATTGACATCTGCTCAGTTCGGCTATCAACAAAGAGCGGCTTGCCAATTGCACTTGCTAGTGCGCTAATACCCGAGGCCGACCAGAGAGAAACAGGGAGGTTTCTAAAACAAACCCACACTGGAACAGAGTTATGAGCAGACTTCTTGAGTTCCATGAGAGGGTGCCATTGGTGGAGGATAAGAGGAAGTTTGGCGACAGTAACCGGACCCCCTTCCAACACAGTCCTTCTAAAATTCAGCATCCGGAATTCGAAAGAAATATAAGCCTAAGTCTGCAGCTATGACTTCCGTCAAGTGGTGTCCCCATATATCTTTAAGAGCATCCACTATCATTTTATACGGCAACTTCCTACCAATGAAATAACCCACTAGACATTCCTCCCATTTAGGATGGGCATCCTGCAGTAAGTCATGGGAGATATGCACAACTTTCTTGCTATCAACAACAGCAGGGGGTTTAAAAGATAAGCCATACCCTTTAGCTGCCGAACGAGTGACCGCTGCCCGGGAACGAGGCGGGTTCTGGTGAGCCTTCGAAGAGGGAGCAGGAGCTTGAGCAACATCTTGAGGATTGCCCGCCTGCCCTTTTGAAGAGGGCGCAGGCGATGGGCGAATACCAAAAGAGGGTGGGACTTGAACTTGAAAACCTTTGACTCTATTGGCAGAAGGAGGAGCATCCGAAGAAGCAGCATTAAGCTGATGAGGGGACGAGGCCCCAAACTGGAACCGGGCACGACGAGCCCGACTTCTGCCCCTGCTTCGCGAGCGTCCACGCTGGGCACAAGCATCAACCGGAAGACGAGGGCCTTCAAGAGGACGTAGAGGGGGTGGGGGAGGGACAGAGGCTTCCAAGGAGGCCTCAAGAGGGGCTTTGCCCATAATTCCAGCATCCATCGTGGGGGATGGTGCCATTCCGAACCAGGCGGCACTCGAGAAGAACCCTAAAAGAATCGAACACGATTCTGGAAAAAGGAGGCCATACCCAGAGAAATCATTCGGAGGGACGGTAGAAGGGATCCTAGGGAGGATCGTCTCCGAAAATCAGCGCAAACAGATGCCCCGAAGGGTCCGAAGCAGCAGCTGCAAACTGGAGTGAACAGTAACCCGTAAAATCACCTTGAGAGGAAGGAGATGAACAGTAACCCACGAAAAACAGTAGGAAATAAAAACTTGATATTGTTCTTATACCCCTCATCAGAAAATCTATTGGTTGCAAGTGGGTATAAAAAATCAAATACAATGCGGATGGTTCCATTGAACCCTATGAAACAAGACTAGTAGTCAAAGGGTTAACTCAATGAGAAGGTTTTCATTATATTAAAATGTTCTCTTCAATAGCGAAGGAAGTCATTGTCCATTCCTTCTTTTCCATTGTTGCTTTTCGTGATTGGCACATTCATCAAATGGATGTTCATAATGCATTTCTTCATGGGGATCTTAAAGATGAAATCTACATGGACCTTTTGTCGGGTTTACGTAGATAGAAGAGAATAGAGTATGTCATTTCTATGAATTCTTGTACGGCCTTAAAACAAGTTTCTCATCAATGGTACGCTGAATTTGCCACTACACTTCCAATTGCAAAATTCCGACAATCTAGACACAATTATGACTTATTCACATTGAGTCAAGGTACATCATTAACTTATTTGCTTATATACATTGATGATATACTCATTATAGGAAATAATGAAAATGCCATGAAGAAATTTAAGGAGTATCCACACTTTACATTTCATATTAAGGATTTGAGACCTCCCAAATACTGTTTTGGGGTAGATATTACACGATTGGATAAGGGAATTTGCCTCAGTTAATGCAAATTTGTCCTAGAAATCATATCAGAAGCAAGACTATCAAGATCCAAACCAACTATCGTTCCAATTGAATAGAATGGTAAGCTAACAATTGTTGAGTATGATAAAGGACTATCACACATGAATGACAACCCTTTGCTCAGAGAGCCTTCTTCTTATCAAATACTTATTGGGAAACTCATATATCTAACCATGACTAAACCCGACATATGCTATGCCATGTAGATTCTCAACTAGTTCATGCATAATCTGAAACAGTCCCACATGAATGATTCACAAAAGGTTGTAATGTACTTAAAGGGATTTCTAGGTTTGGGAATACGACTCTCTCAAGAAAGCAACATGGAGAAGACAACGTACAATGATACATATTATGGAGAAGACAACATACGATGATACATATTATGCTACTTGCCCTATGAGTAAAAAATCTTTCATTAGATTCTGCTTCAAATTGGGCAATTCATACTCTCTTGGAAAACAAAGAAACAGTCAGCTACTTTTTTATCGTCCGTCAAAGCAAAATATCAAGCAATGGGCAAACTAGCTTTGAGATTGTTTGAATTAGAGGATTACTTCAAGATCTCAGCATATGGGTAAAAGAACCAATCATCCTATTATATGATAATGATGTTGCACTTAAACTTGTAGTAAATCTAGTTTTCCATGAAAGACACAACATATTAAAGCTAATTGTCATTTCATTAGAGACAAAATTCAAGATAGGGTAGTCAAAGCAAGAGAGATAAGAACAACGGAACAGCCCGCAGACATCTTCAGTTAACCCCCATATGAGAGGCAACATGCGTATATATTGAACAAGCTACGCGTCCATGATGAATATAAATTGCCAACTTGAGGGGAAGTGTTAAAGATACTGTTGTCTAAACTGATTGATCCTGATCCGGATACTAATTCTAATTGATGATGATTAGTGCATTGATGGGACCTTGAACATTATGTATTAGGAAATTGATTTTTTTCCCTTGTTCTGCATATCTTTGTTTCCTTAATTAGTTTGATCCTATGTGCTATAAATAGGACTATAATTGTACAAAATTGATATGAGAAAGCAATATGCATTTTTCCAATTCTTTGACAATTTCATTGAACGAAATAACTAGGAGTCATTGTTAATAATCTATCTTGCACTTATAAGTCCATCAATACATCTACAGATGATAAAAGATGTTACCTTTAAAATTTGAAGTTGTAAGGTCATAAGTTAAATGGCTACAGAACTATCAATTTTAGTTCCTACATCATCGGATCTCAATTTTACATGTCTTTCATATAGGAAAGGACTTACTAAGGTTTTTTTTTTTTTCATCTAGGTAGATAGATAGTTTGACAATACAAATATAAGCTTGAACAATATATTTTCTATACTTAAAAATGGTCCTATCTAAGACCATATGCATCCATGCTCATCATCTCATAACATGTGGTATGTCTAAATAAATAGAATAAGCAATACCCATTGTTTCCTAACAAGGTATATATAAAAAGAGAGACTTAGCTACAGCTGGTCTATGTTATACATGAAGAATTGTTAGGTGTGATCGTATTATCCACAAGAATCAATGTGGACCGTCACATTGGTGAAATCCAAACGGTCATAAGAAACCAACATTCTGAAAATGTCCAAAATCCTTTAGTATATATAAAACATTCACCTAATAATTTTTACTATGTCAAGAATTAGTTTCGCATGTTACTATTTCAAAAATGAAGCATCTTAACAAGAGAGACCTTAAAAGGTTTTCTTGACGTCTATATATGTTGTAGAAATACTTAAACAATTCAAAGAAGGCTCTAGATGATTGAAAATTCACAGACGATCACACGATGCGCAACATCATTTTCAAATTCATAAACTCGTAATGTCAAAAAATGTGACATGTGTCGAAAATTGTTAGAATAAGAATGACGATTAAGACAGGGCATAAATCTAACTTAACCACAAGGCAAAATTTTGCCATAATCTAATCCAGGAGAGGTGAGATATAAATGTTTTATTGGAAATGTCATAAACATTGGAATAATATATAATAATGAACACATACTGCGAGGTTAATTAGTGTATTGAAATTTGCAGTACCTCGTTATGATAACTTAGCAAGTGTCCTTGGAGCACTCTTCAACAAAATAAAAGATGCCGCTTTCAAATTAGCATCACAATAATTCATATAGTGGATGATTGACCAAACTTGAGAGACATTACCCCCGCACTTCATAGGCAAACAACATATTCACTACTAGAAATGAAATATTATGTATTGGAAAAACTAACCTGAAGTAGCACAATAATTATTAAATACATTTGGCAATTTATCAAATCGACTGGAATTGGCCAACCTCAAATTTCAAAAGCAAGCACCATATTTACTTGAGAAAATTGAAATTTACTAATCCATTGAAAAATTACTAAGATAGAGCAGTGCGTTAATTGCAAATACATTTGCTTATTGAATGTACTAGACAGTTATATCTACCTCATATGCAAAGAAACAATCAATTGAAAAGGTTACTACCTTAAAGTAGTATGATGGAGGAAGAGAGAGTGTTACACATCAAATAGTTCAATGAGTAGATTCATAAGAAATGGGAAAACTTGTCTTAAAAATCATAAACATTTCACTTTTACTAATTAAATCATAAACCTTTTCATAATTTACTAATTGAATCCATCTAATTAGTTTTGGAAGAAAATGACATAATTTTTAATTATATTTTCATATACTTTTAAATTTTCTTTTTTAAAAAATTTCTTCTCTTTTCCTTATTCTATTTTTTTTCCTTTTTTCTTCTTTTATTTTTCTTCTCTTGGCCAACCATCGCCAGGCTTCATCAAAGGTCAGCAAAGGTTGTTGACCTCAAGCAAGGGCTGTAAGGCCCACAACCTCCACCTTCGCCAGGCCTTTGCCCTCCTAGACAAGGGCGAGGACTAGCTAGCCCAAGCCAAGCTTCCTTTGCCTGAGGCTAGCGAGAGAGCTAGCCTTGGGCGGCCCTTGCCTGAGGCCAATGACCTTTGCTGACCATCTACGAGGCCCAACAAAGGGAAAAAGGAAAACAAAAAGGAAAAAGAATAGAAGGAAAAATATTAATTTTTTTATTAAATAGCATTCACGTTAATGTCGATTGTGTCATATAGGCTAGCCGATGTCTATGTTAGCATTTTATGGCCAAAATTAATCGAATGAGCCTAATTGACAAAAACATAAAAAGATTTAGAATTCAATTGGCAAAGTTAAAAGGTTTATGACTAAATTTGCAAAACTATAATAGGTTTAATAATTTTTGGACAATCTTTCTATAAGAAATGTGTATAGGACATGGTAATGAAAATAATTCTTTTCTGCCTTAAGGTGAATAGAATAACGGTTTGGTGAAATCTATCACATCATGACAATTACAATACTTTTTTTTTTTTTTTGGTTAAACGTTGGTTTGTCTTTCAAAAGTTGTGGTTTGATGCAACTTCTACATAACAATTTTAGCTGTGAAAAAGAGGCTGCAATTTTTAAAGATATTTGACAAGCACCTCAAGTGCAATGTCTCCAAAACTATAGTAGCTTGTAGCAAACTTCAGAAAGCTGCTTCACCCATCTTTTAGGTACTACAATCTTAAGATGTAAATTTTCAAATATATGAATCACAACACTTCACGATACAACTATATAGAACAATAGAGATACAATTCAGTCATAACTATAGCAAATGGGATCTAAATAGTACCCACCATGCTGAACCACTACATAAGAGAGCCGGATTTTGGTAATATTGGCCCATTTGGTCAGGCAACAGACCACCATGGAGAACGACATTTTAATGGATTATCCTCACTAATCTACCATACAAATCTATTTCAAACCTGGAAAACTGAAAATTTTGATGGTGAAGATTAAAGTGTGACCGAAGTTTACTGGTAGACGACATAAAAGTTTCTGGTCGGAAAAATGAGCAGGTTCAATTGCTCTACTTCCTTTCCTCGGTTGGTTCAAAAGGTCGAAACCTTTATCTAAATGCTGAGTCAGGACAATAACACATCCTAGGATTGTACACGCATGCATTATAGAAATCACCTGAGCTACAGCAAATATCTAGCCAAAGAGAAGCACTGCGTGCTCATGTTAACGGGATCTTAAGTACACAATATATCATAAGAAATCTGCTGAGCCAATCATAGGATTCGCGTCATTAGACTTCAGAGCACTTAGAAAAAGAAAATCTTATCACTTCAGTTTGTCATATATATTCCAAGATCCACTAACACTTTAAAAAATTTTGGGGCTTTTAATAATCAACGGTATAAAGAATGATGGAGGGCTAGCGCAGTTTTTTTATTCAGTTTTATAATGAGGCGAATTCCAAGCACAAAACCTTAAAGTGAGATGAATCAAATGATGGATCCGGAGCACACCCTTATGTATAATTGTCACGGGATCAAACGTCGCCACCTGTCCCAATACAGGAAAAAAAAATGTTACATTCGTCCTATCACGCGTGACGGTCAAAAAAGCTGTTGCAGATGGAGCGCAATACCATCGAATTCTTTAACATTGGATTCATTAAGCCGAAAAGATTTGCCATTCGTAGTTCAAGGGAAGTGCGAATGTCGATCAGGAGCCACCCGTCCTCCAATCATGTGGGAGGCACAGAACGTTTGCTATGCAATAGGTCGCTAAGCGGATGGATTCGCATTACCCTCTCGAGTCTGCGCATGCCAAAACTGATAAAGAAAGGGAGTCTTAAACGACAAACATCTAAAAACCTACGGAAAAGATGTGAAAACCTTATTTATTTAAGAAGCTCGAATGTATGGTGGGATGTTCAGGTGAAAGGGGAAGATAAAGTCTGTAATACGTAAGTATGGCACTGATGTGGCACTTTTTAAATTATATTTTTTTATAAATATTTAATCTTTTTATATTTTTTTTTTACTTTTCTTTGTTTTTTTTTTTTTTTTTTGGATTTAGGAGTTAGGGCCGATGACGGTGGCCGGCCAACCCTCGCTAATTCTAGGCAAGGGCTTGCACGCCCTCACTTTCGTTGGGGAGGGCATCATGGCCCTTGCCTAGAGCTAGCAAGGGGCGCGACACCCTCGCCACGGGCTAGCAAGCGGCACGACATCCTCACCACGGGCCGGCGAGGGTCAACTAGGCCTAGCTTGTGGCTGGCAAGGGCAACCAACCCTTGCCTATGGTCAGCGAGCAGCCAACCACCCTTGCCGGCCTTAACTCTAAATCCAAAAAAATTAAAAATTAATAAATTTAATTTTAAAAAAAGTCCAACATTGGTGTCTGTTGTCCATGTCAACAATGTCTAACCAAAATTGACTAGATTGACTCAATTGGCAAAAGTTGAAAAGGTTATGACTCAATTGGTAAAAGTACAATAAATTTAATACTTTTTGATCAATTTTCCCAAAATATTGATAAACATAGAAATCATCTGACTAGTTGTTGATATTTCGGGTGCACCGTCTGTCTGTGTTACACCACCCAATCAATTATATTGGGCGATTATAATACTCTACGTCATGGGCCAAGAGGGCGTGGTCTTTCTCCTCCCTCTATAGATATTACATGGCCTGCGTGACTAGAGTTCACACAGCACAGCTCATCACTAGGGCATCTCGTGTTGAGCTCTGAAACCTTTCATTCTCAAATATTTCCTTCAGTTGAGCTGCCATCCTTGATTTCCTGAGTAGAGAGAGGGACAATGGCCATTTTCTCGACCGATAATCCCCGTGCTTTTGCGCTTGGCCTCTTAAGTATATCGTTTTAGCTACACAGGATCTAATTTGTAATCTCACTTAGTATCTTCATCAAACTAGAGTTAACATGCACATTATAAGTTGTGCCACCACTAAACTCCTATCCCATCATAAGGCCATGGACTGATTCATTTGTCATATTTTCTGATAATTCTTTGCCCCACGTAATCTCATATCTTTCGTGGTCTTTTTGACCCAGTGTAAGTTCATCGTCTCGATCAACTTTTTGTTTAGCTTAACAGAAGGGTCTGGAAGTATGATCTTGACCAACTGATTAATAAGGTTCTTACAACTCTTTTTTTGTTTATGCTGGCAGACCAACATAATATAGGGTATGCAACAAGAAGTCGACCGAAGGATTTCAATCAGTTCCGTACGTGGTTTCTCTGTTCAACGCCATGCTTTGGATATAATACGCATCCCTCAACTACAAGTTCAATGATTTCCTTCTCATCACTATCAACTCAGTGGGAAGTGTCATAGAGACCGTCTATGTTGCTCTCTACATTGCTTATGCTACTTTAAAAAGCCAAGGTACACAGTTACCTATCCGATCATGTGATATCGTCACAATTCATACACGGTTGATATGTGACAGTACACGTTGTTAAAGAAGGTTTTTTAATATTATAAATCTGTGCATGCATGTGACACAATCCAAGGACGAGCATGATCCAAGACATTCAAATGATGGGCCATGTCCCACACAAGAGCTAGCCCATGAGGTGCCCACAAACAACCTATAAGCAATGCGAGAGCCAGCCCATGAGCAATGCGGGAACAAAATGCGGGAACAAGCCCTTGACCATTCGGCTTCCTTGTGTTAAGCTACCCTTCGGTTCCAATGAACTGTCCCTACAGACCCATGACAGATGTCCCTCAAGTTCTCCCATGGCCTAGGGCCTTGTCGCGGCCTCATTTTTTCGAAGGGTGGAAATGAATCACCTAAAACTAGGTTAATGGATTACTAAGTCCGAAGACTTGGCGCGGACTCTCCCAAGCCCTACCAATCGCGACTTGATACTAAGAAAATGACCCATTAAAACACGCAATTATATTTCAAATTGGAGCCGCCACTAACCAATTAGGGCTGATTAGAAACCCAGGTAAAGTATGGGAGAATACTTTACCTTTTACGAACCAGAGATTTAATGGATTCGGGGACATGGTTACGCTAGATTAATCTAACGCCCTTTCGGTACCTTAAAAAAAAACATTTTTGCAGGCAGTCTTGATTAATTTTAACCTAAGATACTAACATGCAAATGGTGGTCATGTGGGTGCACAATCAATTAAATAACATTTAATAAATCAAAATGCTAAGAAATTATAAACTACAACTTTATTAAGTCCACTCTCTAACAAAACATTTTTTTTTTAAAAAAGCTAATAAAAATGCATGCCCTAAACATGATTTCTAAATGACATGACACCTAACTTTTATTATTATGCAATCTTAATCTAAAATTAATATGCATGAATTTTACTTTAATGATATGTGAAATGCAATTTATATGGCCTAATTTGAACTATATGTATGCAATCTAAATTATACAATCCTAAAGGTGCATATACTACATGACATAGGATGCATGACATAACAATTCTATGTGCATATTCTTTTTGTGATTTTTTAATGATTCTTTTTTTTTTAATGTATGCAACCTACACTAAACAATGATGATATGAAATGAGATTAATTATGAACTAATTTATTAATTAACCAAGTAAATGATTTTTATGTTTTTCTTTTAAAAAAAATGTTAATTATATGCAATTAAAAATTACACGATGGGATTACTAAAACATGATAATATGACGCAATCCTAATTTATTAATATGCAAACTCTAATTAAATGTACCTATTATGCAAACTAGTTAATATGCACCTATTATTTTTTATTTTTTGTTTCTTATTTTTTTTATATATCATGCAAACTTTTCCTAAATAATAAAAAAATGTTTAAATCTAATCCTGACTAAAAAACAACTATCTAAGGGTGAAATTCTAAAAATAATCCTAAAGGTTAATTTAAACCTACGTGTCTTAATTTAATAAACCTATGTGACCTACATGCTCATGCAAATTTTTAATTTTTCACTATTGTTTTTTTTTTTAATTTTCATTTTTTCAAACAAGTAAATATAAAAACTAAGATAAGAGTTAAAATAATTAAAAAGATAAACCATTGTCTCACGGATTAAATTAATAATTATTTTAACTCTACAATCACAACAAGGAAAACAAAATAATTAAAAATTTAGTCCGAATTCTTACGGACCAAATTAAATAATTATTGTGATTTAACAAATGAAATTCTACCAAAACAAACTCAAAATTAGTATAATTAAAAAAATGACCCGATGTCTCTCGGATCAAATTAATAACTATAGTAATTTGAGGTAAAATCTTCAGATAATGCATATAGAAATTGCAAATATTAACACCCAACATTTAAATAATTAAACTAAACATGCTATCAATTGAAATAAACAGAAAAATTAACCTAGGAGATAAAACAAATAATGAAATAAACTAAACTCCAAAAATGAAAAGTAAAAGTAAAAAAAAAAAACAAACTACCTAGGGAATCAACGGGGACAAGGGGCGGTGGTTTGAAGGTTCAGCAAAGGGAAGCTCCGGCGAAGGCAAGTGGTGGCGCGGCGAGCGTCGGCGTCGGAGATGGCGGGCTCGCGGCTAAGGCGGAGTGGCGGTGTGGGCTCTACGGGCGGCGTCACGGATGTCGGGCTTGGTTCTCCGGAGCACCGGTGGCGGTAGGGGCACGCGAGTTGGAGGTCGCTCGGGCTCGTGACGCTACTATGGTGCAATGGAGGCGAGAGCGGTGGTTGCTCGGGTCGCGGGTCGGACGGCGTTTGCGGTCAGGCGAACTCGCGGGCCGTCGAGCGCGATGGTAATCTTGGCTGCAAAGCCACAATTCACAGGGGCATGGACGTCGAGCACCGGTTTGCTGAAGAAGAAGACTCCCTTTTTTTTTCCTTTTCTTTTTTTTTTTTTTTGGTTCTGCTGCACGTCCACTCTCTCTTCAAGTCCTTTGACCGGTCACTTTCCCTGCTACCTCTCTCTGACACCTTTCTGCATAAGACTTTTTTGCTTTTTCTCAAACGGATGAGAAATATCTTTTCTTCATTTTTGACATTTTGTTTTGCTCTTTTTCGAACCCAGCAAAAACCCTCGCACACGAAAGAACCTTTTTTTTTTCTTTGTGGGTTCCATTTTGACACAAAACTCGAGAGAAATCTCTCAATGAAGAACAAAAGAACCCAAAAGAAGAAGAAATTTGTTTCCACCCTTTGCTTCGAAAACCAAGAAAAATGCCCTCCTACGCAAGTGAAAATAAGGAGCCCCCTAAACGACAGAAATTTTTTTTGCTCTCTGAATTTTTTTTGAATTCGTTCCCCCCTTTTTTAATGACTCGATGTGTCCCTTTTATAGTACAAGACTTCCATTTAACATTGGAAAGTCATAACCCGTGCTCCTTTGTTCGCGGGGATTGCCGAAATCTTAGCCCTGATTTGTTGCCGTAAATCCCTCACTTTCTTTCGCAATTCATTTATATTGCTACGAATATGTCCAGATTCATGCCCAATATTCGAGTGAGTGTCCATTCTTTCCATATCGCTACACAAATCCCATTAATTCCCCTCATTAATTTCATTTTTTAAAAAAATTTGAAATGAAGATACGTGTTCAACAATAAAAATGCTTCATTATTCAAAATTTGTTTTTTTTTTTTTGAAATCTCCCTCCACAAACCCAAATGCTTTATTTTATTTATTATCTTCTATTTTAAAAATAAAAAAAAAAAAATTGATCCTAAATTAGGTGTCAACAGCTGCCCCTCTGTGAAGGGAAGCTCGTAGAGGTTTCCTTCAAAGATATATGACACCTAAAATTAAACCATGTAAAATGAAATATGAAATGCATATGCAAATGTTAATGACTTGACTCTTTTTTTTTTTGAAAGAAATGGACTCAAATAAATTTAACCCCTAAAGAATGCCATGTAAATGCAATGATTCGGTCAGGAACATTGATCTCTATGTGTCTATGACCAATGAAATGCAAATGCAAAGAAGAGCACGTACCTGTCATACCTGTTTGGGGATTTAGGTGTGAAATGATTCCGATGAGACCTGTCAATCATCTGGAACTCCCTTCAGATAATTGAAAGGCTCAAAGTCTTTAGGGATCTGGAATTCTCATCAGATTCTAAGCACCTGGAAATTGCGTCAAGTACTTGAAACTTCAAAAATCTGATTCTTATGTCAGACATTTGAAAACATTTACTAAACGTCTGGAAATCACATCAGATGTTTAGAAAGACAAACATTTGGAAATCACATCAAACGTTTAAAGGTTCAAATATCTGGAATTCACACTAGACATTTGAAAACATTTTATAAATAAATACTTGGAATTATCATCAAGTACAAAGATGACTGAATAAACTCAGGATTTCAAAGACAATTTTTTGGTCTTTGAGGAAAAATTCAATGAAAGTCCACACATGATGGCTTTATCAAGCTTTTACCGGAAAAATTATCACCAGGATAATTTTCAGTTATAGCGTGAATCTCTTGAACATGCTAAATGAGACACTTTTTGTGTGAAAATGCTTTTTCACTCGCTCTCATTTAAGAAGGGTTATTTGTCCCGACCATTGATGCGGGAATATATCACTCGATCTTATCATCATCTTGTCGACAAGAGTTCGAATTTTCTTGCAATCAGTACGACCTTACCAATCTGAGAGGTCCTTGTCAATGACTGTAATGCAGGCTTGGTCAATGGCTTAACAAAGGGACTCTTCAAGTCAAAGCAAATCGAACGAATGATTCTGTAATCATTTATGGGTTTACAAGTCAAGAACCCTGCAAAATGATAAAGAAATAATCTTGCTCGCACTTCTTCGAGCAATGCTTAAAACATGTGATTTCCTATGTTAATTCAAGTGCCCTAATCTGAAGAGACTTTGTAAGGGACGTAATATAGGCTGGGTTCATGGGTTGAGAAACGAAAGGATCGTTAGGCTCAAAGATGTGTATAGGGGTCAAAGTTGGTGATCATCTTGACATTACCACCAGTTTTTCTTCAACACGGATTGTCTTCTTGACAAATTTCTTTATTGGCTCAAAAGTTTATCACCTGATGCCAATGATTTTTCAACTGGAGATCTTTTCTCAACATTTTTTTTAAAGTCATTTTCTTTGATGATGGACGTTGATCAGACACACTGTTTTTTGCCTCCAATTCATCAATCATTTCTCTCTTCTTTTCACGGGCATTGGCCTTGCTTTTACCAGGCACACTGCTTTTTAATGCCCCTTAGTTTTATTTTGATTTCAGTCCTTGCGCACAATGCATGTGTCAAGTATACTTTAAATGACACGCGAACCTTCAAGGGTCTTCATCTGTCTCTTGCCTTGCCCCAATGTGGGTGATGATCATCAACTTGGGTTTTAAAAGAAATGAAATAGCAAGCTCAAGTGGGCTATTCAAAGGATATAAGTGTGTAGGATAGTGAAAGAAATGCTCTTCGTCATCCTAAGGCACTTAAATTAGCACATGAATTCAATGTAATAGCACGACTTGAAAATTGATGCAAGTGAGAGCAAGAAAATTTCAATTCACTTTCCTCACTTCATGATGTCATTTTTATCTCCCAGTTGCCCCGATGTGGGGTGGTTCTTGACAGGGGTAATTTGAAAAGAACATCCATAAGTGTATGGGCTCAAAAATGGTTAAGCAATGGAACACCTGTAGTGTTTGGGATAGAGAAATGAACTGCATCTCGTCATTTCAGCTGTCGTACTTTTCGCAAGAAAATTCTTCACCTTGAAATACAAATTGTTTCCACACTCACCTCACAATATATAGACAGGGGACGGTGTATGGGATTAGGCTTGCCTTTCACACCTCATTTAGCATGCTCAAGTAACTCAACATCTTTCACTGAATTATCCATTTTGATAAATTTCAAGTGGAATTGACGAATTACACAATATCATGTGAAAGCATTCTATAAAGACAAAGAGGGCACGCTCATAAAGTCAAAACTATTATGTGTCCATGTCTTGCCCTTCCTTTGTAAAGGAGCTCAATAAGATACCATCGTTCACATCCATTATTTGCCCCTGCAAAAATAAAGTATGCAACATTATACACTAAAGATTTGACCAACTCTGAGTTAGGAAAAGGTTTTTACGAGCCCTTTTATTCATGGATAGTATTTCTTTACAGCATCAGAATTTACAGGATTTGTGAATTCCCGCCCATCCATTTCTGCCAAAATTAAAGCACCTCCAGGAAATACTTTCTTCACAACGTATGGCCCACTGTAATTCGGAGTGAATTTGCCACGAGGATCAAGGTTAATTGGTAGCATCTTGCGTAGCACCAAATCATGGACCTTGAAATGCCTTGGGCGAACCTTCCGATTAAAGGACTTGGCCACTCGCCGTTGATAACATTGACCATGACATACGGCCTTCAATCGTTTTTCTTCAATCAAATTGAGTTGGTCACACCTCTGTTATGCCCATTCAGCTTCTGTTAGCTTAGACTGGGACAATACTCTGAGAGAAGGGATTTCTACTTCAACTGGCAGGATTGCTTCCATGCCGTATACCAAAGAAAAAGGAGTTGCCCCAGTAGAATTGCGGACTGAAGTCCTATACGCCATCAGAGCGTAAGGAAGCCTCTCATGCCAGTCACGATAATTATCAGCTGTCTTTGCCAAAATCTTCTTGATGTTCTTATTCGCTGCTTCAACCGCGCCATTCATCTGAGGGCGATAGGGCGATGAATTCAAGTGACGGATTTTGAACTCCTTGAACAAATCATTAACAAGCTTGTTGTTTAGGTTTGTCCCGTTATCTGTGATGATGGCTTCAGGCACGCCATAACGAGCAATAATATCTCGTCGCACAAACTTCACAACATTCTTTGCGGTAACAACTGCATAGGATGCTGCCTCTATCCATTTTGTGAAATAATCAATAGCGACCAAGATGAAACGATGGCCATTCGAGGCTTTCGGATTAATTGGGCCGATTACATCGATGCCCCACATTGAAAAAGGCCATGACTCTGACAGTTGATGCAGCTCATTTGGAGGAACATTTATTTTGTCTCCATAAATCTGACAACGGTGACAACTTCTGACATGTTGAATGCAATCAGTCTCCAAAGTCAGCTAAAAGTAACCCGGTCTCATAATCTTCTTTGCTAACATGTGGCCGCTCATGTGAGGACCACACACCCCTTCATATATTTCTTCCATCAACTGAGTGGCTTCCTTAGCATTAACACATCTAAGTAGGACGGTGTCGAAAGACCGTTTGTATAATGTATCTCCACTAATAAAGAATTTGGAGGCAAGTTTCATGAGATGCTTTCGGTCAGCTGGATTACTACTTTCTGGGAACTCTCGCTTTTAAATATAGGTCATGATGTCATGGTACCATGGTTTTCCATCCGGTTCCTCTATCACTACCATGCAATAAGCTGGTCTCGGCAAAACCTCTATTTTCAGAGGCTCGACCTCTAACCCATCAGTGACCTGCAGCATAGAAGACAACGTCGTAAGTGCATTTGCAAATTGATTATGAGACCTTGGCAAGTATTCAAACGAAACTTCCTCGAACTTTTCCATCAGATCTTCTAAATACTTGTGGTATGGGAGCAACTTGACCTCCTTGGTCTTCCATTCACCTACGGTCTGCATTATGATTAATGTGGAATCCCCGAACACTTTTAACTTGGCCACACCTATCTCAATTGCAGCCTGAAGCCCGAGGATGCAAGCTTCATACTCAGCCACATTGTTAGTGCATGGGAATACCAATTGTGCAGCCACTGGATGGTGTTGTCCATCTGGGGATATCAGAATTGCCCCAGTACCAGAACCAGACAAGTTTACAGCTCCATCAAAGAACATCTTCCACGAGTCTTCATTTATACTCAAGACGCGGTCATCAAGGAAATTGTCATTGTCATTAGAGACTCCTGAATTCTCGGCCAATAGGTCAGCGATCACTCGACCCTTAACCGACTTTTGTGGCATGAATTGTACATCAAATTCGGAAATTAAAATTTGCCATTTGGCCAACTTACCCACCAAAGCTGGTCGCTCAAGTAAGTACTTGATGGGGTCACTCTCAGTCACGAGGAATGTCTGGTAATGCAGTGTGTATTGTCGCAATCTATGCAATACCCATACCAAAGCTGCACAAGTCTTTTCAACATCAGGATACTTCAGCTCTGATACAGTGAACTTCTTGCTCAGGTAATAAATGGCCCGTTCTTTTCTATCGACGGGACTTTCTTGAGCCAACATTGCACCTAGTGACTCACTATGAATAGTGAGGTAGAGAATTAAAGGATGACCCGGCGATGGTGGGACAAGCATCGGTGGATTCATCAAGTAACTCTTCAACTTGTCAAACGCTTCTCGACATTCATCATCCCAATTTACTCGTGCATTCTTCTTTAGGAGCTTGAAGAATGGCTTGGCGGTTTCAGAAAGTTGGGAAATGAATCGAGCAATGTAATTCAACCTCCCCAAAAGGCTCCGGACTTCTTTCACCGTTGACGGAGGTCGCAGCTCACAAATGGCTTTAGCTTTTGCTGGGTCGATTTCAATCCCTTTACTGCTCACAATGAATCCGAGCAATTTACCAGATGTTGCTCCAAACACGCACTTAGCGGGATTTAGTCGAAGCTTGAACTCACGGAGTCGATCAAATAGCTTCTTCAAGGTTTCGATGTGGCTTTTTCCAGGTCGAGTCTTTGCAATCATATCATCAACATAGACTTCAATCTCTTGATGCATCATGTCATGAAACAATACTATCATGGCTCGCTAGTAAGTTGCTCCTGCATTTTTGAGTCCGAATGGCATAACCTTATAATGAAAGGTTCCCCACGGGGTGATAAATGCAGTCTTCTCCTTGTCTTCCTCCTTCATCCTTATCTGATTGTACCCGGAAAAACCGTCCATAAATGAGAATAGTTCAAAACCAGCGGTACTATCCACAAGGACATCTATGTGCGGTAACGGAAAATCATCTTTTGGACTGGCCTTGTTCAGATCCCGATAATCAACACATACTCGAACCCGACCGTCTTTCTTCATTACTGGTACAATGTTGGCCACCCATTCGGGGTACTGTGAGACTTCAATGAATCCCACCTTCAAGAGCTTCATCACTTCCTCCTCTATCTTCTTTGAGAGTTCGGGCTTGGTTCTCCGTAGCCTCTGTTTCTTAGGTGGCACATCCAGATTAGTAGGTAGGCAATGCTCCACAATTGACGGGTCTAAACCAGGCATGTCAGCATACGTCCATGCAAAGATATCCCGATACTCCTTCAGTAACTGAGTTAGGCGCTCGGCCTCATCTTTGGGAAGACTCGCCCCAATTTTTACTTCTTTGGCCTCTTCAGTGTCACTTAAATTAATAGTGACGGTCTGCTCGGATGTGGGAGCCTTAGTCTTTTCATGTTGTTCCCAACTACGTTGCACTTCACTGGAGTCTTCGTTTGAGTCTTCGGGATCATCAGTATTAGCACATACTGTATTAGATTGGACCATTCTCACACCTTTGCAAGTCTCAATATCATTCCTGAAACAGGAAGTGGATGAATTAGGAAGACAAACAGGGTAACCTATTTTTTTAAATTCTTTTTGCAAAAACCATTTTTAAACATTTTGACACGAGGAAGCATGATAAAGCCCAGGCCTCAGAATTCTCCTTGGATTTTTCTTTTCTTTTATCGGCTGGATATCATCACCGGGCTAGTTTGGTGTACTTCATCATGCCCTCAAAACATGAAAATTTTCATGTATTTTATTGGATGAAAAGCAAATTACATTATTGGAATGATGGAAATCCTAGGAATGGAAATGCAAATACGGAAAGCAATAAAAACTCCTACGCAAAGGAGTGTGCAAATAATTAAAATTCTCCTACTCTCGAATTTCGTCGATGACCAACACAAAATTCTCTTCGAACAATTCGGCCATTCCTCTGAGTGTGTCGTCTTTTCCAGTAGGTCGAGTGGTGTCTGCAACCGGCTTGTCTACCACTACCCATTCGGCAGGAGTAACATCAACATCAGCAACTGGAGGCTTGGAGTATTGAACACAGGTATCGATTGCCCCTTCTTCCTCATGCATCATCTTCGCAGGCCCAGGGAATGTAGACTTAATGTGGGGTCTAACGATGCCATTTCGTCCTTGTCCTCTTCCTCTCCCTCTACAGGATCGTCCACAATAGCCCAACCCAGTAGTGTATGAATTCCGCCCGGCCTCAATTGGTTCTCGAGTGCCCTGACCATGTCGGCCTAAACCATTACCTGGAACAAAGCCACTCCCGACCATGACCTTGCCTACCATGATCGCCGACTTTGATAACTTTGGAGTGGGTAGGGTAGTACCTTGAGAGACATGAATGGTTGAAACCAACTCAAATGCTTGAAAGCTGGATTCCTCTTTACAATTTGGTTCAATGTAAGGGATAGCCGTCTCGTGATAAATCTTGAACTCATCCTCTCCTCGAACTGTAATAAGCTTCCCTTTCGTCACAAACTTCACTTTCTGGTGAAGACTTGAAGAAACTGCCCCTGCTGCATGAAGCCATGGACGACCTAACAAAAAGTTGAAGGCTGTAGGTATGTCCAAGACCCGAAAAACCACATTAAATAACACTGGCCCTATCTGCAAGTCTAAATCAACTTCCCCAACTGTTTCTTTCTTGGTTCCATCAAATGCTCGAACAGAGGTTTTAGCCGCACGAATTTTCCCTAAATCATACCCAAGACGCTTTAGAGTCGCAAGAGGGCATATGTTTATAGCCGATCCATTATCAATGAGGACACGGGATACCAAGGTATTTTGACACTTGGCTGAGATATAAAGGGCTTTGCCGTGTCCCCTTCCTTCCTCTGGGATTTCATCATCTGAGAAAGTGATCTGGTCGTTTAACAAAATGACCCCCACGAATTCCCCCAACTTCTCAGGCTCAATGGACTCTGGGACATGTACTTCATTAAGGACTTTCATCAAAGCCTTTTGATGTTTCTCTGATGTCAAAAGCAACTCTAATATGGAGACTTGTGCCGGCAATTTTCGAAGTTGGTCCACTACGCTATACTCACTTGCCTTAATGACAGCTAAAAATTCTTTAGCCTCTTCATCAGTGGCTGGCTTGACAGGTTGTGAGTTAGCTTGAGCGTAAGTGCGTCCCGATCGAGTGACCACATCTATCTCCGCATCATAACACCATGGGACCGCCTTGTCATTCGTGTATGCATAGGGTTGCGTAACATCAAGAATTAATTCTTCATCATCTGATGGCGGCACATCATTGATGATTAATCCATCTTCATCCAAAGCATCCTCCAACGGTGGCATGTCAAAAACTAAGGGATCGCTAGCTCCAATGTTCAAGCCGGTAAATTCATTTTCAAAATCAGAAAGCTCTTCCTCCAGATCAATAATGATTGGAGTGATAGTTGAAACTGTGTCGGCGGGATCTACGCAAACAATCATCCCCTTCTTGGACATTACCTTAACTCTCTGCACCTTCTGAGACATGGTAGGTTCTTCTACATCTGAGTAGTATCCAGCTCGAACTAAACCATTATAAACATCGTCCAGATGTACTCTCAAGCTCTTCTTTCGACCAGTATCAAAACTGAAAATGGCATTCACAGTTTCTGGATGGTCAGGGAGTGGATTATTTTGGATGTTTGGCTGTGCTTCGCGGAATGAGACCACTTTAGCATCCAACAAATTTTGGATTTTGTGTCGCAGCGTATAGCAATCATCACAGAATGCCCTACCTCCCCCATATGGTAAGCACATGTCTTAGAAGGATCATAGTTGGGGAAACGCTCGGGATTAGGTCGTTTAGGCTCCTTAGCGAGTAATCCATTTTTCTGAAGAGTCGGCAAAATCTTGGACAATGGCTTAGGGAGAGGCGTAAATTGACGCCTGGAAGAGTTCCTCTGCTGGCCAAAGAAAGGACGTGCTCCTCCCTGTTGAGTGTTCAAGACAGGGCGAGGGGGTTGAACATAAGCTGTATTAACTTCCGCTACGGGCTCTTTGTCCTTCTTGGCCGAAAATTTCTTATATGAGCTGGTTTGATCAGATGCCCATCCATCACGCAGGGCTATCTCAATTCGCTCACCAACAGGGACCAGCTGATTGAACGACTCGGCAGTCGATCCTAACATTCGATTTCGATATTTAGGTGGGAGCGTTTTCATGAACAAATCCATCAACTCCTTTTCAGTCGGCTCCGGAGTAATTTGAGCGGCTACAGTCCTCCATCTCGTGACATAGGCCTTGAAAGATTCTATCTTCTTCTTCTCAGTGCGAAGTAAATCCTCTCGAGATGGAGTGACATCAATATTATACTTGTACTGCTTGAAGAAGGCATCAGTCAAATCCTCCCAAGTCTCTAGGAGATTAATCTTCTTCATAATATACCACTGGAGTGCCGGTCCTGTCAGGCTTGCTTGAAATTGCTGAATCATCAGGGGTATGTTATCAACATATGGGGTCATCCTAACCACATAAGTCTGCAAATGGATCTTCGGGCAAGAAGTGCCATTATACTTTTCAAAGTCTGGCATTTTGAACTTCTTTGGTATCTTGATCTTTGCATAATGGGATAGATCAGTTGGGTCTTGGCTGAATGCACCCTGCAGCTGCTTAAGTTTCTCCTCGATTTTCGCCAGGCGTTTTTCCTGCTCAGTCTTCGGTACAGCCGTCTGTATCACTTGTATCTCCTCATCAACAATGATTTGAGGTGTGTCAGTAGTTTTCTCCCTAGAGACATCATTAGAGCTTGATGGGCCACTTGTGGATACATTCTTGCCTTTATCTTTCGGATCAGCCATAGGAGCATGTTGTGGTAACACCACTTCAACTTGCGGAGGTGGAGGGGCAATGTTTGCTTGGAGAGAATCGATTTGCTTAGAGAGCTGCTCAAGGACGTTCAGGACTTGCTTCATTTCTGTTTCGAGGGCAACGACACGAGCTTGTTTAGCACCACGCATTTGTTCGGCGTCGTCAGCCATTGTTACTCTAGAACGAGTACGGATTGGTGATCTTGGGTGAGCCGTGTTGTTACCTAGGAGAAAAAGATAATATAAGAAACAACGACAAGATAGGAAAATGGCCCATGACAATGGTCTAATCATCTCATTTTATTTATTTTAAATGTTTGAACCAAACTCCCTAACAATGAACTAAGAATTGAAATTCAAATCCCTAAACATTGAACTAAAATTGAAAACACTGAAATGAAGTCAAGATCCCTAAACATTGAACTAAAACATCTCATTTTATATGCTTTCGGGAACCCGCCGCCTTACGAAGCTTCTTATTTTCAGCTTCAATCATTTCTGCTTTTCGCTTAAGATGCTCAATTTGTGCTCGCTGAGTGGGCTTCTTAGTCACATCGGGGACCATTGGACGTAAGGCCTGGTCGCCTTGATCTAACTAGTCCAGCCACATTTTGAGCTCTTTTTTGGGAGTGGAAATGAATTGTACGTCGATTTTCCCCATTGCATATAAGACAAGACTGATGACGAAACCTATTGTCATGGACCGACAAAATTACAATAAAGTAAGTAAATTGCAAAGTAGGAGTTTAGACAACTTACTTTTACCAGAAAATGGATGACAATCACATAGACACACGCATGAAATGTGCGGCTCGATTTCTATCTAGATGGCTTAACAAAGTGGAGCTAAGAGGGTGATCTGACCATTGCAGTCTCGCATTAACGTCAGGTCCCCTTAACTCCGGCTTAGTCGAATGGGATGTCCAATAATCACGCAATCTCGCGGATATGGACAAACACATTTGACACCATGAAAGAAATTTCGGGGAAGAGAAGGTCAACCTCTACATAGCAGTCTTGCTTTAGAGGAAGTATCCTTCTCAACACCATCCTAGAAATCCTATCGCAGCCTAGGTCCGGCTACAGGTCGTGTGTGCAATGTATAGTGCTAAAACAATTTAAAAATCATGCACAACAATTTATAATACAAACAACACTTCAATATAAGAAAAAATAAATCATTCATCCTTACACCCTCCTGCAAGACAAGGATTAGCAAAGACTACTTCCCTTATACCTCCCATCTGCAAGAACATTTAACACCTTAGAAATGTTAGTGACATACCTGGTGTCCTTGCTGCCAAACAAAAAATATTTTTTTAAAAGAAATAGGCTTATGTCCACTATGAGTTTTAACTCTAAGTCCCCAGTGGAGTCGCCAAGCTGTTGCGACCTCATTTTTTCGAAGGGTGGAAATGAATCACCTAAAACTAGGTTAATGGATTACTAAGTCCGAAGACTTGGCGCGGACTCTCCCAAGCCCTACCAATCGCGACTTGATACTAAGAAAATGACCCATTAAAACACGCAATTATATTTCAAATTGGAGCCGCCACTAACCAATTAGGGCTGATTAGAAACCCAGGTAAAGTATGGGAGAATACTTTACCTTTTACGAACCAGAGATTTAATGGATTCGGGGACATGGTTACGCTAGATTAATCTAACGCCCTTTCGGTACCTTAAAAAAAAAATCATTTTTGCAGGCAGTCTTGATTAATTTTAACCTAAGATACTAACATGCAAATGGTGGTCATGCGGGTGCACAATCAATTAAATAACATTTAATAAATCAAAATGCTAAGAAATTATAAACTACAACTTTATTAAGTCCACTCTCTAAGAAAACATTTTTAAAAAAAAAATCTAATAAAAATGCATGCCCTAAACATGATTTCTAAATGACATGACACCTAACTTTTATTATTATGCAATCTTAATCTAAAATTAATATGCATGAATTTTACTTTAATGATATGTGAAATGCAGTTTATATGGCATAATTTGAACTATATGTATGCAATCTAAATTATACAATCCTAAAGGTGCATATACTACATGACATAGGATGCATGACATAACAATTCTATGTGCATATTCTTTTTGTGATTTTTTAATGATTCTTTTTTTTTTAATGTATGCAACCTACACTAAACAATGATGATATGAAATGAGATTAATTATGAACTAATTTATTAATTAACCACGTAAATGATTTTTATGTTTTTCTTTTAAAAAAAATGTTAATTATATGCAATTAAAAATTTCACGATGGGATTACTAAAACATGATAATATGACGCAATCCTAATTTATTAATATGCAAACTCTAATTAAATGTGCCTATTATGCAAACTAGTTAATATGCACCTATTATTTTTTATTTTTTGTTTCTTATTTTTTTTATATATCATGCAAACTTTTCCTAAATAATAAAAAAATGTTTAAATCTAATCCTGACTAAAAAACAACTATCTAAGGGTGAAATTCTAAAAATAATCCTAAAGGTTAATTTAAACCTACGTGTCTTAATTTAATAAACCTATGTGACCTACATGCTCATGCAAATTTTTAATTTTTCACTATTGTTTTTTTTTTTAATTTTCATTTTTTTCAAACAAGTAAATATAAAAACTAAGATAAGAGTTAAAATAATTAAAAAGATAATCCGTTGTCTCACGGATTAAATTAATAATTATTTTAACTCTACAATCACAACAAGGAAAACAAAATAATTAAAAATTTAGTCCGAATTCTTACGGACCAAATTAAATAATTATTGTGATTTAACAAATGAAATTCTACCAAAACAAACTCAAAATTAGTATAATTAAAAAAATGACCCGATGTCTCTCGGATCAAATTAATAACTATAGTAATTTGAGGTAAAATCTTCAGATAATGCATATAGAAATTGCAAATATTAACACCCAACATTTAAATAATTAAACTAAACATGCTATCAATTGAAATAAACAGAAAAATTAACCTAGGAGATAAAACAAATAATGAAATAAACTAAACTCCAAAAATGAAAAGTAAAAGTAAAAAAAAAAAAAAAAACTACCTAGGGAATCAACGGGGACAAAGGGCGGTGGTTTGAAGGTTCAGCAAAGGGAAGCTCCGGCGAAGGCAAGTGGTGGCGCGGCGAGCGTCGGCGTCGGAGATGGCGGGCTCGCGGCTAAGGCGGAGTGGCGGTGTGGGCTCTACGGGCGGCGTCACGGATGTCGGGCTTGGTTCTCCGAAGCACCGGTGGCGGTAGGGGCACGCGAGTTGGAGGTCGCTCGGGCTCGTGACGCTACTATGGTGCAATGGAGGCGAGAGCGGTGGTTGCTCGGGTCGCGGGTCAGACGGCGTTTGCGGTCAGGCGAACTCGCGGGCCGTCGAGTGCGATGGTAATCTTGGCTGCAAAGCCACAATTCACAGGGGCATGGACGTCGAGCACCGGTTTGCTGAAGAAGAAGACTCCCTTTTTTTTTCCTTTTCTTTTTTTTTTTTTGGTTCTGCTGCACGTCCACTCTCTCTTCAAGTCCTTTGACCGGTCACTTTCCCTGCTACCTCTCTCTGACACCTTTCTACATAAGACTTTTTTGCTTTTTCTCAAACGGATGAGAAATCTCTTTTCTTCATTTTTGACATTTTGTTTTGCTCTTTTTCGAACCCAGCAAAAACCCTCGCACACGAAAGAACTTTTTCTTTCTTTGTGGGTTCCTTTTTGACACAAAACTCGAGAGAAATCTCTCAATGAAGAACAAAAGAACCCAAAAGAAGAAAAAATTTGTTTCCACCCTTTGCTTTGAAAACCAAGAAAAATGTCCCCCTACGCAAGTGAAAATAAGGAGCCCCCTAAACGACAGAAATTTTTTTTGCTCTCTGATTTTTTTTTGAATTCGTTCCCCCCTTTTTTAATGACTCGATGTGTCCCTTTTATAGTACAAGACTTCCATTTAACATTGGAAAGTCATAACGCGTGCTCCTTTGTTCGCGGGGATTGCCGAAATTTTAGCCCTGATTTGTTGCCGTAAATCCCTCACTTTCTTTCGCAATTCATTTATATTGCTACGAATATGTCCAGATTCATGCCCAATATTCGAGTGAATGTCCATTCTTTCCATATCGCTAGACAAATCCCATTAATTCCCCTCATTAATTTCATTTTTTTTAAAATTTTGAAATGAAGATATGTGTTCAACAATAAAAATGCTTCATTATTCAAAATTTGTTTTTTTTTTTTTGAAATCTCCCTCCACAAACCCAAATGCTTTATTTTATTTATTATCTTATATTTTAAAAATAAAATAAAAAATTTGATCCTAAATTAGGTGTCAACAGGCCTCTTAAGCTTCTAGTGTAACCTTGTAATAATTGTACATATTCAAATGCAACTATTGGATCAGAGAGGGATTAATGGCTAGGATCAGACCTGTACTTATATAAATAGAGGACTCTCCCCCCTCACTTTTACACTTTTGTTCACAAGCTACTACAATCCGAGTTTCACTCTCATACTTCACTCTTATGAGCTGAGTACATCTGTAAGGCTACCTTGAGATCAAATCCTAAGCCGCACAGATAGGGAACGTCTGATTTGATCGACCCATGACAAGTGGTATCAGAGCCTTTGTTCCAAGCACAATGGTTAATACTCATTCTGATGTTGTGATCGTTCAAGGCAAAGATCGCGAGGACCATGGAAGACTGATCGAGAAGGTCACTCAATCGAAGATGAACCATGCTGTCTCAAGCTTGAAGGATCCGAAAGGCGACTTGGTGAACCAAATGACGGTTCTAGAGGAGACCGTCACAAACATCCAAGGGATGGTGGACAACCTGAACCAAACCATTGAGGGAGCGGAAGCCGAAAGGGAGGAGTTCTTGGCCAAGGTGCAAGAAGTCAACGCCAGCATGGGAGAGCTCCGCGTCAAGGTGCTGGGGTCCCTCATCCACGAGTTGTAGTAGCGGAATGAGACCTGGGAGGCCGTGATGGCAGCCATGTGCATGAAGATTGCCGAGCTCAAAGACAACCTCGCGGAGTTTGAAGTGGCACGCGTGAACGAGGTGGTCACCATGCAAGCAAGCTCACTTACTAACACCTAAGTAGAACCAACACTAACACGCGACATGCTACACGACATGACACGACACGATACGCCGACACGTCGTTTCTCAAAAAACAGAGAATTTCGACACATTGGAACATATTGTATATTAAATATATATATATATATATTATATGTGCATAATAAATTATCATTTTTATGATTATTTCAATCAAATTCATAAATAAATAAATAAGCCTAGAATGAATATATACTAAAAACATTAATCCGCCATTTATTAATATTATTCATTATTTCAATTTGACAAATTCAACTCTATTTAAATAATTCATAAAACTTGGAGAAAAAACAAACGATCCATATTTTGGACTCGCATGTTAGATATGTTGGAAGAGAAGAAAAAAAAAACTTAAGGAGCAAATTGTGTATCACGGGAAATGGGAGTCAGAAGATAAGAGAATACTAGGTTTTTATTCTTTCTCCATCTATTAATTTTATTATTGTGTTTTATTTTTTCACATATATATTTTGACCTCTCATTTATTGAATTTTTAAAATTGACCTCGATATTAGAATCACGTATCAGAAACTCATATGTCAGAATCCCAACTCGAGTGTCGGAGAGTGTCGAAAAAGTTGACCATATGTCGGATTTTTCGACACGTGTTGACCGAGTGTCGGAGAATGTCCGAGAGTGTCGGAGAGTGTCGGATACATGTCGAAGTGTTCAACACGACACAAAGGCTCTTGGAGAGTGTCAGTACTTCATAAACTGACACACCCAAGTCAAGGGAGTTCAAGGGCTAGCGAGTGGCCAAGGACGTGGATATTTCTTGTGGTACATAAAACGATACTTTTAGGCCATGTAAATCAACGACGATGCATCTCGGGTAAACATCGCATCCATGTATTTAGTTGATAACGCATTGTTGTTGTGATGTTGTCGGTCAGATGATAGGTGTGGCAACCTTATCACGACATGGGCTTGACTAGTTGAGGAATTTCGATAGAACTACTATCCCACATATGCAAAGGATAAAGCTCACAATGAACTCAAACATCTTGAACAAAATGGCGTAGTTCGCGACTATGTGATAAAGGTGTGCAACTGGACTGGGTATACCCAGAAACCAAATCAACCCATTTGAAAAATAGGGTCGAGAACTAGTTCCTGTTGAAACCAGTCCAAGAATTGGTTCCCAAAATTCAGCACTAATTTGAACTGGTTCGAAGTGAATACCCACTTGAGAACCGAATCGATTGGACCAATTTAGGAACCAATTTTGTAAGCCCAACCCCAAAAGTCCAAAACCCTATTTTCTTCCCTTGATTTTCTATCTCTCGCAAACTTGCATGGCATTTTTCCCTTTATCATTCTTGAGTTTCTCTTCCTCGCTCGCTTTCATCCATCTCCTCACTCCATCCATCGTCAGCTCCCTCCGACTCTATTCCGTCTATCACCGGTTCTCTTATCTGTAAGCTTGCAAATTTCCTTAGTTTTTCTGGACTTTTCTTTCAGATTGAAGCTCGGTTCCTCTCTTTTTCTTTGGGGGTGATTTCCCGAGTTGGATTTCTTGTCGGATTGGTGGAAAATTTTGCATTTTTTTTGTTCATAAGGGAACTCACTATGAGTGGGTTGGGTAAAGTGGGAGAGAGAGAAGAAGTCGTAGAACTCGAAGAGCTTCAGCGTCGGGTGAATCGCTGCCATGTCGAGGCTCTACAAGATCGTGGAGATGGGTGGATCCATTAGGCTCTACAAGATCGTGGAGATGGGTGGATCCATTAGGCTCTCGCCCCCTCTGGCCTTCCCAGCAAATGGCGGCGAGGGCAACGGCAGCTCACGTGGTTGGTGGGCCCAGGCCTTCTTAGAACGCACATCAGGGAAAACAAAGGTAGCGATCCGCTACACATGTGAGACGACCTAGGCTTCTTCCATGTAATCCTCTGTGCAAGCTTTCGCCTCGGCTTAGTGAAAATTTTGCGTTTTTTTTTTTGTTCATATGTTGTTGATGTTGCTGCTTTTGTTGTTGATGGCGTTGGATTTGGAATTAATTGTTTGGGGTTAATTGTTCCTTCAACTAGCAAAACACACAAATCCACATCTTTACTCTCGAAATCAAAGCTAGCAAAAGAAGAGGAGGAATACCCACCAAAGCACTTCTCAATACTCATTGCAGGAATGAGACTAATATTAGACCCATGTTTATTGCTAATGTTTATGCAATGTTAAGATTTTTGCTTTGCCTTATGATTTTGTTTATGATAATTAGCCTTGTGGATCCTTAGTTTGTTGTTTAGTCAAAAAGTTCATGTACTTATTGATTACAAGTGCTTAATATTTCAAAACAAATTAGGAGGATTATATCGTTTTCTCGCATATTAATATAAAATTCAAAACCGTAAAGGATATCGAGCGGTTGCAAAACAGGTTCAAATGGAAACAATATTAACCCTGGAACCACATCAAAAAAACATGGTGGTTCAGGTACAGGATCCAATGGAAACAGGGTCGAGTACAGGGTCCATAAAAGAGGAACCGGTTATAACAAGGTCGAGTACAAGATCTAGGTCTAGAACCTACCTATCTTGGTCCCGATCACCCCTACTATGTGAAGCAATTCTCAAAGATTCTGCTCCAAATCCTGTCCATGACTGAGACGGAGGCATATCACCAATTCATAAGTGGACGCAAGCCATAGGTCAGGCAAGAGCTCAAGTAGTGCCACGCAACGAATCTTGCAAGGGCTATGTCCGTGGTCAAGTTCCTTGTGGAGTATAAATCACCTTCCATGAGAAGTCCAATTCTCGTCCAAAGGACAAGGCCAATGGTGGGGGAGATCAAGAAAGATTCAATCGCCCGAATGAAGCCAAACCGCTGACGGCAACACCTAACACACAACTGGAGTCGAGTGGATGGGGACAAAAGAAGGTGCGCACATACAAGTGTTTCTTTTGCGATTATCCTCACATGGCTCGAGATTGTCCCAAGAGAGGCAAACTAGTATCCCTATTCAAGGAGGACGAGCTGCAAGAGGAGGCACAGTTAGGTTCACTACGCATCCCTTGTTCGATCAAAACAAGAAGGAGAATGAACCCAAAGACCTGATGTTCATGGATGTAAAGATTGGAGATACTACGATGAGGGCGCTTGTGGATACTAGGGACCTCTTCATATCCCAAAAGGCTGCTAAGAAACTGAATCTTCTGGCTGAAAAGGGAGGAGCCAATTGGTTCAAATTAGTAACATCCAAGGAAGTCTCAACTAGTGGCATGGCTAGAGACATAGCGCTCCATCTTAGTCCATGGACCAACAAAGAAAATATCGAGATAATCCCCCTTAACGACTATGACTTTGTGTTAAGTTTTGGATTCCTCGAAAGGATCAATGTGGGGATTATGCCATTCGTGGATTACATTTACATCCTTTATAACCACTGCCAATGCATGGTCTCGATCCATCATGAGTTGGAATGCGATAGAAAGATGATATCGGCCATGCAGCTATCGAAGGGAGTAAGGAAGGGCGAGGTGACCTTCTTGGCAATGTTGAAGACTGAGGATGTGAAGGGAGGTGACACATCGCGAAGGAGGTGACCCAAGTCCTCGATTTGTTTTAAGATGTGATGCCGATCGAGCTGCCCAAGAAACTTTCACCTCGAAGAGAGGTGGACCATTGGATTGAGCTCGCGCTCGATGCTCAATCACTAGCCATGGCACCCCACCGCATGGCGCCACCTGAGTTGGAAGAATTGCATAAACAGCTCAAGGAGTTGCTCAATGTGGGATACCTTTGACCATCCAAGGCTCTATTCAGTGCCCTAGTCTTGTTCCAAGAGAAGCACGACAGATCTCTTCAGATGTGCAGCTATTAAACAAACTCACCATCAAAAACAAGTATTCGATCCCTCTCATTGTAAACTTGTTCGATTAGCTTGGGGAAGCTCAGTGGTTTACCAAGCTTGATATTCGATTGAGCTACTACAAGTTCAAATCATCAAGGGAGATGAGCCGAAGAACATGTGCGTGACACGCTATGGCTCGTACGATTTCCTCGTCATGCCATTCGACTTGACTAATACGTAGGCCACGGTCTGCACTCTAATGAATAAGGTACTCCACCCATTCCTTGATATGTTCGTTGTGGTGTACTCAATGATATTGTAGTGCATAGCCGGACTCTCGAAGAACACGTCGAGTACTTAAGGCAAGTCTTCCAAATCTTGCGGGAGAATGATCTGTACATAAAGCGTGAGAAGTGTGCCTTCGCGCAAGAGGAAGTTCTTTTCCTCGGTCACATCATCGGGGGGGTGGGGGTGGGGGGGACGAGTGTGAATGGATGTGGCTAAAATTCATGACATCGTTTAATGGGAACCACCGACCAAGGTGACAGAGCTAAGATCATTCCTTGGTCTCACGAACAACTAACGACACTTCATTTAACGCTATTCAAGCCTCATTGTGCCACTCATGGACATGTTGGAAAAGGAAAGGCCGTGGGAGTGGATGGATCGGTGTCAAGAGGCATTCGATCAATTGAAGCAGGCCATGACCAAAGACCTAGTGCTCGTGTTGCCTGACCATGCCAAGTAATATGAGGTAGAAACCTATGCCTTTGATTTTGTTATCGGTAGTGTCCTTATATAGGATGGGCACCCGGTTGCCTTCAAATCTCAAAAGTTGAATGATACCGAGCGGCGATACGTGGTCCAAGAGAAAGAGATGATCACGGTGGTGCATTGCCTTCATACATGGAGGCATTAGTTCTTGGGATCGCGATTCATCATGAGGATGGACAACGTGGCCACGAGCTACTTCCAAATTCAAATGAAGCTTGGTTCGAAGCAAGCTCGATGGAAAAACTTCTTAGTCCAGTTCGATTATGTGCTGGAGGATAAGCCGAGGAAGGCTAATTCCATGGCGGACGCCTTGGTTGGAAGTTGGAACTAGCAAATATAGCGAGTCAACCCAACTATCTGTGGATCAACCGTATCAAGAAGGGGCTCGAGCACAACCCTACAACCCAAGTGCTCCTTAAGTACGTGTAGAAGGGCAAGACAAGGCAATTATGGCATGAGGACGGCCTCTCTTACACCAAGGGACGACAACTCCATGTGTCGCTCCATGGGAAGCTAAGGAAAGAAGTGCTACACGAGTGCCATGACTCCAAATGTGCAGGTCATCTAAGAATTCACCACACCGTGGCACTCATTGAGGATCAATATTATTGGTCTCACATGCGGGATAACGTTGAATCTTATGTGCGGACATGTCCAATATGTCAATAAGACAAGATCAAACAACAGTCATCGTCAAGGCTCCTTGAGCCATTGCTTATCCTGGAGTGTCCATTTGAGAGTGTCTCCCTCGACTTCATTATTAATTTGCCCAAGTTCAAAGGATGTCGGGCCCTCATAGCCATTATGGATTGGTTCTCCAAATACACAAAGTTCATGCCCATGAGTAAAGATTGCCCAACCTAAAAGGCGACTAAGCTATTCATCAAGCATGTCGTCAAGTATTGAGGGATACCACGCATGATCGTGTGCGATCACAGTCCTCGATTCACCGAGCAGTTTTGGACTGAGCTCTTGAAGTTGCTGAGGTCAAACCTCAACTTCTCAACAAGTTTGCATCCCTAAACTGACGGTCAGACGGAGAGGGTGAATGCACTCATCGAAATATACCTCCGGCATTATGTGAGCACCACACAAGTAAACTGGGCGAAGCTAACCAACGTGGCCCAATTCTTCTACAACATACAGTGTAGTGAGTCCACAAACTAGAGCCTATTTAAGATCGTAACGGGGCAACAACCGCTCTCACCAAGCATGGTTGCCTTAGGCTATCAAGGGAGTAGTCCACCGGCGTACAAGTTCACAAAGGAATGGCACAAACAAGCGAACTTGGCGCGAGCGTGTCTACACAAAGCCGCAAAACTTATGAAGAAGTGGGCCAACAAGAAGCGACGGCACATGGAATTCCAAGTCAGTAACCTAGTGCTAGCCAAGTTAAATTTGGTCCTCCGATATCGAGACATGCATAAGGGATTAATCCATCGCTATGAAGGCCCCTTATGAGTGTTGCAACAGATTGGAAAAGTTGCATACAAGCTCGACTTGCCATCCAAACTCAAGGTACATCCAATATTCCATGTGAATATGCTCAAACCTTTCTAAATAGATAAGGAAGACCTGGACCGAGGGGAATCACAACGGGCATCCCTTGGAGCAAAAACCTCGAACAATTGGAACGTTGAGTACATCATGGTGGACCGAGTCATACGAAAGAGGTATTGCACGCCCAAGAAGGAATACCTAGTCCAATGGAAGGGCATTCCGGAGAGTGATGTGAGTTGGGAACCATATGAGACTCTTTATGGTTCAAGAAACACATCAAAGCATTCCATGCCAAAGAGCGACAATGACGTCATCCGAATAGATGGGGAAGATCGACACTGCCCAAGGACAAGCATGATCCAAGACGTCCAAATGAAGGGTCATGTCCCACACAAGGACTAGCCCACGAGCGCCCACAAACAACCCATGAGCAATAGAGCCAACTTATGGGCAATGCAAGAAAAAGCCAGTGACCGTTCAACTTCCGTGTGTCAGGCGACCCTTCAATTCCCACAGACTGACCCTGTAGACTCATGGCAGACATCCCTTGAGTTCGCCCATGGCCTAGGGCCTCTTGAGCTTCTGGTGCAACCCTATAATGATTGTATATATTCAAATACGACCATTGGATCGAAGAGGGATCAACAGCTAGAATCAACCCATACTTGTATAAACAGGGGACCCTTTCCCCTCACTTGTACACTCTTGTTCACAAGCTAATACGATTTGAGCTTCACTCTCATATTTTGTTCTTGTGAGCTGCGTACATGTGTAATGCTAACTTGGGATCAAATCCTAAGGCCGCACAGGTAGCAATCATCGGAATCAATCAACTCATGACACATGCATGCAGGTTTTTACAATGAAGTAGATAGTGATGGGCTTTGGAGGGTTTTGTTCCTTTCTTCTCATCCTGTTTCTTAACAAAAGGATCAACCAGGGTCCAACTTCTTGGGTGGCTTTTTGTTGGATTCTCCATCATCGTTTTCGCAGCTCCTTTAAGTGTGGTGAATAATTGGAATAACTCTTGATTTCTTACCTTTTACTTTTCCCTAGTTATACTTTCCTTCATGCACTACCGAGTTATGTGAGACAAGTTTTGCATGACATTTATTTTCGACGAATATTGCACAGAGAACAGTGATACGCACCAAAAGCGTAGAGTTCATGCCCTTCTCTCTCTCATTTTTCCTCACGCTCAGCGCTGTAACTTGGCTCCTATATGGTATATTTCTCAAGGATATCCACGTCACCGTACGCATCGACTTTCAACAAATACTAGAAATTATGCTAAAAAGAGTTTTCTATTACCCAAAGAAAAAAGTGTGTCGTGGAGACTACGGTATAGATATCGCTTTATTTCTCATATACAATCATTAACGTATGTATGATCATTTACATAGGTTCCAAACGTATTGGGGTTTATCCTTGAAGTGCTTCAGATGGGACTCTATCTGATATATAGGAAGAGGAATGTGATGGTTTTGGAGGAACCCGATGATTTCGGTGGTGCAAGGCCGATTGCCGATACTTAAAGTCGCAATATCGCCTCTAACGATAGCATCATCGACGTTGATGAGGTCAAGGAGAGGAAAGACGATGTATACGAGGGTGAGATAAGCTTGGAAGCTTCCAATAATGGACCAGTTGCAAATAGTTCATGTGAAGTTTGACCCGGGTTAAGTCGCAGCATATGTCTCTGCTGTTGTCTTTCGAGTAGCTAGTAAGCTAATTTAGTTCTTTCTTCTATTTTGTTAATGCGCGCGTCATAACTTGTATATGCAAGTGGAGATTATCACCACGTGCATAAGTGCTCCAGAATTGCAATGTCTTTTCTAGTAATTTAAATCTTCCTTGTCTCGTTCCTGTCGTAAATGAACTCATTCTACTATCTCTTTGATCCATATTTCGAAAAGAAATGGCAAGTTTGCCGTGATTCACATATGAAGATCATGATTCGTGACCTACATCGAAATTGGCCGTGAAAGATGCCTGTCGTGATCTACCTCCTCTAAAAGCAGAGAAGCCCACTGTTCGGAAAGCTAATAATTAACCATATCATCGTCGGCGTCGTTCAATGAGCGACGTTTCAATAAAAGTCAAATGGATACAGGTTCTGTATTAGTGGAGGAGTCATATCATCGGGCATGAGATTACCAGATACAAAAGCTTGGGACAACTTCCATCAGGGCCTCTCGTTCTAGCCCGTTGCACTTCTTTAAGGATGACATAGCTTCGTGACATTGAGGCAAAATCTATTATTTACTCATCAGTCCGTGAAACTTCAATAGTTTTGTCAGGCACTCGGGTGCCGATCGAGTCGAGCCACGCTTTTGGGTCGAGTCACCGCTGCAGTCTACAGCAGAGTTCTTATGCCCATAGCATTTTATTTCCAGCCTTTCCCTAATTGGTGGTCATAGCGATTTAATTGTAGAACGCAAATTGCGTAACCCCAAGATCTCCATAACTAGAACAATAACATGCATAATTGAGAAGAAAGATTAACGCACCTATTTTGGAATCCATCGTTCTTGAAGCGGAAGCGGAAACACGATGTTCCACGCGCAAGTCATTCTCCTCTATTACCTTCCGTATCACTGGCTCAATGAGGCGGCCCCCTCACGTTTAGCGTTAGGTAAACGCTCCTTAGGTGAGGATACATGTGAGAATTAGGGTTAGATGAGAGACTTGAGCACTATTTATAGAGTTTCCAGCCATGCCCCTCATTATGGGTCAGGCTCAACTCGGCCCACATTAGCCAGCCCCATATTAGATTAATTAAGAAACTTTCTATCTCACCTTAGACCAACCCCCTAAAACGGTAAATTACAATATCAATTAATGTAATCCATATTAGGAAAACTCTTACATTAATGACTTAATTGATAGCATTAAATACCGGCTAGATGGCCTTAAATAACATATCTTGCTTTATTTAGTGCACATAAGCCGCCAAAAGTCTTTCCGACACCACTTTTGACAATATTTGAGTGAAAATGGGCGGCATTTTTTAATGTTGGGAAAAAGATCTTGGAAATGTGTAATTTATTGAAGGGCACGTTGGTCAGGTGCTCGAAACTTGACTTGAGCTCGATCACGTAATAGAGTTTTACCAAGCTCGGCTTGAGCTTAAAGAAATTCGATCTTCTAGAGCTTCATAAAGCCCAAATATCTTCCTTGGATTTTCGTATATGTGTGGATACACTTTGTAACTTCAAGGAACTCTATGTTTGATTTTATCACAATTATAATTGCAAGCTTGAGCTTGACTCGATATGAAATTCAAGCAGCTTGAGCTCGACTCTAGATCAAACAAGTTGATTTGATCGAGTAATATATCATCGAACCAAGGCCCGAGCTACGTACTCACGGGTAACTTTGACTCGGTTTACAATGATGAACACAAGGGGCTTGGGAACGATTACTATCTTGCTTGGGCGACATTTTCTTCCACCCTCGGTGGAGAAAACTTTCTTCAATCAAGTTTCGTATTGATGGTTTACAAAGATGGACATTTTGACGAAGTTCGTACATAGGAAAGCCCAGTTTGTGCTGAACTCTTTTCTCATAGAACCAATTCGGAGAGTTGCTTCGGATATGATCCAATGAGCGCGCAACCAGAAAGCAACGCATTATCGGCAACTAAAAGGAAATGGAGAAGACCCAAACCTAAGCACATTGGTGTGCTGCTCGTTGTCCTGCCGCATAGATCTTCGTATACAACAAGGTTGGACACGAACGAATCATGAAGATGTGGAGAGTCCCAGTCCGATTGAGATCCTGCCTAACTACATCCTCGTTTGGAGGTCTCTTTCCTCTACTTGGTTATTCTCGCGTGCCCTTGGGCCCTTCGTCGTGACTCATTGAATTGTATATTTACTTTTGAAACCCGCATGATTAGGACACTTTGGGAAAAACGTATTTGTAAAGCCCCGTTAAAGTTGCACAAAAGCTTTTAGCTTTTATTTGAATATTCTATTACCCCTCATGTGTAGGGTGGAAATAAGCAATTGGGAAGACAAATAGAGGTCTAGAAAAATTTAAAGTCAAGACCTCCTAATCCGATACGATATGAGATTTTATGAGACTTTTGTCAACTATTTTAAAAATTTAAACTGTTAGATGAAAATGTGGTTTAACATCTAAAAATTTTGAAAGGGAAAATTACCAAAAAAATCTTAAACCTATTGTAATTGTGACAATTCAGTCATAAACTTTTTTTTGACCAATTAAGTCATAAACCTTTTACAATTATTTCCAACCGGTCCATCCGGCCAAAATTGGCCAACCGGCGCTAACGTGGCAACCAACTGACACCGGCGAGCATTTTTTTAATAATATTCTGTTTTTTGAAATATTTTATTAATTTTATTTTTTATTTTTTTTCTTTTTTCCTTTATTTTTTCCCTTCTCCCTCCTCCCTCCTCCTTCCTTTGGCTCCAACAACCGGCCAGGCTGGCCGGTCGCCGGACTGAGGCGATCCCGCGGGCTTGCCTCGCTAGTCGGCGAGATGCCCAGTGACGGCGGGGCAAGCCCCCGCCTGATCTGGCGAGGGCTCGCCTCCGGTCGTCAAGCGAGGCGAGCCCTCGCCAGACACGATGACGAGCCCCCCTCGCCTCGACCGGCAACCGCAAGGCGAGCCCTGGCCAAATCTAGCGAGGGCACGCCCCACCGTAACTGGGCGCGAGCTCACCGATTGGCAAGGCGAGCCCACCGAAGCCAGAGGGAGGAGGGAGGAGGGAGAAGGGGAAAAAAAAAAGAAAAAAGGAAAAATATATATATAATATATTATTAAAATATTATTAGAAAAAATTCGCCGACGCTGGCTGGCTGCCACATCAACACCGGCCGGCCGATTTTAGCCGGATGGACTGATCAGGAATAATTGTAAAAGGTTTAGGACTCAATTGATCAAAAAAATAAGTTTATGACTGAATTGGCACAATTGCAATATGTTTAGGACTTTTTTGGTAATTTTCCCTATTTTGAAACATAGAACTTGATGTTAAGCTACGTGATTCATCAAATAAAACCACGTGCATGGTATGCTGCAACTCAGCCTTACCATCAAGACCAAAGACCCACTAATTAACCACATGTGATCGTACAAATTTTAATATTAGTAGGGGCACCCATTCAACGGCAATCACCTAACAATATCTTACTAATATCCAAACATTTAGCAGACGATAATGGTGGCCCATTTACGCACTACATGTCCCGACGTCCAAGCACTTATTTCCAGACCGCAAATCTCTTTTGCTAAAGGAGATGTTTCATGTTGGATGGAACCTTCGACTCTCATACCGTTTCCCTATCACAATTGAATATGAATGTCGAGATTCCGTTAGTTTCCCTCTCTTATCATTTTCCCTTCATTTCGAGGAAGTGCTTTGTTAGGGTCTTATTGCTTTCGACTCAGGCTGAGTACATGATTCCGAATTACAAATGGATGGTCCTAACTCGAACTTCATTCAATGTCGAATTGCAATGTTTGAGCAGCGTTGACTGATAGATAACATCAGGGTGGTGTTGTTCTGGAAAAGATGTCCTCGTAATGGATTTGCGGCAAAGTGTGTTACTTCAATAATCGATGTACCTCGCCCTCATTGTTGCTTCAAAAGTTAAAACCTTTTTCCGCAATCGACGACGCCTTCATTAATTTGGACAATGATACTCCTCCCAATCAGAACATTCACACAGGCACGTGCGAAACCGTTATAGAGGGGAAATTTCTTTAAGAAGACCTAAATCTGCTAATATTATTTTGGTCTAGACAATTTTGCTAATTAAATTATAAGCTTTTTTATTAACAATTAAGTCCATTCAACCAACTAGGTTATCGCTGACATAGATACTAGTCATCCAACGTGATGCGAACGTAAATAATTTTTGTAATTTTTAAAAAAATAATTATTCTTTATTTTTTTATTTTTCTTTACTTTTTTTTTCCTGTGCTGTCGAGGGTCACCAGCAACCCTCGCCCACTACGAGGGCTTCACTCAAGGCCATCACCTTGCCGACTACGAGTGAGGGTGCGAAAGGCCTCGCTAAATCTAGGTAGGCGACCACAATGCCAAAATAGACTCAACTAGCAAATTGTCAAAAAGTTACAAAAGTTGTCTACTTTAAAAAATAGCAAATGAAAAAATGAAAAGAAAAAAAAAATACAAAAGTTGTCCACTTTCATGCTAGCGGTGCCACGTACGAAAATTGGCCAAATTGACTCAACAACCAAATTGTCAAAAAAATTATACTACTCAACTGGCAAAATTAAAAGATTTAAAAATTGAACTAGGTGAAGTGTAATAGATTTAAGATTTTATGAACAATTTTCTCCCACTATAGAAAGAGATCGCATAAATAACTAAAGCCAAAAGCAAAGCATATACCAATTGCTAATAAAATATATAACAACACCAATGATTCCACAGTTGCCGGATAATTGTTAGAGACTCTTATCAGCTCTCATCCCATCAAGTGGCCATCTCATATTATAATTCAACACTCAACCTCGAACCGAGCCTGCCCACATCGAGAGCTCTCCAGCAATTTGGCGCACGAAATTTCAATCGCAAATACCATCGAACGAATCTGGGAGGAGAGTTTATATGTCGAGGGTACACTACTCGCATGTTCTCGTATAAGACGCGTGTTACGAACGCATGCAATCTGCGATAAGGTTAATGCTGATATCACGGTCATAAAAGGGCTACTCGACAAAGCGCAACCATATCATCAAATTAAAGCCTTGATTAGCCATAGGAAACGATATAAAGACCCGAAATTATTCGGCATTAATAGCGAAAAAGGGATACGCGGATCGATCTGAAACCACCTGTCTCCCATTTTTGGCGGAGGGGTGTGTGAAAAAGATAGGGTGGGGGATGGCAAGACGTCACTCCATGAATAAATGGATCGATGGTTATCCCCTTGACATCTGTAGGATTGCGCAAATTGGCCAAGTGGAGATCTAGCTGTGAACCGACTCATCCCAATCCTTCGACATTTACAGTATGCATCGCTCCACCTGAGATCTTCATAGAATGTACCAGGCTCTTTAATTTAACATAAGCTAATACATTCGACATATCCTGATGACCAAGAGAGAGTCGTGTAATTGCTCCTAGATCATAGCTTCTTGGCACAGGTAAGGGTCGGAAGAAATTTTCTCTGTTATATGTCTTCGCTTTTGTCTAATGTCTAGAGTCAAATTTTCTTCGCAGCAAATTTAGCTTTACTTACTTAAATACTAAGTTCAATATGCTACTATCGCAAATTCTGTTTTTATTCTCACTTCATATTGATTAATAATCACGATCAGTGCATGGAAAGTTCTAAAATTTATTATAAAAGTATAATCAATTTCTAAAATTTTTAAAAGTGCAATTAGCGAAATGATTTAATTAGATCAATTTGATAAATTTTAAAACTCATTTGTACTTTTTGAAAGTTTTAAAACTTCATTAACTTTCATGACAAGTTTGGGTGCTTTAATACCTTTATCCCTCTATTATTTTGACTAAATCATTCTTTTCTAGATGACCAGATGATTGTATAAAGTGCTGTAAATTAATTTTTTTCCTTTGAACTTATCACTCAAGTTGAAATGTAAGCTACATCCTGTTTAGTTTAACTTTTTCTAAGTATCTAAGATTGCTGTGTCAATGAAGACATATTAATACATAACATCAATATATAATTAATGTGGATGAAGACGTGTCTATATAGAAAATCAATATATAATTGCAACAAAACAACAATAATAGGAAGGAAAATCAATATTACGCCCCTTCTCGATGCAAGACCGACCTCGCCATGGCCAAGGCGAGGCTTGTCGAGGCTCGTCAGACCTCGCCCTCGCCTAGGCAAGGCACGGCAAGGTAGCTTTGACCTGGGCGAGGGTCGACCTTGCTTGGCAATGGGGGCCTTGCCTGGCCATGCCTAGACGGCCGACACTCAGCCTCGACTTGATGAGACCAATCCTTGCTTGTGGCCGGCAAGTGTGACCTCGCCAGCCATGGCTGTGGTTGGTGGCTAGTGATGGCCACCAGAAAAAGAAAAGGAAGAGAAAGGGGGAATGGAAAAAAAAAACAAAATTCAATAAACTAGTTTAAAATTTCAATAAATGCAATAAAATTATTAAAATATTATTAAAAATGTCCATGCTAGTGCTAGTCACACCACGTCTACCAGCTGGCATCCACATCAGTAATTTTTTGCCTAAATTAAATATATCGTCATAGGTGTATCGAATTGATATTTGTATCACGAAAATGTGATATGCAAAATTGATAAACCAAATGACATAGCAAATTGTAAGTATGCATTTAAATAAGTGGTACACAGTGGATAAATATAATATTACATCACTTAATATATCAATTATGTCAATCAATTTTAGTATAATTAGCACATGAAAGTCCTTTTATCCAAATTCCATTTAGGCGATATTAACTTTAGTTCAACGAATGTGGTCACGCGATCAAAAGTGACTTTGGGTCCTAGAACGCGTTGAATCTCTATGGTATGATAAGGTGCTGCGGTGGCGTACGGGCGCACAATCACCTACAACAAAGTCATGCTGCAATTATTAGGCGAGATCATTATCTCCATTTGCAATATTAAAAGATATTATCGCCATCAACGTAATCAATAATTTTATTGACATGATAAGTTCATGTCTAGTACACCACTTAATCAACACCAAAATTATCTAAAAAGTCATAAGTTCATCATACGGCAATAAATTCATTCCTAAACTTGCTAGTTTTAACTAACGTAGTCCTAAACCTTAGGTTAGAAATCACTGACATAACGGTTTTATTAAAACCAAGCCGATAGTTGACATGGACAATTTTATATGAAACGACATCACTTTGCATTGAACCAAGAATATCTTAATTTTCTTTCTTTCTTTTCTTTTCATTTCAATATTTTTAGCTTTTTATTTTTCCTATTCTATTGTTCATCTTTATCTTTATCCTCTACCGATCAAAAGTGAGGGTCATAGCCCTTGCCGGATCTAGGCAAAGCCGCCCACCACAAGCTAAGGTAATCCTCGTTAGATTTGGCAAAGTCATGATGCCCTTGACAGGGGTGCTAATGCCAAGGTTGCCCTCGCCCGTGCCCGACGACCTTCGCAAACCATCGCCAAGGCTTTGATGACCGACGAACAAAAAAGATGAATAGTGCATTAAAACAAAAAGAATCAAAGAATTCATAAAAAGAAAAATTGCAAAATGAAATTGTGTCATTTAAGATCATCCACGTCAATCGCCGGCTGTTCTACATAGGATATTTGCTACTGACTAGATTGCCATGTCAACAATTTTCGATTTAAATTGACCTGATAAATTACATTTAAAAATTATCAAAAGATTAAAGACTACATTCAGCAAATTGAAAAGTTTAGGACTTAATTGGCTGCCATGCAATAGGTTTAAATTTTTTTTTACAGCTCTCTCTTCAATCATCCACCATCATAAATAATTCTATCTTCTAGCATAACTTTTGCCTTCCATCATCTCCTCTATAAATTGTAAGGCCTACGTGAGCACAATTTCCACAACATAGCCTTATTTGTGTTCAGCTTCGAAATCTTCCATTTGAATATCTTCAGTTTCCGAGAGGAAGAGAGTTGGAAAATGGCCATCTTCACGACTGACAATACCTTGGTGCTCATTTTTGGAGTTCTAGGTACTTTACACACGGTATCCAACTGTTTTCTAGTTACTATCGAACAACAACCGATGACTTTTTTTTGACGCGTTTGTCAACCTTTGGATCATTGTTGTCGTAGGTAATATCATATCCATCGTGGTCTTTTTGGCCCCAGCGTAAGTTTTTAACTCTTTCTCACTCCATTCACACTGACACCATAAGGTTTAGGACTTATTTAATCTTCTTTGGCAGGCCAACATTTTGGAGGATATGCAAGAGGAAGTCGACCGAAGCGTTTGAATCAGTTCCGTACGTGGTTTCTCTGTTCAGCGCCATGCTTTGGCTGTACTATGCATCCCTCAAGTCCGAGCCCAGCGCTTTCCTGCTCCTCACGGTCAACTCGGTCGGATGCGCCATAGAGACGATCTACATCGCTCTCTACCTTGCTTATGCTCCTAAACAAGCCAGGGTACGTAGCTACAGCGTTGTTCGCAAAGAACGCGCCTAATGTATTCTAATTGTTGGAGAGTGGATGAGCAGATGATGACGCTGAAGCTGCTGTTGCTGAATTTCGGAGGGTATTGTTCCATCCTTCTTGGGTCCCACTTCTTGGCAAAGGGATCGGCGAGGGTCCAACTTGTTGGGTGGATTTGCGTTGCGCTCTCTGTTGCAGTCTTTGCTGCTCCTCTAAGCGTCATTGTAATTTACTTCCATCTGACTCCTTTCTTTTTTCTGCACGAGAACGCCTGTCTCGCATGTCAATGTAGGACACAAGTTGTGCATGACATGTATTTTGGTTTCGACGTACATGTGAGTTTACATACGTGTGTGCAGAGAATGGTGATACGCACCAAGAGCGTGGAGTTCCTGCCCTTTTCTTTATCGTTCTTCCTCATGCTCAGCGCTGTGACATGGCTCCTATACGGCCTATTCCTCAAGGACTTGTATGTCGCGGTATGCATGGTTCATCTATGTGTTAAAATCAAGATGGCAAAGTGCGGCACTATTATCTTCGTTCCCCTGAATGAACAATATTAACATGTGTACGTGCATATATAGGGTCCAAACGTGTTAGGAGTCATCTTTGGAGTGCTTCAAATGGTGCTGCATGCCATATACAGGAAGGGAAATACAATTGTGATGAAGGAGGAGGAGAATGATACCAGTGTTGGAAAGCTGAGCTCTGATATACAAAGTTGCAAAGGCAATACCTTCATCATCTTTATTGAAGCTTCTGATAAAGAACCAGCGGCCACTCCATCTGAAGTTTGACAGGCGTCTACGTTACTTATATGCCCGGTCGGACTTTCTGTTTTCCAGCAGATCCTAGATGGCTTACTCGTTGCTTCTGCTATGTAAAATGCAAGAGAGTGTTTGCATGTCCCCGGGGGGGGAGGGGGGGGGTGTTATAGAGTGTTGTTTGTGAATGTTCAACCTGTTTTTCCTAATAATACAGTTATAAGACGCATTACTCTTTCAGAAACAGATTCAGCTCCTCTCCGTTCATTGCTGATTGATTGATATCATCTACTTACCAGGCCATGAGGTCTGGCCCCTTATTAAACATTTTTTTCCTTTGAAATCCGGCTAAGTTAGGATCATGAGCTAAGATCCGAGACACTTTGGGAGACCTCTTTACATTCATTGAGTAAATCTGCCTCTTCATCAGAATATAACTGTGGTCACGTAATGCGTGCCCTGAGATGACATTCTTACTCTCTGATTCCAATTTGGGAGAAGTTTGCTCAAGTGGGTAATAAACTCACTAAGGATAGCACGTACCATTAGGCCCAGATTCAACCGGACCGTCAACCCAGTTACTACACAAAATGATAGTTAAAAAGTACTCCCAACACGCCATAGATATCTCTGATACTCAACTGAAAGATCAGAGGAACTTCCCCCTAAAGGAAAGAAAACAGTAAGTAGTACCTCAATCAGACTGACGATAAAAGAACTGAGTCACAGCAAAATGTTTCTTTTGTCAAGCGGGATCAACAGTTGATTCTCATCCTACAAACATGAAGGACTTCAACGCTAGCAATTTCACCGATGAGGAAGCTCTTTTCTCTACAACCAATGAGCATGCACTCGGCATTGGAATACACTAATGCAGTAGTTGAAAAAATTTTACAGGCTTCCAATTGCCTCTTACTGTATCAGATTCTTCCAAGGCATTTTAGAAAAGTAAATAGCTGCATTATGTGAATTTGCTACATTTTTCAAGAAAATTTAGAGAACAGCCTCGAGATGAAAATTCGGAATGTTCTCAGGCTAGATAAGTGATGCCCAATCTGGATATGGGCACTCATAGACCCAACTGGGTCCAGAATATCGTATGCAGTGCAGCCATAATCCCTCCTCACTCCTGTCATATCTGCATTTTGCAGAAACTCAGAAATCAAATCTTAGGTTCTCTATCGTGCACACGCAGGCAAGGGTGTGCAAGCAGAATATGAGTAAAGACAAGTGCCCAAGATGGGAAAAAGGAGGAACACACCCTTTTGGAGCTAAATTCGGACAATTTGTGCACACAGGGTCAGTACTAAATTCAATGCAAGGCTCTTCTTCCTTATCGTTCTGCCCAATATCAGAAACACTGGATTCCGATGACAAACCGGCAGCTTTATCGGCAACCATTCCTTCAGCTGAACGATTGGTCCTTTGTTCAAGAAGGTAAAGCATGTCATTGGCAATTGGATGGCCACTAAACTGCAAATGGACTCGAATCTGCACATAAAGAGCAGGGTTGAGAGAAGAAAGTGCTGCAAATACTAGCATATATCAAATAAACCTCACAAATTAAAAGGTATAAAAAACAGGCTGACTTAACCAAATGCAGAGAGATATATAATAAGCAGGACCAGAAAGTATCTTACAAAATGAGAAGGACAGGGTTTATGGAGAGACAAAGTGCAGAAAAGAAAGCGCACGACTCAAAAAGTTAACAGTAAATGCAATGTCCTTCCTGTATGTGTGGGTACATCTATGCAAGCAATTGACTTGGCTACATTAAGGAAAAACAACCGAGGAAGGTTCACTGCTTATGGAATAGAAAATAGGAGGTATCAGACTCTCAACATGGTATTTGCATCCTTTAGCATCATATTGCGGCCTTTCCTTTCAAGAGGGCAGTATCACAAGTAGGGTCACCTGCCTGTAAAAAGAGATGATATTGACCAGACTAATGGCATTAAGCACATTATTACATTCACTGCCAATGCTCTAATTTACTGGTTGAAATTAAGACAACCATGAAACAGTCAGGGCAGATGTATTTTAAATGTAGAAGGAAAAGAAAGCTCTAAGAGCAGTCATACATTGCGACACACCATGCCACGTGGACCAGGAGAAGGGTGGCAGATGATATCCTACCACCATTTTCAATTTCCTTAGAGATTAAAAAGCCTTTATATGATGACTCATCCGTATAAAATCCAAACCACATACTATTGCTCGAAAGGAGCTCGTAAAGTGAGAGAGCATATGTGCTAATGAATAGGGAAACTGTGGCTTCTTGCTTTTGGCTGGCAGTATTTAGATTTGCTGATTCATATACCAAGGCTCACAGATTTTGCATCAGCCAGCACTATGTCACGAGCTCGGAGCTCTTAACTTCTGACAAATTTAGCTCAGATTACCATCACACATTACTTTTCAATTCCATTTCAAACAGTGTGTTGTGCATCACCAAGATAACAGTCCACAGTGGCTCATAAGTATATGGATGCTCCTAAAAAGTATTGATAGGCCATCATAAATGGATATCTACAAAAACTATATAGTTATTTTCACATACCTCTGTAAAAATGTTAAGAAAGGGCATTAGCTTCCATTTATAGCACTCTGATAACATTCAAAATTGCATCCCATAATGAATTCATATTGGTTAGCCACAAAAACCTTCCTTTACGAAGGGAAGAGAGCAAAAAGAAAGAAAGGAGAAGAAATCAGTACACAAGGAAGGCATGACATAATTTTCATTCAAAAGCATTATCAGAAAGCCATCATTTCAAGACCCTTCTCCAATACCCAGATGCTCAGTTTCATTTCCGTTACCTCACGTAATACAGTGATCGACATGAATTCAAACTCAGAAAAAGGTTGAAATAACAAGCTTTTGAGCAGACACTCACCTCCGCTGTGCTCCTGCCTTCTCGAGCATTGTAATTGATGTTGACATTGACCTCCAGCTAACAAGAAACCCCAGAACACATAAATCAGATGACAACTAATAAGAATGCATTTCTGATACCGCATTCTCTAGAACTTTTTCACACGATCTAACTAGCCTCCAGGATCTTCTGAAGAGAGGAACTAAACGAAAAGGGACTAGTTGATTGTGTTCATAAATAAGTGGATCTTCCTTGGGTTTGATAAAATGATACGGGAAACCACAGCTGGATCTTTCATCAATAATCACTGAAGATGTCACACAAGATGTGCAGTTGATTTTTAACAACTAAAATCTACATGGAAAAAAAGAATATGGGCAGACTTGTCCTTTCAGCACCTCTTCTCAAGGCAACTCAACAAACAAACAGAAAATAGTCGAATTGGAAAAAAAAAATCGCATTGCTAGATTGAGTACATCTACTTCAACATCTCATAATTCCAATTCTCCAGGGTTAAACTCCCTCGTGTAGCACCATACTGCAGGATTTTTCAGTTCGTAAATTATCCACTTTTAGTGCATATTCCAAAATCAACAGATTGAAGCAAGAGATACCTCATTCTCAGGAAATTCACCCACCACCTTTGCAATATACTGTTTCTGCACCAAACCACCTTCAATCTGAAGATATTAAATGTCAGTTGAAACTTAAATTTTAGGCCAAGTATCATTTGTACCTTGCCACGTCATGAATATGATGTATAAACACTTAAAAGTACATAATAGGATATTCTAGATAATTTTTACTCAAGGGAATGAAGTCTGCAGCAGAAATAGTACTTGCTAGCACTACTGCTATTAGGAGAAACAGTCACCAGACACGGATTAGAACTCTACAGACTGAAGATACATACAAAGGAAATGCACATCACAGAAAGAAATTATATGACCTCTTTAAGTCACTCCACAAAGTAGATGTACATGTGTGATGATATTACAAATGATGAACAAGATGTCGCAACACAGCAGCATGCTCAGAGAACTACCACTACTCTTGTTGTAAATGGAAGAGAGCCCCACTTCCATTTAGGAAATTGACCACCCACATAGTATTGCAGCTAATAGGAATTTACACTAGTAAAGGTTCCAAAAGCACACTTTTCAATACAGCACTCACCTCTTGCCTGAAAAGATCTGCTTTTGACGCATTCCTGGCAAATATAAGGAGTCCGGAGACAAGGCGATCTAGTCGGTGAACAGCTTGTATTATAATATCAAGGAGGACGTACGAAATCCATAATGTGGATGTGACACCAGATATAGGTCAGAGGACGGAAAAAGAGTTATGATAGACATCAAGAATCACAAGGAAACAGAATATGCCCAATCTGATTTCGATAGAGTCAAGAATGCATATGCATGTGAAAGAGCTACTTAGGATACGAAATAGGGGTGCCAGCCCATGCTCTGCCTGAAGGATGCCAACCACAGTGTTTTTACGATACTGACCACACGGATGCACCTATAAACAAGTTGAAATTTCTGTAAACATAGATCCTATAAGGCCAAAAGAGCTAGCTAGGCCAAGCAAGGCTGCTGTAACCACATTACTCTCTGAATCTCATCAGTGATTTTACAGCACTCATGCAAATTCCACACAAAATCACTCTTTTGTTGTACATTTGAAATGAGGGAAAACATAATTGTGTTGTTCCTTACTGGAATAGATGCCGGCTTACAAACAGTCACCACATCTGGTTCTTTCTGTAGGATGGAGACACCATGGGTCATCACAGGAGGCTCATGCCTACAACCTTATCAAGATCAATGCATATTCAACAAATACCCTAAAACTTCTAGAAAAAACTCTAAATTAAGATTGGAATTCTCAACTCGCGGGTGAAGAAGGAATAAAGAAGCCTGAAGAAACAGAAAAGGTAAAGAAAGGGAACCTAAGCAAAAGAAACTGATGCAGCCAAAGGTATGTATCATCGCTAGATCAGACTCTTGAAAAGCAACATTTGATAAGGAGATCATAGCAGGTGTAAAGCTTCTAGACTCTTGAAAAGCAACATTTGATAAGGAGATCATAGCAAGTGTAAAGCTTCTAGACTCTTGAAAAGCAACATTTGATAAGGAGATCATAGCAAGTGTAAAGCTCAAACCAACCTGTGTACAAAGTGGCTTATTTTTTCAGACGATTTTACAATGTAAGAGACAGGAACTACCCTCCCCTCGACTTGTATCCGTCCACATTCAACAGCACTGACCTACAGGTTATAACTAGGCATGGTTAAAAGTCATGGTCACATGCAGAACTAAACATTCGTTATGCAATGAAGAAAATGCTTACATAATACTCATAAGGTCTGCCTTTGAACTCGTGGGCAAACAAATCCACAATGGTTTTGCCAGCCCAGCGGCTCTTGACCTATGATACATCATAATTCATAACAAGAAAACCAGCCAAATTGAGAGCTCAAGGTTGACGCGAAAAAGGGCTTAACGAGGGTCTTGACCACACAAAAATTAGATCACAAGTAAAGCATGCGAACCACTCCACTGCAGAAGAGGAAAGAGGAGATAGCGACGACTCACATGAGAGATGAACTCGAAGTGGTAGGGTGCGACGTAGCGCCTCCCTGCATTGTCTTAATAGATCAGCCTTCTTTTCGCTCCCTCTTCTAGCAAGAATCCCTACAACAATGTCCCGTGAAAGAAAAATACTCTCTTGTATTTTCGAGATAAACATAACAATTATGAGATAAACATCAAACCATCCATGATCATCAAAAATATTATCCATCACTCAATTTGAAATTCAAACTTGACTATCTCGCTAATAAAATCAATAAATTGATCTTAAGCCTTGAAGATCAAGATATCAATTTTACTCCCACATGAATAATTATTCCATCTAAAGCCTTATAGATAATAAAAATTCGTGCAGTTGCGATTTGGATGCTATATCAGAGAATTTCAATCATGCATTGGAAATATTTATCAAAACTAAAATAAGATAAAGTAAATTTACCTAAATAAATTAAATCTACCTAAAAATAAACCTATCAAATAAAATAAAACAAATTTCTACCTAAATTTGGATTTTTCAAAAATCCGATAAGTTCAAGTGAACCACAATGGAGGCTCGGTGCGGCTCGCGGGAATGGGTCGCTGCAGTGGTTCAGCTCGGACAGCAGCCGAGATGGTGGACTCATGGTGATGTAGCCGATAATGAAGTGGGCTGAATTAACGTCAAGGAATCTCCATGCGACGATGCGAGGCAAAGCCAAGAGTTAGATACCGTGTAATCGTCTAAGAAATTTCGCCAAGGCAGCAACTTGGTAAGGCTCCAAGATCTGCGTTCGGGAGTCCACTTGTGGCTCGATTGACGCTTGAAGGTCCGAGTGCTTGCTAGAGAAGCCGAGGGCGCTGCTGGGATCAATAACAAATTGCTGTGACGCCGCTTGGAGTCCGCTGATTTGACTTCGTCGGATCAGCACTGGAACTTGCTGCGTTCTGGGCTCCGTTTGACTTATAGTCAACGAACGTCTCCCCCTCAATTGCATGGATGTATCAATTGTGCGGCCCTCATCTTTGTTGACTATTGACCTCTGAATATGAGGACTTTCTCTCGTGTAATGGCTCCTTTTGTCTTCTTTACACGTGTTGATCTTGTCGAAGAAGGAAAGGCATGATGAAGATGGGATTTCGTTGATTCCTGAGAACAAGTGGTGCGGCGCAGGTGATGCGGGCAGTGAGATCAGCAACTTAGCGTTTTCGTGGAATGAACAGTAGCTTCGTCGTCAACGCGGCTAAACTAGAGCAGCAGCATCGTCAAGGTTGAGGACAGCGAGCTCAGCATGGCAAGGCTTACGGCTCATCGACAAGTTGTCACGGATGATGAGAGCGTGGCGCAGTGACGGCCTTGGCCAAGAGAACTCACGTTCTTTCATCTCTCTTTTCTCGGTATATCTCTACATGTGGCCGTGTGTATCAATATGTGTGGCCCCCTCAAAAACCCTATGCGATTTACTTTTTATAGGCCATCGATTAGGGTTTTAAATTTTTCAAAATCAATATCCACAAAGATCTTTTTTTTCAACGCAATATTCACTTTTCCGAAGGCAATATTCACTTCATTTATGCCCTATCCAAAAAAGTTCATATCTCGGAAAAATTTTAAAATTTTATTTTCCTACGAGATAATTTTCAATTATTAAAAAACATGGGCTTGGGCCAACCTACTCGTTTCGTGGGCCTGGTCCATCTAATTTGAACCCATCTGCCACCGGTCCAACAAAATGTAGACAATGCAAATAAAAAATAAATGCACCTAAATTTATATGCTATGCAATTAAAACTATTATTTTTTCTTTAGGGATAAAATTAACCCCTAATTTTCTATGCAATAAATAAATAAACTAAATCGCCAAAATTTAGGTGTCAACAATATATAAAACATTCACCTAATAATTTTTACTATGTGAAGAATTAGTTTCGCATGTTATTATTTCAAAAATGAAGCATCTTAACAAGAGAGACCTTAAAAGGTTTTTTTGACGTCTATATATGTTGTAGAAATACTTACACAATTCAAAGAAGGCTCTAGATGATTGAAAATTCACAGACGATCACACGATGCGCAACATCATTTTCAAATTCATAAACTCGTAATGTCAAAAAACGTGACATGTGTCGAAAATTGTTAGAATAAGAATGATGATTGTCACGACCTCTTTTTTCCGTTCGGGGGAAAAGAAAGAATGGTTTAGGGCTATTTGCCTAAAGAGGCGGACCAATGGCCCTAAATTAGGCGCGGGCTCTCCCAAGCCCATATCTCGCGCGACGTTGGATTTTGTTTTTTAGTTCTTAACAACCTAAATATTTCTAGGAGTCGCCACTAGCCTATTGGGGTCGGCTAGAAACCAATCGAGGCACGGGAGTGTTGTCTCGATTCCTACGCAACCAGAGATTTCTAGGAACGGGGACTTGTTTACGCTAATGTTTCTATTAGCGCCCTTGCGGTACCACTAAACTTGAAAGGTTGTTCATCTAAATGGCCACACAATCTTGATTATCAATTATAATCCTTACAAAACCGCTAAGCGTCCATGCAAATGTTTTTGTAGGTTTTTTTTAATATCTAGACTAATCCTAACATAATCTAGAAAAGAAATTTACACTCAAATTAATGAAAAGCGGTGCATAAGTAAACATCCAAGAAATTGAAAGGACTTGAAAGTAATGCGGAAAAGAAAGACCCGATACAAGTCGGGCAAATAATATTACATGGCCTTGTTATCACGCCCCGGGACAGGACCCCCGTGAGCAAAATGAGAATTTAAATATGCATGGAATTACTCTAGATGCATGCAATTACTCTAATTAATTTTAATCTACGCATAATAGATTGTTTACAAAAATGGTTCTAAAATACCAAAATATCATTTAATTAGGAAAAATGACTTTATAAAATTAGGAAAATCTCCTAAATGTCATTTTTGGCTTAATTTGATAACATCCAACATTTTTTTATATTTTTGAAATTTTCATATTTTTTTTATTATTATTTTTTAAAAATATTAATAATAATTCCTTAAACTGATCTATGCTAACATGGAGTAACACAGCACATGAATATCACAATAATCAAGCTCAAATTGACCGTTTGAAGATCGAAACTTGGTTTGCGCATTTCGTCGAACACTTGGCGTGCATCAAATCATCCCAAATCAGCTTCGTCAGGCCATGTTTGTGGCCTTCAATCTCAACCCACAAGCAATCTCATGCGGAAACAAAGTATCAAGATTATACTACCACATGCAAGGAGCAAGATTAGATAGAAATCATAGCTTAAAACACAAAAGAACTAAGCTAAAATCATCATCAAATATGCGGGTTTGATCTGATTTCACAAATCTGGGTTTGAACCCAAGTCAAACAAACAGGTTATATGCCCATATTCAACCCCGACACTCACCACATGCAAGATCTACGGAAAACACTACTTGATCCGAGTGAAATTAGGTAACATGAGCTTTCAAGGGCAACAAACATCACAGAGAATGATCAACCGAACACATCAAAAACGACCTCTCCAAGAAGCACACTTGCAAAACTCTTGAAGAGATTCCAATACTTAGAAAAATTTCCACCTCGAAAATCAGTCCTCCGGACTAGTTTTCCTCTTGATTTTCTTGATCAAACCATGTTCAAAATTAAACCAAAATACATATGGGATGCTTACCTTGCTTCCTAGTTTCCCTTTCCAGTGATTCTTGGCCAAGGAAACCAAGAAATTTTCCTCTGGGAGCACGTGGAAGTTGGTTCCTTCAAACTGAAAGTGAGATCTGCAGAAGAAAAAATGACAACGAAGGTTTTTGTCGACCTCTAAAATTAGACTTGAAGACCTCTTTTGTTGGAAAACTTAACACCAAACCAAACAAACTATATTCTAGTTTGGGTTAAAAGTCAATTTTTTCCTCATTTGTCTCTCAGTTTTCTCAAAAACACCCACTTTCTCTCACTCGTGACCAACCGGGCTCAACACTTAGAAAAATTCAGGCTTTCTTTGGCCCGCCAGGAGGGTAGTTTTTCGGGGAGATTTAGGAGGTCTTCCCGATCTCCATTTTGGACGTGTGACCTATGGTTGGAAAGATAATTGAGTGAAGTTTCACTCTCTAGTTGAAGGTTTTGGTTAATTTTGGCCGCAGGTGTGTTAAAATCTCACTTTTCTCTCTCAAGGTCGGTCTGAAATTTCTGGGTTTTTGCTTTCTGGAGTTGCTTCTGAAGGTGTCTTTGGGGAACGATTCCGAGCTCTCTCCTCTCTCTCTCTCATCCCTCTAAAGAGAATGCTTCGTAGATGTTATCCACTAAAATCATCAATCTCTTGGTCGGCTTTTTGTCCACCTACCAAGCCTGCCAACTGAGCTAGTTCACCCACTCTCTGACTTAGCCAATTTTTCCAACTTCTGCAGCTGTTGAGTGTCCGGATTTGGTGCGATTTTCCCGTGCATTCAGCAGCTTATCCCTAGCCAATTTCCGTCCACTGGCACTACTCATTATGTTCTTCAATCACGTGCAAAGATCAGGCTAGATGGACGTCTGAGTGGGATATGGTGGGGCCACCAAGTTGCTTACTCAGCAACTCCGAAATCAGACCAAACCGTGGGCTGGGTTTTGGTAGCTCGTTTGAGTGCTTTAATCCATCAATTTGGCTCCGTTTTTTGATCAATTAGCAAGCTCATGTATAGTAGTTTAAGATCTTGGCCATTTTTCACAATTGTACTCACTCAATTTTGCAAGAAAATCCCTCAAAGTTGGCCATTTTCTTATCCAAAAATACCCATTTCAATACAAACTTCGTCTTTTTGGCCCTATTTAATTGATTCAAGTTGGCCCAAGTTCAATTTCAACTTAATTGGTGACCAAGATGATGATTTAAGGGTTCGGGCAAAATTTTGCAAAATTTGCGAATTGGTCCCTCAACTTTTGGAAATTGCATTTTAGCCCCAATTTGCCATTTTAATTCCAATCTGACCTCCCGGGCTTGGCTAGTCACATTTAGATCATTGGCCCCAACTTTTTTTCTTTTTTTTTATCTTTTTTTTTATCTTTTTTATATATTTAATTTAATTTTTTGTAATTTTTTTTTTGAAGGAAAAAAATATTCCATTTAAAACACTATATTAAATGCCTAGATAATCTATATGCAAGAATTTAACTTGAAATATTTTTGTGGAAAAACAAGTTCCCATTTTTTTTTAAATGATTTTTAGGCAAAAATTTAGGTGTCAACAATCATTAAGACAGGGCATAAATCTAACTTAACCACAAGGCAAAATTTTGCCATAATCTAATCAAGTAGAGGTGAGATATAAATGTTTTATGGGAAATGTCATAAACATTGGAATAATATATAATAATGAACACATACTGCGAGGTTAATTAGTGTATTGAAATTTGCAGTACCTCGTTATGATAACTTAGCAAGTGTCCTTGGAGCACTCTTCAACAAAATAAAAGGTGCCGCTTTCAAAGTAGCATCACAATAATTCATATAGTGGATAATTGACCAAACTTGAGAGACATTACCCCCGCACTTTATAGGCAAACAACATATTCACTACTAGAAATGAAATATTATGTATTGGAAAAACTAACCTGAAGTAGCACAAGAATTATTAAATACATTTGGCAATTTATCAAATCGACTGGAATTGGCCAACCTCAAATTTCAAAAGCAAGCACCATATTTACTTGAGAAAATTGAAATTTACTAATCCATTGAAAAATTACTAAGATGGAGCAGTGCGTTAATTGCAAATATATTTGCTTATTGAATGTACTAGACAGTTATATCTACCTCATATGCAAAGAAACAATCAATTAAAAAGGTTATCACCTTAAAGTAGTATTATGGAGGAAGGGAGAGTGTTACACATCAAATAGTTCAATAAGCGGATTCATAAGAAATGGGAAAACTTGTCTTAAAAATCATAAACATTTCACTTTTACCAATTAAATCATAAACCTTTTCATAATTTACTAAATGAATCCATATGATTAGTTTTGGAAGAAAATGACATAATTTTTAATTATATTTTCATATATTTTCTTTTCTTTTCTTTTTTCTTCTCTTTTCCTTATTTTATTTTTTTCCTTTTTTCTTCTTTTATTTTTCTTCTCTTGGCCAACCATCGCCAGGCTTCATCAATGGTCAACGAAGGTTGCCAACCCCAAGCAAGGGCTGTAAGGCCCACAACCTCCACCTTCGCCAGGCCCTTGCCCGCCTAGGCAAGGGCGAGGACTAGCCAGCCCAAGCCAAGCTTCCTTTGCCTAAGGCTAGCGAGAGCTAGCCTTGGGTGGCCCTTGCCTGAGGCCAATGACCTCTACTGACCATCGACGAGGCCCAACAGAGGGAAAAAGGAAAACAAAAAGAAAAAAGAATAGAAGGAAAAATATTAAATTTTTTATTAAATATCATTCACGTTAATGTCGATTGTGCCATATAGGTTAGCCGATGTCTATGTTAGCATTTTTTGACCAAAATTAATCAAATGAACCTAATTGACAAAACATAAAAAGATTTAGAATTCAATTGGCAAAGTTAAAAGGTTTATGACTAAATTGGCAAAACTATAATAGGTTTAAGAATTTTTGGACAATCTTTCTATAAGAAATGTGTATAGGACATGGTAATGAAAATAATTCTTTTCTCCCCTAAGGTGAATAGAATAACGGTTTGGTGAAATCTATCACATCATGACAATTACAATACTTTTTTTTTTTTTTTGGTTAAACGTTGGTTTGTTTTTCAAATGTTGTGGTTTGATGCAACTTCTACGTAACAATTTTAGCTGTGAAAAAGAGGCTGCAATTTTTAAAGATATTCGACAAGCACTTCAAGTGCAATGTCTCCAAAACTATAGTAGCTTGTAGCAAACTTCAGTAAGCTGCTTCACCCATCTTTTAGGTACTACAGTCTTAAGATGTAAATTTTCAAATATATGAATCACAACACTTCACGATACAACTATATAGAACAATAGAGATACAATTCAGTCATAACTATAGCAAATGGGATCTAAATAGTACCCACCATGCTGAACCACTACATAAGAGAGCCGGATTTTGGTAATATTGGCCCATTTGGTCAGGCAACAGACCACCATGAAGAACGACAGTTTTAATGGATTATCCTCACTAATCTACCATACAATCTATTTCAAACCTGGAAACTGAAAATTTTGATGGTGAAGATTAAAGTGTGACCGAAGTTTACTGGTAGACGACATAAAAGTTTCTGGTCGGAAAAATGAGCAGGTTCAATTGCTCTACTTCCTTTCCTCGGTTGGTTCAAAAGGTCCAAACCTTTATCTAAATGCTGAGTCAGGACAATAACACATCCTAGGATTGTACACGCATGCATTATCACTTCAGTTTGTCATATATATTCCAAGATCCACTAACACTTTAAAAAATTTTGGGGCTTTTAATAATCAACGGTATAAAGAATGATGGAGGGCTAGCGCAGTTTTTTTATTCAGTTTTATAATGAGACGAATTCCAAGCACAAAACCTTAAAGTGAGATGAATCAAATGATGGATCCGGAGCACACCCTTATGTATAATTGTCACGGGATCAAACGTCGCCACCTGTCCCAATACAGGAAAAAAAATGTTACATTCGTCCTATCACGCGTGACGGTCAAAAAAGCTGTTGCAGATGGAGCGCAATACCATCGAGTTCTTTAACATTGGATTCATTAAGCCGAAAAGATTTGCCATTCGTAGTTCAAGGGAAGTGCGATTGTCGATCAGGAGCCACCCGTCCTCCAATCATGTGGGAGGCACAGAACGTTTGCTCTGCAATAGGTCGCCAAGCGGATGGATTCGCATTACCCTCTCGAGTCTGCGCATGCCAAAACTGATAAAGAAAGGGAGTCTTAAACGACAAACATCTAAAAACCTACGGAAAAGATATGAAAACCTTATTTATTTAAGAAGCTCGAATGATGGTGGGATGTTCAGGTGAAAGGGGAAGATAAAGTCTGTAATACGGACGTCTGGCAGAAAATATTGAGAAAAATTATCCAAAAAGTCCTAAACCTATTACACCTTACCAATTGAGTCCCAAACCTTTTTTTACTTTTTCTATTTGAGTCCATCTGACCAATTTTGACTGGAAATTCTTGACATGGACGACTGACACTGATGTGGCACTTTTTAAATTATATTTTTTATAAATATTTAATTTTTTTATTTTTTTTGGATTTAGGAGTTAGGGCCGATGACGGTGGCCAGCCAACCCTCGCCAATTCTAGGCAAGGGCTTGCACGCCCTCACTTTCGCTGGGGAGGGCATCATGGCCCTTGCCCAGAGCTGGCAAGGGGCACGACACCCTCGCCACAGGCCAGCAAGCGGCACGACATCCTCGCCACGGGCCGGCGAGGGTCAACCGGGCCTAGCTTGTGGCTGGCGAGGGCAGCCAACCCTTGCCTATGGTCAACGAGCAGCCAATCACCCTTGCCGGCCTTAACTCTAAATCCAAAAAAATTAAAAATTAATAAAAGGAAAGTAAAAAAAGAAAAAAGTCATAAAAATTTAAAATATTTTTAAAAAAGTCCAACATTGGTGTCGGTTGTCCATGTCAGCAATGTCTAACCAAAATTGACTAGATTGACTCAATTGGCAAAAGTTGAAAATGTTATGACTCAATTGGTAAAAGTACAATAAATTTAATACTTTTTGATCAATTTTCCCAAAATATTGATAAACATAGAAATCATTTTGACTAGTTGTTGATATTTCGGGTGCACCGTCTGTCTGTGTTACACCACCCAATCAATTATATTGGGCAATTATAATACTCTACGTCATGGGCCAAGAGGGCGTGGTCTTTCTCCTCCCTCTATAGATATTGCCTAGCCTGCGTGACTAGAGTTCACACAGCACAGCTCATCACTAGGGCATCTCGTGTTGAGCTCTGAAACCTTTCATTCTCAAATATTTCCTTCAGTTGAGCTGCCATCCTTGATTTCCTGAGTAGAGAGAGGGGCAATGGCCATTTTCTCGACCGATAATCCCTGTGCTTTTGCTCTTGGCCTCCTAAGTTTATCGTTTTAGCTACACAGGATCTAACTTGTAATCTCACTTAGTATCTTCATCAAACTAGAGTTAACATGCACATTATAAGTTGTGCCATCACTAACTCCTATCCCATCATAAGGCCATGGACTGATTCATTTGTCATATTTTCTGATAATTCTTTGCCCCACGTAATCTCATATCTTTCGTGGTCTTTTTGACCCAGTGTAAGTTCATCCTCTCGATCAACTTTTTGTTTAGCTTAACAGAAGGGTCTGGAAGTATGATCTTGACCAACTGATTAATAAGGTTCTTGCAACTCTTTTTTTGTTTATGCTGGCAGACCAACATTTTATAGGGTATGCAACAAGAAGTCGACCGAAGGATTTCAATCAGTTCCATTCGTGGTTTCTCTGTTCAACGCCATGCTTTGGATATAATACGCATCCCTCAACTCCAAGTTCAATGATTTCCTTCTCATCACTATCAACTCAGCGGGAAGTGTCATAGAGACCGTCTATGTTGCTCTCTACATTGCTTATGCTACGTAAAAAGCCAAGGTACACAGTTACCTATCCGATCATGTGATATCGTCACAATTCATACACGGTTGATATGTGACAGTACACGTTGTTAAAGAAGGTTTTTTAATATTATAAATCTGTGTGTGCATGTGACACAATCCAAGGACGAGCATGATCCAAGACATTCAAATGATGGGCCGTGTCCCACACAAGAGCTAGCCCATGAGGTGCCCACAAACAACCTATAAGCAATGCGAGAGCCAGCCCATGAGCAATGCGGGAACAAGCCCTTGACCATTCGGCTTCCTTGTGTTAGGCTACCCTTCGGTTCCAATGAACTGTCCCTACAGACCCATGACAGATGTCCCTCAATTTCTCCCATGGCCTAGGGCCTCTTAAGCTTCTAGTGTAACCTTGTAATAATTGTACATATTCAAATGCAACTATTGGATCAGAGAGGGATTAATGGCTAGGATCAGACCTGTACTTGTATAAATAGAGGACTCTCCCCCCTCACTTTTACACTTTTGTTCACAAGCTACTACAATCCGAGTTTCACTCTCATACTTCACTCTTATGAGCTGAGTACATCTGTAAGGCTACCTTGAGATCAAATCCTAAGCCGCAGAGATAGGGAACATCTTATTTGATCGACCCATGACAAGTGGTATCAGAGCCTTTGTTCCAAGCACAATGGCTAATCCTCGTTCTGATGTCGTGATCTTTCAAGGCAAAGATCGCTAGGATCATGGAAGACTAATTGAGAAGGTCACTCGATCGAAGATGAACCATGCTATCTCAAGCTTGAAGGATCCGAAGGGCAACTTGGTGAACCAAATGACGGTTCTAGAGGAGACCGTCACAAACATCCAAGGGATGGTGGACAACCTGAACCAAACCATTGAGGGAGCGGAAGCCGAAAGGGAGGAGTTCTTGGCCAAGGTGCAAGAACTGAACGCCAGCATGGGAGAGCTCCGCGTCAAGGTGCTGGGGTCCCTCATCCACGAGTTGTAGTAGCGGAATGAGACCTGGGAGGCCGTGATGGCAGCCATGTGCATGAAGATTGCCGAGCTCAAAGACAACCTCGCGGAGTTTGAAGTGGCACGCGTGAACGAGGTGGTCACCATGCAAGCAAGCTCACTTACTAACACCTAAGTAGAACCAACACTAACACGCGACACGACATGACACGACACGATACGCCGACACGTCGTTTCTCAAAAAACAGAGAATTTCGACACATTGGAACATATTGTATATTAAATATATATATATATATATATATATATATATATATATATATATATATATATATATATATATATATATATATATATATATTATATGTGCATAATAAATTATCATTTTTATGATTATTTCAATCAAATTAATTTGAATCAAATTCATAAATAAATAAATAAGCCTAGAATGAATATATACTAAAAACATTAATCCGCCATTTATTAATATTATTCATTATTTCAATTTGACAAATTCAACTATATTTAAATAATTCATAAAACTTGGAGAAAAAACAAATGATCCATATTCTGGACTCGCATGTTAGATATGTTGGAAAAGAAGGAAAAAAAACTTAAGGGGTAAATTGTGTATTACGGGAAGCGGGAGTCAGAAGAGAAGAGAATATTAGGTTTTTCTTCTTTCTCCATCTATTATTTTTATTATTGTGTTTTATTTTTTCACTTATATATTTTGACTCTCATTTATTGAATTTTTAAAATTGACCTCAATATTAGAATCACGTGTCGGAAACTCATATGTCAGAATTCTAACTCGAGTGTCAGAGAGTGTTAAAAAAACTGACCATGTGTCGGATTTTCCGACACGTGTTGACCGAGTGTCAGAGAATGTCCGAGAGTGTCGGAGAGTGTCGGATACATGTCGAAGTGTCCAACACGACACGAAGGCTCTTGGAGAGTGTCAGTACTTATTAAACTGACACACCCAAGTCAAGGGAGTTCAAGGGCTAGCGGGTGGCCAAGGACGTGGATATTTCTTGTGGTACATAAAACAATATAGGCCATGTAAATCAACGACGATGCGTCTCGGGTAAATATCGCATCCATGTATTTAGTTGATAACGCATTGTTGTTGTGACGTTGCCGGTCAGATGATAGGTGTGGCAACCTTATCACGACATGGGCTTGACTGGTTGAGGAATTTCGATAGAACTACTATCCCACATATGCAAAGGATAAAACTCACGATGAACTCAAACATCTTGAACAAAATGGCGCAGTTCGCGACTATGTGATAAAGGTGTGCAACTAGACTGGGTATACCCAGAAACCAAATCAGCCCATTTGAAAAATAAGATCGAGAACTAGTTCCTATTGAAACCGGTCCAAGAATTGGTTCACAAAATTCAGCACTAATTTGAACTGGTTCGAAGTGAATACCCACTTGAGAACCGAATCGATTGGACTAGTTTAAGAACCGATTTTGTAAGCCCAACCCCAAAAGTCCAAAACCCTATTTTCTTCCCTTGATTTTCTATCTCTCACAAACTTGCACGGCATTTTTCCCTTCATCATTCTTGAGTTTCTCTTCCTCGCTCGCTTTCATCCATCTCCTCACTCCATCCATCTTCAGCTCCCTCTGGCTCTGTTTTGTCTATCACCGGCTCTCTCATCTGTAAGCTCACAAATTTCCTTAGTTTTTCTAAACTTTTCTTTCAGATTGAAGCTCGGTTCCTCTCTTTTTCTTTGGGGGTGATTTCCCGAGTTGGATTTCTTGTCGGATTGGTGGAAAAATTTGCATTTTTTTGTTCATATGGGAACTCACTATGAGTAGGTTGGGTAAGATGGGAGAGAGAGAAGAAGTCGTAGAACTCGAAGAGCTTCAGCGTCGGGTGAATCGCTGCCATATCGAGGCTCTACAAGATCGTGGAGATGGGTGGAGGCTCTACAAGATCGTGGAGTTGGGTGGATCCATTAGGCTCTCGCCCCCTCTAGCCTTCCCATCAAATGGCAGCGAGGGCAACGGCAGCTCACGTGGTTGGTGGGCCCAGGCCTTCTTGGAACGCACGTCAGGGAAAACAGAGGCAGCAATCTGCTACACATGCGAGACGGCCTAAGCTTCTTCCATGTAATCCTCTGTGCGAGCTTTCACCTCGGCTTAGTGAAAATTTTGCGTTTTTTTTTGTTCATATGCCATTGATGTTGCTGCTTTTGTTGTTGATGGCGCTGGATTTGGAATTAATTGTTTGGGGCTAATTGTTCCTTCAACTGGCAAAACACACAAATCCACATCTTTACTCTCGAAATCAAAGCTAGCAGAAGAAGAGGAAGAAGACCCACCAGAGCACTTCTCAGTACTCATTGCAGGAATGAGACTAATATTAGACCCATGTTTTTTGCTAATGTTTATGCAATGTTAAGATTTTTGCTTTGCCTTATGATTTTGTTTATGATAATTAGCCTTGTGGATCCTTAGTTTGTTGTTTAGTCAAAAAGTTCATGTACTTATTGATTACAAGTGCTTAATATTTCAAAACAAATTAGGAGGATTATATCGTTTTCTCGCATATTAATATAAAATTCAAAATCGTAAAGGATATCGAGCGGTTGCAAAACAGGTTCAAATGGAAACAAGATTAACCCTGGAACCACATCAAAAAAACATGGTGGTTCAGGTACAGGATCCAATGGAAACAGGGTCGAGTACAGGGTCCATAAAAGAGGAACCGGTTATAACAAGGTCGAGTACAAGATCTAGGTCTAGAACCTACCTATCTTGGTCCCGATCACCCCTACTATGTGAAGCAATTCTCAAAGATTCTGCTCCAAATCCTGTCCATGACTGAGACGGAGGCATATCACCAATTCATAAGTGGACGCAAGCCATAGGTCAGGCAAGAGCTCAAGTAGTGCCACGCAACGAATCTTGCAAGGGCTATGTCCGTGGTCAAGTTCCTTGTGGAGTATAAATCACCTTCCATGAGAAGTCCAATTCTCGTCCAAAGGACAAGGCCAATGGTGGGGGAGATCAAGAAAGATTCAATCGCCCGAATGAAGCCAAACCGCTGACGGCAACACCTAACACACAACTGGAGTCGAGTGGATGGGGACAAAAGAAGGTGCGCACATACAAGTGTTTCTTTTGCGATTATCCTCACATGGCTCGAGATTGTCCCAAGAGAGGCAAACTAGTATCCCTATTCAAGGAGGACGAGCTGCAAGAGGAGGCACAGTTAGGTTCACTACGCATCCCTTGTTCGATCAAAACAAGAAGGAGAATGAACCCAAAGACCTGATGTTCATGGATGTAAAGATTGGAGATACTACGATGAGGGGGCTTGTGGATACTAGGGACCTCTTCATATCCCAAAAGGCTGCTAAGAAACTGAATCTTCTGGCTGAAAAGGGAGGAGCCAATTGGTTCAAATTAGTAACATCCAAGGAAGTCTCAACTAGTGGCATGGCTAGAGACATAGCGCTCCATCTTAGTCCATGGACCAACAAAGAAAATATCGAGATAATCCCCCTTAACGACTATGACTTTGTGTTAAGTTTTGGATTCCTCGAAAGGATCAATGTGGGGATTATGCCATTCGTGGATTACATTTACATCCTTTATAACCACTGCCAATGCATGGTCTCGATCCATCATGAGTTGGAATGCGATAGAAAGATGATATCGGCCATGCAGCTATCGAAGGGAGTAAGGAAGGGCGAGGTGACCTTCTTGGCAATGTTGAAGACTGAGGATGTGAAGGGAGGTGACACATCGCGAAGGAGGTGACCCAAGTCCTCGATTTGTTTTAAGATGTGATGCCGATCGAGCTGCCCAAGAAACTTTCACCTCGAAGAGAGGTGGACCATTGGATTGAGCTCGCGCTCGATGCTCAATCACTAGCCATGGCACCCCACCGCATGGCGCCACCTGAGTTGGAAGAATTGCATAAACAGCTCAAGGAGTTGCTCAATGTGGGATACCTTTGACCATCCAAGGCTCTATTCAGTGCCCTAGTCTTGTTCCAAGAGAAGCACGACAGATCTCTTCAGATGTGCAGCTATTAAACAAACTCACCATCAAAAACAAGTATTCGATCCCTCTCATTGTAAACTTGTTCGATTAGCTTGGGGAAGCTCAGTGGTTTACCAAGCTTGATATTCGATTGAGCTACTACAAGTTCAAATCATCAAGGGAGATGAGCCGAAGAACATGTGCGTGACACGCTATGGCTCGTACGATTTCCTCGTCATGCCATTCGACTTGACTAATACGTAGGCCACGGTCTGCACTCTAATGAATAAGGTACTCCACCCATTCCTTGATATGTTCGTTGTGGTGTACTCAATGATATTGTAGTGCATAGCCGGACTCTCGAAGAACACGTCGAGTACTTAAGGCAAGTCTTCCAAATCTTGCGGGAGAATGATCTGTACATAAAGCGTGAGAAGTGTGCCTTCGCGCAAGAGGAAGTTCTTTTCCTCGGTCACATCATCGGGGGGGTGGGGGTGGGGGGGACGAGTGTGAATGGATGTGGCTAAAATTCATGACATCGTTTAATGGGAACCACCGACCAAGGTGACAGAGCTAAGATCATTCCTTGGTCTCACGAACAACTAACGACACTTCATTTAACGCTATTCAAGCCTCATTGTGCCACTCATGGACATGTTGGAAAAGGAAAGGCCGTGGGAGTGGATGGATCGGTGTCAAGAGGCATTCGATCAATTGAAGCAGGCCATGACCAAAGACCTAGTGCTCGTGTTGCCTGATCATGCCAAGTCATATGAGGTAGAAACCTATGCCTTTGATTTTGCTATCGGTAGTGTCCTTATATAGGATGGGCACCCGGTTGCCTTCAAATCTCAAAAGTTGAATGATACCGAGCGACGATACGCGGTCCAAGAGAAAGAGATGATCACAGTGGTGCATTGCCTTCATACATGGAGGCATTATTTCTTGGGATCCCGATTCATCATGAGGATGGACAACGTGGCCACGAGCTACTTCCAAATTCAAATGAAGCTCGGTTCGAAGCAAGCTTGGTGACAAAACTTCTTAATCCAATTTGATTATGTGCTGGAGGATAAGCCGAGGAAGGCTAATTCCATGGCGGACGCCTTGGTTGGAAGTTGGAACTGGCAAATATAGCGAGTCGACCCAACTATCCGTGGATCAATCGTATCAAGAAGGGGCTCGAGCACAACCCTACAGCCCAAGTGCTCCTTAAGTACATGTAGAAGGGCAAGACAAGGTAATTATGGCATGAGGACGGCCTCTCTTACACCAAGGGACGACAACTCCATGTGTCGCTCCACGGGAAGCTGAGGAAAGAAGTGCTACGCGAGTGCCATGACTCCAAATGGGTAGGTCATCCGAGAATTCACCACACCATGGCACTCGTTGAGGATCAATATTATTAGTCTCACATGCGGGATAACGTTGAATCTTATGTGCATACATGTCCAATATGTCAATAAGACAAGATCGAACAATAGTCGTTGTCAGGGCTCCTTGAGCCATTGCTTATCCTGAAGTGTCCATTTGAGAGTGTCTCCCTCAACTTCATTATTAATTTGCCCAAGTTCGAAGGATGTCGGACCCTCATAGCCGTTTTGGATTGGTTCTCCAAATACACAAAGTCCATGCCCATGACTAAAGATTGCCCAGCCCAGAAGGCAACTAAGCTATTCATCAAGCATGTTGTCAAGTATTGAGGGATACCACGCATGATCGTGTGCGATCATAATCCTCGATTCACCGAGCGGTTTTGGACTGAGCTCTTGAAGTTGCTGAGGTCAAACCTCAACTTCTCAACAAGTTTGCATCCCTAAACTAACGGTCAGACGAAGAGGGTGAATGCACTCATCGAAATATACCTCCGGCATTATGTGAGCACCACACAAGTAAACTGGGCGAAGCTAACCAACATGGCCCAATTCTCCTACAACATACAGTGGAGTGAGTCCACAAACTAGAGCCTGTTTAAGATCGTAACGGGGCAACAACCACTCTCACCAAGCATGGTTGCCTCAGGCTATCAAGGGAGTAGTCCACAGGCGTACAAGTTCACGAAGGAATGGCACAAACAAGCAAACTTGGCACGAGCGTGTCTACACAAGGCCACAAAACTTATGAAGAAGTGGGCCAACAAGAAGCGACGGCACATGGAATTCCAAGTCAGTAACCTAGTGCTAGCCAAGTTACATTTGGTCCTCCGATATCGAGACATGCATAAGGGACTAATCCATCGCTATGAAGGCCCCTTATGATGTTGCAACGGATCGGAAAAGTTGCATACAAGCTCGACTTGCCATCCAAACTCAAGGTAGATCCAATGTTCCATGTGAATATGCTCAAACCTTTCTATGTAGATAAGGAAGACCTGGACCGAGGGGAATCACAACGAGCACCCCTTGGAGCAAAAAACCTCGAACAATTGGAACGTCGAGTACATCATGGCAGACCGAGTCATACGGAAGAGGTATTGCACGCCCAAGAAGGAATACCTAGTCCAATGGAAGGGCGTTCCGGAGAGTGAAGTGAGTTGGGAACCATCTGAGACTCTTTACGGTTCAAGAAACACATCGAAGCATTCCATGCCAAAGAGCGACAAGGGCGTCATCCGAATAGATGGGGGAGATCGACACGGCCCAAGGACAAGCATGATCCAAGACGTCCAAATGAAAGGTCATGTCCCACACAAGGACTAGCCCACGAGCGCCCACAAACGACCCATGAGCAATAGAGCCGGCTTATGGGCAATGCAAGAAGAAGCCAGCGACCGTTCAGCTTCCGTGTGTCAGGCGACCCTTCAATTCCCACAGACTGACCCTGTAGACCCATGGCAGACATCCCTTGAGTTCGCCCATGGCCTAGGGCCTCTTGAGCTTCTGGTCCAACCTTATAATGATTGTACATATTCAAATACGACCGATGGATCGAAGAGGGATCAACAGCTAGAATCAACCCATACTTATATAAACAGGGGACCCTTTCCCCTCACTTGTACACTCTTGTTCACAAGCTAATATGATTTGAGCTTCACTCTCATACTTTGTTCTTGTGAGCTGCGTACATGTGTAAAGCTAACTTGGTATCAAATCCTAAGGCCACACAAGTAGGAATCATTGGAATCAATCGACTCGTGACACATGCATGCAGGTTTTTACAATGAAGTAGATAGTGATGGGCTTTGGAGGGTTTTGTTCCTTTCTTCTCATCCTGTTTCTTAACAAAAGGATCAACCAGGGTCCAACTTCTTGGGTGGCTTTGTGTTGGATTCTCCATCATCGTTTTCGCAGCTCCTTTAAGTGTGCTGAATAATTGGAATAACTCTTGATTTCTTACCTTTTACTTTTCCCTAGTTATACTTTCCTTCATGCACTACTGAGTTATGTGAGACAAGTTTTGCATGACATTTATTTTCGACGAATATTGCACAGAGAACAGTGATACGCACCAAAAGCGTAGAGTTCATGCCCTTCTCTCTCTCATTTTTCCTCACGCTCAGCGCTGTAACTTGGCTCCTATATGGTATATTTCTCAAGGATATCCACGTCACCGTACGCATCGACTTTCAACAAATACTAGAAATTATGCTAAAAAGAGTTTTCTATTACCCAAAGAAAAAAGTGTGTCATGGAGACTACGGTTTAGATATCGCTTTATTTCTCATATACAATCATTAACGTATGTATGATCATTTACATAGGTTCCAAACGTATTGGGGTTTATCCTTGAAGTGCTTCGGATGGGACTCTATCTGATATATAGGAAGAGGAATGTGATGGTTTTGGAGGAACCCGATGATTTCGGTGGTGCAAGGCCGATTGCCGATACTTAAAGTCGCAATATCGCCTCTAACGATAGCATCATCGACGTTGATGAGGTCAAGGAGAGGAAAGACGATGTATACGAGGGTGAGATAAGCTTGGAAGCTTCCAATAATGGACCAGTTGCAAATAGTTCATGTGAAGTTTGACCCGGGTTAAGTAGCAGCATATGTCTCTGCTGTTGTCTTTCGAGTAGCTAGTAAGCTAATTTAGTTCTTTCTTCTATGTTGTTAATGCACGCGTCATAACTTGTTTATGCAAGTGGAGATTAACACCACGTGCATAAGTGCTCCAGAATTGCAATTTATTTTCTAGTAATTAAAATCTTCCTTGTCTCGTTCCTGTCGTAAATGAACTCATTCTACTATCTCTTTGATCCATATTTCGAAAAGAAATGGCAAGTTTGCCGTGATTCACATATGAAGATCATGATTCATGACCTACATCGAAATTGGCCGTGAAAGATGCCTGTCGTGATCTACCTCCTCTAAAAGCAGAGAAGCCCACTGTTCGGAATGCTAATAATTAACCATATCATCGTCGGCGTCGTTCAATGAGCGACGTTTCAATAAAAGTCAAATGGATACAGGTTCTGTGTTAGTGGAGGAGTCATATCATCGGGCATGAGATTACCAGATAAAAAAGCTTGGGACAACTTCCATCAGGGCCTCTCGTTCTAGCCCGTTGCACTTCTTTAAGGATGACATAGCTTCGTAACATTGAGGCAATATCTATTATCTACTCATCAGTCCGTGAAGCTTCAATAGTTTGGTCAGGCACTCGGGTGCCGATCGAGTCGAGCCACGCTTTTGGGTCGAGTCACCGCTGCAGTCTACAGCAGAGTTCTTATGCCCATAGCATTTTATTTCCAGCCTTTCCCTTATTGGTGGTCATAGCGATTTAATGACTTAATTGATGGCATTAATAACTGGCTAGATGGCCTTAAATAACATATCTTGCACTATTTAGTGCACATAAGCCGCCAAAAGTCTTTCCGACACCACTTTTGACAATATTTGAGTGAAAATGGGCGGCATTTTTTAATGTTGGGAAAAAGATCTTGGAAATGTGTAATTTATTGAAGGACACGTTGGTCAGGTGCTCGAAACCTGACTTGAGCTCGATCACGTAATAGAGTTTTACCAAGCTCGGCTTGAGCTTAAAGAAATTCGATCTTCTAGAGCTTCATAAATCCCAAATATCTTCCTTGGATTTTCGTATATGTGTGGATACACTTTGTAACTTCAAGGAACTCTATGTTTGATTTTATCACAATTATAATTGCAAGCTTGAGCTTGACTCGATATGAAATTCAATCAGCTTGAGCTCGACTCTAGATCAAACAAGTTGATTTGATCGAGTAATATATCATCGAACCAAGGCCCGAGCTATGTACTCACGGGTAACTTTGACTCGGTTTACAATGATGAACACAAGGGGCTTGGGAACGATTACTATCTTGCTTGGGCGACATTTTCTTCCACCCTCGGTGGAGAAAACTTTCTTCAATCAAGTTTCGTATTGATGGTTTACAAAGATGGACATTTTGACGAAGTTCGTACATAGGAAAGCCCAGTTTGTACTGAACTCTTTTCTCATAGAACCAATTCGGAGAGTTGCTTCGGATATGATCCAATGAGCGCGCAACCAGAAAGCAACGCATTATCGGCAACTAAAAGGAAAAGGAAAAGACCCAAACCTAAGCACATTGGTGTGCTGCTCGTTGTCCTGCCGCATAGATCTTCGTATACAACAAGGTTGGACACGAACGAATCATGAAGATGTGGAGAGTCCCAGTCCGATTGAGATCCTGCCTAACTACATCCTCGTTTGGAGGTCTCTTTCCTCTACTTGGTTATTCTCGCGTGCCCTTGGGCCCTTCGTTGTGACTCATTGAATTGTATCTTTACTTTTAAAACCCGCATGATTAGGACACTTTGGGAAAAACGTATTTGTAAAGCCCCGTTAAAGTTGCACAAAAGCTTTTAGCTTTTATTTGAATATTCTATTACCCCTCATGTGTAGGGTGGAAATAAGCAATTGGGAAGACAAATAGAGGTCTAGAAAAATTTGAAGTCAAGACCTCCTAATCCGATACGATATGAGATTTTATGAGACTTTTGTCAACTATTTTAAAAACTTAAACTGTTAGATGAAAATGTGGTTTAACATCTAAAAATTTTGAAAGGAAAAATTACCAAAAAAGTCTTAAACCTATTGTAATTGTACCAATTCAGTCCTAAACTTTTTTTTTTACCAATTGAGTCATAAACCTTTTACAATTATTTCCAACCAGTCCATCTGGCCAAAATTGGCCGGCCGGCGCTAACGTGGCAACCGGCTGACGCTGGCAAGCCTTTTTTTAATAATATTCTATTTTTTGAAATATTTTATTAATTTTATTTTTTATTTTTTTCATTTTTCCTTTATTTTTTCCCTTCTCCCTCCTCCCTCCTCCTTCCTTGGGCTCCGACGACCGGCCAGGCTGGCCGGTCGCTGGACTAAGGCGATCCCGCGGGCTCGCCTCGCCAGTCGGCGAGCTGCCCAGCGACGGCGGGGCAAGCCCCCGCCTGATCTGGCGAGGGCTCGCCTCCGGTCGTTGGGCGAGGCGAGCCCTCGCCAGACACGACGACAAGCCCCCCTCGCCTCGGCCGGCAACCGCGAGGCAAGCCCTGGCCAGATCTGGCAAGGGCACGCCCCACCGTCACTGGGCATGAGCTCACCGACTGGCAAGGCGAGCCCACCGAAGCCAGAGGGAGGAGGGAGGAGGGAGAAGGGAAAAAAAAAAAAGGAAAAAGGAAAAATATATATATATAATATTATTAAAAAAAAGTTCACCGACGTTGGCTGGCTGCCACGTCAACACCGGCCGGCCGATTTTAGCTGGATGGACCGATCGGGAATAATTGTAAAAGGTTTAGGACTCAATTGATCAAAAAAATAAGTTTATAACTGAATTGGCACAATTGCAATATGTTTAGGACTTTTTTGGTAATTTTCCCTATTTTGAAACATAGAACTTGATGTTAAGCTACGTGATTCATCAAATAAAACCACGTGCATGGTATGCTGCAACTCAGCCTTACCATCAAGACCAAAGACCCACTAATTAACCACATGTGATCGTACAAATTTTAATATTAGTAGGGGCACCCATTCAACGTCAATCACCTAACAATATCTTACTAATATCCAAACATTTAGCAGACGATAATGGTGGCCCATTTACGCACTACATGTCCCGACGTCCAAGCACTTATTTCCAGACCGCAAATCTCTTTTGCTAAAGGAGATGTTTCATGTTGGATGGAACCTTCGACTCTCATACCGTTTCCCTATCACAATTGAATATGAATGTCGAGATTCCGTTAGTTTCCCTCTCTTATCATTTTCCCTTCATTTCGAGGAAGTGCTTTGTTAGGGTCTTATTGCTTTCGACTCAGGCTGAGTACATGATTCCGAATTACAAATGGATGGTCCTAACTCGAACTTCATTCAATGTCGAATTGCAATATTTGAGCAGCGTTGACTGATAGATAACATCAGGGTGGTGTTGTTCTGGAAAAGATGTCCTCGTAATGGATTTGCGGCAAAGTGTGTTACTTCAATAATCGATGTACCTCGCCCTCATTGTTGCTTCAAAAGTTAAAACCTTTTTCCGCAATCGACGACCCCTTCATTAATTTGGACAATGATACTCTTCCCAATCAGAACATTCACACAGGCACGTGCGAAACCGTTATAGAGGGGAAATTTCTTTAAAAAGACCTAAATCTATTACACTTGGACTAATTCAATATTAAACATTTCAATTCTGGTAATATTATTTTGGTCTAGACAATTTTGCTAATTGAATTATAAACTTTTTATTAAAAATTAAGTCCATTCAATCAACTAGGTTATCGCTGACATAGATATCAATCATCCAACGTGATGCCAACGTAAATAATTTTTGTAATTTAAAAAAAAAAATTATTCTTTATATTTTATTTTTCTTTGCTTTTTTTTCCTGTGCTGTCGAGGGTCACCAGCAACCCTCGCCCACTATGAAGGCTTCACTCAAGACCATCACCTTGCTGACTACGGGTGAGGGTGCAAAAGGCCTCGCTAAATCTAGGTAGGCGACCATATTGCCAAAATAGACTCAACTAGCAAATTGTCAAAAGGTTACAAAAGTTGTCTACTTTAAAAAATAGCAAATGAAAAGAAAAAAAAATACAAAAGTTGTCCACTTTCATGCTAGCGGTGCCACGTACGAAAATTGGCCAAATTGACTCAACAAGCAAATTGTCAAAAAAATTATACTACTCAACTGGCAAAATTAAAAGATTTAAAATTGAACTAGGCAAAGTGTAATAGATTTAAGATTTTATGAACAATTTTCTCCCACTATAGAAAGAGATCACATAAATAACTAAAGCCAAAAGCAAAGCATATACCAATTGCTAATAAAATATATAACAACACCAATGATTCCACAGTTGCCGGATAATTGTTAGAGACTCTTATCAGCTCTCATCCCATCAAGTGGCCATCTCATATTATAATTCAACACTCAACCTCGAACCGAGCCTGCCCACATCGAGAGCTCTCCAGCAATTTGGCGCACGAAATTTCAATCGCAAATACCATCGAACGAATCTGGGAGGAGAGTTTATATGTCGAGGGTACACTACTCGCATGTTCTCGTATAAGACGCATGTTACGAACGCATGCAATCTGCGATAAGGTTAATGCTGATATCACGGTCAAAAAAGGGCTACTCGACAAAGCGCAACCATATCATCAAATTAAAGCCTTGATTAGCCATAGGAAACGATATAAAGACCCGAAATTATTCGGCATTTATAGCGAAAAAGGGATACGCGGATCGATCTGAAACCACCTGTCTCCCATTTTTGGCGGAGGGGTGTGTGAAAAAGATGGGGTGGGGGATGGCAAGACGTCACTCCATGAATGGATGGATCGATGGTTATCCCCTTGACATCTGTAGGATTACCCAAATTGGCCAAGTGGAGATCTAGCTGTGAACCGACTCATCCCAATCCTTCGACATTTAGAGAATGCATCGCTCCACCTGAGATCTTCATAGAATGTACCAGGCTCTTTAATTTAACATAAGCTAATACATTCGACATATCCTGATGACCAAGAGAGAGTCGTGTAATTGCTCCTAGATCATAGCTTCTTGGTATAGGTAAGGGTCGGAAGAAATTTTCTCTGTTATATGTCTTCGCTTTTGTCTAATGTCTAGTGTCAAATTTTCTTCGCAGCAAATTTAGCTTTACTTACTTAAATACTTAGTTAAATATGCTACTATCGCAAATTCTGTTTTTATTCTCACTTCATATTGATTAATAATCACGATCGGTGCACGGAAAGTTCTAAAATTTATTATAAAAGTATAATCAATTTCTAAAATTTTTAGAAGTGCAATTAGCGAAATGATTTAATTAGATCAATTTGATAAATCATTCTTTTCTAGATGGCCAGATGATTGTATAAAGTGTTGTAAATTAATTTTTTCCTTTTAACTTATCACTCAACTAGAAACGTAAGCTACATCCTGTTTAGTTTAACTTTTTCTAAGTATCTAAGATTGCCGTGTCAATGAAGACATATTAATAGATAACATCAATATATAATTAATGTGGATGAAGACGTGTCTATATAGAAAATCAATATATAATTGCAATAAAACAACGATAATAAGAAGGAAAATCAATATTATGCCCCTTCTTGATGCAAGACCGACCTCGCCATGGCCAAGGCGAGGCTTGTCGGGGCTCGTCAAACCTCGCCCTTCCCTAGGCAAGGCCTGGCAAGGCACAGCAAGGTAGCTCCGACTTGGGCGAGGGTTGACCTTGCCTTGTAATGGGGGCCTTGCCTGGCCATGCCTAGACGGCTGACACTCAGCCTCGACTTGGTGAGACCAATCCTTGCTTGTGGCCAGCAAGTGTGACCTCGCCAGCCATGGCTGTGGTTGGTGGCTAGTGATGGCCACCAGAAAAAGAAAAGGAAGAGAAAGGGGGGAAAAAGAAACAAAATTCAATAAATTAGTTTAAAATTTCAATAAATGCAATAAAATTATTAAAATATTATTAAAAATGTCCATGTCAGTGCTAGTCACACCACGTCTACCAGCTGGCATCCACATTAGTAATTTTTTGCCTAAATTGACCAAATTAATTGAATCAGTATCAATGTAAAAAGATTTATGATTAAATTGATCTAATTAAAAGATTTACGACTGAATTGGTACTGGTACAATAGATTTAGAATTTTTTTAATATTTTTCCATTAAAGGCATGGACAACAAGGCACGCTATCATACTCAATAATTGAAAAAACAAAAGCCACTTACTTTACGATGAGGTTGTGTTTGATTGAATTACTCTTAGGAGTGTTTGACACGCACTCTATCAACTTGTGGCCCTCATATACCGAAACATATGTTGATTAGTGACTTTTGTTGTCCCCTAATTACTTCCTTTCACATTGATTAAATATATCGTCATAGGTGTATCGAATTGATATTTGTACGACTAAGCTATATGAAAATGTGATATGCAAAATTGATCAACCAAATGACATAGCAAATTGTAAGTGTGCATTTAAATAAGTGGGACACAGTGGATAAATATAATATTACATCACTTAATATATCAATTATGTCAATCAATTTTAGTATAATTAGCACATGAAAATCCTTTTATCCAAATTCCATTTAGGCGATATTAACTTTAGTTCAACGAACGCGGTCACGTGATCAAAAGTGACTTCGGATCCTAGAAAGCGTTGAATCTTTATGGTATGATAAGGTGCTGCGGTCATGAACTTATCATGTCAATAATTTTATTGACATGATAAGTTCATGTCTAGTACACCACTTAATCAACACCAAAATTATCTAAAAAGTCATAAGTTCATCATACGGTAATAAATCCATTCCTAAACTTGCCATTTTTAACTAATGTAGTCCTAAACCTTAGGTTAGAAATCGCTAACATAACGTTTCTATTAAAACCAGGCCGATAGTTGACATGGACAATTTTATATGAAACGACATCACTTTGCATTGAACCAAGAATATCTTAATTTTCTTCCTTTCTTTTCTTTTCATTTCAATATTTTTAGCTTTTTATTTTTCCTGTTCTATTGTTCATCTTGATCCTCTACCGATCAAAAGTGAGGGTCATAGCCCTTGCCAGATCTGGGCAAAGCCGCCGACCACAAGCTAAGGTAATCCTCGTTAGATTTGGCAAAGTCGTGATGCCCTTGCCAGGGGTGCTAATGCCAAGGTTGCCCTCGCCCGTGCCCAACGACCTTCGCAAACCATCGCCAAGGCTTTGATGACCGACAAACAAAAAAGATGAATAGTGCATTAAAACAAAAAGAATCAAAGAATTCATAAAAAGAAAAATTGCAAAATGAAATTGTGTCATTTAAGATCATCCACGTCAATCGCCGGCTGTTCTACATAGGATATTTGCTACTGACTAGATTGCCATGTCAACAATTTTCGATTTAAATTGACCTGATAAATTACATTTAAAAATTATCAAAAGATTAAAGACTACATTCAGCAAATTGAAAAGTTTAGGACTTAATTGGCTGCCATGCAATAGGTTTAAATTTTTTTTGACAGCTCTCTCTTCAATCATCCACCATCATAAATAATTCTATCTTCTAGCATAACTTTTGTCTTCCATCATCTCCTCTATAAATTGTAAGGCCTACGTGAGCACAATTTCCACAACATAGCCTTATTTGTTTTCAGCTTCGAAATCTTCCATTTGAATATCTTCAGTTTCCGAGAGGAAGAGAGTGGGAAAATGGCCATCTTCACGACTGACAATACCTTGGTGCTCATTTTTGGAGTTCTAGGTACTTTACACACGGTATCCAACTGTTTTCTAGTTACTATCGAACAACAACCGATGACTTTTTTTTGACGCGTTTGTCAACCTTTGGATCATTGTTGTCGTAGGTAATATCATATCCATCGTGGTCTTTTTGGCCCCAGCGTAAGTTTTTAACTCTTTCTCACTCCATTCACACTGACACCATAAGGTTTAGGACTTATTTAATCTTCTTTGGCAGGCCAACATTTTGGAGGATATGCAAGAGGAAGTCGACCGAAGCGTTTGAATCAGTTCCGTACGTGGTTTCTCTGTCCAGCGCCATGCTTTGGCTGTACTATGCATCCCTCAAGTCCGAGCCCAGCGCTTTCCTGCTCCTCACGGTCAACTCGGTCGGATGCGCCATAGAGACGATCTACATCGCTCTCTACCTTGCTTATGCTCCTAAACAAGCCAGGGTACGTAGCTACAGCGTTGTTCGCAAAGAACACGCCTAATGTATTCTAATTGTTGGAGAGTGGATGAGCAGATGATGACGCTGAAGCTGCTGTTGCTGAATTTCGGAGGGTATTGTTCCATTCTTCTTGGGTCCCACTTCTTGGCAAAGGGATCGGCGAGGGTCCAACTTGTTGGGTGGATTTGCGTTGCGCTCTCTGTTGCAGTCTTTGCTGCTCCTCTAAGCGTCATTGTAATTTACTTCCATCTGACTCCTTTCTTTTTTCTGCACGAGAACGCCTGTCTCGCATGTCAATGTAGGACACAAGTTGTGCATGACATGTATTTTGGTTTCGACGTACATGTGAGTTTACATACGTGTGTGCAGAGAATGGTGATACGCACCAAGAGCGTGGAGTTCCTGCCCTTTTCTTTATCGTTCTTCCTCATGCTCAGCGCTGTGACATGGCTCCTATACGGCCTATTCCTCAAGGACTTGTATGTCGCGGTATGCATGGTTCATCTATGTGTTAAAATCAAGATGGCAAAGTGCGGCACTATTATCTTCGTTCCCCTGAATGAACAATATTAACATGTGTACGTGCATATATAGGGTCCAAACGTGTTAGGAGTCATCTTTGGAGTGCTTCAAATGGTGCTGCATGCCATATACAGGAAGGGAAATACAATTGTGATGGAGGAGGAGGAGAATGATACCAGTGTTGTAAAGCTGAGCTCTGATATACAAAGTTGCAAAGGGCATGCCGTCATCATCTTTATTGAAGCTTCTGATAAAGAACCAGCGGCCACTCCATCTGAAGTTTGACAGGCGTCTACGTTACTTATATGCCCGGTCGGACTTTCTGTTTTCCAGCAGATCCTAGCTGGCTTACTCGTTGCTTCTGCTATGTAAAATGCAAATGCAAGAGAGTGTTTGCATGTCCCCGGGGGGGGGGGGGGGGGTGTTATAGAGTGTTGTTTGTGAATGTTCAACCTGTTTTTCCTAATAATACAGTTATAAGACGCATTACTCTTTCAGAAACAGATTCAGCTCCTCTCCGTTCATTGCTGATTGATTGATATCATCTACTTACCAGGCCATGAGGTCTGGCCCCTTATTAAACATTTTTTTCCTTTGAAATCCGGCTAAGTTAGGATCATGAGCTAAGATCCGAGACACTTTGGGAGACCTCTTTACATTCATTGAGTAAATCTGCCTCTTCATCAGAATATAACTGTGGTCACGTAATGCGTGCCCTGAGATGACATTCTTACTCTCTGATTCCAATTTGGGAGAAGTTTGCTCAAGTGGGTAATAAACTCACTAAGGATAGCACGTACCATTAGGCCCAGATTCAACCGGACCGTCAACCCAGTTACTACACAAAATCATAGTTAAAAAGTACTCCCAACACGCCATAGATATCTCTGATACTCAACTGAAAGATCAGAGGAACTTCCCCCTAAAGGAAAGAAAACAGTAAGTAGTACCTCAATCAGACTGACGATAAAAGAACTGAGTCACAGCAAAATGTTTCTTTTGTCAAGCGGGATCAACAGTTGATTCTCATCCTACAAACATGAAGGACTTCAACGCTAGCAATTTCACCGATGAGGAAGCTCTTTTCTCTACAACCAATGAGCATGCACTCGGCATTGGAATACACTAATGCAGTAGTTGAAAAAATTTTACAGGCTTCCAATTGCCTCTTACTGTATCAGATTCTTCCAAGGCATTTTAGAAAAGTAAATAGCTGCATTATGTGAATTTGCTACATTTTTCAAGAAAATTTAGAGAACAGCCTCGAGATGAAAATTCGGAATGTTCTCAGGCTAGATAAGTGATGCCCAATCTGGATATGGGCACTCATAGACCCAACTGGGTCCAGAATATCGTATGCAGTGCAGCCATAATCCCTCCTCACTCCTGTCATATCTGCATTTTGCAGAAACTCAGAAATCAAATCTTAGGTTCTCTATCGTGCACACGCAGGCAAGGGTGTGCAAGCAGAATATGAGTAAAGACAAGTGCCCAAGATGGGAAAAAGGAGGAACACACCCTTTTGGAGCTAAATTCGGACAATTTGTGCACACAGGGTCAGTACTAAATTCAATGCAAGGCTCTTCTTCCTTATCGTTCTGCCCAATATCAGAAACACTGGATTCCGATGACAAACCGGCAGCTTTATCGGCAACCATTCCTTCAGCTGAACGATTGGTCCTTTGTTCAAGAAGGTAAAGCATGTCATTGGCAATTGGATGGCCACTAAACTGCAAATGGACTCGTATCTGCACATAAAGAGCAGGGTTGAGAGAAGAAAGTGCTGCAAATACTAGCATATATCAAATAAACCTCACAAATTAAAAGGTATAAAAAACAGGCTGACTTAACCAAATGCAGAGAGATATATAATAAGCAGGACCAGAAAGTATCTTACAAAATGAGAAGGACAGGGTTTATGGAGAGACAAAGTGCAGAAAAGAAAGCGCACGACTCAAAAAGTTAACAGTAAATGCAATGTCCTTCCTGTATGTGTGGGTACATCTATGCAAGCAATTGACTTGGCTACATTAAGGAAAAACAACCGAGGAAGGTTCACTGCTTATGGAATAGAAAATAGGAGGTATCAGACTCTCAACATGGTATTTGCATCCTTTAGCATCATATTGCCTTACCTGATGAGTTCTTCCAGTGACCGGTTCACAGAGAACAATGCTATGAGTTCCATTGGTGCTGAGCCTTGTGAACTTTGTACAAGCGGCCTTTCCTTTCAAGAGGGCAGAATCACAAGTAGGGTCACCTGCCTGTAAAAAGAGATGATATTGACCAGACTAATGGCATTAAGCACATTATTACATTCACTGCCAATGCTCTAATTTACTGGTTGAAATTAAGACAACCATGAAACAGTCAGGGCAGATGTATTTTAAATGTAGAAGGAAAAGAAAGCTCTAAGAGCAGTCATACATTGCGACACACCATGCCACGTGGACCAGGAGAAGGGTGGCAGATGATATCCTACCACCATTTTCAATTTCCTTAGAGATTAAAAAGCCTTTATATGATGACTCATCCGTATAAAATCCAAACCACATACTATTGCTCGAAAGGAGCTCGTAAAGTGAGAGAGCATATGTGCTAATGAATAGGGAAACTGTGGCTTCTTGCTTTTGGCTGGCAGTATTTAGATTTGCTGATTCATATACCAAGGCTCACAGATTTTGCATCAGCCAGCACTATGTCACGAGCTCGGAGCTCTTAACTTCTGACAAATTTAGCTCAGATTACCATCACACATTACTTTTCAATTCCATTTCAAACAGTGTGTTGTGCATCACCAAGATAACAGTCCACAGTGGCTCATAAGTATATGGATGCTCCTAAAAAGTATTGATAGGCCATCATAAATGGATATCTACAAAAACTATATAGTTATTTTCACATACCTCTGTAAAAATGTTAAGAAAGGGCATTAGCTTCCATTTATAGCACTCTGATAACATTCAAAATTGCATCCCATAATGAATTCATATTGGTTAGCCACAAAAACCTTCCTTTACGAAGGGAAGAGAGCAAAAAGAAAGAAAGGAGAAGAAATCAGTACACAAGGAAGGCATGACATAATTTTCATTCAAAAGCATTATCAGAAAGCCATCATTTCAAGACCCTTCTCCAATACCCAGATGCTCAGTTTCATTTCCGTTACCTCACGTAATACAGTGATCGACATGAATTCAAACTCAGAAAAAGGTTGAAATAACAAGCTTTTGAGCAGACACTCACCTCCGCTGTGCTCCTGCCTTCTCGAGCATTGTAATTGATGTTGACATTGACCTCCAGCTAACAAGAAACCCCAGAACACATAAATCAGATGACAACTAATAAGAATGCATTTCTGATACCGCATTCTCTAGAACTTTTTCACACGATCTAACTAGCCTCCAGGATCTTCTGAAGAGAGGAGCTAAACGAAAAGGGACTAGTTGATTGTGTTCATAAATAAGTGGATCTTCCTTGGGTTTGATAAAATGATACGGGAAACCACAGCTGGATCTTTCATCAATAATCACTGAAGATGTCACACAAGATGTGCAGTTGATTTTTAACAACTAAAATCTACATGGAAAAAAAGAATATGGGCAGACTTGTCCTTTCAGCACCTCTTCTCAAGGCAACTCAACAAACAAACAGAAAATAGTCGAATTGGAAAAAAAAAATCGCATTGCTAGATTGAGTACATCTACTTCAACATCTCATAATTCCAATTCTCCAGGGTTAAACTCCCTCGTGTAGCACCATACTGCAGGATTTTTCAGTTCGTAAATTATCCACTTTTAGTGCATATTCCAAAATCAACAGATTGAAGCAAGAGATACCTCATTCTCAGGAAATTCACCCACCACCTTTGCAATATACTGTTTCTGCACCAAACCACCTTCAATCTGAAGATATTAAATGTCAGTTGAAACTTAAATTTTAGGCCAAGTATCATTTGTACCTTGCCACGTCATGAATATGATGTATAAACACTTAAAAGTACATAATAGGATATTCTAGATAATTTTTACTCAAGGGAATGAAGTCTGCAGCAGAAATAGTACTTGCTAGCACTACTGCTATTAGGAGAAACAGTCACCAGACACGGATTAGAACTCTACAGACTGAAGATACATACAAAAGAAATGCACATCACAGAAAGAAATTATATGACCTCTTTAAGTCACTCCACAAAGTAGATGTACATGTGTGATGATATTACAAATGATGAACAAGATGTCGCAACACAGCAGCATGCTCAGAGAACTACCACTACTCTTGTTGTAAATGGAAGAGAGCCCCACTTCCATTTAGGAAATTGACCACCCACATAGTATTGCAGCTAATAGGAATTTACACTAGTAAAGGTTCCAAAAGCACACTTTTCAATACAGCACTCACCTCTTGCCTGAAAAGATCTGCTTTTGACGCATTCCTGGCAAATATAAGGAGTCCGGAGACAAGGCGATCTAGTCGGTGAACAGCTTGTATTATAATATCAAGGAGGACGTACGAAATCCATAATGTGGATGTGACACCAGATATAGGTCAGAGGACGGAAAAAGAGTTATGATAGACATCAAGAATCACAAGGAAACAGAATATGCCCAATCTGATTTCGATAGAGTCAAGAATGCATATGCATGTGAAAGAGCTACTTAGGATACGAAATAGGGGTGCCAGCCCATGCTCTGCCTGAAGGATGCCAACCACAGTGTTTTTACGATACTGACCACACGGATGCACCTATAAACAAGTTGAAATTTCTGTAAACATAGATCCTATAAGGCCAAAAGAGCTAGCTAGGCCAAGCAAGGCTGCTGTAACCACATTACTCTCTGAATCTCATCAGTGATTTTACAGCACTCATGCAAATTCCACACAAAATCACTCTTTTGTTGTACATTTGAAATGAGGGAAAACATAATTGTGTTGTTCCTTACTGGAATAGATGCCGGCTTACAAACAGTCACCACATCTGGTTCTTTCTGTAGGATGGAGACACCATGGGTCATCACAGGAGGCTCATGCCTACAACCTTATCAAGATCAATGCATATTCAACAAATACCCTAAAACTTCTAGAAAAAACTCTAAATTAAGATTGGAATTCTCAACTCGCGGGTGAAGAAGGAATAAAGAAGCCTGAAGAAACAGAAAAGGTAAAGAAAGGGAACCTAAGCAAAAGAAACTGATGCAGCCAAAGGTATGTATCATCGCTAGATCAGACTCTTGAAAAGCAACATTTGATAAGGAGATCATAGCAGGTGTAAAGCTTCTAGACTCTTGAAAAGCAACATTTGATAAGGAGATCATAGCAAGTGTAAAGCTTCTAGACTCTTGAAAAGCAACATTTGATAAGGAGATCATAGCAAGTGTAAAGCTCAAACCAACCTGTGTACAAAGTGGCTTATTTTTTCAGACGATTTTACAATGTAAGAGACAGGAACTACCCTCCCCTCGACTTGTATCCGTCCACATTCAACAGCACTGACCTACAGGTTATAACTAGGCATGGTTAAAAGTCATGGTCACATGCAGAACTAAACATTCGTTATGCAATGAAGAAAATGCTTACATAATACTCATAAGGTCTGCCTTTGAACTCGTGGGCAAACAAATCCACAATGGTTTTGCCAGCCCAGCGGCTCTTGACCTATGATACATCATAATTCATAACAAGAAAACCAGCCAAATTGAGAGCTCAAGGTTGACGTGAAAAAGGGCTTAACGAGGGTCTTGACCACACAAAAATTAGATCACAAGTAAAGCATGCGAACCACTCCACTGCAGAAGAAGAAAGAGGAGATAGCGACGACTCACATGAGAGATGAACTCGAAGTGGTAGGGTGCGACGTAGCGCCTCCCTGCATTCTCTTAATAGATCAGTCTTCTTTTCGCTCCCTCTACTAGCAAGAATCCCTACAACAATGTCCCATGAAAGAAAAATACTCTCTTGAGGATTACCTTCGCGAAAGATGTAATCTTGGCGCTCCGGCGGATTCAACGGAGTCTGCCACACGACCTCCCCCTCCTCGCTCGCTCCTCCCCCTTGTTCCTTTCTCTTCCTCTTCATTTTCCTGCGACCATCCACCGGCTAGAAACGACGGCGTCGGGGAGGAATATGATGCGTCAAAGCAAAAGGCACTTCCTTTGTCCCATCTGAGGTAAGCGGGAGCTGCAGTAACAGGGACGAGGCGACGTCGTTTCCAGCGTCCCGTCCCGTCTATTCGTCCGACACTATTCTAATCTGTATTTTGGTCTTCGTTTCCTGTCTCGTTTGGTGACTGGCCAACAAACCGACACCCATCTTCCGAACCAAAGGCAGTCGCATTTCGGTCGTTAGCTTCACCAACTTGCCAAGGTATGACATGTTTCTTTGAGCTACTCCTTGCCCATCAATACCTTTAAACTCGAACACCATCTTCGCTTTCTTTCCCATGCCATATCTTTGATTTCAACAAGTCTCGGCTTTTCATCTTCCTGCTTGCCTGCTCAATCCATCGACTCCCCTTTCTTTCGCTGATTCAGATGGAATGATCCGACAAGGTCCCTTGTTGAACTGAGACGAAGCAGAGAGACGGGCACGCGGGAGCGATCGAGAAGGAGGAGGCGGAAATGCGGGAAGAGGAATTGGTGGATGTGAAGTTCAGATTGTTCGATGGATCGGACATGGGTCCCTTCCAGTTCTCATCGGCGTCCACCATCGATATGTTGAAGCAGAGAGTTGTCTCCGATTGGCCCAAAGGTTTCCTCCACCTCTCCTTGCTATGTTCGTTTCAGTATGTGGTTTGTGCTGAATGACCTTATCATTCGGTTTCTTCATCTTCTTCAGATATGATCTGTAAGATTGGTGACATAGTTTAAAACAGCTTAGCAAGGTCATGCACGCATCCTAGACTATTTGGGCTTTCTCTTGTTTTAAGCCGACTTCAAGAGCTGCTTTCTTGTGGAATGTAGGAACTGCGTGGGAGCTGAGATCATGTCTAGTACTGGGCCTTTTCTTAAGTTAGCGATGACCCTGCTTTAAACTTACCTGAAATTTCATCATTGTGACTGCCGGTGACCACAAGGTTTATGACTCATGTTGCTATCATGAAGAGTTGTAATCGTCTCTTTGTGTGATCGTTTTTGTCTCTGTCGTTGCTGTTTGCATGATAAATGTGACATGATGAAACAAGTCCACCTGCAGCACGAGAAAAAGGTAGAATCACAAGCAAGCCCACATGCCAAAACACGTAGACACACGTGCTCGGACTGCTTGTCCATTATTTTGATCTCTGTTATGGATTCCAAACTTTTTTTTCCCTGATGGTTTGAATGCGGATGTTCTTGTGCAAGGAGAAAACAGATCCACTTGCAATCGCATTTGTTAAACGCCTGCCATTGGGAAGTTGGGGCAAGAAGTGGCTCTATAACATTAGTGGCTAAGCCTGTGATGATATGTAGTCGCATAGATGTAAGAAAGGGGAAAGATGTTTACATGCGGATAACGAGTGATGTACTGAATATATTTTTCCGAAAGCAATTGTAAGGCAGATATTTTTCTAAAAAAGGTGTCCCCTGGCAAAGACAGGCAGAATTTGGATTAATTTAAGGGCAATGAGAGTGACATAATATAGTCTTGATTTTTCTTTGTTTCTTGTTCTGTTATAAAACAATATCTGAGGGGGGATTTGCAACCCTAGCAAAGATATAGCCTGGCCTTGGCTGTATTGATGATTGTATCTGCATCATTCCACTTAATGTGGAAATCCCTCAAACCTTGTCTGCTCGCAATACAATGTAGGAAAATCAGGTTAGCAAATCTAGTATTGATCGGGCATTTTTCTGTAAGCTGTAGCTGCATTTTGAATTTCAACTGTGTACATGAACAACTATTCAGAAGATAACATGAACCCTAGCTAAGGATTTAATCTCCGGTGAATGTTTTCTGTGTTGCTAATTTGCCGTAGATTACGAACCGTCTTTTTTCCACTGAGGTTTTACTGTTCATTGTTCCTCAGGCAAGACAGTCATACCAAAGGCAGCAAGTGAAATAAAACTGATAAGTGCCGGTAAAGTTTTGGAAAACACTAAGACAATTGGTCAGTGCAAAATGCCTTTTGATGATGTTGGTGGAGGAGGTATTATAATGCACGTTGTTGTACAGTCATCCTTAGCCAAAAAAAGAGCAGGTATTTTTTACTATTTTGCTACATCTAATAGCTTCAAAGGTTTGATTGGCAATATTCTTATATCAGCATGCTTTACAGAGTTTGAAAGGACCTTTGTTAACTAAGTTACTTCAGATAAATTTTATCTGCTTGCTGTATCTGGTTCATATGCGGATTAGAAGCTCCTCCATTGACCAAGTTCACCTGTCTAGAGATGAACTGAGAAGAAATTTATTACGTGATGTCTAGTATTTCTGGTCAGACTTCATCATTTGCTTTGTCATTGTGAAATAAGAACTAGATCTTACTTACAGTGAACAAGCATATATCTTTTATTCATAGACTAGGACTCAGTTATTAATCTGGAATCTGTAGACTTGTTCTCTTGGAGAATTCAGGCCTTTTTGAGAGTTTCGTAGTAGTAGTGAAAACTCCTTTATCCACCTATTGATGAGTCTTCATCTCGATTTACACGTGAACTTGTTTTGAAACAGAGAAGAAACTGGATGATTCCCCGAGGAAAGTTGTCTGCGCTTGCTCCGTATTGTGAGAACATATATGTGTAGCCTCTCAAAATAGTTTATATTCACATCACTGCTTTGCTGCTGGGATATCCACCATTCAATTGTTTTCGGAAGTGTATAAGTGTATAGGGAAAATCATGTGTTAATGTACTCTAAATGTTGCTGTATCATTCATCTCTTCTGCAAGTTTTGGATGGTAAGCGCATCTGATGGCCATCAATGAGTAGTGCTAGCATAAGTTCGTCTTTCTATCGACAGTTCACAGTTCTTTGGTGTTATTTTTATGATATAGTTGAGATGTCGGATGTACGGAGCCCTGGATGAAGATGAATGCTATCACATTTTAAAGAGAGACGGTCTTTCGTGCTGTGATGAATGTCATGTGGTTGTTATCTGTGGGCAAATCATTACTAACTAGTTTGGAAAACAAAGAAAGTTGTGCTTCTTACCGACTCCCCACTAGTTCCATTGGTTTCCCAATCATGGATTTTGACATGAAGATTAAGGAGGAATCTGGAATATGGTTATCTAATGAAGGTACTCGCCAGATTTTCCGGCGAACTAGTTGTTACGTGATGGTTTGTAGCAATATACGTCTTTTGTTGATGTGAATTGCAGAGCTGACTTCGAGCACAATTCAAAACTGTGCTTGCCTGTCATACTGCGTTTCAAGTTTTCAGCCTTATTTCCAATCGGTATGTTTCGTGCCCAACTGGTGACACGAACGAACCCGGTAGGCCTATGCCCAAACGCAAGGCCAATGGCCGATGAGCCCAGAGAGAACCTTGGGTCAAATTTTCTGATGAAGACAATTTAGAATTTAGCTTCTCATGGGCTGGGTTTGCGATCCACGCTTGCGGTCATTCTCATTACACCCTAGTGCTATGGAGAAGGGTCCAGTTCCCTCCCGTAGTCCGTAGACCGAACGAGACATTGACCAGTTCATGCAACTCATGGCGAGGGATATATATAAAATTCGACCCCTCAGGGATTGAACTTGGAACGTTGTCATATACCGTCGCCCACTGTTTGGCGTTTCATGGCGAGGCCGAAACACAAAACAGAAGGCATATTACGCCACCATCATACCAGATTACTGCTACATTGCAAATGAAACTATATGATTCGAAATGAATCTAAACAACATACTGGTCATAGAACCCTTTTTCCTGGCCAGTTTGTCGTGAATTACCATCATCCTGTGTTCTTTTTTCCACCAATGAGCAACGAGCAATGGAAGATTTCATACAGGCGGCCCACACAGAACAAGAACAGAACAAGAACACGTGGTAAAGTTAGAAGGAGGCTCATCAAAACTATCATCATTTTTCTCCCTCGTCAGCAAACCAGACAGCATTCTGTAATCACGTGTTCTTGTTTCAAGCTATTTACACTCTGCGCCCCCCACAAAATGGTATCGTCGCGAAACAGAAAAGATCATCGTAAGCTCCGGCAGCATGTTCTGCCGTGTCCTAGAACCTACTCCATGCCCGGACCAAAATACAAGGTGAATCCTATTCAGTATTTACCGCTCAACCACCATGCAAGCAAAGCAACAGGCTCCACAAAGTCAGTGGCACCAACAAACGTTACAAAACCAAAAGCAAGTAAACTAAAAGGCCGTATCCTATGAACACCGAAACTGTCGTCGACGCGGGACATCGTTACCTTCCCCTCAAGAGCACGAGACGGAAGAGACGGAGAGAGGGTAGGAGTAGGTGTTGGCGTATTGGAAGGAGAGGGTGTCGCCGTTGGCCAGGGGCTCGCCGGCGTTGACGAGGCAGTCGTTGTAGCGGAGGCGCTTGAAGACCCGCGGGTTGATGAGGTGGACGGAGCTGAACCAGCCGCAGCTGAGGTGGATGCGGGAGATGTCGCACCCGGTCACGCACGCGTTCATGATCTCCACGGTGTAGGTGGGGATGCCGCTGGGGAGCGGGGACGTGGGCCCTTGGCTGATCACTATGTCCGCCTTGCTACATCTCTCCCCCCACATCCGGTTCGGTTCCTCCATGGCGGATGCTGCGCAGAGCGAAAAGGGCACAAATCAGGACAAAGTTATTACGGGCGAGAACGGACGAAGCGGGACCGCGTCGAACAGACAAGAATGGCCTTTTTTAGAGACGAAACGCAGGGAAATTATTATAATGTGGCAAAAGCCAAAGGGTGGGGATATTTATCACTGCTTTGTCGACTTTTTCGCCGAGGGCGTACAGTTGTCGGACCTTTTCCGCACCTTTTCTGGCGCGTTTCGCTTTAAGGAAAACGACCCTTCAAAAGCTGAAGCTCCCTTTCCATTGCCTTGGAAATTCAAAATCGCCTTATCCCTAGGCGAGGCCGAGAGACAGCTAGAGCGTGAATCATTATATGCTAGGATGCGCGGGCATTATTAAGTAATGCGCACGGCGGGGTCTCTGGAGAGTCGAGCAATTAATGATGGAACATCGAAGCGACATTGATCGAAACAAGAAAAGAAAGAAAAGGATAAAGAAATGGGTTTTTTTGGAGGTGCCCTGAGTACGAAGCGGCGCACGTTAGAACGGGGCGGAGAGGAATTCTCCAGACGCGCACCTCCTCTGACTGGCGAGCCGTACTCACCGAGCCAGTCTGAGCCCTGAGCGAACAGCGTTTCCAGCGATTGTGTTTGGAGGGAGGTGTCATTCAACGTTCGCATCGCGAGCACATTATGCCAGAAGGACTGATCATTCTCAGAAAAACCCAGGAAAGGCTATAGACAAACTACCGTGGAAACCCAGAATTTGCAGATGCCGGAAAGGACTCGGGTCTCCTCCACTCCTATCCATCCCCGCCCAAGAATTTATGACCCACAAAGGAGGACGAAGAAGAAGAAATACCCACGACCCAGAAAGGCTTGAATGGAAGATCATTCAGAGGGTGTGGAGCTTACCGAGACGAAGCAGCTTCCGGTGCAGTGCAGATTTCCTCAGCCTGTCTCCCTTAGAAGCCATTAGACTCGACTGAAATGGCCAGTGCCCGTCGATCACACCTCCTGCAATATATGGAGACATCGTTGTATCTTTAACAGAACGAGGAGAATATTCCTCAAAAAGGGAACACATATAAGACGAAAAGTTCGCCACACCGGCTCGCTGCTGCAAAAGGAAAAACGACAAGGAGAGAGAGAGAGAAAGGGACCTCCATGTCCCACAGAGACGCCATTGACACACACTAAAAAACAAAGAAAAAGGGAAAAAGAGAGAGAAAACCGAACCCACTTTCGGGATCGTCGAATTCTTTATTGAGAAAACGTACGCGCAGTAAAACCCCCATGCCCATGCATATGCAGACATGCATCGTATCGACACAAAAGAATGTGCCCAGAAAAGAAAAGTGTAGGGGGAAGAATCTGAGAAAAGGTGAGGACCGAAAACGCAATCATGCGCACCTCCAATAACCGCAACCGCGAGCAGTACCATCGTCGCCAGCAACACGGCGAAAGCGATGGCGACGGGACGCCGCCTCCAGAAACTCTCCATTGTCCAGCAAGAATCAAGGTCAAGAAACGAATATCGCAGCCACATCCAAGTTCACAGCGCTTCCCTTCACTGGTGGGAGAAGGAAAAAGACCCAACCCAAAACCGCCCGCGCAGCTCCGTCGCAACTGTTAGTCCGGCTCGGAATCCTAAGCCACCATCAACAGCCAGCCACAGGTTGAGTAGTTGAGAGAGAGGGAGAGGGAGAGAGAGAGAGAGAGCGAGGCGCGATGAGAGGACCCTTCGGCTACAGGAACCTGCAGAGAAGAAAGAGCTAGGAATGAGAGGGAGGGAGGATGAGGGGAATATGTACGAATCAGATATCAAATCAGTCAAAGCAACAACCGTCAATGAGAGAGGGAGAGGGAGGGAGGGGGAGAGATGGGAGGGAGCATTAATGCGGACACGGCATTACAGCTCGAGCAGCGTCGATCCACGAGCCGAAAAAGCTAAAGCAGGGAGGGCGAGCGTTTGACCTCAAAACGGGGAAAGCGACGGCGACATGCGACACGCCCGCGCAGCTCGTGGAAAGATACATGGAAATGGAAACCACGGACAGAGGCCCTCGAGTTCGACTCAGCAGAACCGAATGGAATATAGGCAAAACACACACACACCCGCATATATAACATATATGACAGAGCCGAGGAGGCGAAGAATGTGGATTCCATGCACAAATCCAGGCGAGGCGTGGAAAACGAAAGCGGACATTTCCGGGAAAATTAATGCAGAGGTACACAAGAGAGGAAAAAAAACCCAAAAAGCAGGCGGAGAAAATGGGTCGGGAGGGGCAGCCACAATTTACTGCGCGACAACGCAGCAGTCGACAAAGCAGCGCCTCCTCCACAGTACACAACTGCAACTCCTTTCTCCACACAAAGCCACGAGCAAGCGCACACCCGCAGACAGACAGGCGCGCAGACAAAGGCACAGAGACAGACAACAGTACGAGATAGAGAGAGAGAGAGGGGAGGGAAGGAGGGTTGTTGGAACAGACGAACGGAAGCGGCAGGAGAGGAGGATGATGCTCATGGCAGAAGGCATTAATGAGAGGGGAAGAGGAGGAGAATCGCTGCAAACATGGGGTGGATCGCAGAGAGGAGAAGGAGCGTGTACGTACTCTCGTTGTGCTGCAAAGGTGGAAAGGACGAGGGCGGCAGCAATGGCTTCCATGGGAGAGGAGGAGGAGGAGGAGGAGGAGACTGGCGGAAGAAGCCTTTCTAGGGTTTATGGAATTCAGTTATAGGGGGAGTGAGAATGGGAAGGGAGGGTTTGGCTTGCTTTGCTTTGCTTTGTGTAGTAATCAATCATTAAATTAGATTATGGCGCACGTGGCATTTGTTAGTTAACAACACACTTGAGGGCGTGCGCTTTCGTAAATCGGATGTGGAACGACACCCAACTAATTCATTTAATGATTTATGCTTCGGTTGTCTCGGGTTAGACAGCTACAGGGGAATATATTATCATTCATCTAGTTTGGATAACAAAAAATAAAAATTTCAACGCGGGTGTGAAACAAGAAAAGATTCCTTTATTTCACGAAAAGTCGAAATGGTAATTTAAACAGTTTCACGGATCATGAATATATTTGTAGTTCCTTCCTTCCTTCATTATTGTAATCCATACAAATCATCATTTTTAGAAAAATATATTTAAATTATTCATTTTTCACAAAACACAAAAATAAAGCCTTCAAATTTCATCTTTCATCTAATTCGTATTTGGGTTTGCGTTTTTTTTTTTTTTTTCAGATCTACTAAATGATCCCAAACTCTCGACATCAATATGCGGGGTAATAAAGGGGAAAAAGATTATGGATTCCCTTGCTCAATCTTAGCCACATGTTCTTTTTTTCTTTTTTCTTCTTTTTTTTCAGCCAAGAGGGTTGGAGTTTCGTGTTCTATTAAACCCAACCAATCGCAACCCAAAAATAAAAATTATATTATAAAAAGAACGGAAATATTCACGTAATTCCTACTTTATTATCGATTTTACTCCGCCATCAATGCTGAAGTAAGTTGGGCCGTTACTCTACGACGGATACACAGGGCTTGGCTCCTATGTGCTCGCTCGATTTAATGATTTGGCCTTTAACAAGATACAACTCAGACCCATCAAACGGGGATTGATTTCTCTCTTAGAGTCAATTTAGACTTCCACCTATAAAACTACGCACGCAGCAACTCCAGCACAATCTTAAAGGTTCAATAAGCTCGCAATCCCATATCACAGTGGCCAGAGGCTGGAACGGAAGGTCTAAACACCGTGCAACAAACGCCGCCGTTCCAATACCGATCGAAAGACCACAGATTTTTCGAGTATCATGCCATCCAATGGTCTCTGCTCTTCTTCATTTACTGAGACTTCTAAAGCCAGATGCCGTTCGCCGCTTGCCGCTTGGTGCCATTTGAAAAACAAACAAAAGACCCTCAAGGAGCCTTTCAAGACTGACCAAGGAAAATTCGACTACCCTACACATGTCAATCAACAGAGTTGTTCCCAGGCGCATATAACAAGCGCAGCCGCTGTTACAGCACTCCACCCCCATCATCTCACACTACACCCACCGCCAGTAACAGAGACTATAGACCGACATTCCCGTCTCTCGCTCCATTCAAGCACGATGCAAACCAAATAGTCAAGCCATTCGATAGTTGCGCTAAATGTGTGCTCCACAGTCTCCTTTTAAGTGAAAACAAGGCACCATTACCTTAGAAGAAAAAATTGGGGGTGACAAAAAAAATGGGGGCCCAACTCTGAGCAAAAGCAGAATCGCGTCAGCACATCGTGGCTTGAGCACATCATGAGACCGTAGATTTCGTGACACCACCCACCTAAATGGACTACTTCTTCCTACACTAAATGGCTCTAGAATCAGAGGGTTAGCAGAATCTGACCAAAATTACAAAAGAGTAGATCAGAGTTTATAAACAAGAAGCGGTTAGCCACCCACGTCCGAAGCCTAAGATTGTGATTTTCCATTGGGAGATTTCATCTTTTCCAGTAGTTTCACCTTGTCCAGCAAATCTTGGATGGTAGCAGAAGCCTCCTACAGAAATGTAGATGAACAGGGAAAGAAAAAGTCAGGAGACCATCCAATTCCAACAGCAACAAGAACAAGAAAATATTCGACCTGCTTCTTCTTCCTCAAGTTCTGCTCAACAGCTTCTCTTCGTTCCCTTTCCTCTTGAAAAATATCAATTAAAGTTTCTTGCTCCCTGTTCAATTGTTCTATTTTTCGTTGGGCTTCTTGGAGCTGATATAGTAGTACAGAGACGAAAGTGGTCAGGACACACTTCACTGAGAATTAAAAGGAAAACTTGAGGAACACATTAATTTGGATAACTTTGAGACCTAGACTCTAAAGACTATTTCAGAGTAATGAGTCCATATTGAAGGAATGTCGCAAGTTATAACATCTTGGCATTAAAATGGCAAAGCACTCACCTGACTTTCGAGAGTTCTGCACCTCTCTCTCTCAGTCTGCAAATCATGCTGCAACTTACTCAAAATTTTTCCTTCCTGCTGTGCTAATCTGTAAACAACAACAGGAAGGAAATCAATTAGAAGAAGAGAATTAATCAAAAAAGGAAAAAACCAAGCACAATGCATGATGGTAAAGCACATCACATTCACCTTTCCCTTAACTGACGATTCTCTTCTCTCAACTGTTCTATATCTACTGCCTGCCAGAAAAACAAACCGATTAAATAAGCAAGCATCAAAAGAAACTTTAAAGCTGGAAGAAGCGATATAAATATATTAGGAAAACTTTTAATTGGCAATGTTAGGGTTCCACACAATTTTAAACCCGCTGGTTGTCACACGGGCCGGACTGCGGTTCAAAGACTCAAGTAGGCACTAATCTATTTACATTTACATAAATATGTCAAAATTTTTCCTTACCAAAAAAAAAAACTCTGACGAATAGGTATGTAAGCTGGGATGGATGGTCATCTTGATCTCCATCACCACCACACCCCCCCCCCCACCAGGTATTTGGTTCAACTCAAAATAAAAGACATTTGGCATGTAAATAAGCATTGTCCGTGAACTGTGACAAGAACAATATTTACAAGAATTCACACAGCATTGACAGCCAAAGGCAGATACCATCTTCATGAAGTTTAGATGTAAAAACTCGACTCACTTATAATTTTCAGACAGTATGATTCTCAGAGAAATAGTTTCCAAAATCACAAGTTCTTGAACAACTTTTCATACTTTTTAATCAATACTCCTAAGTTTCCTCGTGTCCATTGAACTTCAGTCCTTCCCTCCCAATCCATTCAGCCGGGGCAACTCTTTGCTAGGACAACATGCCTACTTTTGACATGCTTTTACATCTTGTCATGTCAAAAGTGCACAAACCATGTCAAACTTGACTGTTCATATATAACTCTCCTCTGCTATCATCATAAATGGAAGATTAGTAATATCTTATCTTCATCGAGCTATCTCCCAAAGATTCATTATACATTAATTGTCAGTCGCCTTCCACTCCTATTTCTAGAAGGGGAAAAATATGGAAATTTACTAATGACCAAAAAGCTTCTATAAGGGGCTCAAAGCGAAATTAATGATTTGAGCACAAATAAGTTACCAAAGAAGCTACGAAATCCTCCTGCATTAATAATCATAGATGACACCTCACAGCATCCAGAATGACATGCATAGAACTATCCAAGCGAAGAACTGTAAATTGCTAAATTACCTGCAGAGGGGTTGCCGTGCTGAAACCATTGGTTTTTCCACCTGAGTCATAATTAAGGTCAGAGTCCTCACCAAAGCATGCAAGCGTTGAAGAAATCTGGAGGCCCATTACAGAAGATTTGTGGTTACCACCATTAGGATCAGGTTGGTGAAATGACACGTCATCCCCGTTGACAGCCTCTGTAGAAGGGGATGAAGACGATTCTTGTAAATTCAAAGTCCTTGATTCAAAACGGGGGCTCATCCTTGTTTTGCCTCCAGAAGAGGTATGCCTTCCATCTTTAGAGAGTGAAGAGAATTTGTCAGGACTTCGTACGGTTGGCTTACTGGTTGACGCAGTATGCCTTCCTGATTTTGAAGATGTTTGTGTCTCATAATCAGGAGAATCATCTACCAGGATAAACATTTGTGTCAAGACATAATTTTGAATCATGAATATGATCTAGCGAAATTCATTTTAAATGAATCATGTAGCTGAAAGGGAGACAACGAAAGGAAAATGACATAAATGCGATGTCTACCTCCTCCTGCAGATTCACTAGGGAGTTTAATATTGCCTAATGCATAGCCAATTCGAGGAGAGTTCGTCCTCCTAGAAAATCAGCAAAGGGAATTAGTAACAAGTAACTCTAATGAGGAGAAGACGATAGGAATGGAGAAATGTATACCAATAGGTCTTCTGCATTTGAATCAGCCGTATCTCAAGTCTTGCAAGCACTGTCGTTCGCTCAAATCCTTGTTTATCATGAGCTGGTTCCACAAAATTAGCTTCCAGAACACCTGGCCCAATGTGGAAACATATTAAAAATACATATTTCACATAGTAAAATGTTGGATATCAAAGCCAAAGAAAAACCTATGACTCCACGACCACAACTTCCAGCAGGATTCCAAAGCCTCCAAAATGGCTGCAAAAAGAATGGATGAGGTCATTTTACAATTCCATCTATATAAAGGAAGAAATCAGAGCACTCGAGAATCCTCATAAAATTCAAAAAGGAATTAACAAGAAACCTGATTCACTGCCAAACTAACCCAAAAGAGAACATAAATAGAACAGAGGGATTGCTACAACACAAAGAGTAAAGAAGCCAACATACAAGAGGAGGAAGATCACAGTCTGAAATGATCCAAGCAACTAGATTCAATGTTGCTATTTGGAATCTTGGACATCACAATTTTATAATAATAACTGAGATTCTGACAATGATGCATACGGAGGCCTTCATCGGGCAAGTAACACAAGAACCTTAAACCTAGAAAGAGGTTCAAATGTCCAAACAAACATACTCAAAGTAAAAGAACCACAGAAAGAAATGATCGACCACTTACAAGACAAGAACACCATGAACAAAAGCGTCAAGGTGTCATTTAGTCCAACCTTCTGTGACAGCCATTTAGATAGTAAAGTGGTAACGAAATTCTAATTAGCATCATCAACAAAAAGAAGTTCAACCAGTGCCATAATCATTTCTACCAGAAGAATATGAACCTTAATCAGACGATTCTTGTGATATACATTGAATCCTTGGACATCAATATGATGCTTTGCATCCTTCACAAACCCAATTGTAACAACAGCAGCCATCTGACAACAATATTTGCACATAAGTAGGTGTACTAAGAATATCAGCAAAAGCCAAAAGAAAATTGTTCTGAAGCATTACAGTGTCTTTATAAGCTCCATCCACACCAGGTTGTGGTCGATAAGTAACTTCTTGAGATAACATCATATCATTTACAATATTATGATGCTCAATATCCTTCCCTCGAATAATCATCCGGAACCTGGGGGGAATCCTCAGATAGAGAATAGAAGCATAACTCTTCAAATAAAAATAAAACAAGTAAAAATGTCAGTCAAGAGAGAGAGAGAGAGAGAGATAATGAAGCTAGTTACAACACAGGGATCATTGTAATCATGACTTCTTACCAAACAAATTAAGTTTATAGACTTTGAGAGGAAAAGTGCTAAAGGCATACACTCTTCGCGAAAGAAAATAGTATATTCATTGATTAGTGGACATCTATGCACAGCTGCTAATGTTATAAATTTGCTCTGGTTATTGCCACCTTGTGGAAATCGAGTGGCTCATAAATTCAGGATGCAGGGGACATAATTACAACAGAATCAAACTGAATCCCCCAAACATCTGACAAAGGGCTGGCATCAATGAGCAAATTTGGCATTTTCTAGTTATGCCTTCACTTCTTCATATAGCCCGCAACTCACTAGTGACTAGATTTTTCGCTTAGAAAGTTGACGTTCCATCAATAAAGGAATTCTTTGAAGCTAAAATAATGAATTGCAATGAAAAATCATCAAAACCCAAAAAAACGTCAAATGAAAATAAAAGGCTGTAATGATCCTCACTGGCAAAGTTCCAGAGGTTGGCATACAAATTTAAAGACAACATCAGCATGCATGTGGACCGAGAGCAGCCCACAAGCTGCCAAATCCACTTGATAAAGTTTTACAAGTAAACAAGAGGAAGGAATAACCTTTAGAGCCTTATTAAGCTCCACAGAGTGGTACTAGTATGGTAAGCACTCCTGACATAACTTCACCAATGAGTGTCTTACCGATTTATCGATTAAAACATGTACAATATGGACATAAAACAGATCCATGCATTTTTTAGTGTGTACCATGCAGGAGATAAAAACTAAGATGTTGAAGTAATTTTTGGAATTCCTGCTATACAGAAAATCAGATCTATCATTTGCATTTTCCATCATGACTTGACATGGACACCACACTCTTGTCAATGCTGAATGGCAGAACTTGGATGTCCTAAATAATTCAAAAATATAACCCTACAATTAAAGATGGTAGAAAATGTTGGCCCAGTGGAAACTGGCATTGGGTCTTTTGAGCTCCTTGCTTGTTTGATTAATTTATTGTAAAATGCCCGTAAACACTGAGAAAATCTTCTTCACATTTGCAATTTATCTATGTAAGTTTAAAAAGTAGCAAGAATGTCAAAAGATCAGGTTATCCATGCTGCTTGAAGTGCAAATGCAATGAAGACACAACATCAATTCACTAATTACATATCTAGTTGAAGCCAAGCACGCATTCAACTGAACTAAAGTAAGACTAAAATTGTGAAATGACTAATTTCAGTCACACGACATAGCATAGCATCAACCACCACTTACCCTCAAGGAGTGCCTATAAGTCAGGAAATGCCTAGAATTGGGAAACTTTTTTGCCATTTCTATGTTCTTCTCATCTCTGTTGACCCCTCTAAGTTGAATATCCTGAGACTCGTAAAAAAAATGCACATCAGACACAGAGTGGTAAGACCTAGTAGTCTATTAAACATCAACGAAAGATACTCACGTATTGATCTGCATCGAAGTCGAGCTCTAGAAATCCTTGATCATCTTCCCAAAGATTGTAGATAATTATACGTGTACCATTATCTCCCATCAGACTAAACTGTAGTAAAGTAATAACAAAAGGTAAAAGATGTGATTAAGCTGCCAACAGTGATTGGTAGATATCGAGACAATACACCCAAACAGAGAAGCAAAATAGCTTGTATAACACCCAATATGCACAACTAAAACATTCGTGAGAGACGCAGCTAAAACTTTCAAGAAAGACTCCCTCATTGACTAGCCAAAACTAAGAGAAACACATTACATCAAATAACAACACCCTTAATTTAGGTCAGTGTCAGCCAGGATTCGGCAAAGAATGTGCCAAAGTTACTTAATTTAAAATATATTAAGAATCGTTGTAGCTCACAATATTTGATCTTGTGATGAAGAAAGCTTTAAGTTACCAACATTAAGTAAAATAAAATAAGGGTGAATACCTGCTGAAACAGATCCTCCTCAGCGGAAAAGGGAGACCACTGTATTATTGTTTCGAGATTTCTCTTCCAATCGCCAAATGAAGACCGTATCAACTGGTTCCAACTGCCTTCGCGTCTTTCATAATCAAGCTGTTCCATACGTAGATTAATAATAAATATTTTTTAGATGTTTTAACGAAAGAGTCATTATTTGGTATCATCTTTCCAAATGTATACAATTGGTCAAAATACTAAAGAAAAGATAAATCAGACCCATAGAAAAAAATGCACTGCTCTTCATCGAAATAGTGTTGAGCCTAGTACACTAGCCCAAAGACCAGTATGAAGAAAATTACCAAAAAGTGAAAGGTAGATGTACATCATCGACCCAAAAAAAAAAGGAAGAAGAAGAAGAAGAAACAGTAGATTGAGATGTCAATACCATGGGTACTACGATATCTTCCTTCGCCGTGCTCCTCAAAAACGTATAAGAAAGCATCCCAATGCTCTGTGTAACACTGAGAGAAAAGTCCAAATTTTACTTAAAAAAAGATCTATATTTTCTCAAGAATGAAATGCACATCAAAGGTAACAAGGCAATCAAGTTCAGAAAGGAGAACAGACCAGAGAAAAAGTAGGTCAGTAGAATGTAAACAAGACAGATCAAGCCATATGCATCCTAAAAAATAGCACTAACAAGACCATTAACAACATGATGGATTGGGAAGGCGTGCTTCTACATCAAGAGAACCATATATCAGGTGAGTAACAAGGAAAGCTGTGGCCCTGTGGGCTTGTAGTTGTACCTAAATTCTCAAAAAAGTTCATATCTGAAAACACTAGGGAAAAGAATAAAGATAGTTGACGATTCAAACCATTACAGGAGAAACAAAGTTGCAGATAATTGAGTGAACATCCAGGAAAAACTGAGGACAGAGGAAACTAGATAATTTGGCAATGGCTCAAGCTATTAAAAGGTAGTTTTGAGGAACATTTGACGATAACGGCACTCTTGGAAATGTCTGAAACTTTGTGCAGTGACTACTTAACAGAACTACCAGAAGTGTGGGGAGTATATATGTGTTAAGCAGATTAAATCATGCAAAGAATTATTTTTGGAAATATTGAATATATCGAATACAGACCTCTTCCCATCTTTTCCACGACATCTTGAGAACACTATCACATCTGCCCCAAGCCTCATAGTGCTCGTTTTAAATCCATTGCCATCTGCAGTTGGAAAAGAAATAACAACATGCTATCAAGCATATAACTTGAAAAAATCATAAAAATGTTCTTCCTAAAGATTTTTACATTGTCCAATTGTATTTGCTATTTTGCTTTTAGCAGAATACCCCAGAGACATGCACTGCCGCAATCTATCTGGATCCATGCCGCCACCATTATCTGCAATTAAAGGACAATAAAAGGTCATCATTTGAGTAAGGGTCACAACCTACTCTTAGACAAATAATAGAAAAGGTTCCCACCAAATAAACTTCTAAACAGATATACTGTGCATGAATCATATTAGAAGTAAATATGCCCCTGAAACAAAATCAAGTCACTTATGATAATAAACTGAAGAAAAAGACAAAAAAAACTCAAAAGACCACACAGCTCTTCCAACAGCTGTCTAATAAGCAATTCCCAATGCTACAAAATGAACAGTTTGAGATCTATGATATAGATTATACAGTAGTTATCTATATTATTCACTATGCTCCAGGGATAGTGAAGACCTCGTCCAGTTTGAAAATAGCAGAAAAGGAAGGAAAAGAATGTGCAAACAGACACCCGGTCACTTCCAACAGCATCTGTAATTAAAAATTAGATCCATGACGTCTCTGTCATCTCCATGGTCATTCCTGATGTTTCCACAATAGCAAAAACATTCTTGTCCAGCTCATCACTTCCCCAGCATCCTATGACCATAGATGGTTGCTTAGTCTACAGCATGTAGACTGGTATAACCTCCCCATGTCCATGGACATAAAAGTTTCTCTATATCATCAATGCACAGAGATGTCCTAATTGCTCCTCATTCAATATATACCAACAGTCTAGTCTCTACTCCACTTGTAGTTACCACACAGTACAAGATTAGCAATCTAATAAAATTGAGTACACATCAATTATTTCTGATGCCCACTTTTCTTAAAGGTCTTGACACTACAGAAGTTGGTAAACAATTGCATTCGTTACCATTGATTGCCACCATGCTTCCCAAATACCATCAACAATGGGTACAACTCTCCAAAAGGTGCATGGCGTGAGCTTAAAATATGATCCCGAGCAAAACCATATATTTCAGAAGGGAAAACTAAGGATGCAATAAAACAGAAAGAAACAAGCAAAGCAAAATACCTTCAATCAGCAACATTCTACTCCCATCTTTCTTATTTTTTAGCATGTCTATCTTAACATATGTTGCCCCGTTAGAAACCTGAATCAAGACAGAGGAAGTAAAGACAATAAAAATATAGCAAGTCCGAAAATAACCACGACATAATTAGAAATAAATACAGGAACTACGCACACCTCATCCATAGCGTTATCCAAAAGTTCTGCGAAAGCTGCAAAGGATGCACAGGTAGCCTGTATAAGCTTAAAGACATCTTAACTTCAAGAGACAGAGATGATCGATGTTTGAAAGATGGGCAAGTTTACCTCCAAGAGCCCACTTGTGACTGGTTGCATTAGAATGTAGAAACTTGGGATGAACCCTGACATGATCAATGCCCCCTGAATTATCAAATAGACATATGAATATGCACCGGTGACGCAAACAAACGGAACCCGAAGACCAGAAACCACAAAAAAACAAGACACCGATGCTCCAACCTAGGACTGACAAGGACATGCATTCCAAGACTGAATAATTCCTCAAAATATTTCCAAGCACGCATTTCAATTAAATCAAAACGACGACGAAACAGGAGAAACGATGCAATGTACCCTCTCCCCACCACGAGCTTAGCATCAAAACCGAAAAACAAGACGAACAAACTGCGGCAAGCAGACGAAACGAAACGTCACCTGAGTAGGAATCCCAACCGCCACCGGGACAGCCCTCGTAATCCCCAGCCTTCCAGAACTGCTTAGTAGTCCCCCCGGCCTGCGGGAGCTGCCGCAACGCCCGCGGCGACGCCCGCCCCGGCGCCGGCGACTCCGGCGGTGGCACCGGCGGGAGGGGCTGGAGGAAGCCCTCGGGGATGACGACGCCCTGCTTCCTCTTCTTGGAGGGGCCTTCGTCGTCGTCGGACTCGCCGCTGCTGCTGCCGCTGTCGAGGTCGATGAACGGCGGGTCGGCCGGCGCCGGCTTCTTGTCCAAGACAATGCCTCTCCGCGAGGACGACGACGACGCCGCCGCCGCCGCCTCTTGCTTCACGCGAGCGTACATAACTTTCCGAGACCAAAAAAAGAAAAAAAGAAATCAAGGAAACAACCGCTGCAGCCTGGCGGTGAAACCCACGGCGGAGAACACGGGGGAGAAGAAGAAGAAGAAGAAGGGCGACGAATCCGGCGGCGACCGGCGACCGGGATCGATCGCGACGGCGCGTGGGACTCTTGCGGAGGGGAAGGAAAGGACGATCGAGAATCTCTGCGAAAATCTTTCTCCAAGGGATCGAATCGGAATTGGAATTGGGAATTTCCAGAGCGCGTCCAGTCCTGCGAGAGTGTTTACGATCAAACCCAACAAAAAATAATAATAATAATAATAACAATAAGTTCTGAGAGCGCCCGTGCATCCAACCGCCAATAGTTGACGGAAATGGCGCCTCCTCCGTCAGCGTTGACGGCGAGTCTCAGGCGGTGCGTACGATTTCTTTTTCTTTTCTCTCTTTCCTTTTTTTCTTTTTTTACCCGGTTCCTTGCCGAGCAAGCACCCGTACTTAAAATAACTTGTAAAAGTACACTCGCATCCCTAGACCGCCGTTGTTCTTTTAAATATATTATTACTGCGCTGAGTTATTTCGGTGGTGACCATGATTTTTTTTATTTCGATTTATGAATTTTACATTTGTGCTGTTGTGAAAACAAGAGGAGTTTTGTTTCCCCCAAATAAATAAATAAAAAATCGATTTTCCAAATAAAATTTGAGGGAAAAAGATCTCTGGATGGTAAGTAGTACGATCGACTTTATGAACGGGAGAATTTTGACGAATTAAATGTCCATCATAAATACATGGAAGGTCATGACTCTACGTTCTCCGTGCGGACCATAGCTATGCGGAGAAACATGACAGACTGTCCTGGCAATCATGCAGGAACTGATATATTTTGCAGCCTATGTCCAAAGTGAGAAAAATAAATTACCAGAAAAATCGATGATGAATGATAAATACTCTTTACCTACCCTGCCGTAAGCGCATTGATTTAAGCCTTTCCCCTTCTAATTGCGGAAGAGAAGAGGTTCAAATTACCGCGTACGCATTAGTGCGACATAAGCGAAGCACCGTGGGAGGTGGTCCCCATGCCAGTGCTCCCTGGGATTTACACCGAGGGCTCGCTATGAGGCGGTTCCTCCGGTCCAAAAAAAAAAAAAACGATAAACACTCTCGATTAAGAGTCGATATCTTCCCCAACGAAAAAAACCGACACCAATAATTCTACTATGAATCCAAAAGAGTGCAAAACTCACTGTTTGCCAAATCATAAGCTATACCTGAAGCAAAAACCTATAAGGCGTCATTATACAGTATAACATAGAAAACTCAATTAAAAAACTCACAATGAATAAGTATTTCACAATTCATAGCAAACACTCACTTAGAAAACTCGCAAAGAGTCTGACCGAAAAAAAAAAAAACTTGCAAAGAAAAAACCTACCGCTCTTTTTGTTTATTCGAGTCTAATAACTGAGTAGAATTTCATCTTACATATGATATTTATATCCAAAACACAAAACCCCCTTTAGAAAACATATTTGAATTAGGAAACTATTCATTCAAATTAGGTAACCTACTCAAATTAGAAAATATCTTATTATATGGACGGTATCAATCTTGCAAGATATATATATGTAAGACAGGTCTGATACAGTTAATTCTACTCAAAATCCACTAGCTTGAAATTATATTTCATTTCATTCAGGATTCACGAACTTCTTTAAGTGATGTGTCAAATATATTCTAATCATATATATGGAAAGTAATATGGTGATCTAGTACCCTTGCCTATGCCTTGCTTTGGTTTGACAGGTCAAGTCATAGTCTATGCAAAACACAATGACCTGTCAATCTTTAATTGGTAGATAAATGTAACAGATCTCAACCGTTTAACAAGCTGGCCTAAACGGTTGTGATCTTCATCTTTTTAGATGCCCACAAGGGACACAGAAATTCACCACCTAGAGAGGAAGAGCAAAGATACAGGAGAGAGGCGATGGATGACGGAACTTTCACGCAACACACCTATAGCTTCTTTATGTACCCCGAACCTGCAGTTCGTGAAAACATTGGACTTTTTTTGGGCCAAATAATGTACCCTGAACTCGTAGTTCGTGAAATATTATACTTCAAAATTGGCTCATTTAATCAAATTTTATTTAAGATCATTGAAAGATATTGTAAAAAAATTCATATCTTCATTGATTCTTCATATCTCTCTTCATTGATTCTTCATATCTCTCAAGATTGTGCATATCTTTGATTGATTATAATTGATATTGTAATATCTTGTGAGTCCATCCTATGATTCATCAAAACACATAGAGAAATATACAAAAACTTATGGGAAAATTATCAAAAAAGTATTGCAATTATGTCATTTTGGTCCTGATTTTTTTTTTTTACTCAATTGAGTCATAAACCTATTTTATTTGTGCTAATTCGGTTCATTTGTCCAATTTTCGCCAACCAGTCAATGCTGACACAGATGTTAGCTACCCAACTTCCTAAGTAGAATCACGAACCAAGAAATTGATCCAATTCTAGATTCCAAGGTATGTAAGGTAACTTATAGGTTGACAAAATTGGGAAGGTTATTCTGACGAATAGAATCCATGTGGATAGAACCTAGAATCTAAACCTATAGCAAGTATTTGTATTTTTTTTATTCCATGTCTTCGTGCAATTTTGCAGTATTCCACAACGTCCGATGATGAATGCATAATATGAAACAACTAGTTTGATTTTTCACTTTATTTTATTTTTTGGTAAAGTTGATTTTTCATTTTTGGTATATCCATAACTAAGACATTTACTTTGTTAATATTTCATGAGTTATGGTCAATGAATTTTGATTGCAATTAATGTTCATTAAAATTGATGATGCACTACAATTGTTTAATTAAGGATACATATAGAACCTAAATAGACTCTGGAACTAATTTTGAAATATGTGATGAGATAAGTCCTAAATTCGACACCCGGACCCCTAGAGTGCCAAAAGTCGGTACAAATGGACATTTAAATGCCAAAAGTTACAAAAGTGACACTTAAGTGCCAAAATCGGAGCAAAATCGATCACTTCAGTGCCACCAATGAGAAAATCCAGCCAAATTGCATACGTGGCATTTCCGGACGACATCTTTTACTAAGGTGGCAAACGTTTAAAAAAAAAAAAAAAACACATGTGGACGACAAAAACGATGTCGCCCATCCACGTTGACTAAGCCAACCTAAACAACGTCGTTTTTCCTTGGTGTTAAATGATGTCGTTTAGGTTATTTTGGCTTAAGCAAACCTGGCCGTCGTCGTTCCTCCCTGTTCACTCACGTTCACACTAGATCTCAAGCCCTTCTCTCCGTCGTCGTTCACGCCCAGAGGTAGTCATCGATCGCCGTCATCAGTCACCGTTGTTGGTCGTTGTCGCCGCTCACCATCGTCGTTCCTCTAGGTTTGGCCCCTTCTCCCCCTCCCCTGTGATGAAATTAGGGCTCGAATTCTTTTATTAGGACTCCGATGGAAAATTTAGGACTCAGCGGGGAAATGTGGAGGTCAACTCGGATGGTACTTTAATGTGCATTTTAAGGGTCAAAAGCGGTACTAAAACCCTAATGGGGGTTTGGATTGGCCTCAAAATGTAGTGTTTGATGAGGGGAAAATTAGGGCTCAACCTCGAAGATTTTGTGTTATTGTGATGTGTGATTTAGAATGGTGCCATTGTGATGTGTGTTTAGAGCTTGGATGTGGTATTGTGATGTGCAAGGGTGATTTTTAGGGGTTAGATGTGAAATGTGATGTGTGGCAGAGATTTTGACTACTTGGAGTGGTTATTGTGGGGACGTCTTGTCACTTTTTTTAAATTGAAGAGTGTTGAAATGGGTGTCGTGAGGACATGTGCTTGTTGTGGAGACCTCTGTTTTTTTGTTAATATTTTAAGGGAATAGAAGACAAATAATCAAAGTGGCGACCTCTTTTTCGGCTGTCATGTAGGAGCATATTGTCAATATGGGGACCTTTTTTTTATCGTAAATGGTCTCTTTTTAGTAGATGGCCTAACATGTGCATCTCTTCCCCCCTTCCCTTTTCTTTAATAAAGTCCATGAGAGTGGGGGGACTCCCATGTGCAATTGTATGTTGTTCTTTATGGATGTGGTCCCAAAAACTAATTATTATTTTTCTTGGAGCAGAAATGGCTTATGACAAGGATTATGTCGCTATCATAATTTACTACGGTGGGGATTTTGTGATTGGGGAGGATGAGTGGGAGTATAAAGGTGGAAATGAGGGCACCATCTTTGTCGAGATAAAGAATGCATCTTATATAGGATTTGTTAGGGATATAGTGACTTATTTGCCTTGTAAAGTTCAGAAGTTGCTGTATTGTGTTCCTGAGAAAAGCTTAAGAGATGGTTTGAAAAGCTTAGAATATGATAATGATTTTACGGATGTTCTATACCATTATCTTCATGGCGAAGAGGTAAAAGTATACGTTGAGTACAATAGTGAAAGTGAGGACGAAGATGATGATGGAGAGAGCGCCCAAGTTGGACAAGAATGAGATGGTATTCAAGGTAGTATTGAGGTTGGAGTCGAAGGAGGGCAGGATAGACATGATGGAGATGAGAGGAGTGCAGAAACAGTTCACCGAAGTGATGATGACATAGATGATGTCACAATTACTGGATTAGATTGGAAAGTAGCTGAATCAAGTTATGATAACGATGAAGGTTTGCCTAATGAAAATTTCATTAGTGATAACGACGACGACGAGCTTGTACAGTCAAGAAAAAAGCAAAGGGATTTTTTGACAGATAAATTTGCAACTTTGCAGGTAGCTGATGAAGTTCCAAATAGAGCCAAAGGCCCTACAGATGCTAGTGGTGCTGGTAAGGAGACTAATTATGAAGAAAGTGTCGAGAATGCTACTTCCCAAGATGAGCTTAAAGAAGATCAAGGAGTTGTACATAGAAGAAAAAGTTAGTTTCCTTCTTATGATCCATCCGTTGCCTCTCCTACTTTGTCAGTAGGTATGAAATTTCAATATGCGAAACAATTTAAGGAAGCTATACTAAAGAACTCCATTGCTGCATAGAGGAATATTGACTTCATTAGAAACACTAAGACCTTTGTAAGAGCTAGATGTTCGTAACAAAATTGTCCATAGAAGATCTATGGTGCATTTGTTAGGAGAAGTGGATCTTTCCATATTAGAGCCTACAAAAAGAAACATACTTGTTCCATTAATTTTGAAAATAAAATAATAACAAGTGCATGGTTGTCCAAGCACTTCTTTGATCTTATTACGCTGATGCCTCATATGAATAGTATTGAGTTCAAGACGCTGGTGAATGAGCAGGTAGGCATCAATATATTCAGGAATCAATGCAAAAGATCGAAGAAAAATGTGATGAAGATACTTATTGGTCAGTACAGCAGTGAATATGGACAGTACAGTTGTGGGATTATGCTTTGGAGTGTAGGCTGCAAAATCCTTCAAGTAGAGTGTATGTAGAGGTCGTGGAGAGACCACTTCCTGATAGTGAGACCAAGTTCCATGCAAACGAGGATTTTTATTTGGTTGTAGATGGATTATAAGATTGGACGGCTGTTTTTTGAAGGGCATGTGCAAGGGAGAATTGCTGGCCACAATTGGAAGAGATGCAAATAACCAAATATTTCCACTGGTTTGGGCTATTGTGAAGGTAGAGAATAAAGACAATTGGTCTTGGTTCCTAAAAAATTTTATGACTGATTTGGAGATAACAAATGGGGAATGGTAAACGTTTATGAGTGATCAACAAAAGGTAATGTTTGCTTTTTAAAAAATTTGGTCAATTGTATGTCATTTGCTTACATTTATTATTTTAAATTATTGCAGAGATTATTTCCGGCAATAGCTGAGTTGTTGCTTTATGTCGAACATCAAATGTGTGTGCGGCACATATACGCAAATTGAGCAAAGACCTATAAAGGAGACAAGTTATAGTCGCAATTTTGGCAGCTAGCAACGAGCACGAATATGACTGACTTTAGAATGGCCAAAGAAGAACTGCTTCAATTGACAAAAGAATGTTATGATGCACTATTCCAAACAGAACCAAAATATTGGTGTGGGGCGTTCTTCAACGAGGAATTCAAGTGCGATAACATCGATAACAACATTTGCGAAATATTCAATGGGAGGATAATAGATGCCAGATGCAAATCAATTATCTCGATACTTGAAAACATACGGGTTATGGTCATGACTCGGCTGCACAGACAAAGAAACGAGGCTACAAAGTGGACTAGGCAATGTAATTCTAGGATTGCTAAGAAATTGGATGATAACTTGGTTGTAAGTAGGTATTGTCATCCCATTTGGAATGGGGATGAAGGATATGAGATAATGAAGGGTTCCGATAAGTATATTGTCAATTTAGGTATGAGGAAGTGTTCATGTAGAGCATGATAACTAAGTGAAATTCCTTGTGCACATGCCATATATGCCATCCAATTAAAGGGCCATAACACAGAGGAGTTCATTGATGATTGGTACAAGAAACCGAAATATCTTGATTCGTACCAATTTATGATGCAACCAATCAAAAATAACAAATTCTAGGAGCCAACATATCGCGAAGCACCTTAACCTTTGCCACTAAAGAAGAAAATGCGAAGACCAAAACAAAAATGAAGAATGACAAAGGGAGATGTCTCATGTCAGCGTAGGATGAGTAAAACATATTTAAAGATGAGGTGCTCTTTTTGCCACATAACAGGGAACAATACTAAAGGTTGTCAATTAAAAAAACAGTAGAAACAATTGAGGCCAGCCGAAAGGACTAGTGAAGGGACAGTTGGAGAATGACAAAAAAAAAGGCGAAGTGAGTCGATTGTTCTTCAGTTGACGACAATAAACCTAGTAAGTCATGACATTTGTGTTTATGTTGCTTTATAGTTTATTACAAATATGTACATAGATATAACTGACATGTATGTAATATTTTTATCTTTGTCAGGTCACGAGAATGACACGTGAAGAATTGGCCAAAGCCCCTACTATACCTGAAATTGAAGGGCATGTTCAAAGAAGACAAGGTAGAAGACAGACAGCTGAATAATTGGCCGAAGCAACTAAAGGGCTAGTTAAGTTGATTGTTCTTCAGCAGTAGCAGAGAAAAAAATACCCAGTAAGTTTAATAATTTGTATTTAGTTTTCATTTACGTCGTTATATGACCCGATGTTATATTTATGATGTCTTTTGCCTTTTTCTCAAATTCAAAGAAGGCAAGCTCGAGCTCGGCTGCCAATAGAGAGCCCAATGAAAGGGCCACCACAATATCCATCACCAAGGTCACCACAAAGGCCACTAAAATGGTCATCACAAGGGCTACCAAAAAAGCCAATAGAAGGTGTCACTGAAGCTGAAGGATTAAATAGAAAAACAACCAGAATAAAGCCAAATCAAGGGCCAACTACAAGAAAGCCATCTAGAAAACGCCTAGCGGAAGAATTGGCCGAAGAAGCCCCTGTTGCCATTGAACAGCCACAACAAGAGCCCAAGAAATCATAAGCGATAAGAAGGGCCAACCAATCACAAGTACATGAAAGTGACGTTCCCCTTCGAACAAGAGGGGCTCTTGGGAAGAGGCTAAAATAATATGGTTATGGCATTTATACAGATTAGTGTACTGGAACAGTCATTCTTAATGTAAGTTTTATAGGCTGCATTTAATTTAATTTATGGTGCAAATTTTTGTTGATAATTGATTTTTCTTTTTTAAGACTGGGAGAAGTTTAGAGGTTCTTATCTCTCAAGGCCCAACTCAAGAATCAATTGCTGCGCTAACAAAGAAGAAGACATTAGGTACACCAACAAGAAAGAAGAGTAAGAAAAACCCAGTTGCAGGTCCATCTGAATCAGTTCAGCCTACAACGGTTACAACTCCTTCTGAATCAGTTCAGCCTAGAACAATTGCAGCTCCATCAGAATCAATGCATCCTGAGACAGTTGAAGAAGAAGTCTCATGTCCAGTTAGAAAAAGTGCAAGGATTATGAATCAAGTGAAAGGTCCATCAAAAAAGGCACGAGCATGAAGCATTATGCATATTGATTGATGAAATGGGATGGGATATGGTTTGTGGGGTTGAGGAGTCAGTTGTTTTACTGTGGATGTTTTTTTTTAATAGTTTGTTATTGAGTTTATGAGACTTAATTTCAATATCAATGGAACGATCTTATTGCTTGTCATTTTTGCCTTTTTTTCATTTTTTTTATTTTGTTTTTACTTTTACTTACTGCTTCTGGTGGTGGATCTATGACGGTGACTGGGGTGCTCGTGTGGCTAGTGGTGGCGGCTAGTGAAGCCTGGTGGTGGTGGGTCCATTGTGGGGGTTGGGTTGGGGGCTCTTGCTGCAACTAGTACTGGTATAAGTGTGCAGTGTGCATAGCCTAACTTGTACGAGCCCTTTTTGTAATAAACCCACCACCCACCACCAATAATGGCTACTAATGGTGGGTCTATGGTGGTGGCTACGTGCTGATGTAGTAGCTGGGATGCTGGTGTTGCTAGTGGTGGTGGCTAGTGGTGACTACCGATGCCTACTGATGGTGGGTCTATTATAGAGGTTGGGTTGGGGGCTTATGCTGCATCTGGTGTAAGATGCAAATGTGAAATATGCACATCTTGCACCAGGTAGTGCCGGTGCAAGCTGGTCCAAGGCACCTTGCACTAGCAACTTCTGCAGCAGCATACCACCAGCACAATCGTGGCTGATAGTGGCTCAAATGGGTGCCTAGGATGCTTGGTGTGACTAGTGGTGATGGCTAGAGGCCGATAGTGGCCAATGGTGGGCGGTGGTGATGACTAGTGGTAGCTGATAGCTAGTGCAATTTATAGAGGAAACATACAAAAAAAAATTGGCACTTAATTGATCACATTCTAAAAAACCTAGCACATAAGTGTTCACTTTTAACCATAAATGGCACTTAAGTGATCACTTTTAATAATAACATGACACTTAAATGATTCTTTTTTTTATAATGACCGGCACTTAAGTGATCACTAGATACAATTTATAGCACTCGACTAATCACTCGTATATGTCTTATGTATATGCTGGCTGGTTTATATATACGGTTTAACTTATGGCAACTCCATTCAATTCAATGTTTGCTGCTAGTTTACATTCAGTTCAAGTAAAAAAATCACAATGACACATTGACTCAATATACATTCCATTCTCACCAATTTATATTCAAGAATAATAAAAAAACATAGTACAAACAATATCTTATTCATTCATTCACTTTCCTTGACCTCCCCACAAGCATAAGAAGTAACATATAATACATATGACAACACACACAAAAAAAAAAAAACCACAACGATCTTGTAGACAACATAAAACTTCTACTCATCTTCCAAAAAAATAAGTTACATTTCATTCAAAACAAGTACATTTGTCCACTCATTTACAATTACGGCAGTCAAAGAAACATCTTCTCATCTTCTAGTACTTTACATTTCATCATAAAGTAGAATAGACAAAAACACAGCAACACAATAAACGCTTGGCAACACTTCTCTTCAATTTTCATCCTTGAAACTTCATTCTTCGAATAATTAGCAGAAGATACTTGAGCTTACATTGAGTCAACATCGTCCAAGTCGTCCACAAGCATAGATGGAGGTTGATGACACCCATCAAGTAGGTCTTATATCACCTTTATGGTTCGGTGAAAGAATTTCGCATCGACCTATTTGAAATATTTGCACTTCAATCATTTTCTGTATCGGGCACATCTATAGAATCTTCTCACGGGATTCATTCGAGTTCACAATGTTCTTTTTAGACTTGGTAACCCACAAAAATAGAAACGTTCACCTTCTCTTTTGCTTCGGCAAGAGGAATTTGAGCCGCTGCTGAAAGTCATGCTCTTCATTTCAAATATTCGATTGTAGAATTTGGGGCAAATCAAATTAGGGTTCGGGATTAGGACTCCGACGCTTCAATAGAATTTTGCCTGATTTAGGGTTTTAGATTTAGGGTAATTGGGGAGACGACGTCGTTTTTGGTGAATTAGAGCTGAGTCAGCTCTCCGACAAGCCACGTAGGCGAGCAATATTAATATTTAATTGGCACGTATGATTTCCAGCCGGCTTCGCTGAAGGTGGCACTCAAGTGTCCCACTTTTCCAAAAATGTGACACTTAAGTGTCACTTTCGTAATTTTTGGCACTTAAGTGTCATTTTCTATCAACTTTTAGCACTTGAAGCGATCTTTTGCCTCCTAAATTCTAAGGCATCCAGGGTAGATTCTTAAGATCCGATTTTGACAGGTGAGTTCTAAGTGGAACCTGAATCAATTTTATGATCGCTCACCTCTAGCTGTAGCAACCTTATGTCATCCGTGCCAGTGTGCGTTTTACATTGAAGCCATATACTAGAATTTCATCATAATCCATCACATGTTCTAAGATATTTCAACATGTGGAGTATGTTCTTGGCCTTATTTTCACCATATTTGTCCTCCAAGGTACTAGTGTTACGGTTCGTGATTCTCCCATACCCATAAACCCTTGGGAGTGAAGCTTGGAGTTATCGAGTGAAGAGTGAGGACGCAGAGAGGATGAACACAACTGGTCCGTGGGAGTGACGTCAAGACGGTTGGTGCTAGGAGTTCTAGAATAAAATGAGTATATTACTTAGGAGCTCTGAAGGCATGGTTGGCCTCCCGTGCATAAACTGGTCGGAAGCTGATGCCACTCTCCTGATGAAGTCATGGCAAGCCGAAACCAGTTATTGAGCCTAAAGAGGGCTGCTGTCTCACTTGATGAACTAGACGTCCGAGCAAAACTAGGCGTGATACGATCTCGTATAAAAGAGCTATTCTCCATATTGTTCACCGGAACAACTATAAAAGGAAGGTTGGCCTAGAAAATTTCGCTCATCAAGCACCGCACGGGTTGATCCGCGGCCAAGGAAACTTCTAACCCGTGATAAATGCTATCAAAGCGGGGATCCCTCTAGTAGGTAGGTGATTCGGGGAAAAGCCTGTGGTCTTCTCGATCTTATGAGGGCGGAGAGTGATCGCCGGGGCCAAAGGGGTTCGGACAACGTGCGGCTCTCGTCTAACTTCTAGGATGGCAATGGGGGTATAGGAAGGAACCGAATTGCTCACTGAATGGATATAACATTCCTAGATCAATGAGCGAATCTTAAGAGGAGGTCTGCGATCATGTTTTCACCAATGGGACCCTCTATTGGCTTGCTGAGATCAGGAGGAGCTTAGTAGGCGAAAGAAGATGCTGCCATAGGGGTGCAGTTGGCTAGGGGTGTCACACTTATCGGGAAGCACAAGTGACTGAAGATTCACGAACGACTTTGATCGGGAGAAGCAAGCAATGGAATGGAGTGACATGTTCTGTTGGGTGAACGTTGTCATCTATGTAAGTCCTAGGGAGTGGCATTAATGGTTAGGGAAACGCCGAGGAAGCGACAGAACAGCCCACAACGAGGGCGTTGAGGAATTGAGTGGGGAAGTTTGTCACGGTCTGTGATTCTCCCGTACCCGTGAACCCTTGGGAATGAAGCTTGAGGTTATCAAGTAAAAAGTGAGGACGTAGAGAAGATGAACACAACTAGTCATTGGGAGTGGCGTCAGGACGGTTGGTACTATGAGTCCTAAGATAGAATGAGTATATTACTTAGGAACTCTGAAGGCGGAATTGGCCTCCCATGCACAAACTGGTCGGGAGCTGATACTGCTCTCCTAATGAGGTCATGGCAAGCCGAAACCAGTTGTTGAGCCTAAAGAGAGCTGTTGTCTCGCTTGATGGACTAGACGTCCGAGCAAAGTTGGGCATGGTATGATCTTGTTAAAAGAGCTATTTGACATATTGTTCATTGGAACAACTATAAAAGGAAGGCTAGCCAAGTGAGTTTCGCTCGTCAGGCGTCGCACGAGTTGATCCGTGGCCAAGGAATCTACCGACTCGTGACAAATGGTATCAAAGCGGGGATCCCTCCAGTAGGTGAGTGATTTGGGAAAAAGCCTATGGTCTTCTTGGTCCTATGAGGGCGAAAAGTGATCGCCAAGGCTAAAGGTGTTCGGACAACGTGCGGCTCTCATCTAGCTTTTAGGATGGCAATAGGGGCATAGGAATGAACCAAATTGCTCGCTGAATGGGGATAACATTCGTAAATCAATGGGTGAATCTTAAGAGGAGGTCTGCGATCACGTTTCTACCAAGGGAACCCTCTGTTGGCTTGCTAAGATCAGGAGGAGCTTAATAGGTGAAAGAATGTGCTGTCATAAAGGTGCAGTTGGCTAGGGGTGCCACACTTGTCAGGAAGCACAAGTGACTAGAGATTCATAAACAGCTTTGATCGAGGGAAGCAAGCAATGGAGTGGAGTGACATGTTCTGTTAGACGAGCGTTGCCATCTATGTAAGTCCTAGGGAGTGGCATTAATGATTAGGGAAACGTAGGGAAGCAACAGAACAACCCGCAACAAGGGTGTTGCGGAATTGAGTGGGGGAGTTTGTCACAGTCCGTGATTCTCCCATACCCATGAACCCTTAGGAGTGAAGCTTGGGGTTATCGAGTGAAGTAATAAGGATGCAGAAAGGATGAACACGATTGGTCTGTGAGAGTTGCGTCAAGATAATTGGTGTTAGGAGTTTTAGAATAGAAGAAGTATATTACTTAAAAGCTCTGAAGGCAGGTTGGCCTCCCGTGCACAAACTAATCAAGAACTAATACCGTTTTCCTAATGAGGCCATGGTAAGCTGAAACTAGTTATTAAGCCTACTGTTTTGCTTGATGGACTACACGCAGAGTAAAGTTACAATATCATATAAAAGAGTTATTGCCATATTGTTCACCGGAACAACCATAGAAGGATGAAACAATTATAGAAATAAAACTGACCGCATGGGTTGGTTGATCCACAGCCAAGGAAACGGCCAAGGAAACTACCGATCCATGACACTAGTTTCATCGCATTCTTTATCCATTATATTATTTCCATCAGTAAAAAGCACATCATGAATAAAATGGAAAAGTTCATTATATTCTAAATCTTTTAGAATGGCTCAAATTATATTTTATAGACTCAAAAATATAAAGATTTTTCGGAGGAGGTGGACTTTAGCACCGTCATTGATGACATTCATGCCCCTGTTAAGACTACAAATGAAATTGCGCATAAATTTATTGAATGTTTGGAGTGGGACGTGATGAGACAAGCTGATCAATATTTGATCAGAACCTGTGACTTAACAATGGGTGTGCACCGATTGAAGGTATGTAGAGAGAGAGAACCCAACTCCAGAAAGTAAACCGTCAAGACTGATTCGGGCCCCACGGGTTATAAAAGACAAGTAGGCACCGAAAAGATAACTTCACGGTTAGTCCAGTCTACAAGATGCTGTCTCATTATTGATGTCTAAAATTCATTCACAATGTTAACCAATCTCGACAGGCAGTCCCCGTCTGCTAATTCATTTTACACCTTTGAGGAGGAAAATCTTGGAAGGGGAAGGGAGGAGGGATTAAGCTAACAAAAACCATATCAGCAGCAAGGTCAACTCTACCTGTGAAAAGCCAGTCTGGAGCTATATGGTACAAACTGATCTCTTCCAACTAATTCACAATATCTAACTGGCCAATCTGGTTTGCTCGCAGAAACTACAATCTACCTAGAAATTACCACGCCTGTTGTAATTCTGATGAACTAATTCAAACTCGAGAATCGGATCCTATTCACTTCTCATTCGTTGTCATCGGCATCAGCCTTATCCTCCGCTTCCTCATCATCGCCTTCATCCTCATCATCGGTCATATTATTTATGACCTCAGTAATGATATCCTTAATTTCTGCCTTTCTGTGCATCAGATCCACACCAAAATGGGTACCTGAAGTTTGCACGCACTGTTAGTCAAGATCGTAACAGAAGATAACATAGCCTTCTCTGCATAAAAGAAACATACCAAGTTGCCGGAGAATGTCGGATAAGGTTGCCTGCATCATACAATGCATGAATGAGGTTTAGGAAAGCATAAAAAAGAGAAACATTTCAACAATGGAATAACAGATTTAGAAACTAAACGTACAGTATTGAAGTCAACTTTCTTGAGAATATCCACGACAACAGCATGCATCTCTTCTCTGCTGGGTTCAGCTTTCGCCTTTTTGCTACTTTTGCCTTTCCCTACTATATGAACAAAGACACCATTAACTACAATTTGTTAATTCAGTTCTCAGCTGATTAAAAAGGGTGCAAAATGAAGAAAAAGATAAAACACGCAGTAAGAGAACTAGTAAACAATGGACCACAAATATTTAGTTTTGTTACAAAACATAAGAATCCCAACAAAAATGTTTTAGCAGCCCATTACGATGCACACATGTAGACGATTTAACAAATTTTAATAACAATATACACTTACGCAGAAAAGCAAGATACAATCTTACAAAGAACATTCAACCAAAAGAAGAAATGACAGTGACAAGCATTGCCAAAAAAGATGTAGAAGTTCATACAACCACATGAGAAAGAACATCCACCTAACTTTGCATATTCTTCTCCAGTGGCAGACCCAAGATTTAGAGCAGGAATCCATATATAGTTTGTGTAAAAAAAAATTGCAAGCATCGCTTTACTTATATCCAAAATATAAAAAAATCTTTAATTATCAACACATAGTCTAGGTAACAAATTTATAGTTCCATCAATCATACAACCGGCAAAATCATCTTCACATTTTTTCTCTACATATAAAACTAGCAAAAGTCCTTAAGGATCGATACTCATAACTGTGATAAGGATTGTATTATTCACGTGTATCAGACATTTCTATCATCTATCTTACATGACTTGAACCAGGATACAAAAGGCAAGCATACTTACGTCGATCCTTGACTGAAGTCTCTGTTGAGGGTTTGGCGGACTGTTTCTTGCTCGAGGTTTTCGCCTTTGAGGAAACACTTTGGTCATTTTGATTGCTCTTTTCAACCTTTTGTTTCTTCGACTTGGATCCTTCTGACTTAGAAAGTGGTTTTTTACTACCAACCCCATCTACGGAACTCTTCTTTGAGGCTGAGGCGGATGATTTCTTGGCAGATTTTGCAGGAGTGACCTTTTTGGCAGAGACTGAGGTATCTTTGGTTTTGGACACTGAGCTCTCCTTTGTTTTTTTCCTGGAAGAACTTTTCAACACCGGCTCCTCCTGCGTATCCTCTTCCTCTGACTTGCTCTTCTCATCACCACTCTCCTCTTTTGACACCATATCAACATCACTATTTGCATCAGAGTTGTCCTTGACTTCCTTACTGTCACCTTTATCATCATCATCATCATCCTCTTCTGAAGCAATCTCAGATGACTTCTTCACAGAGTCAGGTGCTTGTTTTTGTCTCTACAGCAAATGATACACAGAAACTAAAATTACAAGTGCTTTCCAAGTATCAAAGGAGACAAATGGTAAGAGGGCAGTACTAGACAAAATAAAATGCTTAAAGCACCAACAACAATGAAATCAATCCCAAATGGAGATGACCTTTATATGTTTAATGCTCTGTGATAGGAAAACATCCTGCTGGCACATTATTTTTCTCTGGCCACTATTGTAGTTACATCACCAGTGTTTTCTAGGTCTCTTTTTGAGAGGACGAGACCAGACAAATAGGCAATACTAAACATTGCAACACATAAAGTGGAATTACTGAACTAGAATAGAACCGAATGCTCTTTAACTCTGATATATTTTCTCTACCTAAACCAGGCGATTTATGTCAATGTCCCTACCAGTTCTTATATGGACATAATAACACTGCTGAAAGATGAAAATTAGGTCAGGAATCATAGGTGTTAGGTGAAATGAATAGACAAAATACGGCCAAATCAGTCCTTCCTTAAACTGAGGATGGCTAAACAGATAAACAACATTAGTAACATCACTAAGCTGAGTATCATTTCAAGCAATCACATGCTGACTTGGAAACAAAAGGAACGCAAAATAGTGACATAAAAATAATAAAAATTACTGGTACTTGGTAAAGAAGGCAGATCGAGAATGGTCTTCATATTGAATACCAGCAAAAGAGAGAAAAAGAAACCTTTTCTGTCATCGTACTAGATGCTTCTCCGGGGACTAAAGGTTTGCTTGGTGTGATCTTCCTCTTACGCTTTTGGCCCTTCTCAATTAACATTAGCCCAATATAAATCCTCATCAAGAAAAATTAAATACAAAAGATAGACACAAAATCAACACTGCATAATACTAGTACCTGTTCCTTATCAGCAAGCAAAACATCAGTAGTAGAATGCGGTGATTCCAGAAATTCCAACAACTTTGCAGAAAGCTCCTCCTGGAAAATGCCCAACCCAATATAGAAGGACAAATGCATTTCAAACAGGAAGCTGGAAACAAAAATCATTTGTATCATCACATACCTTCTTCACAGCAGCCTTATTTATTGGAATGTTGAGCACATCACAGAAGTCAATCAACTTATCTTTGACACATTTGTCGAGTTTTTCCTTCACTTTACTTCTCTGTTTTTCCTGCTAGAGAAAAAATGAAGAATCAGAAGGGAGCATCCGCACTCCTTCAAATGTAAATTTATAACATCTTCCCAAATATTAAAATGCATACACAGAGAAAATCTCCAAAATAATCCCATCTCCTGGGATCACTAAACAAGCCAAGACAATTCAATATATGTACATGCAAAAGACTACAAACCAGAAGGCTCTGAAAAGGGATATACCTGATTCTCAGTCCACACATAGCCAGAAAACTGACCTATGTTTCTCTTCAAGCTGTGCACCTGCATATAATACAACATGTATGATGTCAAGTGACACACAGAGACAACGTTTGAAGGCACTGTGAAGTTTCATCAAAATACAATAATTATGATAAGAATGTAACCAAATAGCAGTACACTCAACAAAGAAAAATTGTCCAGAACTCGATCAAGATGAAAAAAAACATTGGTCTCACAAACCATTCGGAAATACACTTGTGACCTACATGTGCGCCCCTTCTACCACCTAGTCTAGTACCTACAGCAACCACTAAAACAAGTATCATAATTTCCATATAAGTATATGTTCTTTCACAGCTATTTTAATCAGCTCCTCCTCCCAAAACCTCAACTGTTTGAAATACAACAAAGCACAACTAACACAAAATGTTCAATTCATCTAGTTCTCCTCAAGAGAACCTGATTGATGGCATGTATAGGGAAAACTAAGAGTCCTTTTAGTTTGTGAAAATGCTTTTGTTTTTTCGAAGCCAAGATTTCACCAACTTGAGAGAGCAGTTGGAAGTCATCACATCATCCCTCTCACTATGTAAAAGCTCAAGTTAATCCCCTCAAGCAGACATCGTCCCTTCCACTTCATGAAACTGAGATTGTCTTCCCTCTTTCCCTCTCATGGGTTCTGATTTTTTTATTTCAAGAGATGGACCATTTTCTCTACCTTTTCTTTCTGACTTGGCTCAAGAAATCCGAGATCGACTTGAAGAAAATGTATCAAGTGAAAAACTTGATATGTTGGCGACACAAATAGAAGTAGAAGGCTTCGGTCAAAAATAAAAACCGTATTTTGATTTTAGATTGAAAAGGTGTGGAAACACCAAAAAGGTGCATTCACATTTTCACTTAAAAATTGAAAAAAGGAGTGCTGCATTGGCATGTTTTCATTCCCAATTTAAAATGAAAAGACAAATTTGGAGAACTCAAACCAAGTAGGCCCTAAGATACCCTAGAGAGATGTCAGTTATCTGATTGCCTTAGAAGAATGACTTCAAGAACTGGTTGGACAATTTTAACTGCTGAATGCATGAGAAATAACAGCAGAATAGAAGTGCAGTCCAAATCTGGAGCTAAAGGATAGTGCCTGTACACGGTTCAACGTTTCTAACTCAACAATGCAGCTTTCTGACAAAGTTGCTGAAACAAAATTAATCTCAGATACCCCAATCACACAACAGCCTTCTAAAACTTGTCATAGCTTTCTCTATAGTTGCTAAAACAAAAGTCATCTCAAACACCCCGATCATACAAAAGCTACATTGCAATTTGATAAATCCAAGGTTTATGAGGGAATAAGAACTAAGAAACGATGGATACTCTTTATTTGGCTTTTAAATCTTCACAAAGTATGTAATGCATTAATTTGGACTGCAAGCTGATGAAGCATGATATGAACCCACAGGGAGCAAAAGTTTGCAAGCAATATCCTCAAGCGGTACATAATTCAATCGTAGTGAAACAGCCAATAATATGATTTGGCTATTTAATAATGATTCTCAAACATAAGTGTGTTAACTTATTGAGATATGAATAAAAAACAAAATAGAATAAACCTATTTGCGGACTGATCTAAGCAGCTGCTTCGTCAATCAATTGAAAAAGCAGAACTATTTGTGCAAACTGGTAACTTCATGATTTATGTGATTCCAGTAAACAGCCACTAGATAGGCTCGGGCAAGTCTTTACGCCTCTCCGTATAACTACATACCCCAAAAAAATGGCATGAAAGAAATCTAGCCAATATAATTAAATTGGAAGGTCACCTTAGCTTTCTTTCCGAAAAGTATTGCATGAAGTATTTGCAGGTTGTCATCAGGTTTTCTCTTCGATAACTTGAATGCAACTGAAATGTTAAAAAAATATCACAAAAAAAGGGTGAGGCTGCTGTAAACAGAAAGAAATAAAATTTAAACAGTGTTGTCTACAAGGTTGAAGAGCAGTCACAACAAGATAACAAAAACAAATGGAAGCAAGGAAAATTCAAGAATCCCACAAGCAAAAAGAAGGAAGTAAAATACCTACATTAACAAAAATTTTGCATCCAAAATTAAAAAGGATTGCATTTACATCTATATATCTTCAGACCAAGAAAGCAATTGCTAGAAATTTTGGCAAAACATTTTCAATCTAATCGATCATCAGAGAGAGCAAATTAAGAAGGCTAGATTAACAGACCCACCAACCAATATGCACATTTCTTTATTAAGCCAACTTAACTTGCTCTGCATTTCTAAAATGCTGGTTTGAATAATAACTTCATCAGTCATATGATATTACAAAGCAGCATTCTCCTCCGAACAAATCAAACTACAATACGAATCAAAACCAATTCAAATTTAAGCAAGCCGTTAAGTTTGATACAAACAACTTAACAATTCGACATGGACAATGTTATTTGCTTGCTCAGTCAACAAAGATATTAGTGCAGAACCATCCTTGCCGAACATGCAAGTATGAGGACTACGTCATCACCATTTGCCCTAAACTTTCAAAGTGCAGTCACTATATATCACTACTATTTGACTTCATTTAGAATATGAATCACGGCCCATGTTAAAAGCACAATAAGCTTGCCCTAACAGTAAATAGTCCCTATATATCACATCATTTGACTTCTTTCAGAATGATAATCATAGTCAATGTTAGACCTATATAATGATGAAACATTAAACCCTAACAATAGGTTCATTTGAACAATCCTTCTCCAGAAACAAGCAAGCCACGCTAACATTTTTCTCTATATTACAAGTGGCATCTTAAAATTTAGAAAGCCAGATGAGCACTAAAAATGGTGACCTGTCGGGCATGTTTTGTAAGTCTAGTAAAAAAAATTCTCTCTTGTAGAAGCACCTATTTATGCTAGTTCAAGTTCAGAAATGACAAATGTGCCGGCAAGCAGCAGCAACATCAAGGAGATCACTCTCAGCAGCAACAAATGCTGACTAATTTTTGTTTCTCCAATGATTGTAGTTTCTATTTCTATTTTGCTACTTCAAATCATAGAAATCCTCAAAAATTGAGATGGAGAGTCCATGTTCATGAAGATATACATCCCCTGATTACTCATATTGATGGACGATTAGTTGCACACTTTCAACAAAAATCAAATACACAAAAGTTCATAAACAGAAGCTCAGGTGAGGCAATAGATGATTATCGTCATTACAACCCACGAGATGGTTGGAGATAAGTGAATATTCAAACGCAAATATTCGGCAACTAGTAACCAGAAAAAGAAACATAGAAACATGACTACGAAGCTTGATAACACCTAGGATGCAGATTCTCCAGCATAAAGACTGCATCTAATCTAGCATGCAGATTCTTAAGGCACAGACACCACGCAAAATGCGACAAACATGCCAAGACCATCCTCGCAGGAACATCAGCCTTCACACAGGTCGAGACATCCAAGCCGCATACGAAGATAACAAATAACTCTCCACGAGAGTATTACTAGGCCCAGAGCCAGCAGACGCACTGTAAAACTCGGGCAAACAATTAAAGCTGGAAACGTACCATTCGGAATGTCCTTGAGCTGAGTTCCGCGACCCTGAAACACCAACAAGCCTTTAATAAAATGAATCCCCTCTAGAAAAATGAGAAAAAGAAGACTGAAAAATCCAAGGCAGAGGACGAAGCTGCTCCGCCGCTACCTTCTCGATGGAGAACCCCTTGCTGGAGGGCGTCCTGGCGAGGGTGGGAGCGGAGTACCGCTCCACCGATCTCCTCTCCCTCGTGGGCCGCTCGACCCCGGGCGTCGCCGGATTCCTCTTCCCCGCCAGCCCGCCGCGCGATCTCCTCGATCTCTTACGCCCGCTCGCCTCTTCCTCGGCGGAGCTCCCCTTGGCATTCTCCTCGCTCCCTTTCTCCTCCGGGCCGTCGTCGTCGCCGTCGCCGTCGCCGCCGTCGTCGTCGTCTTCTTCTTCGTCGTCCGCTTTCTCGTCGGAAGCCTCGGCCTCCGGAGCGATCTCCGGCTCCTTCTCTCGCTCCGCCTCCTCCGGCTCCTCCTCCGGCTTCTCGGCGGGCTCCTCCTTGCCCTCGACGGGGGCGGCTCCGCCGGGCTCCGCGGTCTCCGCTAGGGCTCCGGAGGCCATGGGCGAGAGGCGAGGGACGAAATGAAGGGAGGGCGCAAAAACCCTAGCGAGGGGTTTAGGCGCGGGGCGTGGAGGACGAGGACGAGGACGAGGACGCGAACGCGAACGAGGACGAGGAGGAGGTCGGATCCGATCTGATCTGACGGGCGGGCGAGGGGAAGGAGCGATCGGCGGAGGGGCGACCTGCTCCGATTCGCGCGCGCGAGGTTTATCGAGGAGCGGAAGAAGGGAGGGAAGGAGGTGGGGGGATCTGAGGAATCGGCAAAGGGAGAGAGAGAGAGAGGGAGAGGGAGGGAGAGGGAGAGGGAGGGAGTGAAACTTTGGGCGAGGGCGGGCGCGGTTCAAAATGAAAAAAGCGAGCTGGAATTCGTGCTTCCTGTTTATCGCGCTTCGATGGCTAATAATGTCGCCTCCCTCTTTTGCACCTCCGCTCTTCCCAAATTTTCAAAATCATCCTCCTCCTCTCGTACGTTACTTTTCGGACGAATCCGGCCGCAAATCCTTCGACAAAACTCGACCGTCGAAAGGGCAGGTCGACTGAGAAAGGGCTGAGCTAGGCCGGTCCCAGAGAATGCCAACCATGTTTTCATTCACGCGTAAATACTATAATTGATCGGAAATGCACGGTGTTGTTGCTTGGAATATCGGTAGAGGTGGATCGAGCATAAAGAAAAAGAATCGGTGGACGGACGTACTGGAATTTGACATGAATAAGGACATGATCTATATTGTGATGTGTATGAAACTCATTATTTACTAAAAGAATTTGTCGTGGATACATAGTTTGGGACGATGCCTAGCAAGCAAGCACCAAGTCAACAGAGGAAAAACAAGCAAACAAATGAACATCACGTGTGCTATTGTGTGGGTCTAAGACTTCTTAGGATGATTGACTAAGTAGGGGAACCGTCCCCTGGTAGTAAGCACGCCATTGTCGGATGTCAAATATGAGAGTCGCCACCATTTGAGTTGTGATTGCGCGCGCATGCGTGAGAGAGAAATTAATAGCAATTGCAGCCATGACGCGATACCTGTTATCCTTCCTAACCACCTCACAGTGGCCATCGCGCACTCTTAGATCTTGTGCATGATGGGGAGGAGAGAAAAATTGGTAAAGGAGGACAACTACCACGAGATGATCGTCCATGTTAGATAATATCCATAAAGAATTTTGACAATAACAGAAGTTAATTTAAATATTCTATGAATGTACTTTAAGTGTGCAAAAGTTCATATTTAAAAAGAAAAAACGCATAAGCTGAGTTATGATTGTACGAGCGTGTGACCGAATTTCACTAAGTCTATTGCATAATTAGGGGTGCAAAACAGATAGACCTCTCAATTGGCACTTTTTACGAATAGATTTGGCGACTATTGGAGTTTCTAACGGTTGATAAATCTGCATATAAATAGTGCCGCACTATATGTCAATTGGCACCTTTTACGTACATAGAATGTGCAAAGCTCACATAAAGATCACTCCAGACACTACACTTATCACGATCCAAGTGCAATCTATGATTCTACAGCTATATAAATTTGAGATGACTTGGCCATAAGTGATATAGTTGACTGGGGCAATAACAAAAGAATTTGAGACTACGTTTGGTCATCCGAACTTTTGATTATGATAGGATTTGGTAAAATAAGATATGAAATCCAAGAATTTTGCTATATTTTATTTATTATTTAGTAATTACAATAATAAAGTCAGATATATTCGCATCATATCATATATATATTATTTGGTATAAATAGCATATTAATATAAATGAACAAAACCTTTTACTAACAAAGACCATAAAAATCTCTTGTGACACTCTTGCATACTTTATTTTTATCTGCTTATTTTATTTTATTCTCCTCTCTTTTTTTAAATTAATTTTTTTTTATTTCTTCCCCTTCCATTATTCTTTAACAAAATTTTATTAAATAGTAAACCATACTAATATGCCAAAAATCCTAAAATACCTAAAATATGTAGTAAATATAAATATATATTGAATTTATATATAATATAATTCAATTCGAATATATTAATAAAAATAAGATTAAATTCAAATAATTAAATTGTTATTTTTTTTTATTTTGATATATTATATTAGTATGTGTTAATTTTGCCAATTTAATAAGATCGTCATTCAAATAAATTAATTTTTCTATTATAGATGTTAAAAATCATATTCACCTTTATCACATTTTCCTCGTGAGATAATTTTATCGTGTATGTATCCTCATTATATCAAATATTTATCTTGTCTTGAGCAGACACCAAATGCAAGGTAGGATTTTATCCTACCTTGAATTTTATCCGGATGGTCAAACACAATCTGAGTATTGTTGAGAATATGTTTTTTTTTTTTTTTTGGTTGGTATTTTTGAGAATTTGTTAAGTCCATCTATTTTGTAGACTCGTGATTCCTACTCTGGACAATATACTTTTTTTTTTTTTTGGGAAAAAGCATTTGTAAAGACACGGGAGAAGCGATTCTATATAGTTGGCGCGCATCAACCATGGCGTGTCAATTATTGTCCTTTGTACACAATCAAAAGGATCGTCTGCCACTGATTTTTCGTTCGACGGAGCCAATTGGATGACGCCTTTTTCTATGCATTGCCCTTTTTTCAATTTTCTTTTCGCTGATGTGATAATGATGCAATTATTGCTCAATGCATTAAGATCGACAAGTATGTCTTTGTCTAACAAATTCATAGCTCGCTCGTCCACTGAAGCGTGTAATGTTGGAAGGTGATTAAAAGAAGATAAATTAGTATGGATTTGTCTTTGTCACGAGAGAAACATAAATTGGGCTTTAATTAAGCCCAATACATTAAGATCCCTCATCTATGTATAGCGAAAAAAAAAAAAAAAAGACAAATCTCCGACCCGTTTAATGATCTATACATGGCTCGAGCCTCATTTTCAATGCCACCTTCACTCCCCAATCCATAATCGAACCCCCAAGCTCCCTCACTAATTCGATGAGCCGATTCATGGAACCACCCATTCTTCAGAAGTAACAATTTAAGGAGAAATTTTGCTACAAATGAATCTCATTTTGGGTATGTGTTATTAAATTTGTATTGCATTGGAGTGGGTCAAATTTGGTCATATTATTTTTTGAAAAAATTCAAACCCGACGTGATCAACTCATTTGACGGGCCTAGCAGAGATGACACCATGCATTTGCTAAAATTTGAGGAACCTAATTGTGTTGGTTGAAAAATTGGACAAAATTTATAAAATTATGACGTCGTGATTTCTATATCAAAATTTTACTAGAAAAATCATAAACATATAATAATTTTATCGATTTAGTCTTAAACTTCTTCTTTCAGCCAATTGAGTCACAAACCTTTTGCAATTATGTAAATTCAATCAATTTGATCGAATTTGCCTGATTGGCCTTGATGTGGAGGTGGATCAATGCTAACGTGGATAATTTTCTAATAATATTTTATTTTTTCTAATTTTGTTTTCATTTTTTTCCTCCTTCCTCCTTCTACCTCCAGCCGGCTAGTCAAGCTCACCCTTGCCCAACTCGCCACTGGCTGGCCGCCTCAGTTTGACGACCAGAGGAAGGAGGAAGGAGGAAAATTAAAAGAAAAGCAAAAATATAAAAATTCAAAATAAAATAAAATATTATTAAAAATTATCCAAATCGGCGTTGGTGGCTCAGCGTCCACATTAGTGTCGCTCACTCAAATTTGGACAAATGACCTATCAGCACAATTGCAAAAGATTTATGACTCAATTGATAAAAAAAAATAAGTTTATGACTAAATTAACATAATTGCAATGTGTTTATGATTTTTTTAGTGATTTTCCCACATTTCTGATACAAAAATCAACTCGTGATATCTAGAACCCTTTCTAAGTGGGGGGCAAACTTTAGTAATTAGTGATATATTCTTGTAAATCTCATCAATCGAAGTAAACCTTTTTAGGCGTTTTGTCTTATCAAATAATGGGCCACGTGTTGAATAACACGTGAAATTTGTATGTGAACTAATCATTTCTTAATAACTACGCCATTATCTATTAGGATTCTTAATCATGGGGGCAAAAAGTAAGGAAATGCGGAATAACTGCTTCTCTTGTAGTACGCGTGGGATTCTTGTCGGGGGCCAAATTGAAAATATACAAAAGGAAACTTAAGATGTATTTGTTGGTCATCAAAAAATGAGTGGGGCAATTGTTATTTGTCCACCACATCGCCATTTTTTCTTAGGCGCGAGGCGGCCCCGCTTTAGATACCGTGGATCCTACGTGTAACTAAGGGCATATATGCACAAGCATCATCTAAGAATTTCGTTCCACGATTAGTCCCTATCATGGATGCAATGGCATGGAGAGTGAGGGGGGCTGGCTGGTGTTGTTCCATTGGCCGTTTGGTCCAATATTTGATGGTTGTGTACTTTGATAAGTTAAGTTTTGTATAAATCTTTTATGGGGAAAATTATCTAAAAAGTCCTAAATAAATTACATTTTTTGTCAATTTAATTATAAATATTTTTATTGTACCACTTGAGTGTTAAATATTTTTTACATTTTGCCAATTGAGTCCACTTAGCCAATTTTGGCCGAAAATCATTGATGCAGGCATCGGCCAACCTACACGCACGGCAGACACTAACGGGGATAATTTAAAATAATATATTTATATATTTTTTATATTTCATTTTCTTTCTTTTTTTCTCTCTTTTTGTATTCTCTTCTTCCTTCTCTAGCCAATGCTAGGCCTCCACAATCGGCCAGAGGTCGGCGAGGGCAACCTGGCCGAGCCTTGCCTTTGTTAGATTGTCGGCCATCGCCAAGGCATGGTGATCAGCTAGAGGAGGAAGACTGGAAGGGGAAAAATAAAAAGAAAAAATATATTAAAATATTATTAAAATGTCAACATCAGCACTAGTCATTTTACGTAGGATGATTGGTATCCACTTTGGTGATTTTTGTCCAAAATTGACCATGGACAATAAAATGTGAAATTTTTTAAGATTCAACTAACACAATTAAAAAATTTAAGACTAAATTGAAAAATGACAATAAAATTAGGATTTTTGAATAATTTTCTCGATTTATATATATTGCACCCTGCACAAAACTTGTGCATCTTGTCCCATCAACTCAAGAGAGATGCTATAGGTGTGTTTGGTAACATTTTGTTTAAAAATTGTTTTAGGGAACATAAATAGAAAAAAAATGTTTCTGTTTCGGGGAACAATTTTTGAACAAAAAAACGCGTTTGGTAAACTTGTTCCGGGAATAAAAAATGATCAGAAACACGTTTGGTAAATTTGTATTCTTTTTTTTGTTTCTTTTAATTTTTTAATATTTTTATTTTATTTTCTTTCTTTTTTCTTTTTTTCTTCTTTTGGCCAGTCGCCGGCCTCGACCATGGCTGGCAACTGGCCGACGAGGGCTGGCGGCCTCGCCAGGGGCCGGTGACGCTCGACCTTGCCGGGGGCCGGTGACGCTTTGGCGAGGTTGCTGACCCTCGACGGCCGATCGCCGACCATGGCTGAGGCCGGTGACTGGCCAAAGAAAAATGAAAAAAGAAAAGAAGAAAAAAAAGAGAAGAAAAAGAGAGGAGGGAGAAAATCTATTCTTAAATTTTGTTCTAGAAACATGTTTCTTGTTTCTGTTCTAAAAGTGTTCATGGGAACAAAAACGCAAACAAATGCGTTTCTGTTCTTTTTTTGTTCCCTGGAACAAAAAATAGAAATTTTGTTTATAAACAGAAACAAGAAACGTTAAAAACAGGGCCTATGTGTCTTGCGAATACCTTTTTTTGTCCAAATATTATGATTATCTTAATTATTGCGTATTGAGTATGGGCTGCTTGGTTAAATGTCCATGTATGGAAATACTACGTCAACGACTTAGCATATCAAGTTGAAGACTAATTTCAGCATGCCCAGAAATAAAGTCTTGCATCCACCACTAATGCTTTTGTTATAGTCCGAAAAATTCCCGTATTTGCATAGCCTTGTGAGTGGAGCTTGAAGTTATCGGATAAAGAATGAATGATGCAAAGTGGAAACATATAACTAGTCCGTGGAAGTGGCATCGGAATGATTGGTGATAGGAGTCGTAAGATAGAAAGATTATATATCTCTTAGATCTCTGAAGGCGGGTTGGCCTCCTATGTATAAACATATCGGGAGTTGATGCCACTCTCCAAATGAGGTCACGGCAAGTCAAAACTAGTTATTATGCTTAAAGTGATTGGTTGTCTTGCTTGATGAATTAAATGCTCGAGCTAAGTTGCACGTGGTATAATCCGATATGAGAATACTTTTCGTTGTATTGTTATTTGAAACAACTATAGAAGAAAGGTTGGCCTGGTGTTGTCTTCTCGCCAGGCGTTGCACGGTCTATTCTATATGGCCAAAGGAAGGAAATGTGGACCAGTGACACTTCCATACTTCAATCCTCGAGACCGCCTGTTTGTTGATTTAGCTTCGGAATATATTTACAATGACAACGGAAAAGGTAATGTCTCATTTATAGGTTGCTAAACTCCTCAGACCGAACTGAAATAACTCCGTCAAATTTGGCGATTCATTAGGAAGGTTGTGATTTTCATGGTTCTAGCATTGTGGATTTCCTTAGGCAAGGGAGGCAGCCGTAATAAAGCTTCTACGAGACATTGAGGACAGAATTGGGATCGGAGATAGCCCATAACCATTGTGACTCCAGGCTTGATTGAACCGGAGATGACTCGAGGAAAGTTCCTTTCAAAAGAAGGTTGCACGGTTTTGAATCCTCAACTGAGACATGTAAGGTTTTCTCGTGTACTATCGAAGCGTATTATATCATATTACATATTCGTGCGGCTTCCATCTTCTGACGAGGCTTGTTATATACCATCCAATAAAAACAAAAATACACAAGAGGTCAAGCTTGTCAAGCAATTCCTATTATCCTCCATCAGTTCAATTCCCAGACCTCGCCGAAACACATTGCTAGATCAGGTCATTTCCTATGCCGTCCAACGCGTAGACAAGAGTAAGCGTTCAAGAAGTATACAAAGCCGACTCGTCTTTGAGTTCAGTGTTCATGTCATGCACACGAAATCCCTTGAGAAAAATGACAGTCGACAGGTTTATGGTTGAATGGAAGGCAATGTAATCCTTCAAGATCAAGCTCTTGCGCTTCTCGAGGCCCTTGACATGGCAATGCAGATCCAGCGATTGCACCACTCCGTGACCTGAGGAAACAGGACCTTCCATGGATACAAGACGCTCATCCAAAATGGCTCCGTCAAGTACATGTCCCCACGGCACGTGCTCCTTACTATTGCTTTCGCGGCTCTCTCTGTGGACTCCAGCAGGATAGATCTTGATTTGCTCTGTCATTCATTCAAAGGAGTTGAATTTGTCGTGAGCTCATTATCACACTCGCTAAATTATTGATACAAAAGATCTCAGATCGAAGGACGCGGCACTGATACTTACCTTTGGAATATGCCGAGGCATTGTCATTTCTGACTCGATGGCTCCAGGTGTTACTATCGTTATGCCCACAGAATCACCAATTTCAGTTCTCAACGTCTCGTAGAAACTAATAACAGCAGCCTTGCTAGCCTGGACCACCCCACAAATCTCATGCGAGTCACAAAAGCACGATTTCAACCATTAATTTCTCGTATAATAGCTGAAGGAATGATGATTCAGAATGTTCAACTTAGAGGGAAATAAAGGGCGAATTTTACACTGTAGAAGCACAATCTTGGAACGGGGTACCATCCGGCACAGGAAGCAATGACCGCAATCTTCCCTCTGCTCTTTTTAAGATGAGGAATCGCGTAACTTGTTCCATAGACCGTTCCCCAGAAATTCACATCCTAACAAAAAGAGAAGCAAAAGGATGAAACGCCTTCGATAAGAAAAAAAGCTACAAAGGAGTCGGACTTGGCACAGATTGTGCATGCATCCTTGCATATCCTATACAATAGAAGAAGGATATAATGAAATACCATGATGCAAGTATAGTCTGATATGTGGCTAAGATCCTCAAAGAGGCCAAGTTTTGCGATCCCAGCGTTGTTTACCAAATGGTCCACTGCAATAAACACTATTGTTCACAACAGAAGGATACTCGACCCCATCAAAAGAAGCAAGAATACAATCGACTTATGATTTCTTCTTTATTATGGCGTCATTCTCGGTTGTCAAGTAAAAGTCCTATGCCGGATCCCCTATATCTAAATTGAATTTCAAATTCACGATGAAACATCGTAAGAATTTGAATCTCGTATCTCAATGTGATTGGGACATTTTTCTACACGCTTTTGAAGACATTTACTTCGAATGCACCCCCACAGCTGGTCCGCTTCTGATCCGGCGGCTCGGAAATTTCACTTGCGGGAATTGACTAGCTGATGTTTTCTTGTCTATTCTGTGGGCCGACCCAGCCCATTGGATAAGACTCACCAAACTTGACTAACTGATGGGGATTGTCCTAAGAGTTGCCTGTGACGTATGGTCTATTCATAAGGTCAAACGAAAAGAAAAATACCAAAGCAGAGACGACTTACGCCGGCCAAAGTGGTTCACCGTCTGGTGAACGAAACGTTGGGAGTGGTGGTCGTCGGAAACATCCGCTCCGATGGTGATCACGTCTGGAGACCCGAGCAGCCTCGCTTTCTCGGCCACCACCCCGAGGCCTTCCTCCCTTATGTCCACCAGAGCCAAGCACGCCCCTCTCCTCGCATATTCATATGCAATTTGCTGCGAACACCATTCATGTACAGTTCAAAATCAAATCACATGGGGACGGTTAATAACCAAGTCTCTATGCATATCAGAGCACGGACTGAATAACCTCGCCAATCCCTGAGGCTGCTCCGGTGATGAGCACGACTTTTCCAGCGACGTCATCCTCGGAACGCACGAAACATCTCTTGATCAGCCTGAGGAATACGAAGACGACGTGTAGTGGTAACCATGAGAGAAGTGCGAGGATCGCGAGCGGAGGGAGCAAAAGGTTGAAGATCTTGTGGATCAGATCCATCTGGGTTGTGGTGCATTACAAGAGGGTTGAGACCAGTCTGTTGAACTTTGAAGGCTTTGAGTTTTGGTTGACCAAGCCTGTGTGCCTATTTCAAGCAGGTTTAAGGAGCCGAGGGTAAGTTAACGTCTACGTCGCAGCCCACTTTCTTTTTCCATATTCAATAGGAAAGACGGTAGCGATGGCTTTGGATTATAATTGTTAAGAAAGAAAAATGATTGCGTGATAATTTTTAATATACCGTGAGAATAACATTCTATTCTGAATAACAAAAAATCAAATCATAAATAATTATAAATTATTATGGACCTACTTCTTAAAAAATGTGTGACTTACAATAAATTATTATTCTCACAATACTTTAAAGACTGTTATGCTAGCAAAGTCCGTTAAGAAATAACCATCTCCTATAACTTATCACTGAGTTTGCCTAAATGCTTCAATCATTGTCACCGACTCTTTGTTGATTTAGCTTTGGGACTTATTTACCATGATAATGAGAAAGGTAATGTCTCATTTACGGGCTGCTAAACTCCTCACACTGAACTCAAATAGCTCTGTCAAATTTGGTGATTCATTAGGAAGATTGTGATTTTCGCGGTTCTAATATATAGTGGATCACCTCAGGCAAGCGAGGGAGCCGTAATAAAGCTTCTACAAGACATTGAGGAAAGATTGGGATCGGAGATGGCCATAACCATTGCAACTCTAGGCTTGATTGAATCGGAGACGGCTCGAGGAAAGTTCCTTCAAAAGAAGGTCGCATGGTTCTGGATCTTCAACTGCGAGGGATGTAAGGTTTTCTAGTGTATACATCGTATAAGACATTCGTGCGGTTTCCATTGTCTGACGAGGCTTGCTATAAACCATCCAGCAAAACAACAATACGCAAGAGGTCAGCCTTGTCAGGCAATTCCTATGATCCTATCATCCTTCGTCTGTTCAATTCCCAGACATCGCCGAAACACGTCGATAGACCAGGTCATTTCGTATGCCGTCCAACACGTCGACGAGAGTAAGCGTTCGAAAGTATACAAACCCAACTCTTGTCTCTAAGTTCAGTGGTCATGTCACGTACACGAAAACACCCTTCAGGAAAACGACAGTCGACAGATTTATGTTTCAATGGACGGCAGTACGACCCTTCGAGATCGAGCCCTCGTGCTTCTTGAAGCCCTTGGCATGGTGATGTAACTCCAGCAATTGCACCGCTCCGTGACCTCAGGAAATAGGACCTTCCACAGATAAAAGACGCTCGTCCAAAATGGCACCGTCAAGTACATGTCCCCGTGGCACGTGCTCCTCACTATCGCTTTTGCAGCTCTCTCTGTGGACTCCGGCGAAATATATCCCGATTTAACTTGTCGTTCATTCAAAAGGAGTTGAATCTGTCATGAGCTCACCATCATACTCGCTAAATTCTCGATACCAACGATCTCATATCCAAGGACGCGACACTGATATTTACCTTTGGGGAATGCCGATACATTGTCATTTTTAACTTGATGAATCCGGGTGTTACTATCGTCATGCCCATAGAATCCCCGATTTCAGTTCTCAACGTCTCGTAGAAATTAATAACAGCAGCCTTGCCAGCCTAGACCACCACCCCCAAATCTCATGTAATTTATCATACAAGCCATAGCTGAAGGAATGATGATTTGGAATGTTGAACTCTTGAGGGAAAGAGAGGGTGAACTTTACACTATAGAAGCAGATTCCTGGAGTGGGGTAACATCCTCCAAAGGAAGCAATGACCGCAATCTTCCCTTTGCTCTTTTTAAGGTGAGGAATCGCGTAATGGGTCCCGTAGACCGTTCCCCACAAATTCGCATCCTAACGAAATGAAAGAAGCAAAAGGATGAAACACAGCTCGTGCAAGCACGCTTGTATATAATATACATTAGAAGAAGGATTTTATGATGTTGGGAAGGAAACAAATTCCCAAAATTTGATATGATACTCAATCGAACATAAAAAATGAATGCGGAAAACGTGCCCAGAAAACACATATAACACCGATAAAAAAGTATATCACGTAGTCGAACATACTTTATTGTTCACAAATTAAACATCGTCGTCGTAGTTTGTGAGGAATTCGTGGAATCCCTGATTCTGTTCGTGAAGAGGAGCGTACTGTTTCTTGGGGAAAAACTTAGAGAGCGTAGAATTGAGAAAATTTTATTTTTCACTTTCTAAAAACGCAACTTATCCGATAACCAATTTTACAAAAAAAAAACTTATCCGATAACCAAGTACTCAGATTTCCCCCCTCCCCCTTTTTTACAATAACTGCACTCCTCCATGGGCCCTTTACTTATAGGCCGGGTTTTGGCCCAACATGGGCGGACGGGCTTAAATAAGCCCATCAGACATAAAAACCCATCAAATGAAATACCGTAACGCAAGTGTAATCCGGTATGTGGCTAAGAATTTCGAAGAGGCCTTGTTTCAAGATCCTGGCGTTGTTTATCAAATGGTCCACTACAAATCAACACTGTCGTTTACAACAGAAGGATAGGAAATGAAAATAATAAAGAAGCAATGATACAATTAGCTAATGATTTCTTCCCTGTTTGATCCTCATTTCATCACCGGACCATATGTTTGGTTAAGTAATAGTCCGATGCTGGACGACCCGTTTCTAGATTGAATTTCAAATCCATGATGGATGGTACATCACAAGAATTTGAATCTCATATTCCGACGTGATTCGGATCTTTTCCTATGTGCTTTAAGCACGTGACTGAGAATGCATCCCCATGGCTGGTTTGCTTCGTGATCCGGTGGCTCAACAAATTTTCCGAATACTAATAGTCTTATGTAGCACTATTAGTATTGACATGAACAATTTCTAATAATATTTTAATTTTTCTTTTCTTTTTTCATTCCTTCTTCCTCTAGCCGATCATCCGCCAAAGGTAGGGTCGGCGAGGCTCGACCCTCGCCAATATAGTGGGTGGCTTAAGTGACGCCACCCTTGCGGCTTCTAGCAAGGTCAGTCCTTATCCATTGCCGATGGGGCTTGACCCTCGCCAATCCAGCGGACAGCCTAGGCTTCTTGATCTTTGGATCTTTTATAATGACGATGGTGATGAAGATTGGCCTGCTTCAACTCCGGCGTCTCAATTATTGTCCATTTCACACAATCATAATGGTCGTCTGCCACAAATTTTTGGTTCGACCAACTCGATCAAATGACAACTCCTTCTACGTGTTACCCTTTTTCAATATTATATTCGTGGATGCAGTAATTGATGGTGCAATAATTACTCAAGACGTTAAGAGTGACAAAGTAAACTGAGTAGGTAAATTTGGAAGATAAAAAAAAAGAAAAAAATAATTAGAATGGGTTTATATCGAGCCCAATATATCGAGATCTAGAGCGCGAGACAGATTTTGTTCCTCTTGCTTTGATGGAGGATTTACTCGATTATGGTGCCTCCCTCGTCTGGCAAAAACTCAAAGCCCAATCCGTTCCATGATTTATGGATGAGGCCGGACTTTCACCTCATATTCGTACTCTCGTCCATAATCTAACTCCTAAGCTCCCTAACTAACTCGATGAGCCATTCATTTTTCAATGACAAGAACATAACAAGAAAATTTGCTAAAAAAGATTGATCAAATATAGATCATTAAATTTGTATTGTTTGTATATATGTGGCTTTGAGTTTGGTCATTATTGACCGGATCCAAATTCAGCCCAACTCACTCATTTGATGAGTTAGGAATAAAGAAATTAGGGGTGTGCAAAATGAACCACCCAAATCAGACTAAACTAGCCAGTTCAGTTCAATTTCCAATTCCTTAAAGTGGAATCGGTGTCCGATAGTTCAGTTTTCAGTTCCACAAGGGAATAGATCAGACCAATAGATCAAACCGATTATGTATATTTTTTATTTCTTCAAAAAATATAAGTAACAATTTTTTTTTAATTTCTTAATAATGTATAGCATCAAGAAATAAGAAAAAGATGACCGGTTCCATTAGACTAAACCAAAATAGGATCAGATCACCGGTTCTAGGACCGATTGGTCCGGTTCCCGATTTCGTTTCAAGGTGGAATCGCACTGGACCGCATCGGAACCGATTAGTCCTAGAAGAAACCACGCATTTGCTAAATTTGAGAAGCAACGACAATCTGAACATTATGACGTCATCGTCCCTGTACTAACCCAAGTCAGCTCCGTGTCCCGTTCTCCTGCCGTGACAGAGGACCGGGGGACGACCAAAGCCCACGTGTCGAGTCCAGTCCATGCAAAATCGCTACGTTTCCAGAACTTCGCTCGCTCATTTTAGGAACCGCAGACGCACTCCCGCTTCCGAAGTCAAGCTGGAGGATGGACATCATCTCCGCGGCCACCTTCCTATACCTCTTCTTCACGGGACGAGCCGCGGATGCGATCCACGCGTGCTTGAACCGCAGCCTCCCTCCCCTCGCCGTCGCCGCCCTCCTCTTCGTCCTCCCGCCCTACCTCTGCCTCAAGCTCCTCCTCTTCGCCTTCCGCTCCGCCTTCAGCGAGGACGTCGCCGGCAAAGTCGTCCTCATCACCGGAGCTTCCTCCGGCATCGGCGAGGTTCGTCTCTTCTCTAGGACCCTTTCTATGTGGGGGCACACTGAATAATTAATTATGTGTTTTTGTAAATCTTATTAATATAAGTAATTACTTTTAGGCCTTTTGTATTCAAAATACGTATGTGGACTGATCATTTATTGATAACCGCACGACTATCTATTATATTTCTTAATTATGGACAAAAATTAAGGAAATGTGGATGATAGCTTCTCTTGTATTTTTTCCTTAATTCTTCTTGGGCAAAATTGAAAATATTAAAAAGCTTAAGATATATTAGTAGGTTATCGAAAAATGAGTGGAGAATTGTTCCAACATCTCGTGTGAGGCATCCCAACCCTTAGATCGTGTGGATCTTGGCCCTTTGAAAAATTTGTGCATCTCGGCCCATTAATACAAGAGAGATACAATGCATAGTACGATCAGCTTTTGTATTGGTATAAGTGACAGCTTTTGTATTGGTATAAGTGACGTGATTAAGTGATGTGATGGATTGTTATTGCCATTTCGAGTATGCGGTATATGGTTAAATGTCCATTTGTAGAATTATTGCATACCTTAGCATAGCAATTTTACGAGTGACATTTAGCATATTTTGAGTCTTGCATCTGCTACTAATGCTCTGTGACTTAATCCCGTGGATTAAGCACCTCGCATACTCGTATGCAAGGAGAGGGGCATGCTTGGCACTAGTTGCGAGAAGGGAGAACCGCTTGATTGATGTGGCCAACATAGCTTATCAATTGGGCTCTCCTGACGTGGTCGTCATCCGAGGAGATGTGTCTAGGGCCGAAGATTGTGAGAGGTTTGTCAATCTAACGATTGACCATTTTGGCTGCTGTAAGCACGTCACTTTTTTTATAGTCTTTTCATTGATAATAATGTTGATCATTGAGTTGATACTAGCGAATGATTTGACGTCATTTGGTTCATGTCGAGACAGTGGATCACCTGGTGACTAATGCTGGGGTATCTCCCATGTGCATGTTTGAAGACTGCCCCGACATCACTAAGCTCGCCCCTGCGATGGTATAAGTTATATCTGATAGAAGTCCATCAATTGATCTCTTTTTCTGATTGAATTACACTAAAGTGAAGTCATTTTCAACCATTGATCCTGCAATACATAGCTCAAGTTTTTCTTGAGACAAAAAGAAGATTGGGAATTGGGAACTTAAATCTAATAAGCTTGCCTTTGATGTGTGACTTGCGAAGGATATAAATTTCTGGGGTTCAGCGTATAGCAGTTACTTTGCTCTTCCCTATTTGAAGAGAAGCAGAGGAAAGATTGTAGTGATAGCTTCGGTAGCAGGGTGGCTTCCGGCCCCAAGAATGTCTGTCTACAATGTAAGTCACTGACTAATTAGGATGGCAAGATCACTTCATGTGCATTCCTCAGTCAGTCAAATTATAATTGTTATGATATAGCCTTTTCTTATTACTTATAACTTGTTCGCTTTAAAAGCCACTTTGGTTTTGGAATTTTTTGCTTTAACAGCAAGAAAGGTACTGTCTCCTTATCAGTTGCTTAACACTGAACTCAAGCGGTTCTGTGAAATTTGGGAATTCATTAGGAAGGTTGTGATTTTCATTGTTCTAATCTAGTGGATCTCCTCAGGCAAGCAAGGCTGCGCTAATAAGCTTCTATGAGACATTGCGGACTGAATTGGGATCGGAGATTACCATAACCATTGTGACTCCAGGCTTGATTGAATCAGAAATGACTCAAGGAAAGTTCCTTTCCAAAGAAGGTCGCATGGTTTTGGATCCTCAACTGAGAGATGTAAGGTTTTCTCGCGTACAATCATAGAGTTTATATCATCTGAGATCTTTGTGCAGTTCCTATCAGAACCTCGCCTAAACGGAACCAGCATGGGATGAGCTTTCTCGGTCTCATGAAATCGATTTGATTTGATTAATCCAAGTTCAATCACTCCGTCATTATCATGTGCACTGACTGCTCAAAACGGTTAATGTAAGTGGGTATTCATGTTGTTATTTAGGTGCAAGTCGGGGTGATGCCGATAAGGTCGGTGGGAGTGGCGGCAGAGGAAATGGTGAAAGGGGCATGCCGTGGGGACAACTACCTGACGGAACCGGCATGGGTGAAGTCGACCTTCTACTGGAAGGTGTTTTGCCCCGAGGTACTCGAATGGTGCAATCGGTTGCTGTTGGTGGCTGGAACCGAGATCTCGGAGAGGAGTGCACTTAGCCTCAAAATATTGGAGCTAACTGGGTTAAAGCCGTTCCTTTATCCTCCATCTGTCCAGTTCCCGGACCTCACCGAAACAAGTCGCTAGACCAGGTCATTGCCCATGTCATCCAACATGTGGACAAGACTAAGTGTTTAAAAGCATACAAAGTCAACTCATGCCTGTGAATTCTGTGATCTTAGTCGAAAAAGCATATGTACATATGAAATCACAATCTTATGATAGCTTGTGTTTCGTGAAGTTTATGGTTTTGGCTTACTGTGTCTGCTCTGCGGTCTCTGCTCTGCATGGAATTCAGAGAACTTTCATAGCCCTTCAAATTACATGTGGAGTAACCACAGGATGAGGTTGCGCAACAGTTCATTGTTGATCTGAAAGTGGACTTTGTTGTGCGTTTTAGTCCTTCCATAATCTAGTAATCTACTTTTCCCAGAAGACTGATACGGTTTACTCGGTTAAATGTTTGAATTGACGGGGATGTAAACCTTCGAGGTCGCTTCTAGTTTGAGGAGAGATCTATTGCGTTGTGCATACAAGGTTTGATGTGAAATGACTATGGAGAGTCCGATAGTTAAGTCTATAGAAGGGTTGTCGTAGGAGGAAGTCAGCTCTATGCCGCAGCTAGCTCTACATTTTGAAAATGCGGCACTTGTATTATTGGGACAATTAGTGGAGGAGATGGGCACTCCCTTTCACGGACAACATTATTGAAAGGATTGCGATACGTGAAGGACGTGGTCTCACTACCTTGACCTTGGAACAAGTTATTGGCTCTTTAAATTCTTCTGAGGTGGAAAGAGAAAACGAGGCTGGTCAGAAAAATGAACCAAGTCAATCGTCTTAAAGGTCGATAATGGCATCGAGGAAGATTTTTCAAGCAACGAAAGGACAAAGAACATGTAGCCATGCTTACTGACAAATTCAAGAAATTCCTTCAAAGGAAAGGTTAGAGAAGAAGGAATTACAACTCGTATGACCGCTCAAGTGGAAATAGACAAACATTCAAAGGTGAAAAGAGAGGAAACCTTACACGCTTCGAGGATAATCAAACCGGCCACGTGAAGTCCAGATGCCCTTTGTGCAAGACGGAATTTGGCAAATCAATGAAAGGCAAAAAGGCCCTAATGTCCACGTACGATGACATTGAAAGTTGATCAAGTGAGAATGAAGCCCAAGTTGCAAATGCATGTTTGATGGTCCACGGTGGGGAAGCTAAGGGGAGCAATTTACATTTACTAATTCTACACCTACCAGTGGGAATTTCCAAGATGCATTTGACGAGACAATTCATGAGCTGAAAAGAGATTACAAAGTCAATTCTGAGTTGAAAAGAGGGAATCATAATTTGAAGGAAGATAGTAGGGTCTTGAGAAAGATAATCATCATTGTAGAAGGAGCGAGGGTCGACATTGGTTCTGCTTCCCCCTGTTCCACGGCATGAGCTTGTGTTTTCTGGAAAACCAATTTACTCTTTCTTAATTACTTATGCGCGTCTAAACAACCGGGTAATGGGGGCGACACCACCAGGTGGTGGCAACACACTATTGAATCTAGGTCTAAGAGGGTGGCCGTCTTGAGTTTGAGATGGAGACAATCTCAACTATCTTGTGGTATCCATGAAGTCATGAAAATAGCAAGTAAACGCGTTTGGGCATTGGTGATTGATCTCCAACATAAAGTGGGTAGTTTTTATATATACGAAGTTTGAGTGATGATAAAGATATCATCTAGTGAGTAGAATGTGTTATAAGGACGTATTGAATTTTCACAATCTCAAGTAAATTTTGCATGAGATATAATTAACTCCTTGCCAACAAACAATGAAGGAGTTCAAATATGCCTTTCTCTTTGAGCTCCTATCAGGTTGTAGTTTCTCTAATCAGGTACATGATTGGTGGGTTACGTCATGAAAATTGTTCGCGTGCAAACTTAACTAATATAACAAGTCATTATGTATTTTCAACTAATTAGAGACATGATTGGAGAACCCTAACTACGGATGGAAGTGACCCTCTTCAGAAAAATGGTATTCATCTTGCTTCAATGATTGGACTTATTACTTCGGTCGACTAGCAGTCATATGATGTTTGTAATTGATAATTTTATAATTGTTGATGGTGTATTTCGACCAATTTTTTCCCTCATTTTTTGGGATATGCATGGATTAACTGATTTCTTATTTGAAAAGTGAGAATTTTACGTAGTTGATTACTCAGCAAATGTTGAGAGGACACCCTTAACAAAAATTTCTATTCTGTGACCATGCTTTGTGCTAGGATAATCAAATAGCATACGAATATGTAAGGAGAGGAACCGGATCGCATCGCTTGATGTGAGTTAGAGGAAGAAGTGGCAATGACTGATGTACATAGTAATGCTTATTTGGTCCATGTTCGGCCCCAACACCTTATTTGATTTGGTTGAATTCTCGTTCCAATTAAAAACGAGCAAATCCCCAATAATACAATCAACGATGAAGTAAAAAGGAAAAATGTATTGGAGGAGTTCTGCAAATGTCTACTTCATTTGATAATCGATATCGGTCTTCAGTATATTAAAGCCAAACCCTTTTTATTTGATAAGTTTCTTGCCAAATCATGAGGAAGTACACCATTAATACACCATTGATAAGAAATAGCATCAGTGCGACTTGTAACGGTCTGTGTAATCTCCGAGTTTCTTCAGGAGATGCCCTCTCACGATCTTGTCGTAAAGAAAAGCCGCCCCTTTATAATTGGGAACGACCAGCCACAGCACGAACAGTAGCTTCGCGTCGTACCATATCGGTATCCTAAACAGTGAGGTGATCATGCAAATACCAGACACAGGCATCATCAATTAGCCCTTACAACATCAGTGATCGCAGCACCGGAAAATAATAAATCCAATGATGCAGAAAGAGAATGAAGAGGTACCACTGCAAGAGGGGTTGGAGTAGCATCTCCATGAGGGTGAGGAACGAGTACAGGATCCAGTAAGCGAGCCACTGCTCATTTTCTGCCACGTTCATCGGTCTGCTCTCTATGGCCATTACCGATGCTTGTCTGAAAAGGCGTTTTCCACACCCACGTACGTTTGTAAGTAGTCATTAGTTTCATGCTTTGTCTATCAAAATAGATCGTTTACAACTTTGATTCGTAGAGGATGTGGCAAAATCTGTTCATTAGACGCGTGCCGAAGAAGCCTAAGCACAAAATATCAAAGTTGAAGAACATGATAATTCACTAGGCACTCTAGAAAGTCATAAAAAAGTTGAAGAACCTAGTTAAACATTAAATTAGGAAGAAACATGGTGATTTCGAGACTCAAAATGCACTCAAGCGCTGGGCATTGAACTATCTTGAAATTTGGAGATTTCTAAGTAATCCTCCTTCATGTTGACCGCGATTTAGTTTGATATAAATCAATTCTCTAAACATTGATCCTAGAAATTCTAGGGCCTAGTCGGGCCAAAAAAATGTCTACACAACTGAACATGACCTTATTTCCATAACTGTCTATTTGATCATTTGTCTTACTACTTCATGAATCAATTTTTGAATCCATAATAACGTACTTAGTATTAATTACTTTATACTGAGTAGTCTTATTAATTATCTATTGTTTTCTTTATATAAAAGAATCATGAAATAATTGAATAGTATAGAGAGGGACTTGCTTACAAAGGATACAACAGCATGAGTATTGGTCTGAATGAATTTTTCCCAACGATGCCAAGAAAAAACACAAGGAAGAAAGTACGTGTTAGAGACAGTTACTTAAGAAAACAAGAAGAAAATCTGTAAATAATCAACGTGGATCAACTCAAGTGAGGCGCGAGATTACCCTGCGAGTGCCCGTAAACTTTTGTACGATGTCCACAACTGACCCATTGTTCACTCTCAATCTCTCTCTCTCTCTCTCTCTCTGCTTTCGTTTCTCTGTTTTGATGAACCTGAACAGGCCGACTTCGTGGTCAAGAAAGTCAGGACTGGAGGACAAAAGATGGGGTGATATGGTGATGCATATAAGGCGAGAGAGATTGGTATCGGATTCTGCCTTGATCGCGCGAACAAAAGTAGCCCACGAAAGTGAATTAGCGCATGCACGATGCATCACCATATTCTCGGCCAGGCAACAGCTATGCCTTTGTTCTTTCCTTAGGTCTCAAGCCTCCCCCTGTCTCTCTCTCTCTGCCTTTGCTCTTTCCTCAAGTCTCCAACCTCAGGCAGCACTTATTATTTGGCTTCTACCCTCTACAGGTTCACCGCCACTCTTGGGTAATTCAATCTTTGGGCTATCAACTTATTTCTACAAAATTATAGTACAAGAGACATGAGCTGTAGGCTGTAGGTTCTAATCTTGATCAGGGTCAGCGCCAAATATTCTTCCAAGAAAAGGTAAGAAGTCGATAGGCTTTTGGTTAAGCCCTTTGGTCGCAGATGCTGAAGGACGGAGCCCATCGCGGACTAGCCCAGAAGGGTCATTTTAAGACAAACCAAACATAGAAATCGGCCCAAGTACAAGATGACAAAAGTACCGGCCCGATTCCACGTTATCAAGTCAACTTTGTAGATCTTTTAGATACATAGGAGCTATCGAGTGCCGACCCATTTCGGATGGTCCACGTTAATTCCGTGGGCCACCTGCCCCTAGGGCCCGACCAGAGAAACGAGGACAGCCACAAATGTCCGCCACACGAAGAGGCTGTTAAAAGAAGAAAGAATCAAAGACCCTTACAAGATCTACATAGGAGTACTTTCGTCTTGCCTACATCTTTTCGGTCGTACTGTTTCGCGAGGGCCTAGGCATGTAACCGACCACGTGATGCCTCCAATCTCATGCATTCTCGGTCGACAAACACTCCATGTGGGCGTTCTCCTTCCCGTCCTACGATCCATCCGCTAACATGCAATGATACTAATTGTCAACAATAGTTTGGAGGGGACTTTGACCAGAAAATCCCGTCAAAGACCGGCGTCGATGTGACGGCAGGGGAAAGCCAGCGATTTGGTGCCTATTAAAAAAAACGAGAGGGATGAAAAGAAGGGAACAAGGGAAGGTTAGAGTATAAGAGGATGATCATTGGCATACGGAATCGATCAAGCCCCGCCCACCTAAATCTCAACCCGTCATTCTCATTCTCATTCTCGACCGTAGCTTGAGATCCCATGTGAGTCGAAATTATTTGAGAGAGAATGTATATAACTCTTCTCTCTCTCTCTCTCTCTCTCTCACAGTAGCAGTTGTCGACAAATTCAAAAAATAATTGAAGAGGGGAGCGAAAAGAAATGTGTATTAACTCGTGCGCAGTCTTTTCACCTCTGTTATCTTCTGTGTAATGATGTAGCATCATATTTCTCATATTCTACTCAAGTGGTTCTTATAAAATTACCTAGATATGCAAAATACCTTTTCATTTCTTCGCCATCTGAATTATAAACTAAAGTGTTAGTACCAGAAAAAAGCCAAACTATACCCAGCATTAAATATCTCAATCTTTTTTTTTTTTACTAAAAATCATAAACCTACTCATTATAACACAAATAAATACTTTTTTATGAAACTCAAAACTTATAGCAGTATCACACATATACCTAGGATAGAAGTTAGAACTATAATAGATGGTATACATATATAGGTTTTGGTTTTAAAAAAGTTTGGAACATTTGTGTTATGGTAGACAAATTTAGAGTTTTTTGTGATATTCGCCCTAAAATAAATCATTTCAGATATCAATAGGTATGGTTGGTATCACCATCCCCTCATTTTTAATAATACATTAAACTATCCTTTAGATGCTATTTACATATATATTATTTTTCTGCACCTATTAATTTCATTCCGTCGTACTGGGCATGCACACATTGGTCATTGATCATCCTTTGATCAGCTTGCCTAACTCCCTACATATATATATTTCTTTGCACCTATTAGTTTCATTGTGCGTACTAGGTACGCACACATCGATTATTGATCAACCCCTGTCGGCTTGCCTAATGCATCAATTGTGCCCGCTCGCTCATTTGTCTCCCTCAGTCATTGGTTCGTACGCGGCGATTCATCAGCTCTATCCCATCGTCAGCTCAGCCCGCGTGAACTCGGACAAGGACTCGACTTCACAGTGCCAGGGGTCGATTCCTCTGCGCATGTCCCCACGCCCTCGTCGCAACGCGCAAGAGAGGACCGTCTCCACGGCAGCCCAGTCGAGGGTTCTAAAGCTCCCGGGGACAACTGGTGAGGAACTGAAAGCCAAATCCAAATCCTCCATCTCCATTCATCCTTATCATGACTCGCATCACGCAATCGAGACAGCGACGGCGCGATGCATACAAAACATATAATTTAATGCGCAGTAAGGCGGGCGGGTACGAAGATGCTGAAATTAGGATGGCGGGCTCGGTAGGCCTGACAAAATTCGTAATCAGTGTCACCACGTGACGCCCCACCAGCAGCAACCCCCCCCGCCCAAACTCCCCCCAAGAATACACCCGGCATTGACTCAGCACCACCATTTCTTTTTATCCTTCGCCTCACGTTAAAAGTCCAAGAACATGCCCCCCTCCCCCCTGCTGCTGCTGCTGCCGCTGCCGCCTCAAAACCATTCCGCATCGATAAGAGCTCCGTCCTCGGCGAGAGCGACGCAGCTCCGAGGCGAACGTTCAACGAGTCGTACGTTGCCAGGTCCGTATCTCTAGGCAACGCGTCGCGCTCGCAGTGTCTTTTGGATCGGAGAATGCGAAGGAGTAGAAAAAGAGCAAGTACTAGTAGGTAGATCCTCATAATCTCCCTTCCGCTTACCTCCTGGACCGTTCACCACCTTCGTTTGCCCTTCGTCGCGATTCGTGCGCGAAGAGTACGACGTCGGAAATGGGGATTGTACGTAAACGAAATATGATAAATGCGATGGAGGCCAACCACGTGGGCTCGACCCCTCAAGCAAAATATTGGGGGGCGGGGACCGTTTCGCCCACCTATCATTTGACAATCACGGTAAAAGCGCATGATGGGCCATTCATAAAATTCACCTAACTCTCTGGACACATTAAAGATCCAATTTCTAACGTAAGTGTCATATGTAGACCTATCAAAAATGAATCGGCTCATATTTGACAAATATGTTGTTATCTGGATTAACTATATTCGATGAATGAATTCAATGTGGATATTAAATGAGTTCTCAACTTACTTTTGTCTATTTGATATCGCTCACTCACTCTATATTTCTCGCCTTAGTTTGAATATGGTTTTTCTATGGATTAGGTCGGTTAAGTTATATATATTTGAATTTACCATGAATCGTTAAATTTATATAAAAAATAAATTAATTGAGTTAACTCGAGTCCAACTTTTTTGATTTGACCCAACACGTCCTTTGGACAAGTCTAATAATATGTTACTCGAGGTTAGTCCTCACCACTTAGCGATATTCCTAAACACTTCCGCTTGCACTACTCCCCATTCTCATGACCTTTTAACCCCCCATAAAGAAAAGTGCATTGAGGCACGTTAAAATGGGCTGCAGTACCTGTTTTCGTATTCCGCTACTTCCCCACATGCATTTCTTCAGAATCCGGTACAATTATTGTGTCGATTAAGTTATAAGTAAATCGAAAGGTTAATCAGTAAATCGAGAGAATCTCGAAGAATCAAACTCGTCTAAGTGCGTCGAGAGACCTCGAATATCAAACGGCGCAAACCCATTCTACCTGCATAAAATTCACGAATTCTAAAAAGCATATTTGAGAAGACGGGTTATGCTCTCATCGCGAGAACGGGGGATGTTATTTTTCTTTGAATTAATATTACGAAAATTTTCAAATTCATATACCTATGACAAATTTATCATAAATTAATTTTGTAACCACCAAAAATCCCAAACTAGTATATTTGTAATAAATTTACCCCAAATAACAACAAAAATCTCTAAACTAGTATATTTATGATAAATTTTTCAAAAAATTAATTTTTTTGATCGTCAAAAACTCTAAATTGGATATTGGGATAAATGGGGAGTAAAATTTTAAACTGATATATTAGTCAACTATCGCGCGTATCATTTAACTTAGTAATTTTATAATAATTTTTAATGAAAATTAATAAATAGTAAATTTGTCATAAATATATCAGTTTTAAATAAATTTGTTAAAAAAATTTCGATTTGGAATGTCTTGTGATAAAAAAAAAATTGAGTAAATTTATTGTAAATATAAATCTCGTGATAGTACTTAGTTTTCTTTTTTCTCCTAGAAATGAGAAGATGAAATTAAAACAGAGGAGGAGAGACGACATGAAAAAACGAGCTAGAGCTAAGCTAAGCTATTCCCTGAAAGCGTTCATGGCCATCAACCGCCTCATCATCACCGTCGTTCAGTGGGCGAGTAAAAAAAAGGAGAGAGAGCGAGGGAAGATCAGCCTGTCTTTCTCTTGTCGGGTTCTCGCCATCATCCCCGAGGTGAATCCAAGGCGGAGCTGGTGAAGCCTTGTCAGTCGAATTTAGTGGGTGGCGGCCCCACTCCCTCTCCTCTGCTCAGGTGAAATTGAATAATTCGTACTTTACAATTCGTGTTGCAGCCGGGCATGGTGGGTCACGGCGCGGCTTTTCTCTATCTCGATGGGCCAACCGACGCGCCGGCACTGCAGGTCCTGAGCGCCCAGCGCTTTAAAATTTCATGCAGATCTTATTTTAAACTCGACGCCTATTCATTTAAATAAATTTCTCATCCTTTATAATCCAAACCTTATCATACATACCTTGAAATATAAAACTTATCTTGTCATAGAGATATTGAATGATTAAGGTGAATTATTACATTTAATGACTATCACTAGCTATGATAATTCATTCATCGTAATTTATATTTAAATGCATAAAAAATATTTAATAAAGTAAATTTTTTAGTCATAAAATGGAAGTTAACACTATCGATCCATATTTTATATTCATTATCGAACATCATAGAATGCTTCATAATATTGCAAAAACATAAACCAAGAAAATTACAAAAAATTATTCTAGGTACTAAGTCATGAGTTCCAACAATCTAGAACCTGGAACTTATCTATTGAAATAGGTTGGAATCTCAAATCTATCATGCAAAGCTCGGAAGATGGAATTGGACAGATTCCCACTTGTCCAGTTCTCATGTTTCGGATTTTATCATAAAATCATGTTTACTCCTAAATTCATCTTCGACATAGATTCGCCCAAGCCTTATTTGTTCTAATTTCAAAACCTCACCCTAGTCACACTATCCTTCTACAGAGTCGCGCATCGGCACGTGCCGTAAATGCGAAAATTTTTTCGTTTCATTAGTGATCGCGCCTTAAGAAGTCGTAGGGAGAAGGGCCCCGGAATTTAAAGTGGTCCAATTCTGAGAATATTTGCTATTCTGAGATAATGATGATTAAAAAAATTGAAGGAGAAGAGGGAGAAGAAAAGAGGTGGATGATTTGGATTGGCAAATCTAAAGGCTTATAAAAAGGGGGTTGGAGCTTTGCTTTGGAGTTCGGTCTCAACGTTTCCGAGACGCCTCGGTGTGTGTGATTACGATAACTTTGGCCACCCCTTTTTGGGATTCGCCCCTTTTCCCAACTCTTTTAATCTTCTCCCCTTACATTCATTAAACGCCAATAAAATCTTTAATTTTGGTAATATTCTTTAGGGCAAACACTCGCCCAAAAAAGAAAACTTTTCCTACTATAATATAAATATTCAAACTTTTCTATCATGAAAAAACCTAATACATATGCTCTCTATTAAGGGTGAGCATGATTTCGGGGCAGAACTTGAAATCTGAGAATCGGACCGGTAACAACCTGTAGGTTTCAATTTCTAAGGTATGTAGAGTAGGTTCCAAGTTTCAAAAAATGATGAACCTATTGCAACAAGTAAGTTTTAGGTTTTTAGTTGGAGGAACCTGGAATTTGGAACTCAAAACCTGTAACATAGAACCTAAAACAAGTTTTAATATTTTTCTTGATCCATGTCTCCGTGTGATCTTCCAATATTCCATGCTATTTGATGATAAATATATATAATCTGGAAGCACTAGTCCAAATTTCCATTTTATAGCTAAGATTTTTACTTATTAATGTTCATATTTTTTGTATATCTAAATATAAATTATGATTAATAAATTATAATCTTTCAAATAATAACATAAGTGAGACCTGGGTAGACCTTGAAACCTATGATAGTATAGGTTCCAAGTTCTAGGGTATACAAGATAGGTTCCGGGTTCTAAAAATTAGGAACCTATTCCAACATGAAGGTTCCAAGTTTAAGATGGAACCTGCACGAAACTCAGAACCGCTCATCTCTACTTTTATTTAGTTGAATTCTTTGCCAAGAATTCATTTTTTTTTTTTTGTTGATAGTTTTGTTTATTTTATATTATCTTCGATGAATAACAAACTTATTTATTATTAGTGCGTTCATTTTTGTTTTGTTTAACTAAAAAAAGAAAAGAGCCTGTTGGACTTTGGAACTGACCCTGAAACCGTGAGAGAGTAGGTTTCAGATTTCGGATTTTGACGGGTAGGTTCCAGATTTCAAAAAATGAGGAACCTATCATCGAGGGTAGGTTCTAGGTTCTAGGCGGAACCTGGAACCGCTCACCCTTACCCTTTATTTCAATTCTACAAATGATATATTTATCATGTTATTATAAATTCAAAAAAAAAAATTATGACGCAAAAAGGGGTCTGAGGCATTTGTGTCACAATGAACAATTATTTTTAGTGATAAAAAAATTCGTGATATTTGTATCACAGTGTGTAAAGTCCGAAATCTTCTTGTTAATATTAACCATATTCATTAATAAATCAAGTCAAGAAAATACATATTGTCCAACCCATACTTCATTTTCTTTTGTATTGAGCAATCAATAGTTAGAAACCAATTATTTTATTATATTATCGAGCATATCCACCAGCTGTTTAGTTACTCCTTTGGTAAAAAAAGAAACCTTTGTTTTTTCGCCACGATGAATATGGGGGAGGACCTAAGATTCGAGAATGGATTGGCATTATGTTTGGCAAAAAGAGATTAGGTGGTCCAGGGGGGAGGAGGCGAAACCTGCCAATGGGTCCCCTCCTCCCTTTGGTCTATAATCGATCGTGGCGTCGGGTGGGACGAGAATTAGGAGGAGAATGCGACCCCTCTCTGCTTTCTTGGTTGGAACGACAACGCCACCCTTCGCTTGTCTCTTTGCATTCGCCACTTCAAGATGATATCATTCTCATTCTTCAGTTCTCATGGTTAAACTCGTGCAGGACGATGATGATGGTGACGATGATGGTGGTATGAAAGTTTTAAAACTCCTTTTCAGAGAGAGAGGACAAAAGCGAGAAAAAAGATGTGGAGAAAGCAAAACGAGGGTGGGAGGTGACGCAAGGCTTTGATGAAAACGAGAGAAAGGCCTGGCCTTGCTTTATCTTTCCACCAAATGGCCAGTTAATAAAATTGGATTGATGGCAATGGGTCCTGTTTGAGATTTCAAGACATACGGAGTTCGAAAAATTAGACAACTTATTTGGATAGACAAGTTTTTGGTTCGTTTCAAAATTAAGGGAAATCGTTTCGATAGGCTGGAACCTATAACAAGTCATCTTGCAATTTCGCGGTATTTTGTGGCATCAAATAATATGCATGTAATCCGGAATCATTAATTTGAACTTCGATATATCCATGAATAAGACTTTTACTTTGTTAAAATTTTACGTTCTTTGTGTACTTAAGTATGAGTTGTGGTCAGTAGATTATAACTTCAAATAATGATCATAATATATAATGATTCATTATAATTATTCAATTAAAAATATAAGTAAAGTTTTGATAGACTCTTAAATTAACCTTAAAACTCGTGACAGAATAGATTTTATACTCAAAAATACGCGGAGTCAATTTTAGGTTTTAAAAAGTTGGGAATTGATTTCATAGGATAAATTCTAAATTCCAAGTCATAGTTGAATTGACATTGGTGCCTCTCGCCCCTAGCCAACGCTCTACATCATTTTCCATTTCATTTTCACTTGACTTATCGAAGCCAATGCTCTACATCATTTTCCATTTCATTTTCACTTGACTTATCGAATCAGTAGTTTCGTCACGCATTATCTTTTTGTGTGTATTTTCGCTCCATCTTGGGATAAGGATAACCACGAAGAACGGTTTTCGTCCGCCTTTTCATCCTAAATGGCCTCTCGCATGTCATTCTTTATACAAGCTTCCCTGGACACTCATCTTCGTACGTTCATCGAATCCAAAAGCTCAACAAAGTAGCTTGGACATAACCCAAAACCTGAACATGTACAGTACGAGCATACCGTCATGATTAGGACTTGTAATATGTCGTGTCATATGATGCTGGCAACTATGTTCCGTAACATGTACGCCACCAATCACCCCTTCTTAATAACGTCTCTGAGCATGGACATTTGGTAGAGTCAGGACGATGATCTTATGTCGGGTGTCGAGACCATCGAAGCTTCACTTATAGAGGGGACACAACATTCACAAATTCATACATGCAAACAGTCAAATATCGATCTTAAGCTTACCGATGGATTTCGACAGAAAAGTTAAACACGGCCGAAGCTGAAACGAGGGGAAGGGAAGAAAATGAAAACAGACGGGGCGAATCTCTCAGGAAATGGCCGAGGGATCCACGATGGACCCCTCGATCTTTTCATCATATACACCACCAATCGGGTAAACGAGGCATGAAGGGGGCGTACGAGGACTGTTGCGACAGGCACTCGACAAAGCCGCAATCAACGTATAAATACTTCGAGGAAAGGGCGAGTTGCATGTGCAACCCGAGCTTTTATCTCATTTATGGCAGCCGAGAATCTCTCCCCACCCCTCCCCACCCCAGCTCGATGAGGACCTAATTGGACTTTTGGACACAAAAAGCGCGCGAGCTTTCACTCACCACCCCTCTAATGATAGCTACTGCAAAAGACCGAGAAGTTACTGCCTTCACCTAACCACGGTAGCCATGTCTTTCACCAGCACCGACCCCCGGAAAAAAATCTTTGGCATTCGATCCTGAAACGAGCCAGTACACAGTCATCACGACATCACCCTTGCCTGCCCCCAAACCGTATAAGATGGCCAGTGCAGGCCTTCTGAGCATTCGCAGTTGTAATTAGCACTCCTCCATTATTGCTCTGTAGAAAGAAAAAGGCCTCTCTCACTCCTCTTTTCTATTGCATTACCCCCCCTCCATATCATTATCGCATGTATCCTGATATGATGCATTTGGCAGACGCATTTATGTCTTTTGTGCTTTCAGGATCTCTCTCGAGACAGTGCCCTGTTTTATGAACAGTAGGCCGGGCATAAAGTGGAATTTAGGTCACGGGCATGAAAGACCGAGGCAAAGAGGAATAGCTCCGTTGTTATAAAGATGACCCCAGCGAAATCGGATTATGCTTTGCCAATATGGGTGCTTAAAGATGGTGAATTTCACGACGTGGAGATCAATGAAGAAAGTCTCCTTGGAAACATCTCTTCGCGGTTTATGAGTGGTTTCGACACATAGCGGAGAGCATTGCCAGAAAGAATGAAAATGCATTTGATATTTGTTGTGGCTGAAGCTATGGTTACAGATGTAAGTGCGTGGCGAAATGATGTCAACTCATATATGTAGTTTTGCACCGACTTAAAAACTACATTGCATATAGAATTTAGAGGACACGGGCTTCTCAAAAGGTGTTCGTAAGCTATTGCAAGTTAGAATTTAGAGGACACGGGCTTCTCAAAAGGTGTTCGTAAGCTATTGCAAGTTGGTACACCGCGTCTGTACCAAATAGTTTCTAAATGCGAAAAAGTTCACGAGGAAACGATTAGATTTCACCCGTTGCTTAAACATCTCAATCCTCCAACAGTTTCCCCACCAATAATTTTTGACCTCCCACCACCTGATTTGTCTCATCTGCCATCCCTAAAACAGGCCGAGCATATCTTAACGAGCGATAGAGTGGCCGACATCTTTTTTCGTTCTGAGTTTAACGATTGACGAACGACTATCGAAATGACCTTTTTTTTTTTTAAAAAAAAAAAATTCTGCCAACGTGATCTCGGTGGGCACATGTACTTTGCATCTATCCACCACTCACCACACGCACACCAAACCAGTGCTGGTGAGTGGCGAAACATGTGTTGCGTTTGGGACCTTGAGGTCCATGTTTCACTCATTTCTCTCGCTCAAGCAACCACCGAAAACCCACTTGCCCCGATCCAAACAGAGTGCTTGACGAGTGAAGACCCGCCTAGGAATCTCAACACTTAAACAATACATCAACCATTCCAAAACAGAAGCCCGCAACGCATTAGGGATTAACCGAGTCCCAAAAAGGTTCAGAATCCTGTATTTCATGTCATGGTGCTATTATTTTTCTATGTTAACATGACATTTAACTTCTCTTTTTATAATATATAGAGAGAGAGAGGGGGGGGGGGAAAGGGAAAAGGGTAGTACAGAAAGAAGAGAGTACAACAAAACTCTACAGCTTAATCTGTAGATTTTATGCCTTTAAACACAGGACAGGAGACAGGGCACATGCAGAGCATGGACCAGGACAAGGAAGGTGGGGAAGGTTCATTTCCCATTTCTACCCTCGGGGTGTCCCAGTTTTTACATGACAGAACAGGCATTAGGGTTCTCATCGCTGAAGATCTGAGGAGGGTAGTGGGTCTGAGGAGCATAGGGATTGTACGGTGCAGCCATTAGAGTTTGATTGTAATGGTATGGTGGCGGTGGCGGGGGCAGAGGCTGAGGCGGAGGTGCGTAGAAATCCATTGGCAAATATCTCGGGGCAGTGTAGTACTGTGGAAAGTGATAGTACTCGTTCTTCTTCATCTCCACCACCTTGCCCTCTTCAGCGGCCTCCGCCTTGGGCTCGGCGGCGGCGTCGCCTTCCTTCTTCTCTTTGCTCTCTCCCTCGCTCTTCTTGTCCCCTCCTCCTTCCTCCGCCTTCTTCTCTTCCTTGGCGTCTTTGGGCTTCTCTTCTTCTTTCTTCTCTGGCTCTTGCTTCACTATCACCGCGTGCTTTCCCGTCCTCCTGTGCACGTACTCCACCAGCTGCGGTGGCTCGAAAACCCCTTTCACCGTCACCTGCGAGCTCTTCAGATCTGGCTCAGCAGATTCCACCCCTGAAACGACCAGGACCCGTTTGGTTATGGTCAGGATCGGGCTTTTGGATTGACGAGTGCAGAGAAGGGTCGATACAGAGTTTGACTGGAGGAATTTCTTGTCGAGATATTTAATTACATGGATTCGGTCATAAGGGGAAGCTAATTTGAATAAGAGACGCATTATTCAATCCAATCAAACGGGTATTCCCCTGAATCTGAAAATATAATAGGATTCTGATCGATCTTCGAAATGGATAAAAAAAAAGAGCGAACTCCTTTTCTACAAAGATTCAAAGTAAAGCGTAGAACTTTTATTTAGAAAAGAAAGGAGCGTTTTCTTTCTTTTTCAACGATCAAATTACGAAATCGTCAAATACGCAGACGACAGCATGACAAAAAATGACGTCGGAGGTGGAAAAGTTCGCACCTTTCATCCTGAGGATGCGTTTCTTGATTGCCTGAGCACAGGCCTCGCAATGCATGTGAACGCCGAGCACCACCGTGATCACCTGCGGCGGCTGAGCAACATTTTGTGGCCAGAAAAATAGAATCAGGACAAGAACAATGGCAAGAACAGGGAACAAGAAAGAAAGAAATCAAATGAAAAGCGAAGACACCCCAAAGTCGCAGAAAGCTGAATCCTTTGACGCAAGAGAAAGAGACGGACCTCTTCTTTCTTCTCTTCGGGCTTGGGGGCTTCTTTCTCCTCAGGCTTCTTCTCTTCTGGAGCAGGTGGCTTCGGAATAGGGGAGAGAAGCTCCACTTGTCGGTGGCTCTTCTTCTGCACTCTCTCCAACACTTTGAGCGGATCTGCTTTCTCTCCCTTCACCACCACCTTGTGCGTCCTGCAGTCCGTCGTCACCTCTTCCACTCCTACAGAAAGATCAATCAAAACCCAAAAAGACCACCCCCTTAAAATAGTCGAACGGAAAGAAGGAAACATTCGAATCTCAGAAGCAGAGCACTGGTCGAAATCACAGATTCGGCAGCTTCAGAGGACTGACCATCGAAGCCGTTGAGGCTCCGGCGGACCTTGCGAGCACAGCCCTCGCAATGCATGTAGACTTTGAGCACTATCTCAGGCGGAGGAGGAGGCGGGTCCTTGGATTCCTCCGCCTTCTTCTCTCCCTTCTTCTCTTCATCGGCCGCTTTCTCGGGCTTCTTCTCCGGTTTCGCTTCCTCCGCCTTCTTGGCCTCCTCCTGAGCCTTTGGCTTCTTCTCCTCCTGCACAAATCCACGCAGACCAAGAAGGAATCAGCGCACTAAACCCACAAACAGCAAAGCGAAGGCAGAGCTTTGAAAGCGAAGAAGAAGACCTCTCCCATTGGGGCTGTTCTGTTTAACTCTGGTTCAGAAGACAAGACTTGAAGAAGAAGAAGGGTACGGAGACACTTTTGGGGTTAGGGTGGAGATAAGATTTGAGTCTCTCTCTCTCTCTCTCTCTCTCTCTCTCTCTTCTGGGTGTTTGCTGCAGTGGCTACCAGAAATTGCTCAGGACCATCAGATCTCGCTCGCAACTCCCACCACCATCACCACCAGCACTGCACCACGAACACCACCAACATCAGCATCCGGCTCGCCATACCGCCCGATTACGTGGCTTTATATAAGGGGGCACGTGCACTGCAGGGTGAATGGTCTTGAGACACATGGTGCCCGGAGGTTACATGCCCCCCCGGGTCGTCATCTCCCCGAGATTCAAAGCAGCTTCGGAAGTAAAATTCGAGCCTCTCACTACAACTTCTAGAAATTAGTGGGATCCGTTGGATGGAAAAATTGCCTCCGCATTTCAAACTAATAATTACACAAGTTCAAAAGGTCCGCCTTAGGAATTATAATGTACCCATTTTTAAGCTAACGTAATAAATCACCCGTCAGCTGGCTAGAAATTAATTAAAAAAAAACCCCCACCGTCACTGCATCTCCCGGTTACTCGCCTTCTCAATCAACGGCCGAGATTTCACGCTCGATTCTTCTTGACCTCTGAGGACTCCACGGTCAACCCCACTAGTTAAATTGTGGACCTGGGGTTAAATTAAGCGGCTAGTTTCATGGGATTCGGGATTTGGAGAATCTAAGTTCCGAACTCCGAAGGGTATAATCTAATTATCGTTTTCTTAAGCGGCGATTGCAGAGAGACTTCGAGTTGTTTCGACTTCATGCTCATGGGAAATGAAAATCCACAGATTTGACCGGGTCAAAGACAAAACGGACATTCAAAACGGGGGGACTACGAAACCGCTGCCTTGGGGTTTTTGCTGCGTTAGGATATCGGTAATTTTCTTCGGGGCAAATAAGATTATTTGGCATCATTCATTCCCCCCCAAAAAAGTTAGGTATTGGTCCGACCATTATTTCGCATTAATCATTTTCCCAATGGGCGACAATGAAACTGCGTACAAAGTTGAAATTGGAAAGTGTAGATGAATTTGCTTTGTATACGGGATGGATGCGACCTCAATTACACAAGCGTAACATTCATAATTCGTGGAAGGGCGAGAAGAGCATTTCGGCAATAGCACATCCATCTGTTCCCAAAAAAAACGACATACAATAGCTGTATGGCCCATTTATAATTTTCTTGCTTTATCATATTCTAGCGACAATCGCGGAAATGGGTCTCATCTACACTACTCATAATGCAAGTTATAAGTTTCTAGCACATGAAGAGCGACCAATTCGCATTATCTGTAGGGTTTCCCTATTTACGAAAATTCAATGCAAAATGCAATTGTTTTTTTTTTTTCGGTGCATGAGTGATAATTAATTGCCCTAGCTCTGCAATATAGCAATAGCAATTATTGCTTCAGATTTCCTTAAGTATGATGCAATCAAAATAATATCATTCTGGTTTTCATTAAGTGAATTGTAATGAAACTGCCTACTGCAATTGTATAAGTTAAATTCCATCAAAACTTTCGAGCCGCCATCGTTAGTTTGTTGAAAGTGTTCAATAATTAGACCCACCGCGTTACAAATGCTAAAACATTGTAATGACTTGTCAATTTCGACCATGTTCTCTACCTATCTCCGATGATGATCTTCACTTGCCTTCTTTTCCCTTTCCAGAGAAGGTATGTCGTTTGCTTTTAAATGCAATCCCATCTTTTTTTCACGCAAAAAGATAAGTGTTACCTACTTCTGTCTAGTTATCAAGAGAAATACACTTGAATCAAAACTTGAAATCAAAGGAATGGATGTCAATATCTGGAGAGGGTATGTGTTGGTGAAAATGAATGAGCAAAACTCATCAAGAAAAAAAGTTTACATACTCTTGCAAGTCGATCATAGATTAGTGCATGAACATCTGCAATCTTCCATGAGGCGAAAAAACATCGATATATGAAGGATATTTTCTTAACAAATTATTTGCTTATCCTTTTATTTGCTGGGAACAATGAATTTTAGTTATGATGGATTTGGTTTCAATGCGCCACCAGACATGTTTGATTATTAGATGAACTATAATTCCTATCATTCGAGCTACGTAGACACCACAGATCATAGGCTATTCATTATTCAGCTAGTTTTGCTATTCAAGCTTTGAGCCAACTGGTCCTCAGCTTAGGAGCTAGAAAACGTGCGCAGCTTTCGATCTATCATCTTAGTCACACATCGAAAATAGCCACACAAGTCATCATCAAACAATTCCTATCACGATGCGAAACAAATCGTCTAGACTTGGCCACGGCATAGGCAACTAGGGCATCCCTAAGCTCGATATTTCACGATCTCTCTAGAATGAAAGCGTTAAGAGAGATCGAGAGGAAGATCAATCATTTTCATTTCCACCCCGTATTCCATCCCAACGAAAAGGGAAGAGGATCGAACTTCAAGTGCATTTACCGACATTTCGAAATACAATAACAGACGAGGCAAGTGGCGTCCTAGGAGAAAAAAATACCCTCTTAGTGTTTTATATCTGAGGGATCTCAAAGTCCGAACGATAGTTGATATAAAGCCTTTTAAGAACTTGTTTAAATTCGAGATCGCTAGGAAATTATTCATGCCATTTTCACTCCATATTCATCCCAGCGAAACACGAAGAGGATTAATATTCCTAGACGAGATAGAAAGGGCAAGTTGCCGACGTCTCAATTCGCATCGGGCAATAATTGTAGATGCGATATGTCACGAAAATGGTGCAAAGTGGGATCATACGGAAGAGGACGTTGTTGGGTCTGATTCACGTATAAGGATATGGCTTTGTGAGGGGTGGGGTGACGTTGGTGATATGACCTGATTTGATTTTGGGTTGAATAATTTTCTTAATGATCGGGAGGATTGAGGATGAGATATACGATTGCAACGATCTCTGAGATTGTTCGAAAGGGTTATATAATTTAGAGCCCTTTACGCAGCTACAGTGGAACATTAGGAGCTTGGATAAGACCAACCCTTCTTTTTCTTTAGTTATTATATGATTGCTAATCCTTGCCTTTTCTTTTCTGGATCATGACACCGATCGGCACCATACGTGTAGAAAGAAAGATTATCTGCTTATGCTCCTTTATTTATATGAATAATTTTTAGTAAGACGCAATCGTGATGTGATCATATCGGCTAAAATACAAATTTAGAGAAAATTCGTTCAAAAAGTTCTAAGCCCATTCTTGTCAATTCAGTCATAAACTTTTTTACTTTTTGTCAATTGAGTTCTAAAACTTTTTACTTTTTGTCAATTAAGTCCATTTAGTTTAAGGTTAAAAAAAAATTCAATGCCAGTGTTAGCGCCAACTGTGCTATGCAATTTCAGGCCAAAATCGATCGGACCGATTCAATTGATAAAACGTTAAAATATTTAAAATTCAATCGACAAAATTGAAAGTTTTAAGGTTGAATTGGCAAAAGTGCAATAGATTATGACTTTTTGGACAATTTCCGCCAAATTTAGCTGGCAACAAGTTTATGGTAGCATGAGTTTGTTTATGCGTTATGAATCATCTTGAACCTTCAGGAACGACCCAGAAGTATTTTCTTTTGGTTCTATCCAGCAGCAGAAGTGTGGTCCAAAAATGGGGACAAAGATTAGGGAACGAAGATAGACATTTTTAGTGATGGAAGGTGGTGCATGGAACCGAAGGAGCATTTTCAGCAGAATCGTCAAATCACGGCCCTGTTTTGATTGGAGGTAAACCCTAACGCCAACGGAGAGCCACATAAAAGCCTGCTGCATGGCCGACCGACTCGAGACGGCCTTCTCCCTACTTTGGAGTGCATGGAGCCTGCAAGCTCTGTCTCTGCATCTTTTTCTCATGGTCCAAAACCCTACTCGAATCATCGGGTCCTCTCCATAAGATCACCATGTCCATGTTTATCGAGACATGCGAAGACAGCAAGGAACTGGGTGGGCGTCTCTGATCCAAGAGCGTTTCTCCACCTTATCCGAATTCCTCTTTTGTCTTACTGATCGTGCTCTTCATCGACCCTGATAATTTGGCTTTTGTTCCCCTCTGGTCTGGCTTGGCATGTGAAGTGGGTTTTCCCCAGACGCGTTCCGCCTGGCGATGAGGAGTCTCAGTCATGCAATCATATCGTATGCCACTGATACATGAATGCGCCGGTTTACATTATAATCGGGTCGTGTAATCAATGCATTTGTCACAGGCCAACAATTCCTTAGCCAAGGAATAGCCCATGTAGCACCTCGTGAATTGAAAAACTAGGTCAGCCTTCATTTTATAGTTGTTCTAGAGAATAATATAACGAATAATATCATCGTATCGAATCATATCACACCCAACTTAACTCGAGCATCCAGTCCCTCAAGCAAGACACGTAGAGTGTTCTCTGCATGGGAAAATTGTCTAAAAAGTCCTAAATCTATTGCATTTTTGTTAATTTAGTCATAAACCTTTGAATTTTACCAATTTAGTTTTAAACATTTTTACTTCTTATCAATTGAATCTATCCGACCAATTTTGGCCGGAAAATGCTAACGTGAACGCTGGCAATGCCACCTAGGACTGCCGGTGTTGACATTGACAAATTTTAATGATATTTTAATGTTTTTTTTTTTTTTGTTTTTTTCTTCTTTCTTTTCTTTTTGGCTTTCTTATTTGTCTTTTCCAATGGCTGGCCTCGCTTGCCACAGGCGAGGCCCGGCCGGGTGAGGGTTAGCCTCGGCCAAGTGTGGCCGGGCAAGGGTTGCTTGGATGAGGCTGACTTGGGCAAGGGCCACCCTCACCAGATCTGGCAAGGAGAGCCCTCGCCGAGGCTTGCCCTTGTTCTCACCTAGGCGAGTGTCAGCCTAGCCCAGACCAAATCTGGTGAGGCCGGCCCTTGCTTAGGCTAGGGAGGCCTTGTCAAGTGTTGGTCAGGTGACAACGACGCTAGGTGAGGCCGCCCTAGCTTGGGCGAGGGCAGCCTCGACGGGCGTCGGTTGAGTGATGGCAACGTCGATCGAGGCCACTCTGGCCTAGGTGCATGTCGGCCTCACCCAGGCGACCCTTGCCCGGCTGCGCCTAGGCAAGGGCTCCCCACACCAAGGCTAGCTCTTGCCCAGCCGGGCCTCGCCTGTGGTGGGTGAGGCCAATTGGTTGGCTGTGGCCGGTGACCGGCCGTCGCCTGTGGCCGACCAGCCACTGGAAAAGGAAAAGAAGAAAGCCAAAAAGAAAAGAAAGAAAAAAAATGGTAAAAAAACAGAAAAAATAGTAAAAATTCAAAAAAATATTAAAATATTATTAAAAGTTATCCACGTTAGTGCCGACAGTCTTACGTGGCACCGCCAACTTCCACATCAACATTTTCCGGCCAAAATTGGCCGGATGGACTCAATTGGCAAGAAATGAAAATGTTTAAGACTAAATTGGCAAAATTAAAAAGTTTAGGACTGAATTGGTAAAAAGTGAAATAGGTTTAAGACTTTTTGAACAATTTTCCCTTCTAAGCACAACAATTAGTTTTGGCCTATTACGGTCTCATTAGAAGAGTAGTATTAGCTCCCAACTGGTTTGTGTCGGGGAGACCAACCTTGCTTTTATAGGTTTGTAGAGATAAAATATTTTTATTCTAAAACTCTTGGCACAAACGCCCTAACATTACTTCCATGAACGAATTATATTATCCTAGCTACATTACTCATTGTTCTCTTCGATAACACCAAGCTCCACTCACAAGGGTACGAGAGTATGGGAGAATCACAGTTCGTGATATTCTCCCCCATTCATTTCCACAATGCCCTCATTGCAAGTTGTTCTATTGCTTCCTTGTGTTTCTCAACCATCAACATCCACTCCCTAGGAGTTACATGAATGGCAACACTTGGTCAATAGAAAAGGCCATTCCACTCCACTGATAGCTTCCCTGATCAAAGTTGTTCGTGGATCTCCTAGTCACTTATACTTCCTGACAAGTGTGGCATAAATAGCCAACTACACTTCCTTGTGCCTACTAAGCTTATCCTAAACTCAACAGACTAAGTAAGGGTTCTCCCCTTATTGTAAATGGGATAACAAACCGCTTATTGAGTTCACCAATTGATCTACGAACGTCATCCCTATTCAGTAAGCACTTCGATTCTTTCCTATGAAACCATTGCCATCTGAAAAGTTAATCGAGAGCCCCACGTTGTTCGAGCCTTCTTGGCCCCAATGATCACTCTCACAAGATTGGGTAGATCATAGGTTTTCCTCAAATTACCCACCAACTGAAGGGATCCTGCTCTAATACCATCTTTCGCTTTCCAGCAGTTCTTTGGCTACAAAATAACTCGTGCGGCGCTTGATGAGTCGAGAACACCAAGCCAAGCTTCATTCTATAGTTGTTCCAAAGAACAATATAGCAAATAACATTCTCGTATCAAATCGTACTACACCCAGCTTATTTGAAATATCTAGTCGCTCGAACAAGACACATAGAACATTTTGGGCACAACAATTGATTTCAACATGCCGTAACCTTATCAAGAAAGTGATATTAGCTCCCGATTAGTTTGTGCATGAGAGACCAATCATGCCTTCAAAACTTCGTAAAGATATAATCATTCTATCTTAAAACTTTCAACACAAACGTCATGATGCCACTTCCACGAACTAGCTATATCATCCCTTTGCATCACTCACGCTTGTCCACAGTGACACCAAACTCCATTCACAAAGGTACGAGAGCATGGAAGAATCATGGTTCATGACACATTCGTAACTTTCTCCTATAATAGGACTTACACTACATGTTATCCCAATGGATTAAGGTGAACGAGACATTGTTAGCTACATTATGTAAGCAATTATGTATTTCATGTTAGAATAATTTGATAATTGAACCACGCTGTTCTCAAATGGCATAAACTTTTGGAATAACTTTTGGAATAGTCGGTAGTGATTTCACATAACCTTTCATTTCAAAGGTCCAAACCACTGAAGGAGGACCTATTCTACCTTTCACTTTGTTGTTTTTAATACTTCTCCCCATGTAAATGCGGGCAAGACAGATAACGCGAGTCTGAAATATACAAACACGACATTTATAAACTAAAGAATGATTCCCATCACATAAGAAAGGAAGAGTGAGAAATGGGAACTTTCGGGATCAAAGATTCAAACACAAGACAGTTAGATACGAATATGATATTACCGTCGTATCTTTCATTTCTTGTTATTTTTCTCTCTGTCAATATCATCCTATGAGTACAGTCACCAAACATATCACGAGGAAGCAAAAGCTCCACTTTTCAGAAGAAATGAGAAGGAGGCACTTTTGAGGAATGAAAGCTACCGCAAATCTCAGGATCACAAATTTAGACTCAACGCGTGGCTCGACGGAAACATGCAATGGTCCAGGTGGGGGGTTGATGAAATTAGGGTTTGCACAAGAAGACAAACGTAATTCCTACCATTATGTTCTTTCCTTCTTTTTATTTGCAGAAGCCAGGGCAGAAAGATTATGTTCCTCATCAAAGATGGCCACGACATAATGGTAAAAACGTTTTTCCCTTTTTTCCTTGATCTTCTACAGAAGACGGTGCAGAAATATCAGGTTCTCATCAAAGATGTCCTCGACATGATGGTAAAAAAGTTTAATCCATGTTGTAATGATGACAAATATTCACTCATGAACGACCCATCCGCAAGTCCATCTGGACCGACTTCTATTCCAGAGGAGGATACACGCACCAACGTGTCGATGCCTTCTCTTGTCGTACCCGTGATTAAAAAGAATCCTAGACCCAAAAGACGAACTTTCTCATGCCCTGCAACGCCAGATTAGGGCAACAAGCCCCAACGGACCGTACTAATAATAGAACCTTAAAGCAGCTCAAACGTCACGTTATGCACCAGTAAAGCACAATACACGACAGTAAACGTCGGTTTGATTGATTGGCCATGCACGCCATGATTTCCTCCGTTTAGAGCCTGGACCCCACCTCTCCCAGTAACATCGTCGTGGCTTCACGATGACACATCGTGGTACCCCACGAGAAGACCTAAAAACACGCGGTGCGAGATTGATGCAGAAAGAAAGAACCCCGTTCGCACCTGATACGATACAATGCGATCCAAAGCATGCACGCACCATCTAAGTCGCAACATGAAAAGAAAGGCCCGGACGGGACACTTAATCCTCGCCCGCCTAACAGAGAAAAGCTACTTACAAGATAAATGAAGATGGAGAATACTGCGAGGAATAGGGGACACACCCGTTATTTTAACAGTTTTTAAGTGCGCGATCAGGGAATATAAACAGAAGCAGAGCAGATGCGGCTGATTATATGCGTTTAGGTACGTTTTATGTTTTGGAATGAACCTTAATCTCCGCAAAGTTTAATCCAAATCCGAGGATGCTGTCGGGTCATGTGCAGCTGGGGAGTACGTTCCCCATCGCCCTTTCTCGTGATCCTTTTCGAAGGCCGCCGAGTTGAATATGGGTCTTGCTTACCCGAGCAATATACGGGCTGGGCTTCTTGATGGGCTTTCTGTAGCTGCTTTCCTGATGCAGATGGCCCTAATTCCAATTGGGTGCTTGAAGTCGAAGTCGAAGATGGTCCATTCTATTCCATCTAGTAATATTGAGTTCGAATTGAAGACTTTTGCCGAATTGGGCCGTCAATTGAGCAGCGTACGGCCGTTTTCATGAACTTCCCTCCTCGTCTGGAATTGAAGATGGAATGTGCTTCCATTGTGAATCGAATTGACTCCATCATATAGTACCACATGCGCATCTAACATTACTTTTATAAATCTGATCTACCAAGTGATCTGATGAACTGTGATTGGATAGTTAAATAAGCGGGAGCAAACGAGAAAAATGAGAAGCGAATCAAGGGTGACCACAAACCCAGAATAGAAGCAACCCAGCAAGTATGGCAGTGACTATGATTTCATCAGCATGCAATGCACAAAAGGAACTATAGCATAAACAGCAAAAGCTGGAGACTTATGGAAAGGAGATGCTAACTGTCAAGTAGGGACGAGATTCATATAGCCGTCGCCTCCATGGCCAGTTGCACAGCTTCTCATGGCGACCACGGCAACCACGAGCAGTACCGAAACCATCCCGATCCATCTTCCGCCCGCCATCAACCCCCTTACCATCTTTCTCTTCTTCTCTATTTCCCTTGTGCCTAGAGAAGAAGACGATGACGATGACGATGACGACAAGCAGCGACCGCCATCCTCCGCTGCCACCACCACTTCCTCACTCGTCTTGATCTGATCACAGCAGTCATCTTCATCATTGTCGTCGCCGTCACCATCAGTTACACCACTCCACCCGCTGCATGTCTCCGCTTCTCCATCTCCTGAGTCCGGCATGTCGAACAATCTCCTTCCCTTCAACCTACCGCTCTCGATGGCGACTCGTCTCTCTCTCACCGTCTCTTCCGCTGCTGAGTCGTAGCGCCTCGCCATTCCCTTCCAAGGCGGTGGTAACCTACGAAATCCGTGCTGAAGTGAGGCCATGAGGACTCGTGGAGAGTTGCTCCTCAAGAGCCGAATGACTTGGACCGGGGTTTTATTAGCATTGCGAAGGTTGTGTGGTTTATAGGATTCCGCTCTTGATTCAAACTTCTGGAACTTGAGGTACAGTTGGGTGTCGGCACTTTCCTTTTGGTTCTGCACTCGAAGGATGCATGGTTTTGTGGGGTCTCTGTCTCTCTGCTTTATTAGTTGTTCTGGATGATGATGAGTCGTGACAGTGAAGAAAAGGGATCTTTTTTCGAACGTGGGATGTGGAGGAACGAGGTTATAGGAGCGGCATAAAACTAACTGATCCATGCTCGGCTTTTGAAAATCCTCATGCACAATCTGAAGGACTTTGTCGACTACATAACTGACTTCAGTTTATCTTCTGAATCATCCATGCTGAGATCTCCCCTTGACATTTGAGACGATAAATCACGATCTTGTAAATCTAAACTAAAACCGAATGCTTGAGAATCTCAATCTGAGGGCAAGCGATTATTCTAGGCGACGGCCAGCTCGATCGAGCTATTATCTGGTCAACTTAAGTCTTTGAACGTTTCGACTCTTCCATATTTTCTTGAGACAACATGTTTTCCCTTGCTCTTAAACTAAATTTTAGCGACCACGAGGCATTGGACGTTTAAACTTACCGACAGCATAAAGTCAAAAGGAAACTTTCGTGATTATTCTTCTCCCCTAAAATTCCATTTTTTTTCCCTTTCAATTGTCCTGCTAAGGATGTTAAAGTGACTCCCCCCCCGTTTTGCTTTATTAAAGTTTCAATCTTTGGTGGAAAAAATTGGTTCCTGGCCCGGCATCCCCCACCAACAAATTTCCAGAATCATGATCTAGACCCACAGCGCGGGTAACACGGTCATCGTCATTCAGCTCCTCCCACACGATGAGGCTTTAGGCAACCCTACCGACAGACTTCTTCAAATGATGTCCATCCTTTTGAGAATTCACCCACTGCCTTACGTTCCAAATAACTGCTTTTGCCTTCGTCTACAGCAATTCCAGCACGGCCCTCCACAGTCACATCGATGCATCAATAACGATTGCCACATTCCGCACTGCTTCTCAAGTTTCCAGTTATCTCGAATTACTAAAAGACCAAGACAACGCCCTGGGTTTACTTATCGAATTCAAACATATGGCAGGTTCCTTACATCAGAGATGAAGGTGATGCTTTGTCACTACCTTCATCAGCAATCCAAGGTTAGTTGACCAAAAATAGGCTAACAACATTGTTAAATAGCCCTCACAGCAGTCGTTGCAGTTCCAAATTCCCTAGGTGGAATGGCAGTTACAGTTGATAATAGCCCTCAGATTCCAACTCTACTCCTAGCACTAACAAAGAAAGGAGAAAAAAGTAACCAGAGAGCCTTTCATGTAGGCTGGGTCAGCTTGCAGCATCTGGATTTGATATGTCTTCTATTATCCCTTTGCCGTCAAAAGCATCAAAGAAGAAAAAGTTCTTAAGAGGATCTCCCTTCCCAGATATCGCTTTTATCACCTCCTAAAATGGTTGCATTGGCAGAATATGTTGAAAGGGCATAAGGAAATCACTCACACATTAAGATAGCAACAGAATGCAATAAATTTAACAGGAATAGCACCTGTCCAAGAATCCCCCCAATGACTGCACAAACTGGTGGAAATTCTCTCGTACCAGCCATCAATCTTTCTAGTAGATAATCCGGAATTTGAGATTCATTCAATGACTGCATGGTCACAAAGTAACGAGGGAGAGCCACACAAAATTATCATATCAAACTTATGAGAGAGAACCTTGCAAAAAAATCATATGGCACATGCAGCTTCCGTATAACACACCTCTGCCTCGCAAAGTTCCTGTCTCATCTTCATAACACCAGGAAGATCATGAATCGAAGTTTCGCCAGGCTTACGCCCTTCTGCCTCTTCAAACTTTTCCATGACTGCAAAAGTAGGGAAAGAAGACAGAGTTGGCAGTATTAAATAACAATTGACTTACAGTATTCATTCTTCATTTAAATGATAAAAGGAAATATAAGGTAACCAGCACAGAGAGATAGCACATTAGTTAATTTCTAAACTGAATAAATACACAGGAATCGCTGACTACAGGAGCTTCTATGACAACACACACGAGGGTATTAGTACTCAACGAAAGAGAAATGTAAAAACATCTGCCAATTGATAAGAACGACAACTAGGCTCAGTAAACAAAAGAAACCATTTTACACATCTGGCCAATAACAAAATACATTAGCTCCCAAGGAAAAATCAGATTAAATGCAATTTGGATAACCTTGCTGTACCTCTCATGGCAAAATAGAGCCTCGCCATTCTCCTGGGTAGCCTTTTCCAAGGTGTTGTAATTGCTTCCTGTGTGATAAAGGGGGAAAAAACAGCTCAACGTTTGCATACATTTCTCAAAGCTTGTTTATAACTTCAAAATCACACCCAGTGATAGCACAGTTCAATATGTAACAGATCATCCACGATTAGTAGTCTGAAAAGGCTTTCACAAGCATTTCTTGTTTCAATCATTGTTTATTTCTTTTCCTTTTAACTACTATAGGCATCATTACCATAACATTTTCTAAATAAATAGAGCGAGACAAACATCAATTCATCTGATTAGGATGATTCAGCCATACCTCAAAACTAGGATACTTTAGTTCGAATTCAACAGCTTCATCGCCTTTTTTCTGCCATCCAGGAGAAGAAAACAAAGTGACGATATCAATATTTCTGATGATCAATATTATTGAATATAGCAAAGCAACTCATATGTGCAAAGTTTAGTGCAAAAATCTCATTGTCTGATAAGTGTGTCTCAGGCATGCCACTGAAGCAATTCACATACAAGGCTAGCAATAACAAGAAGAGGATTAACACAGGCAATACTTCATGCTGCTAAGACCAAATTCCACGAAGTTACAAGGTCATAAGTGCACCTGTTCCACCCTGTCATGCATAATAACCAACCCTGTATTATCTCCAAACAAATTAGAAAATGTACTGCTTGACATCTTACCAAACAAATAACAATGTTCACTGCCTACCCTTCCACTAGCTGATATTGCAAATTCATTAAATAAGGCCAACTACATTTAACCATTTAAAACTGTACCATGTGGACTCAAGTGAAAATTTGTAAGGCTTTTGGTGAATTGCACAGCCATTCCATATACTTTGCTAATGTATAGCAGGATCAATATAGGGGTGAGTAGCAACCTTTGTGTACTTGTAATTTTGGAGATCGACAAAAATTTCTCCGCATGACTCTCTGCAATCTACAGTGTAAAATGCCACGCGCCTCAACAATCTCCGACATTTCTCGTTAACCAGTTTCTGCAATATACAAAATACAAGAGGCTTTTAAACAAGAACGGCAATTGCCTATTGATACTTGATGAACCAAGCTTTCAAATTCTTTCAAGAGGATTCAAGTTTATATGGGCAGAGCTTCTTACCTTAGTAGCCAGTGAGCACGAACTAATGACAACCACATCAAACTTAGAGAAGAAATCTTCACCAAAGCTCGATATATCACCTAGTGATGTATCCAAATAGAGAAACCATAGAGCACCATTCAGCTATTCAGAACTCAGCACAGCGTGAATACAGGAAAAGGAAGCCTACAAGCAACTGTCTAGTAAGAGTCAACCTTTTTCAACCGATACACGGACCATAGAATTAAACTCCATGAGAGAATCACAACAGAGCTCGGCAAGAGTCCTGCCCTTGCACAAGCTCTCGTCAGGAGGAATCAGAAAATTGGCAGACAATGCCGCTTCAGTGACTACCCCATCATCCACCAGGGTCACAGTCCCGACTCCTGCTAGCACAATGTTCTTGCAAAACTGCCCCCCAAAAAACCATAGACAATTAACACAAAGTAACACACCCGGAAAAAGATCGTCTTGACAAAGATGCAAGTTTCAACAAGACACGGCGAATAACAAACGACAGCTGCTTAATTGAATAGAAAATGCAAGGATTCGACCTCGGCGACAGTTCCTGTCATTCCACAGACAAGAACATTGGCTTTGCTCAACCTGAAAATAGGAGAACAACCTCGATCACCTCTAATATTACACATCTCAACAGAGATATCAACAACGAACCAAAAAAGACAGCAACTTTCTTCACCGCAAGAAGAACCATAGAAACGGCCACGGAAATTAAACAATTCGAGATCTCAAGAGCAGTTAAAAAAGGGGGTGGGGCAAAAAAGAGAAGAGAACCTCCTCTGGGCATCAACGCCCCAAACCCTAATTTGACGATCGTAGAGTTCGGTTTCCTGCTGCGTCAACTCCTCCCCGTCCATCTCCCGGCCGTAACCTAGAAAAAAGTGCGGCAAAACGCCATTCCTAAGTTCGAAGTCCGAACGTGCGCAGACAACAGCCCGAGCATTTCACTCTACCAGAAAAAGAAGAAGAAGAGGAACAGCAGCGTTTCCGCCGGAAATGAAACCCTAGAAGCTCACGCTGATGCTGCACGGAATCCCAATTTCCAAGCGCGAAGCGAATCGAAGGATCTTCGAGTCTCGAGTTGGCTTCGAGTTCACACTGTCTCTCCTTACTTTTTTAAGATTCTCCTTCTCTCCTCCTCAGAGCAATTATCGGAACCCGCCATTGTCATTGACCAGAGCTAGTTCGGTTTTTGGGCCTGGGCCTGGGCCTGGGCCATGTCCCTTCGGGCTTTCCGTGTAACGACGGCCCAAATTGTCCCGGAAGAAGGCGAGCTTTGCGTATATTTCAACATGGAAAAAGCGGGGATCGATCTTGAATTTGCACCACGAACCGTCCACCAGCAGAGGAGGACCGCGTTTCAAACGGTGAAGTTGAATCGAAGGGCATCCTCTCCGACCAGTGGCCGCGGCGGCGCTTCGATCCCGGGTTTCTTCCCGCACCGGCCGCGGTTCGGCGGCGGAGATCAATTTCGGTAAAGAGGGCGTTATCGTGTATCAAGACGGGAATCACGTCCAGTCGGGGAAGGAGGAGAATCGGTTCTTGAGGAAAGCTTCCGGAGGAAAGAATAAATCCCCGCTTCCTCCGTGCGACGGGACGAGACCTCTCGTTTTTTTTTTGCTTTCCTTTTTTCCGATCATTGGCTCCGGTGGGAACCGGGGGAAGCGGCGCGCTCGATTGATTTTTTCTCGGGAGTGCGCCGAGAGTCATTCCCGCACGTGGCGGAAAAGAAAGAAGAGTGGAAAAGGAGAGATGCCGTGTTGCCTTGCCCGCCATCCTTTTCGGAGTTCGGACCGTCACACGAAGCTCCCATGACGTGGAAAATCCACGGCCTCTACTACCTCCCTCCATAGCTTTGTTCGATTTCCCCCCCCCCTCTCTTCTGTTGATTTCGCCGGTCAAAGCGACGTCTATTTGCTTAACATCTGTGGTTCATATCGCTTGAAATTATTTATTTTTCACGAAACAAACGAAATCTAAATGGGTGGAGGGATTCATGTGCATGGTCGGGATGCTCGATTTCTTACCCACTGGGATTGGCGTAACTTTTCCAAGGAAAAGCGAGCACGGAAAAGGGGAGGAGATTCTCCTAATCAAGTCCTAATTTTCCGCGACCCAAAACCCACGTCGGTTTTCCGAGAAATAAAAATTAACGTTCGGAGGCAAGAAATTCCGAATGATTGGTCTGGTTTTGGGGAAAAGGGAATCGCTCGAGCTTTAAAAAGGCAGAAATTTTGGAGGAGTGGGGAGGGGAAAAGGACCGAGGGACAGGAAACCGGGTGTTGAATAGTTTGCCGACAGCTTCATATGTGAGAATTTCCTGAGAAGTTCGCGAGGGGGGACACGTGGCGTCGAACGAGAGCGATCGAAGTCAGGGAAAGAGAGCATCGAAGTCATATAATGCTGGGGGGGCCTACTGACAGGCTCAACGACAATCTTCATTGCCCACCCCTCCCCTAGTTTTGGTGGTTGGGCTTGCATTAACTTTGTTTCTATCATCAACCCTCCACAAATCCTCACTTCTCTCGCGAAATAATCCCTAATCACGACTTAATGCGACATGAATTCCACTTATGTGAGACCTAAAAATGTATGCAGTGCTGCCACACTGCATCATAGTCCCGAAGATCGCGCCAGATTTCTGAATGCTTGACTTGATCAAGTTGGACCGAGCTAAAAAATCGATCTGTAGAGATATGCAGTGGAATTGGTTGATTCGATTTTTCCAACGGTGCAATTACGTAAGAGGAGGGTCTGTGTTCTTGATTATTTAGTAATTTCTTTAGTTCTCGCACGGCAAAATTATGACGAGCTCCTCTTTTTCTTGAGATTTTAATTCTTTTTCCAAACACATTGCAAGCGAAGTTAAAAAAAAAATGGTATCTTGCTCGCTCCCCATATGCTATTATCATATTGCACAAATTAATCGTGCCTCGTGAACTGCATAGAGGAGAACACGTAGCGAATGCGATAAGAAATCGATTAGAGCAACATAATCTTTACATCCTTTTAATCGACTCTATCAGTTACATCAGTAAGAACATCCCGTTTATATGAATCACTCCTCTAAAGATCCAGGCTAAGTAGTCACCAAATGCGGGTCACTGATAAGTTGGCTTGGCGAGATTAACTTTATGGTCTCATCCCCTCTTAGTTATAATTTATGTTGATTAATTTAATTACCAAGCTTTGATGAACAGAGAAGAGAGTGGCATGGCAGGATGGGCCTGGGGTCTCTTGTCTTCATTAAAAATGCAAAGCGTGCTTAAACTCAGAAACGCACTTTTTGATGATCCGGTTTGATGACTTTGGAAGCATACTTATAATAGAAAGAGAAAGAATTAATAGATTAAAGTGAGATTTTTAATAGATTAAAGTGAGATTTGCCAGGAAATTGAGGATGTCTGGTTTTGCATTAAGCAACCGTAGGCCTTTGGGGGACCACTAACCAACCGGTCTACTCACCCTTAGGTTAACGGGTGAAAAGGTTAAGTAAAGAGCAAAAGACATTTTTTCCTTCGGCCTACCATGGAACTAGCTCCAAAGCGACCGACGTTTATATATAAACTGTGGTGAATTATTTCGCTCGGGGCACGACTTGACATAGAGTGGACCAAATTACCAACGTTGTATTGTCGAGATTGATCGCACCGCACATCTACTTTCGCCCCGGCATATGCTTAATTTGCGAAAATAGTTGAAAAAAATGAAGGGAACGAAACTGAACTAGGAAAGAGGAAGGCCCTAAACTCGACGAAGCAACAAAACATCATTCTATGTAGCTAAATCGGGAAGTAACCGGTGATTCTCCTGATGAAATAGATCGTTTGGGAAGGAATCTGAAATTAAGGCACTCATGGCAATCCCAACACATAAAAGTGCTTCTTTTTTATGTCACGGTATGGTTCGAGCATCTTTGAAGTAAAGAAATGGACGGTCACATAAAGGGTCGCGAGTAAGATTAAGACCGAAATAGATTTTGCCAGTCCTATTACGGATTCCATCGAAATCCAAACTCGCGATGCATCGGACTCACGCGCACGACGGCATGAGCAGGGGGGGAGCGGATGAAAGGGATGGAAGGGAAGGAACACCGAAAGGAAGACATGCCATAAAATGTGAAACACAACGCCACAGCCACATGCTCTGTCACAACCCGTCGTCCATCATCCGCTGCACACCTTTCCCTTTCCCCGCTTTTTCTCTTTTGGCTCCTTGCCGTCTCTTTCCTCTGCACTGTTGGCCTCTCTCTTTTAAGGGAGCGTTGGGAGAGGGTACAGAAGAACAGTGGGGGTTTTGTCCCCTTCCTGCTGCGCTCGGCTTTCGTTAGCCCACATTTGCAAGCACCAAAAAAACCCTACATATGGAATGCGAGATAATAATATAATAAGAGGTGAAGTGGACTAGGGGAGAGCGGAGGCAAATCAAGCTCCCTGCCCCCTGACCCCCTGCCCCCCCTCCCCCCTTTTTGGCTCCTCCAACTTCTCCTTCAATGATTTCTCTCCACCTCACTCGAGACAACTCACTCCCATCATCCCCCCTTTCTCTTTCTGCGCAACCAAGAGCAACCCTTCAAGTGGAGGGCTGGGATGGGTTTCTGTTAGCAGCAAACAGGTGGGTGGGTGTGACTCTTCCTTAAAAGGCTCCTGTTTTTTCTCCCCTGTTTTCTTCTTTTTCACCTTTTTCCACGCTTGGGTTTTCTTGGGTTGGGTTTTTTTTTTACTTTCTTTTCCGGGTTGATTCTCTGTTGTGCTGGTCTTTGTGGAATCTATGCCGGGAATGGATGGTTAGAGAGAAGGGGCTCGGTCTCTTTCTTTTCTAATCCTGGACTGGACTTCCTGTGCTGCAACTACTCTACTCTTTTGCACTCCTCGGCTCTTGTGGTTGTTCATGGACTTTTTAGTCAAGGTTGTTTTGTTAAATTTACTTGCTTTCTTCTTCCCGGAAAGTCTTTTTCTTTTCTTTTTTTTTATGTGTTCGTTGATCTCTTCCTAGTACGTTCTCGTCTGATCTTCCGATTGTCCCGGGAAACGTTTCTGCAGCATTATTGTACCGTACTTGTAGACCTGTAGTTATTGCCAACGGTTCTTGTGATGTCCTTTTTTCTTTTACGCTTTCCATGAACTTAGACATCACAAAGAGCCACTGGAGGTAATGATTACTCCTCCTCGAGCTGCCCATTGTGCAACTCTTTCTTTAATGTCTCCTTTCTAGCTCACGAGAGATTTTTCCTTGCCCCAGCAGCCGACTGGAAATTTTTCTGCTTTTATGTTCGTCAGCAATTTGGAAAGACGAAAATCTCGAGTGCTTGATTTGGCTAGATGATACTGTTTTGTTTAGTTTTTTGCTCCCTGTTTGATGCAGTTGAGGAAAAAAAGAAATTCAATCTTGCAAAAGGAGATAAGCTCGGTCGTCCTGGGTGAGGAAAGTTCTCTGAGTCGCTTTGCCTACAATCTCATTTAATTGAAGTGGTGGAAGGCTTAATGGATTGGAATCTGAAAGCTCCTTGGGATTTGACTGAATTTAGCCAAGAAACCCTGCCAGGCAGCCATGGAGCTGATGGGCCGAATAGCTATGGGATTCCTAGTGCAAAAGGAGAATTTTCGGTTGATTTGAAGCTGGGTCAAATGAGTAACACAGTGAACGAACCGGTAAATATGTGGAAGGACTCTGGTGTCTCAAAGATGGCGTCGTCTCCATCGGGGTCGTCGAAGAGGGCTCGATCGGCGAGCAATGGGGGTCAGGCGGTACATTGCCTCGTCGACGGTTGCAATGCGGACCTTAGTAACTGTAGAGAGTACCATAGGCGCCACAAGGTCTGCGAAGTTCACTCCAAGACTCCCGAGGTGACGATCAATGGTAGAAAGCAAAGGTTTTGTCAGCAATGCAGCAGGTACCGACCATGCTTTTTTATTGTCTCGAATCATTACCGATGCTTCAACGTATTCTTCAAACCCATTGTTTTGCTACGTCATTGTTAATAGTGGATTGTTTAAATGGAAACTGCTCCTAACAACAGGAACTGCCGAGTCGACAATGGCTAATATTATGTTTTAAACAATATCTGGTCTTGTAGGTTCCATTCACTGGAGGAATTTGATGAGGGCAAAAGGAGTTGCAGGAAGCGCCTTGATGGACATAACAGAAGGCGAAGAAAACCTCAGCCGGATCCGCTAAGTCGGCCAGCAGACATCTTATCCAGTTTTCGAGGTGAGGATCCGGGTGTAGTAATTTTTCTTAGCTCCAATGTACCATGTGTAATACCAGCACGTGGCAGGCTCTAGGGAGATTTCATAAATACTCAGTTCTGATTAGAGCTGGCATAAGATCCATACATGCAGAAATTGCATCTGCAAGGGGATTTATTTTCTGGAGTGGAATGACCATCTCTTTATACTATATTGTTTACCTGTATGTTTCCCCTTATTAGTCCTGCCCGCAGGAAAAAACCCGTCAGAAGAACTTGGGAATGCTCTGTGTTCGATCATGTTAAGAATAGTGGTTCTGAGGGAGCTCAATTTGCGTGGGAATGAGCTTAGTTATTAGAACCAGTGACTAATTGAGTATTCCTGATGTCTCCTTCCATCTGTTATATGATGGCTGGTTGAATACTCAATACATTCCAACAGAAATAACTTAATTCTAGATCTTCAATTCTTGGCAATTTTAGCCTCTTGCTTAGATGGTCTGGCTTCTCTATTACAAATTTCCATGTGCCAATGATACCTTACCATGAGCAGACAGATTGGTCCTATTGATCACTTTATAAGTGCAGGAGAAGTCTGTAAATGACTCCTCATACTAGCATGACTATTTGTGTCGGTTATTATGCTTCTTTGACTCTTCATTCAATCTTTTTCAGGTCCCCAATTAGTACAGCTATCTAACTCACAGGTATATCCCACTACTGCTGTTGGCAACCCAACATGGGCCGGAGTTGTCAATCCTGAAACGGAAGCTGCTCTATATGCTCGCCACCAACACCTATATGGGTCATCCTCTAGCATATATGGGGGAGGCAAACAAATTAAATTCTTGCAAGGGAATAATCCCGCGTTGAGCAGCCAAATGTCTGCCGAATCTTCTGTATGTCATCCGCTCCCTAGGACAATTGTGTCGTCTGATGGTGGTGGGCTTGGCCGCAATATGTTCTATGACCGGCTAGTCAGCGAATCGGACTGTGCTCTCTCTCTTCTGTCATCACCACAGATGCAGACTTCAGGAACTAATTTCAGCCATCTGGCGCACCAAAACTCCCACCGCGGTAATCACAGCTTAGAGCCCTTGGACTCTGTTCGCATTTCCAGTGGCAGCGGAAGGAATACCAATTCCCAGGGATTGTTCCAGTTAGGATCTGAAGGACGGCAAAGGAATGAAGCCTCTCAAGTGATTCCCTTTCACTGGGACTAGTAAGCTATAAGCTCACTCCCGAATTTCCTGATGCATAATTACTGCATATTCATTCTCATGTAGAGATTATCGTGGTATTCTTTCTCGTATGTAAACTGTGTTTTGGTGAACTCTTCTAATTCAGAGTATTAACTACATCGCCCTCCCGTTTTGATTTGGTGATTGCGTTGTTTCTCCATCAAGGACGATACATGTTATACTTGGGCAAAGTCAAAAGGACTCCCATTTGGAGTCATGTTTGTTTACCCAGTTAACTCCATATCTCAAATGCTTCATCACTACGGCATTATGGGATTTTCATCTTTTGGTGAAAGTTAAGAATTATATTGAGCTTTAATCAACTATACAAGAAGAGTCACGGCACCAAAACTTACACTCAAAACGACCAAGTCATAGCGAGTGGAAGGGTGCCGAGATGGAAAAGGAGCAACGACTCATTAGTTTAAGATGAGAGGAAACAACAAAGTACCTCTATATTGCAATAACACAATGATTCCTCCTACATTTAGTCAGTCTGGCGCATTCAGGTTAAGCCCTTTGACCTTTCAATCCATATGTGTTCGTTATACTTGTTTTCCTGTAGAATCTTCTAAGCATTCAATCTTCATGAGGACACGATTTCCGTCGTCATAATTGACCTCTCTCATCGTTACTTGTAGTTTTGGTTTGTCTGGGAAGAGAGTTGAGATGGGTTGCCACTGCTAACTTTTATGATGTCAGAATCTGCTATGTAAAGGAAAAGATAGAAAGAATCACTCATCTAGTTGCTTCCCCGAATCTATTTGTATCATTATCTCGTAGCTCTGTGAGCTGAAATCTGCCTTCCTCCGATAATGTTTTTAGCTATGCACGACTTACAGATGCTGTACTTAGATTAAGCATGGTACTAGGGGATTTAGCATCCACCCTCTACAAGCGATCACTGTTTGTCGACCCGCCTAAAGTCAATGTTGCCAATCTCACAACCCGCGATATCTAAAACTACACGGCTACGGTTTCATAAGACCGGATAGCTTTCATGATCGAGCAAATTGTTCTACTGTGATTTACACGAGCGGTTCCGCATTATGAACACTGCAGTAGAAACAAACTCAATAACGGGAACCAGAGAAACACTAGGAATCATCCTCAGCCTTAACAAAATGAAAGACGAAGAGAAAAACAAGCATGCTCGACCAAGGTACGCATGACAAGCGAGACGGCGGATGATTTCAGAGAAAGAAGCAAAACAAGTGAAGATATTGGCACGGCTCAATCAGATTAAAGGACCCATTTCGACACTTGGGAGATTTGATATGATTGAGCCATTCCAACATCGTCACGAACCTCGACTTACCTGCACCGCCAGGATCAGATCGATGCACCGAACACGGGGCTCGCCGTGAGCCTCTTCGACAATCTCCGATGGCTGCAGTTTCATCGATGAAGTTGAGGTGTAAAGATATAATACATATGTCTACAACAGAAAGCGAGGACGATTTATATAAGAGAGAAGGCCCCCCCCTTCCCTTCCTCCTCCGGCCTGCACGAACTGTGAATGGTTGGGACGTCAAAATCGTTGCTTGATTCATTGGGAAGACCTCAGCAAAGAAAAGGAGGATTAAAATAATTTCCATAATTAGCTCCTGGGGGACTCCTCTCAGTGGTCGATAAGGTGGGGGCAACAAGCTCGCACAAAAAAAAGGTTCATTCACCAAATCTTCACTATCATTCTAGCTCGCGACCACAAAATTATTTTGACGAATTAATCCCTCCCTGGCCACTCGAGGTCCGATCTTTTCCCCCAACGCATTTCACGTGGTGGGACGAGACCCATCAGCTCATCATAGATGTAGGCGATTATCATCATCAGCTCATCATATGATGAGCTGATCGACCGACCGGTTCGATTTGTCTCGCGTAATAAATCACGCGGACCGGACGATCTTTTTGGGAGCTCAAGTATATTTGGAGCCTACTTAAATCAAATTACTAAATCCACTCGGAAGCTTGAGATGATGGTTATGATCTAGCTTTCAGGCCTCCTTTTTTTTTTTTTTTTTTTTGCTTTTTTTCTGACGAGGACCGGCTATTATTAAGTTCGCAATGTCCCCCGCCGATAATCACTAAAGGTTGGATCGCATTTCAGGAGCGTGCCAAGGAGAGTTGTTGGAAAGTGAAGGAGATCGATCACGTCAAGAAAAAGAAATCGAAAGTTTGCAAGAAATCAAAATTCTGCCGGTACCGAAATTTCGATTCGCAAATTTAGATGCCCGAAGACTTTCCACAAGAAGACGGGATTTAATTATTCATCTCCACCCTGGCGGTCGCTTTCGCCCACCTTGGCAGGAAAAGGGAGTCAGCTCATAGGACTCTGTCCAACCAAAAGGAAATAGGACGATGGAGATTTGCTCCCAAATTGGCGTGAGAAAAAGATGCACCTCGGGTCTTGCCAATTTGCCCCCAAAAGATATGCAAAACTCCTGTTGTCTTTCCATCATTGTATCTTCTTATTCAGCTTCCTTCCTCTCTCTGCCGTAGCCACTCACGAGTCAAGACTCGAATCACGAAGAGCTCTGGGAGAAGTAGGAGACAGCATAGGTTCGTAGTGGAATTCGAATGGCTCTCGCTTACGGAAAAAGGCGGCTCCGATTGGGTACAACCACTGGGGAGCACGTACCGACCGGGTAATTGTGGAAGGCCCTCCACGAAATACCAATACATCTAATCTAATCTTAATCTTAATCTAATCTAATCTAATGTAATGGGTTAGCTGAAACTTGATTGGCCGCCACAATCCAATGCAATAATAGAGTTAGCTTTAGCATCAGGAATCTTCACCAACCAACCTTCCATGGTCCGAACAAGTATGTTCTGAGCTGTGACCTTTCAGGAGCAGTCGCGGATGATAATTTATAACAGAGAGATTCGTGAGATCGAAGTCTGCTTTGTAAGGTGCAGAAGAACCATTCAATACTAGATTTCAACTGAGAAATGCAAAAATTCTTGGTCTACATACCAGGATGAAAATGGTGAACCCATACAAACTTGAAGTCCCGAAAAACACATGCAGTCTCTCATCAAGTGACCGAATTTGCAAACAATCTTATGAAGCAGTGACAAGCCAATAAAAATCTGCATGGAGCTCAAAAGGCAAGCTTTACATGTCTTAGAGCAGCTTATTTCCTTGTATGGGATGCCCAACATAAAACTCGAGTCAAAGTTAACGGTGGCTATTATATGGAAATCCCCGAGGATTTCTTGAACTTCTCAACCTCCAAATACACAGTTGAATAAGGGAGAAACTCTGAGAAGTGGCTCTTACTCAGATCGTTTATTGCAACGGCAAGTTTAGGGATTTCTAACGTCTCTTCATGAGTGAGTGTCCTGACAAACCTTGCAGGATTTCCAGCCCAAAGTTCACCAGTTGGAATTCTCCTTCCTGGGGGGACCACCGACCCAGCTTCAAGAATTGAGTGGGTCTCCACCAAGGAACCTTCCATAAGAATGGAGTGCTGACCAATAATGCACTCAGGCTCAATCGTGCATGACCGCAAGAGGCTGTATGCACCAATGGTCACAAACCTCTCAATAGTTGTTTCTGCTGGCAAACCTGGCATAAACGAGAGAAGTTGCTGGTTACATAGATTGATAGCACAAAACACAAACAAGGAGGAGAATTCTGCAGTCCTTCAGAATTGTTACTAGGTCTTAATATAGTAGACAACTGCTGGTAGGTGCATAGTAGAGCCAAAACTACATTTTTTTTGTTGGCGTACATTGACAACAATCTTTTCTACAAGATTCTTATCCTTCACCGAAACATCATATCTTAATTACCTTTCATCTCTTATTCATTCTATGAACAGAAACATTAAAAACTGAGCTCATCTCAGCAACAAGCTCTAACTTTTTTATCTAATTGAAACAAGCTCTAACTTAAAAGCTTGACTAATAAGAAAGTCTAAAGCATGCACACGAAGAATAAGAATGGGAACAGAAAAAGGATGGTGTGTCAATCAAGAATCAAGACTCATAAAAATACTGCTCAGTATAAATATGTTCGGAACTTATCAGTCCACATACCTTAGAGTCTACCGCAAGGCAAACAAGAAAATTGATTAGATTAACTCAAACAAATAGATAAAACATAACTCTCCACTATGGAGACTTTTCCATTGGGGAAGAAATAAAACTGAAGCGTTTGAAACCGCAAGCCTACTAATTTTATTCGCAAGAATTTTGACCTTATAATATATATCTTTTAAAAAGATATATGAACTAATAGTGAATGGAACGACCCACAGACAGATAGGCAGGAATTTTTTTTTTAAACAGAAATCAGAAATGTAATGGCATTTGGAGGCGGGTTTGTGAAGAGAAGAACTATGAGAGGAGAGGAAAGTGAAGCTTTCAGAGGATCCTGAAAAGGCTCCAATTTCCAGCAACATCATTGATTAAGCACAAAACCCGTACTATGATGCCATCAATTTTTTATGTGTAGGCTTGGAGTTGCGGGCACCCTGTAGAAAACCCACAGGTGTTTCAGAGCCACTGATTTCACTCTGCTCTGCCCCGATTAACTTACACCAAACCCTCAGCTTCCATTTCTTTTAGCTTCTTTTTTCTTTTCCCAGAAAAAGAAAAATTGATTGGATTGCAAGAACGTGATGGACCTCATCTCTCTCCCTCTTCAAAATATCCACCACATAATATATCAAATGCAATGAACAATTTTCCGTGGGGAAATAATCCCAATGATCACCAAATTGTTATATTAATACCCAGTTCATTGTTTGAACCTCAGAGTTCACACTACACAATAGTTGTCTCAGTATAGTTATGATCTGTTAAAGAACAATTCAGTAAAAATAAAAATTAAAGGGATAGATAGAAGAAAGAAGAAACAATGACATGGTTTCATGCAGCATTTCTTTTCAGCATCTAAACAACGCAATTAATGACGCTGCACAGTCCTGATCAGATGCTATGATAAACCAAAAAGATCATTGAAGGCCAACAAATTCAGACAGTGAAGAAATTAACAAATTAAGATTAATAACCCACTGACCCCCAAATTCCAGCACATCGATTACAATTCCCTACAGGATCAACTGGCAAATTAGCCTGACATTAATACAAACCTTTGCTATCGATCAAACTAACTTCAGCATAATTTAAGAAGTTACATGCCCACCTTATCAAAGAAACAGACATTCACACCTCGTGAGCTCTAAATCATAAGTTAATCAACTTGCGACAGTTGCCTCCCCAGTAATATCATAATCCTCCATAAGTAGAAAAAATTCAGCTGCGGATACTAACAAACTCCACGGTCCCTTAGCATCCTCGACAAGCAATCTCCCTCTTCAATGGCTAATGACTTCCTAATTCACTTCTTAAAGAACATTTCTCCGCACACATTCTTCCACGCGAAATCAAGCAAGTGGAGCAATAAAGAAAATAACTTGCTGGAAAACTACGGAGAGATAACACCGATTCCAGAACCCTAACGCCCAAAAATCACAATCAACGCTCTTCACAAGTCCTCAAAAGAGCAATACCCTAACCTGTTGGAGAAGACCAGGCGGCGTGAACGACGCATCTCTCCTGGACATTGGAGCAGAACCCGACGGTGATCTTGTTGAGGTCGCCCCGGAGGACCGACCCGCTCCAGACGGACGCCCCGTCGCCGACCGTGACCTGACCGGCGAGGACGACGTTCGGGGCCACGTAGGCGTCGACGGCGACCTTGGGGAGCCACTGCCCCAGCGGGATGATCTTCCTCTGGCCTCGGTAGTCCCATTTCACCCGATCCGGCGATGGCGCGATCGTCTTCGCCGCCGTCGCCGCCGCCTCGGCGGAGAAGGCGCGGCGGCGGAAGGCGCGGTGGCCGTGGTTGGAGACCGCGGTGGCTAGGGCTCGTCTGGAAATGCGAGCTAAGGTGGCCATTCCGATCGGAGGAGAGAGAGAGAGGAGGGCGTTGGACTGTGCTCTGTAGAGAGAGAAGCGAGGCTCGGCTGCGGATGCAGAGCGAGAGCCGGCGAGCGAGAGAGAGAGAGAGAGAGAAGGAAATGGATTTGGGCTTTTAGATATATTGGGCTTAGTGCTGTTGTTGTGGGCTCTAGTTGGGCCCACGATGGTGGATCCAAAGAAAACGGAATATCGTCGTGTGGTCCACAATGGTAGATCCTCCCACCAGTGGCCGCCGCCCCATCGCCGGGGAGGCATCGGCCATGGCCGGCGGGATTGCTGGCGAGCTGGGTGAAGGCGATCCCCGCCTAGATCTAGGAAACTAGCAATGGGATGGCATCGGCAATGGCCAATGGTCACAGGCAACGGACTTGGATTTCACTTTAACTGTCTATAGCTCCATTGCATGTGCTCGAGATAGAAGTTTTGTATAAATGCATCGCCATGCTATTAATGTTAAGTATTTTGATTTAATTTCTTTTCTTTCTAAGAGGTAAAATAAAATAATCCAATTGAAATGTAATGATCATATGTCTGTAATACATCGTATGTCCTAGAATAGATCGCGTTCTTCTACCTAACCATTTCATTTTACCAAGTTTAATATTAGCTAAATTAGTCGACATTTATATGTTTCGATTCAACAACAAGTTGTTATTTGTAACTAGTTTTGGTGATTGATTAATTGGTCACAATTTTTTTTCATGAAATGCGTTGAATTGGTATTAGTTTGGATATGGAAAAAAATTTCTATTCGATCGAATGTATTAATATTGTGTGTAAAAATTAGGATTCGTATCAAAACGATCTCATTTTAGTGTTTTAATTAACCTTAACGCCACTTGGGAAAGATTGATATTGTTTGTAAAAAGGAAAAAAAATAAAGTAATAGTAAAGGGTGAAAATGTCATTAACTAGCTGATGAGATTATGCCATTCTTTAAGATCGATATAGCAATTTCATGCCCTTATTTAAAACAACTTCCACTTCAGGCATTTATTTGAAAATTTTTCTTGTCTATATTTTAAATGTATTCTCTTCACTTTGTCTCTTCACCTGTAGACCAAGTGCTAATGTTTTTTTTTTCTCATTATGCATTATAATACCCAACCTCCATCAACGATCAATTCTTCAAGTGTTAAGCCATGAACAACCTATGCTCCACAGTCACCACCATCCATCACCGGAACACCACCGTTGGCTACCACATTCGTCCACCACCGTCAATCACCAGCCGCTCAACATTCACTTCCATCGAGTTATAGAAATGCATAGATATTGCGTAGAAGAACATACCATTTCAAACGCTACTATAGTATAGATCAACATTTAGGCCAACGACTTTAAGCCATTTCCTCGTCGATGATCACCATCCACGATCAGTGGAGAGCACAAAAAAGACATAGCACGAAGGAAACATCGATTCAGAAATATGCTTAGCAACTATGAAAAACGTCAAAGATAATGACAGAAAACGAAGAAAAGGGAGGAAATTATCTATGTATATTCATTGATCTGTATACAACTATATCAATACATTTATAGTGCAAGAATGAAACAAAAGAAAATGGAATAATATACAAGGAATTATAAATTTCCTATTTGCTAAAACTATCACATATTCACTAAATCAATTAACCCGCAATTAGGATCAATCCACGATCACAATCTTCAACTGTATCTCCAACACTCCCCCTCAAGCTGGTGGCCTGTATATATCAAGGACACCTAGCTTGCTCTGTAGGTAAGTATGTTGTCTTTAACAGTGAAGATGTCTATAGGTTGATCCATTATTCCAATACCTTTTGCTACGAGGATTCCTTCTCTGATCTTGTCTCGTGTGAAGTGGCAATCAACTTCTATATGTTTCGTTCTTTCGTGAAAAACTGGATTTGCTGCCAATTTGAGTGCAGCATCATTATCACAAAATAATTATGTTGGTCCACTAACTTGTAACCCGAGATCTAAGAGTAATCCTCGAATCCAAACCACTTCGCAAGTAGTTTTCGCCATGGCTCGATACTCTGATTCGACCGATGATAATGACACAGTTGACTGCTTCTTCGTCTTCCTTGAGATTAATGACTTTCCCAACTTGATGCAGAAACTAGTGATAGATCTTCTAGTCATCGGTCTAGTAGCATAATCCAAATCACAAAAAGCTATCATCTTCATATTGCAATCACGAGATAAGAAAATTCAAAGTCTTGGACATCCCTTCAAGTATTTCACAACCTTTAGGGCTGCATTCATATGAGTTTTTTTTGGAGCATGCATGAATTAACTAGCATCTGCATTGCATAACATATATCGGGTCTTGTTATAGTAAGATATATTAATTTACCAACAAATCGCTGATATCTTGATGGATCTTTGAGCAATGGGTCATCAATAGATGAAGAGGAGTTCAAATCATATTCATGAGTAGTCAACTTGGCATTCTGTTCAACTGGTATGATAGCTGGTTTGCATCCAGATAATTCAGCTTCAGAAACAATTTATAGGATGAACTTCTTCTGACTGAGATTGATACCTTTATCGGATCGAGCAATTTCATTGCCAAGAAAATATTTGGGTGGTCCCAAATCCTTGATATGGAAAGTAGAATGCAAATATTCTTTAAATCTTGCAACATGAGAGTCATTGTTTCTCGTAACAAGTATATCATCAACATATATCAGCAAATAGATTAATGAATTACCTTCATTCCATGTAAACAAGGCATAGTCATGCTTAGAATGTCGAAATCCTGCATTAGTCAGCGCAGTAGTGAACTTGGCATATCATTGCCTAGATGCCTGTTTCAATCCGTACAAGGATTTGCGTAGACGACATACCCGAGACTCCCCCTGTCTGCGTAATCCCTATGGAAGCTCCATATAGATCTCTTCATCTAGATCGCCGTGAAGAAAAGCATTATAGACATCCATCTGATGTAATGACCAATTTCGGATGGTTGCAATGGACAAGAAGGAACAGACAGTGAATTCTTTGGCAACGGGTGAGAAGGTCTCATGATAGTCAAAACCTTCTCTCTAAGTAAACTCTTTAGCCACTAGCCGAGCTTTATATAGTTCAACTGAACCATCTGCCCAAAACTTGATTTTATATACCCATTTACATCCAATTAGTTTCCGGTGTGGGGGTAGTGGGACAATATCCCAAGTATGATTCTCTATCATGGTAGTAAGTTCCGATTCAATTGCGTGTTGCCATTGTGGATCACATGATGCTTCATGGAAGGAAGAAGGTTCATTCTCTTCCGAGAGACGACTAATGCAACACATATGTTTTGGTGATAGCTGATTAAAAGACACATATGAAGGGACGGGATACTTCGTGCTTGGAGGATGCAATGTAGAACAAATGTAGTCCTTTGTCCATGTGGGTGGGCGAGTTTGTCCTCCAGAACGTCAAGGCTGCTCAACTACTATTGGTTTGGGTGTTAAGAAAGACTCGGAAGTAGTCTCCGATGGAACCAATGTAGAAGAATCCTCAGATAACTCTGAAGGTAAACCATCTTCAGAAATAATGGTGTCCTTTGGGACATAAATGGATGGCTCCAGAGCAACGAACAGATATTAAGAAGCCATGGATAAATCTTCTTCACATAGAAAAGGCTTATGACTTGGGGATGACGATGAAGATGATGAAGATAGACATCCGAACCCCTGGAGTGCCATAACTTGGCAGAAATGGACACTTAAGTGCCATAACTTACGAAATGTATACTTAAGTGCCAAAATCAGAGCAAAATAGATCACTTGAGTGCCAATCCGACCAAAACGCTGACGTGTCAATTTTTTGGCGAAGCAAGTGCAAAACGGCATCATTTTTTGGTGCTAACGTGGTAAATAATTTAATATAAAAATTAATTAAATTAAATTAAAAATAAATTAATTTAAAACATTTAAAACATTTAAAAATTTAAATTTTAAAAATTTTAAATTTCAAAATTTTAAAAATTTACAAAAAATTAAAAAAATTAAAAGTTAAAAAGGAATCAGCTGAGGGCTGGAATTTTTTGTAAATTTTTTAATTTTTTGTAAATTTTTTAATTTTTTTAATTTTAATTTTAAATATTTTAAATAAATTTAGTTTTAAAATTAATTTAATTAATTTTTATATTATATTAAAATTCAAATTATTCCAAAACGACGTCGTTTGGGGTGAATTCGAGCTGACTCAGGTCTCCGGCGAGAAATATTAATATTTTAATGCCACGTATGATTCCCGACGAGCTTCGCCGGAGATGGCACTCAGGTGTCTCACTTTTCTTAAAATGTGGCACTTAAATGTACCTTTCGTAAGTTATGGCACTTAAAAGGTTCTTTTGCTGATGAAGATATCATATCCTTAAATGGAAATACATCCTCATGAAAAATGACGTCCCTACTTATGAAAAAATGCCCTATAGAAATCTCCATAACTCGATAGCCTTTTTGAAGGGGTGGATATTCCATGAATACACATTGGGCCCGTTTGGTTCGGCTTTTGGGGAATGCCTTTGGCCAAATGCAAATATCTTTAGCCTAAAGGGGTTTTCGGGAATGCTCGGGTGTTTGGCAAATTACGCATTGAAAAGTGGCTTGTGTGAAAATACCGTTTGGCAAAACTTATTCCAAATGGGCTTTTGCTTTTAATTTTAAAAAATATATATATATGAAAATCAAATCCGGCGGCCAGGTCAGGCCACGCCGTCGCCGCGACCTCAGGCGCCTGGAGGCGCAAAGGCCAGATCTGGCGGCCTGAGGTCACGCCGGCCAACCAGATCTGGCGGCCTGAGGTCCGCGCCGCCTGGGTCGCGCGTCGCGCCACCCCCAGACGGTGGTCACCGGCGACGCGAGACCCTCAGGCAGCGGCGGTGGTGGCTGCCGGAGAAGAAGAAGAACTGATGGCCTCGTTTGAAGACGACGGAGGAAGAAGAAGATGAACAGTAACCGTGGCATTTCCCAAATGCCGAATGCTCAATGCTGCCCCTCCCCAGCTTTCAGCATTGAGCATTCCAAATGCTCATATTTGGGCAAAGGAGCCTTCAAAAATATTGCCAAACACCAAAACTTTTCCCCAAGGGGCTTTGGGGGCCCAAAGCCCCTTGGGAATGCCCAACCAAACACCCCCATTGAGTGACACGGGGGCCCATTTAATCCAAAGGACCCACATTTGTCGCATAACATAGACAACCAAATACTCGGAGGTGATCATTGTTGGGATGCCTATTATAAAGCAGTTCAAAAGGAGTTTTCCCATCAAAGATACAAGATGTCATGCGATTAATCAAATAGGCAGCAGTGAGTCAGTGAGCACACAATCTCTTCAAAAACCTTCAGGAATGGAGACTTGATATTTTAATGCACGTGCTACTTCTAAGAGATGTCTGTGTTTATGTTCTACAATTCGATTTTGTTGTGGAGTGTAAGTACAAGAACTCTCATGAAGTATCCCTTGAGAAGATAGGAATTTTTCACAATCAGAGGTGAAAAATTCACGCCCATTATCCGTACAAATTCTTTGCACAGATTGATTGAATTGATATTTAATCAAGGAAACGAAATTCGAAAGATGAGTAAATGTTTGACTCTTTGATTGCATAAGATATACCCAAGTGGCCCTTGTATAGTCATCTACAATCGTGAGAAAGAAACAGGAGCCATCATGATAAGAGGTATGGTAAGGTCCCTAGATATCCATATGAAGTAAAGAAAAAATTCTATTTGCTCGAGATATACTTTTTGGAAAAGATGCTCGAGATTTGTTTGGCCAATGGACATATTGGACATTTAGGATGAGGGAAATGTGCACTATGACCCAATCTCTGATGAAAAATTAGATTTTTATTTGGAATAATAGCATTACAAGAGATGCATTTATTTAGTAATTCTAAATCTCTTGGGGAATCAATCTAGTATTATAGTCCTTGTGCAACACTACCCAAGCCCATCACTTTGCCAGTCGAATGGTCCTGAAAGAAATAATTGTTGGAACTGAATATTGCACGACATGAACTATCTATGCAGACCCTTAAGACAGAGAGTAGGTTGAATTCAAAATCAGGAATGTATAAGACATTTTTTAGAACAAAATGTGGACCAAGGTGAACAATACCAATCTTGGTAACTTGAGTAACATTTTCATTTGGAAGACGTACTAATATGGGAGATTCTTATGTTTTATCAACATGGGAAAAAAGATGTTCATCACATATTATGTGGTCACTAGCCCCCATATCGATTATCCATGCATTGATAGAAAAAAGAATTCTCATCGTAAAGGAAAGTACTTGAGAACCCAGCACTTTCGTCGCCCATCTTCAACTAATTCAAAATCTGCATGATATTTTAATACTGATCTTGAGTAATTGGTTGCTGTACTCCATCAATCCTTTGTGTCGAGACCTGATAAGCTGATGATTCTTTCTCTTTTTTATTTTTATCAGTAGGCTTTCCATGCAATTTCCAACACATATCAACAGTATGGTGTAGGCATTTGCAATATTCACAATATTTATTTTTGAATTTACTATTTTTCCCACTAACCTTTCTTGATGATGTGGCGCCACGTGTGTCGTAGGATCATTTATAAACAGGGGTTGACGTGGCTTGATAATAGTCCTCAAATCCGTCCGAGTTAATGGGTGATCTGTAGCCGTTCGTTGCAGCGCGCTGATCCAGACTGTCGAATGCCCTGTGTTGATTTGAACCATCCAATAGGCCATGTGAATCCAAGCTGTTAGATCGTCCGCGTGAATCCTAGCCGTCCGTTCGAAATGAATTAGGGTTTCCATCAAGCTTTCTTCTTGCTGCAACCGCATTACTTATTTTTGGGTATCTCGATTGCGCGACTGCTCCGCTACCTCCGGCTGCCGCCTCTCATGAGCCCACGTCGGACAAAAAAGCTACAAGACTCAAGCCTTCTCCCACTCGAGCGTGTTCGGCCGCGGTGAGGCACTAACTTTCCTCCCGGACGGCGAGTTGGTAAATGCGTCCGAGCGGCGGCGAGGGTTCTATCGCAAGGATCTGAGATCGGAAGGCCGAATAGGAGTCATTGAGGATGAGTAAGTACCGTGTGGCCTTTTCTCTTTCTCATATTTCTTTGTATTGTCTCAGAGTTGCCTCGAGTCCTTGTAGACGTTCCTCGGCTGACTCCAATTCGTTCCACAGGGAGGAGAGACAGTTGAAGCAAGCAGTAATCGAGAGGTTCCATTGCTTCAACTTAGTCAAGCTTTGGGTGATGCCGAAGAGCCGTGCTCAATCAAGCTGGCCATACATCTCCTTGATGTTCTCCCAAATTTGCTTAGAATCCTCAGTAGGCGACAATCCGGCTGCGACATCGGGTGTGAGGGTGTTGTTGATCCAAGTGCGAATCAACTGGTTGCACTTTCGCCAGTGTCGCTGGAGGTGCTCGTCGGTCGAGAACGGAACGGCTCTGTCAAGGAAGCCGTCCTTGTCTTTCGTCACAAGAGCCCGCCAGAGATCTCGAGCCCATGAGGAGTAGCTTTCCAGTTTGGTGAGTTGGATGCTGATAAGACGTAGTTCGGGGTTGTCCGCCGACGACATGTAGAAGGGGTCGCCGGGTTCAGACCGACCGCCGCCGCCAACTGGAAAAACCATCGGCATGTATCCGGGTTGTCGCGGCCAAATTTTTGGGTGCACCACTTAAGATTTGGCTAATGGATTACTGAGGCTAAACTTAGCTCAGGCTCTCCCAAACCCATACCAACTCGCGACTTAAGTTCAATTTCTTAACATGAAAATGATTTTTTCAATTAGAAGTCGTCACTAACCTATTTTTGGTGGGTCGATTAGAAACTCAAGTAAAGTAATGGGAGATTTACTTTACTCTTACGAACTAGAGATAGTGAGTTCGAGGACTTGATTACGTTAAATTTCTCTAATGCCCTTTTGGTACCTTTCTCTTATGTTTTGAAAAAAAATATTTTGCAAATAGCTTGAATTGATTTTAATTTACTTCCCTAACATGTAAAGTGATCATGCGAGTGCGCAAACCATCAATTTAACATCCAAGAAAAACAATGAATAAATTGCAAGATTTACCCATAGCAACGAAAGCATCTGCAATATTAGATCAGAATTCACATCAACAATTCTAGATATAATTTCTAATTAACATGCAATTTCTTTTTTGTTTGTTTTCACTTATTTAATGAGAATCATGCAATGCATGGTACTAATTTAACATGAAATGATATGACATGGCAACATGACCTAAACTACATGATAGGAGTAAAGTAATTTTTTTTGCGTTTTCTTCATGAAATTCAAAATTAAAGAAATGCAATAATGAAATGTGCAATCTAAATTAACCAAATGACCTAATTTTAATGACGGGCAATTTATAATGAACGTAGCAACAATCACTAAATGGCGTGTATTTCATGAACCTAATCCTACATGACATGCGCATGATTTTTTGTATTTTTTTTTATGAAAATTCGTAATTAAAATTGCTAGAAAAAAAAAATCTAACTAAAGTGAGATATTATCTAATTTAAGTTAGGAATAGACTCACCTGAATCCTATCTTAACTAATAAAATTTTCTCATCATGCAATTTAATTAAAAAATATTATCTAACCTAGATACCATCTAAACATGCATTTTAATATAATTAGAAAAGAATCTAACTATTCTATCATGCAATTCTATCTAGGAAATCAATTCTAATCTACATGATATGCAAATGCAATTTTTTTTTATATATTTTTGGGATAAATAAAGTAATTAAAGGATAAGCACCAAATCATTCACAATCATCAAAGATGTTATCCATCGTTCGAATTTGGAAACGATATCTAATGAAACTTGATTATTTCACAAATAAAATTGATAAATTGATCTTAAGCCTTAAAGATCAAAATATCTAAGATCAATTTATCAATTTCATTCCCACGTGATTAATTATTCCATCTAAAGTCTTATAGATAGAATAAAAAAACGACGTGCGGTTGTGGATTAGGCAATAAATATGCACGTAAGATACCGAAAAGCATGTTTTAGGCAATAAAATATCCAAATCAAATTTAGATAAGATAATTACCTAATTCCGCAAATAATATTACCAAATTTTAACCGAACGGAATCTGCTCAACGGGTGACCGGCGATGTGTGGTGGTGCTTGCATGGCAACGTTGACGATAGCAAACAGCGACCACGTCGACGATGATCAATGGACTTGCAAGACACAAACTTCGATGGTGGTTCTTGACCGAGTAGACGAGTAGGCTCGATGGACGCCTCAACTTGGCTGGAGCAAAAAGTGAAAAGGACCGCAATGAATGTGTGGACTATCCCTCTTGCGATGCTTTCTATCTCCTTCAAGATCTCCACTTGACTTTCTTTTTCTTGGATCCAGATCACACTTTCCTCATCCTGACTCCCACCACTTTCACTATTTTTATTTTTTTTATTTTCCTTTTTACCGTCGCGGACTCTCCACCGAGTGGACTTTCTTTCAAAGTTGATCGAGAGCAAATTTCTCCTGGCGGCAAACGTGAAGCGCGGCTCAAATACTTGCTGGAAGTTGTCGGGACCTTGCTGAAAGAAACCTGCAATCACAACCTAAAAAAACTCGTAATATTTGGTGTTGCAAGTGGTGAGGAACGCGACGCGGGGGGAACTTCTAGGTGAAGTTGGTGAACGTCGAGGTTGCTATGATAGAGAATTTGGCCGTCTCAATCTTCGCGTGTAGAGGATAGTGCAGAGAAGAAAGCCAAGTGTCCTCGCGACGTTTTCTTTTCTTCAAAAACCACCACGTTTGCTGACTTGCTTTCTCGAGTTTTTTCTTATTTTTATTTTCCTTTCTAGTAATGGTAGCCCAGAACTCTCCAAGTGAGATTGGCTGGTCTGCAGCGACAAACGTAACAGTGGAACTAGGCAAGATTGCAAGTGGCGTTGAGATCGAATGACGCTGCTATCTGCGTCCGTTTGCCGGACTAACTTGCCGAAATCGTTGCTGGGCGTTTCTAGGCGAAACAGCTGACCTCGGTGCAGCGGGGATGGGCGCGATGGGGCTCCCGGGGACTTACGGGGACTTACGGCGATATCGATGGTCACGGCCCAAGGGTCGATGGTGAGGGTAGTGCTCGGCTCCTGATCTCGGGGCAAGGAGGCTCAGGGAGTCGCAGCCCGCCCGAGGAATTTGTGAAATCAAACCTACAAAACAGAGAAACCGGGCCCTTGGCTCGACATCGGATCCACAGTGACACCGACAACATCAACTTGATTCGTCGGTGGAAGGAGCAGCGAGCACGCTAAGACGTCTGTCTTGATGTAGAACAGATCAGAATAAAGCAGCAGTGGTGGCATGGGTGAGGCAGGTGGCAGTCAACGAGGGATCGGCAGTCGTGGGCGTTGAAGTTGCAGGTGCCGAACTTCACGCTTCAAGACCCCCACCCTTTGTTGACCTCTTCCTCTACAATATGAATATTTTTTCTTTCGCATGTCCTCCTGGACGTAGTGGAGTGGTGGGGCGTGTGCTCTTGTGACCAGCAGGAAAAGATTAAGGGAAAAAAAACCTTCTCTAATCTATGTTTCGTTAACGTGGAGAACGTTTCTCTCTCAATTGTGGCTGTATGTTCGATGTGTGGCCTCCCTTACGAAGTGATCAAAGAGAACCCCTCTCTTGTGTGGCCGTATATTCAATGTGTGGCCCCTAAAACCCTATGCATTTAACCTATTTATAGGCCACGAGTTAGGGTTTTAATTTTTCCAAATCCATATCCAAACGCAATATTCACAATATTTGTTTTTCACATCCGCCCGTATCCAAAAAATTCATCATATCCCGGAAAAATTTTAAATTCCTATTTTTCACGAGATAATTTTTTATCATTAATTTTTGGGCCAATTTGCTCGCTACATTGGCTCAGTTTGGCCTGCTAAGTTAAAGATCAGAACCACTAATTCGAACCCACCCATCACCGGTCCAATGAAAAAATGCAAATTAAAAACAAATGCACCTAAATCTATATGTTATGCAATTAATATTTTTTTAGGGATAAAACTAACCCCTAATTTTATGCAATAAATAAATTATCGGATTGCCAAAATTTAGGTGTCAACACGGTTTGGAATGCCGAGTAGGGATTCGTCCGTTGACCCGGCATAGGTTCGGGTCCCTGACCCGGATTCGTCTGGCCCGATTCATCTATTGGGCCAATTACAAAAGGCGTAGGTCCAGATGGGTATTGGGCCCATGTCTGTCCTGGCCCAGTACCCCACTTATATCAATTGGCTGGCAAAAATGCGGGAGGCCATTGAACTGGGCCGAAAATTGGGCCCAATGTAGGAACGAATTTTGTTGGATCTTGACTTTCTTCTAGTTGCTGAACAGAGGACCGCTCCTCGTCGGAAAGGGTATTCGGATCTGAGATGGGCGTCTCCTCTGTTGAGGAGCTCTCGATGTTTTTGTTCTTTGTCATGGTAAAAAAAAAGGGAATTCCTAATTGATTTGCTGGTCTATTTTGCAGGGCAAGAACGTGCAACAATCAAGCCAGAAAAGAAACCGAAGGCAATTCTGAATATGCGGAAGCTAGGTCAGGAACAACTGCTCTGATACCATGACAAAAAACGAAGAAAAATGAGGAAATTCTCTCTATATATTCATTGATCTGTATACAAGTATATCAATACATTTATAGTGCAAGAATGAAAGGGAAGAAAAGGAAATAATATATAAGGAATTATAAATTTCCTATTTACTAAAACTATCACGCATTCACTAAATCAATCAGCCCGCAATTAGGATCAATCCACGATCACAATCTTCAATTGTATCTCCAACAGATAATTTCACCTAATAGGTAATGCAACAACTTCTAATGCACAGCACATGAATACATAATTAGATTGAACAATGACAGGAACTAATCTATAACTAGGTCTTAGGGGAATATTCACAAACATATATACATGTGTTTGGTATAGGAGTGTATCACGATCTTATAAGAGGTGAACAACCCATGAAAAGTTAATAGATTACTAAGCGTACATTTAGCGCGAACTCTCTCAAACCTTGCAACTTTAGGGTTTTAATTTAATTAATTAAACATGCAATTTAATTCATTCAGGAGTTGTCACTAATTTATTATGGGTTGATTAGAAACCTTAATAAATGTGGGAGAACTTTTTATTTTTGCGAGCACAAAACATCATAGATACGAGGACTTGGTTACTTTAATGCCCTTTTGATACATTTCGCTTCGTTCCAAAAAATATTTTGCAAGCAAGCTTGACCGATATTAATCCTAAACCACTAACATATGAAAGATCATCATGCAGGTGTGCAAACAAGAATTTAACACACAATAATTAAAGCTTATAAATAAATCGCTAGAAAGGATTCTGCAAAATGCTTTTTTTTTTTAAAGGGTAAGAAAAGTGGACAAGTTAGAAAAAAAAAACATATAATAATAATATAAAACAAAGTTGGTAACCCCATAACAGATGGTATTTAATGGAGAGAAGATTGGTGAGACACAAATTTAGGTTGATAATCTCTAAAAAAAAGCTAGTAAAATGTAAGAAGTTGCTGATCTAGGTAAGTAAAAATTAATACTCAATTGGAACAATTGGAAATTAAAAGAATAAATAACGTTGAAAGCAACTATGTGAGTTGATAACCTAAAATCAGTTGATAATTTAATCTAACAAGAATTGGTCAATTACTCTAATTTAGGCAGGTGATGACATTGTAAGTTGTACAAATAAAAGTAGGTAGGTTGGCATAAAAATAGTCAAGATGCAAATCATGAAAAAACAAATTGGTATCTCAGAAAAGTGTTATTAAGTTATGAACAAGTTGCTCCCCAGTAATTATCGGTCATTTTCATTATCAACAATTGTTTGACACTTATCAAATGCTTATTGAACCGGCATGGGGGGATTGTTTTCGGTACGAAACAATAGAATGAATTCATTTCCCTCTGCAAAATCATAGAGAGAAAGTTCAAACATTACGATCATCCATTACCCAGGGGACGAAGTCCATATCTTACAATCCATCCACAAGCTATTCACGATACACATGTATTGCTTCTACTTCTGGACTTCTGTCGAGTCCATATAACATCTCTCACGCACGTTCACAACATACCAACAAAAAGCAGTCCAAGCTTTGATACACCTTGCCAACCCATGCAATCAGGAAAAATCACCGCCTGTTTTTTAGCGCCTGCCCACCTCGCCATTGCTTCAGTGTCGGCCATCTACCATGGAGGAAGACCCATCCTCAGGAACCCTGCAATGTGACAGATGTTCAATCGATTACTCTTTCATGGTTTAAAAGCATGCATAGGCATAGACAACTATTACTTAGTTTTAGATGTAGATTTGTGCAGAATCACTCGAGAACTGTCTATACGAACCATTTTGTGAGCAGTCGAGGGATGTTGGATGATCAAAATACTCACGTTTGGGAAAACCAATCTTCGTGATGTATGAGGATGACGTACCTTTGGTTGGGATTAAAGGAATGGTCTACAAAAGCTCCGGGACTAATATTGACGCTGTGCATCTCTTGGAACTTGACCTTGGAATGATGGAAAATATATGTCGATCATGATCAGTGCAGTGTTGTGAATTGCTAAGCTACGCATCTTAAAAAGTATATATGTAAGAGTACAATTACGGAAAGACCTTACTGTTTTCAGGAGACGAGCATTTTCCTCTTGCAGGACTCTGAGCTGAAGAAATTAAGCGACCGTTATGTTGTGTATACACAAAGTCCTTATTGAATGTCCTCGACATTTAATGATATGATAGGCCTCTAATACGTAAGTCCTATTTCATAATTTATTCATCTTAAATCCTTTTTTAAGACCAATAGGTCGAGCATCAATCCGCTGTAATATGCAGATTCTTCTCAATATGTATGTTCTTGAATCGATAATAATTAGTAGATGTTTGCATTTTGGAGTACAAGGTTTTCTGTTTGTAATAATCATAGAACAAAATCATAAAAGGCGATGCAAGATACCGGCTTTGGATAATGTTTCAGGAGGTGGTATGAGTCAAATAGAAGACCTTAGTAAATTGTATCCAAGATGTTGCATCAACCCTCAAAGCGCAATCATACTAATATGGAGTCTGGATAATTAAGCAAAAAACACCACGAGAGTTTGGTTTAATAGAGGAAACTTACGTTCCTTTTCAGCAGGTTTACACCCTCCAAAACGATGCGTCTCTGTCCATTGTAACCGTTTGCTCAGTCAGAATAGGACAGCAATTAAGTTGTTGAACATATACTATGTTTGTACATGTCTAAGTCATCTGTTCCAGAGTCTTAGAAAGATCCATGTTTATAAGACTAACTCATACTTGCACTGGGATGGTCTTTTCAACTAAACCTTAAGAGACTGACCAAAAAAAAAACTAAACCTTAAGAAGGAAAGAAAAATAAGACCTCCAGATACTATTTGTACAGTTGAGGAGTTTGCGCTCAGTTCATCACAGAGCTAATATATGCATTCTTGAGATATTAGTCCACACCAAATTCAAGAATTACTTAATGAGTAACATCCACCTTCTTGGAGCGGACACGTTCGACACCGGTCTTCAGCTGTCGCTCTAGTTGTCTCAGCTCTTTCATACCCAACATTGAAAGATCTTCTCCAGACAAGTGCCTGCATAAATATGCAGTACGGGTCTTATTTGGTCAATCACAATCCTGTAGAAACTTTTAAGTTTCTTTCATTTTCACCAAAAAAAGAACTCGCTTCCACCTACTTGAGTTGTGCTTCCATAGTTTCAATCCCTCTCGTCAACTCGTGAGTTTCAGCCCTCCAGAACTGTAGAGATTGCATCAAAAGACTTACAAGTATGTCCCCAGAGTACAATAACAAAGCATTGCTACATAGGATTTTTAGGGTTCATCATGCTGTACCTAGGGAATTAATCTCCTTTGGCTGAATATCAAGTGATAGTTAATCTCAACCAACTCGATTTATTGAGAAATGTAGGCCAAGATGTATTTTCCATCGCTTATAATAAGATAATAATGAAAAATTTAATTCATCTCTTTTTTCTTTGAGAGATCATCATAGTTTAACAGGGTGAAGTAGGACAAATTACAAGATTTCTACTTTCCTGAATTTGATTATAGAGAGTCTAAAGGAGAGAGAGTAGATATTTAGATTACATGGCAACAAATTGAGTTACATATTCAGACAGATTAAAGGATAGATCTCAATCACCTCCGCGCTTCGGCATCCCTGGTTCTGAGATGATTGCGGAAGTCCTAGTTCGTCTCGGTACTTGACAATAGTCCTATCCATGCTGTGAGTATGCCCCAGTAAAATAGCAAAACGATTCTCATATAAATCAGTACATGCGCATACGGAAGGAACAAAAGCACGCGCGAATGGAAAATAAAAAAAGGTAGTTGATAACTAAATGGATCGATTATATCAGTGTGATTACTCATGGCTGGCGAATTGGTAATATTTTCCAGAAGAAGAGAAGACGAGAAGTGCTATTTCGGCATCGCAGAGGACGGAGAGCTCGAAAGCCTTCTTGAGAAGCCCGTTTCGCCGCTTGGAGAATGTCACTTGCCTGCTCGATGCCTTCTCTATTCTCTTCAGTTCTACTTTCCCTCTCCCCATTCTTCTGGACTCGATCGGATCTTGGAACCCAAAAAACCAACCAACAACACAAAAAGACAGTCTTAAATCGATGTTGGTTTTCTTTCTTTGGATAGGTATTGCGGGATGGAATCTTATTGGGAGCAAAAAAAAAGAGTGCGCCGATGCAAGCTGGTGAATATGGTAGGAATGAGCTGCCATTTCTATTGCACATATAAATAAAGTCGGGCGCCGCTGCAATATGCATGAAAAGCATAGGAGGTCGGTGCATTTGATGGCATAGATGACGCAAGTGACAAGACACCAACAATATCTTTTCTCTCCTTCCTCATTTTGGTCAAGGTGCGCAAAAATGTCCCTTTATCAAAAAATTAAATCTTTCCAATCAAATGTCGTATTAGCTACTATATGAAGACTTCTCATCTCTATCCTTTGGAATTATTATCTCTATTTGAAATGCCTGAAATGCGCCGAAGCTGTTGTACTTCATATACTTTATATTACTTATATTTTCAAAAAGAAAAAATCTCTCCTTCATCTCTTTCTTCATTAGGTTTGATATACAAATTTCGAGCAACACCGTCCTTTCCAGCCACTTCTACTGTATAAAGAAAGTAACCTATAATATTTTTTTCGGCATTTTGGTTCACATATCAATTTGATCTTCCCTACCCTTAAAACCTCCGATCTACCTGTTGTTATTCTGCTCTTTGAACGTTATTATTAGACTTCGAGAGAAGGCGATGGCTGAGCGTTCTCGCGACATACTTTCATAACGCAACGGCATCATCTTTCAAGATGGCCATATAAAAAGGAAGACGGGTTTCTTAAGTAATGGTGACCATATAATTATCGAGACACGACAAACAAATTACTCTTCAAGTAGTAGCCGAAAGATTTTATACTGCTGTGAGAAGAAATTGCTGAGTTAAACATGTTCGATGGGACGGTTGCATCTTCTCCCAAGTCGACACGTCAAGCTGAGCTCCACGAGGAGATTCTAGCAAAACCCATGAAAGGTCGACGCGTGCGCGTTGAGGTGACCTTCCTCAGGGAGCAAAAGTCATAATGTTCCCGAATTCCATCATTTTCGAGTTGAATAAAAAGGTGAAACGAATCTACCCACTAAGTTTCATTCTGCTTTTTGGAAGGCGGGAAGATCGAGTCTCACATGGTGGCCCACCACTTTGTGCACTGGGCTCTATCCTCGGACATTGAGCTCCCTTCTCCATGACATGACATGACTGTGATGCAAGCCACCCTTCTGCGAGAAGTCTGAAAGAGCCCTTGTTATTTGCCTGAGGATTGACAAGTATGCCAAAGATAAAGAAGGATCGGTATGCCCTGGATGTGATCGGGACATGTAACAGATCCTTAAGTATCTTGAATGTATGAAGAAGGATTAGTATGCCCTGGACGTGATCGGGACATGTAACAAATTCTTAAGTATCCTAAATGTTTATACCACTGCGCACTAAAACTTGCGGAGAAAGAAGTTACAAACCAGCATTCTAGAGTGAGATTTTCACGTCTTATCTGAAATGCTAAGATACATTCCTCAAAACCATCTTTTGATCCCACAATTGAGTTGAAAACAGATTATATGCTTTTTATAGGTTGTCAACACAATAACAAATCATCGATAAACATGTTACGATATTATTGATACATTTCAGTCCGCACTTGACCACATATCAGATACTTATAGCCACTCAAGCATGTACAATCTTTTCCGGACAACGGTGAGTAAGCTCATCTCTCTAATCCGAACATGATGAATCCCTTGTCGGGACGTCATTTGCCTAGATTGATTAACCAATCTCTTTTGTCCGTTATGTTATTCGAGTTGACATCATCGAACGATGTTTTCTATCTACAGTCTCCTCTACTGACTTTTCCTCTCTTCGTGGAGTTGATACGCAGGCAAGGAGAAATCGACACGTTCGACCTCTTTGCCGAGAAAAGTTCAGATGGCTCGTGGAAAAAGTGGCGCCACTTTCAGTGGAATCAAAGCATGGGTATCGACATGTCGTCCTTGTGGGGGCAAAGCTCCTTTCGTGAAGTTCTATCCGTACTTTTATCTTTTCTTTGATTGGCCGACCCCTGTGATTTGATAAAGAAGGACATTGCCTTTATTAATATCTTCTCACTTTCTTTTCCCACGATTTCGCCCCGGAGGACACGGGAGCAACAGTACAATTGAGGAATGAAGACTAGGGAGAATGCGACTCCTGTCCTGTTAGGCCGCTCCGCGTCTGTCAGGTCGGTCAATCCAATCGACATCAACGTACTCCTACATCGTCAGCCCCGACCTCTTGCTTGCACGGCAATATTAAGAGGGGTGTAATGGGACCCGAAGCAAACCCTAGATGATTTCATGTCATTCGTTAATACTCGCATGCCAAATTAATTTCTAGCAGGACATGTGACACCGTTCCCTTCTAGAAAATAAAGTCCTCGTTTCGTTTGTAGACCAAGTGGCAACATGTGGCTTATGTTCAGCACGATGAACATCGACTTGCTTTGCCTTGAACTGAAATGAAGGAATAGACTGAAGAACTGAGAGAGAAAAAAGGGTTAATAATATCAACCGGGTCTACAACAGTTATGGAATCAACGCGACATGCGTGTACGCTTTCTCGACTCCTTCAGAGCCGTGTATCGTCGCACTAACGAAGTACATCATGTATCTAAACCTAGTCTTCTTCGGAGCCTGCTTACGATCCGCAGACACCGACAGCACTAACCATGACAAAACGAAACCGCAAGTACTAATGTTAACAGACAATGACGGAGAGATTGAGCCAGGGAAACGTCGGCTGCAGACCAAAAACCGGGTACCCGCCTGTCCATCGAAAAGGGCAACGCGCCTATCGCTGCAGCTACCCGATCACCCGGTGTAGATGTGGACGCCGACGACGACGAGGAAGATGGTGACGAGGCCGAAGAAGATGACGGCGTGGACGATGATGGAGGCGCCGCTGGTCTGCATGTTGCCGAACTCGACCACCCGGTGGCGCCCCGGGATCTGGAACAGCAGCCCCGGGCTGAGCAGCACGAACAGCACCACCGCTATTATCACCGGTCCCCAATCCCCCATCGCTGGAAAGAACTCTGGAAAATGCTTATGTCCCTGCGCATAGATTTCTTCTATGGCCTTTGGAGAGCGAACGAGGAGAGACGAGGAGGAGCGGACGGGTGACTGGTTTTGAATTTTCGAAAGTGTGCATGGAGGGAAGTGGACGCTTTGTCGGGCGGGACAACTGCCGGGTACCGGAGCGGACGTGTCGCTCTTGCATCGACGATGGTCCCGATTTCCTCGGTTCGCTCCCACCGCGATTTGGGGGACTCGTTGGCGGCCCAGCCTGGCTTGGTAATGGCCCATGGCAGTTGTGAAACTACTGTTTTGGGCTCTGAGACTATCGGCCCAATGGACATGGAGGTCGGAGAATAACCAAGTTTTACGGTTATCTGGAAACCATTTTCTCAAAAAAAAAAAAAAAAAGATCGGCTCAATCACCTGTAAAAATTAATAAATAAAAATATTTCCATTGTTTATAAAAAAAAATTAAATATAAAATATTATCGATGAGGAACGTATTTTTCATTGATTAATTATTTTAAGTAATATGAGCGATATTTTTTTGAATTATTCGTTATCTGTGAAACAAACAGAATATTATTTGTCACTTCTCTCCGAACTTTGGAGCTCATCAATGCAAAACACGTGCAACGTACATATTCAATCTTCTAGAAACTCGAGTATAAATTTTGCCACTTCTAGTTTTAAATTACCGTTTTCACTGTATGTAAGCATGCCATAAGATTTGCTAATGTTTGATGCCGCACTATGACTTTTCGAATTCACATGTCTCTCTCCCCTCTTTTTTCTTTTTTTGTAAAGAATGCAAGTATGTACTATGCTCGCCTAAATAGTTCAAATAAAACAAGAAAACACTTAAAATAAAAAAAGGATAGTTTTTTGAAGATTCAAATTCCTATATCAAAACTTGCATTTTGCAAGTTTTCTATATGGATATATTCTATCGTGACTCTTTCATAAAATTCTATAATAGTTATTGCCATGCGTACTCACGAGACTTGAGCACAGCATTTATTTCGCATCTCGGATACTAATAATCCTTTCTTTTGAGGGAATTTTAGGGAAATGTTGACCATTTACAGTAATGTGTTTATATCAAGAAAAGTACAAAAAAAAAATCTTAACCCTATTATATTGAACCAATTCAATCATACAACAAATAATCGAGTCAATTTAATTATAATTTTTCACATTAATACTAATGTAGTCTCTTAGGTTGGAAATCACTAATATGAATGTCATCCATTTTTATATGACATAACTGACACTAATGTTGACATTTTTTATTAATATTTTAATAATTTTTTCGTTTCTTTTTATCGTTGGCTAGTCAGGGTGGCCTCACCTAAGCAAAGGCAAGGTCAACATCAAAAAGCACAAGAGTCAAAGACAATTCACACCACGGCTCTCGCCATGTGTGGGTGCTCAGCTTGCACCAACCGGTGGAGGAGCTTCCTTCATAGAAGTCTTGGAGTAGGGAGACGAGACGATGAACACATACGGATGTCAAAGACCCTATCTTTTGCCAGATTTGGTGAGGGGCCCTCGCACCTAGACGCGGCCTAGGGAGCGGCGATCGACAAAAAGGGAAAAAAATCAAAAAATAATTAGAATATCAATTAAATATGTTAATGTCACCGAATGAACTGAATCGACATTACTATAAAAATATTTGGGACTAAATTAATCAAATTGAAAGGTTTGAGACCGAATAAGTATCAATACAATACGTTTGTGACTTTTTCGATACTTTTCCTCATTTATGTTCATTGGTTCTTTTTAATGCAAAAAATAATTTTTTTTCTTACTATTACGTATTTTCTTATAATTTGGAAGTCTAATACTACTATTGCGTAATTTCAGTTATGAAATATTTTAGTATGCCTTCCAATCTCTCTCCCTCTCTTTCCTATTACAAGCGTTTTTGCTAGATCCTCTCGTTGCGGGGGTAAGGCATCCAGTGAAAATGGTAACGGTATCATCAGGTCGCTTAATTGGCAAATGCAGCTTGAAAAAAATGCATTCCATATTGCTACGCCCCAACCACTGAGGGTCCGCCCCAGTGGCCAGCCTTCCATCTTGGAAGGGGGAGGTTGGGGGTTCAAATACCCACATTCTCAAGGGGAATTTGGAATGAGGAATATTTCATTTCAGGAGTGGGTTTCGACTTCCACGCCCTTCACGGAGGCAGGGCAAAAGTCTGAGAGTGAGTGTTAGAGTAGGATTAGCGTAAGACTGACAAAATAAAATAAAATAAAATAAAAATATTGCTACGCCCCCCAAGGCATGCGCATGCGCAATCGAATTAAGGCGAGGGATTGGACCGGATTGGACTGAAGACCTTTGTAAATTATATTACGCAATGATTGATTGTCACAACCATAAACAACCTAAACCAACTTATAGTTTCTCCGTTGTGAAGATTATTCTAGATTAAATATTTTAGTTGTCTAGAGACGTGGAGAATTTCAACTCCACCCCTTGAATAAGCACGGAATTTGTTCCTTTTTCTTTATTCTAATCTTTATTTATCATAACTATTCATTGATGGAAAAAAAAATCATCAATTATATTCTTTAGTGTTGACGTGCTTTGCACGAGGCCACCCTATTAAGATAGGTCCCCAACTTTTTCGAAGATAATATATAGCTCGTACTCTCGAAATCGCTCTAAAATGATGCAAGTTCTAAGCTATATATATCAAATCCCCGAAAAAAAAATGGAGAAAGAAGAAAGCTATGCAACAATCCTCTGTACAATTTTCTTTGACAATTAAACAAATAAAAAATTTACGTATGACCGTGTCAAAGACATCGGTTTCCTTATTTGTAAGACAAAGGCATCGTCAAAAAATGGTGGACCTTTTCGACCAAGAAGCAAATAAATCGTGGACCAAAAAAAAAGGGGGAATTTTATTTAAGCGCGTAAAAGAAACTCAACCTGGTTCGATCGAATTTTCCCCCGCATCGTTTTTCGCGTGTCTTTTTTTTTTTTTTTTTTACTTTTATTCCTTTGGCCAGCGAAATTCCCCCATTTTTGTTGATGGAGATTCGTCTCGTGATAAAAATCGGCCACGACGTGTCGGCTTCCCATTGGCCCATTTCCAATAGAATCGAAAATTTCATTGTCTCCCGCACGCGTCCCCCTCTTTTGGGTCCGGTCCTCCTCCGCTCGTCTCCCCCCGGTCGCTCCGTTTTCCCGGTAAACCAGGAAAACTTTCGATCGGAATCGCCGTGCCGGACTTTTTTTTTTTCCGGGAAAGTCCATCCTCGTTCCTCCCCAATTCCGGTCTCCTCCGGGAAACCGAGCTCCCTCTTCCCTCGTTCTCGCGAGCAGGAGAGGGGCAATATTATCGCTTCGGGCGATTGAGCTTCATCATGCCTCGCTCTCATTCATAGTCGATTGCGTTCGAGATTTCCATCTTCGGCTCAATCGATATTTTCTGTTGCTGGAGGAACTGACATCGTTTTCTCGGTTCGCGTTCTTCCCCTCTCTCTTTTTTCCCTTTGTATTCAATTTGAATTTCCTTTGTCGAGGTTGGGAAGCTCTCAGTTCGTGTGATTCTGTCGGTTTTATTTTTTTTATTTTATTTATGGAGATTGACCGTGCTTTTTGTTGCAGGAATTTTCTGGAGGAGGAGGAGCAGGATTGGTGGGGATAATTTGTGAAGATGGCTAGCCAGGGCGGGTCGTCGAGGAGGAGCGTGACGCTGTCGAGCTTGTCGCAGGGGAAGAAGAAAGCTTCCGAAAATGGAGGACGAGGATTCGACGGCCCCCGGAAATCTCTTTCGTCTTCTCGTTCCATGTACTTCCGATCATCCTTCCTGCGATTCTTCTTTTGCCGTTCGGTTTTTCTCGCGTTAAATATACGGTTTACCTTAGAGAGCAGTTGAGATTCGGTTGTTGTGTGCGCCAGCATACGGATTGGTTAAACTATGTGAATTCGCATTGAAAAAAATCATTGGTCTGAAAATCGGGACTATAGACATTTCGTCCTCGCGGTGCTGTTGCTGTGTCATTCCCTCGAGACCGACGGTTGAGAGAGCGAAATTCGTGATTGTTTCTGTTTCGGTCCATGTCTTGTAAGTTGGGGATATCTCTACCTGCAGTCATTGCGGTATAGAAATACTTAAGATACAAATCCTCCTGGTCGGAAACTTCTGTGCTAGTTTGTTCGGAAGTTTCTATTTTGTATAAGAAAAAAGAAAGTGTAGCGCCACCTTCTTCCAGAAATTTGGACGAGCCTATATAAACAGGATCACTTTTTTCTGTTTCACTTAAAACATGAAAGAGCCGATGATGTATCTCTGCAGCCAAACTGAAAAGAGAAGGGGAAGGCTTTCCAGGTGTGGGGGTCTTTCAGCATTGAAGTATGCTCCAAAGTGATGCATCTTTTTGGTAACTTAAGTTGTGGTCTTTGCATAATCAATTCATGTGGAAGGTCCTTTGACTGAAGGGGTATTGTTGTTACTATTATCTTTACTTTTGCCTATTTTCTCCAAATCATTAGATGAATGTCTTTACCGGCCTTTCGTTTTTACACGTTAACATATGCGTGCGATAGTAACAAATGTTGATAAGGGCAGTTTTGTTTGTTCAGAGCATGCATAATATGTTTTTCTTGTATGCATAAAGAGCAATGGATTTTTTTTTCTTTTTTTTTTTGTGGGGGTTGGGGGGGGATAGGATCAGGCGCACAGGAGGACTCTCTTGGTCTCTGCTTGTGAATGTTCATCTGAGCATGTTCACAAGTGCCATATCTACAGATTTTTACGCTAAAACTAAATTTTAATTTCCTAGTACTCTATTTAAGCTTGTTTGGTTCCAGGGGATTGACTGGAGAGCGCACTGTGAAGAGACTGAGGTTGTCAAAGGCCCTAACAGTACCTGAAACTACAAGCCTTTATGAGGCTTGCCGCAGGATGGCAGCTCGCAGAGTTGATGCTTTGCTGCTAACTGATTCCAATGCACTACTCTGTGGTATTCTTACAGACAAGGTTTGATGTTTGTAACTAGTAACTTCATTCTTGTGCTTAGCACCATTCCTGGTTTAAGACCAATTTTGCTTTTATTTGCCTTTGTTTGCTGAAGGATATAACAACAAGAGTTGTAGCGCGGGAGTTGAATCTTGAGGAAACACCTGTTTCTACAGTAATGACTCGGAACCCGACATTTGTTCTCTCCGACACCCTAGCCGTTGAGGCACTTCAGAAGATGGTGCAAGGTTAACAACAATCATAGGAACAAATGCTGTCTACTTTAGTTTTATTATTGCTTTATATGTTGAAATCAGGATATGGTCCTGATGCTTCTGGCTGCAGGAAAGTTTAGACATTTACCTGTTGTGGAGAACGGGGAGGTCATTGCTTTGCTTGATATAGCCAAATGCTTATACGATGCTATTGCTCGTATGGAAAGAGCTGCTGAAAAGGGAAAAGCAATTGCTGCTGCTGTAGAAGGGGTTGAAAAAAATTGGGGGACATCTGTCTCTGGTTAGTGCTGAATATTGTTTCTGCTGTCTTTGTTTTTTTCCTACGTGCTTTATCTGAATTGTGTACAACACAGGCCCCAACACATTCATTGAGACACTCAAAGAGCGAATGTTTAAGCCCTCTCTGTCCACAGTCATTCCTGAGAATTCAAAGTAGGTAATATCTCCTTTTGCTTTTTTGATTGAATACCATCTTCATTTATCGGACTATGATGTATTGAAAGCTTAAGCTTCTTCTAATAGATGTTGGCATTTTTCAGATTGGTAACAGTTTCACCAACAGAGACGGTCTTAGAAGCAGCCAAAAAGATGCTTGAATCCCGATTAAACTCAGCGGTTGTGACTATAGAAAATAAACCAAGGGGAATTTTAACGTGAGTTGGTTTTGTTTTAAACTTTTTCTTTTCCAAGAAATAGAAAGAAGTGACTTTTACAAACTTGTGTTTCAGTTCGAATGAAGAGTTATCTCGTAACATATCCAATGCAGTGACGATTCTTATGGGAATAACTTTTGTGTTTGTTTCAGTTCAAAAGATATATTGATGCGAGTAATAGCTCAAAGTCTTCCTCCAGATTCCACTCCTGTGGAGAAGGTACTTGTTTTGTTGAGATGGGAGAGTGCATTCTCAAATGATTTGACTAATTAAGTTCATTATCTATTTTAGACCTGTTCTTTACTATGTAGCTTGGAAAAATGTAAAAATTTAATCATGCATAGAGAAGAGCTCAAATTGATATGCATTGGGACTCGTGTGTGCTTAATTGCAGTTATTAAGATTTCCTTTTTGATTGCAGGTCATGACTCCAAATCCAGAATGTGCAACGGTTGACACTCCTATTGTTGATGCCTTACACACCATGCACGATGGAAAATTTTTACACCTTCCAGTGGTAGATAGAGGTGATTGACATTGAATTAGGAGTCAGCAGATGCTTGTTGGTTTAGATGGATAATTCATATTTTTTAATGAAATGATTGATTGGAACAGATGGAAATATTGTCGCCGTGGTGGATGTCATTCACATAACTCATGCTGCTGTTGCCACTGTGAGTTGAATTTCTAGCTAGTGTGGTCACTTCTTCTTTTGCATCAAGCCTTGTGTGGGTTAGCCGCATAATAACTTTTTCTTCCCTATGATTTTCAAATAGCAAATACCTTTTCATAGGCTGTCAAGTTTATTTGTATTACTTTTAACTTTCATTAAGAAGTAGAACAGATTGAGATTTGACCTTTTTTGTGGTTTTAATATACCTCTTGATTTTGCACGGGCCTGCAATGCACTGTGTAATCTGATTGCACTATGCCATATTACTTTTATCTGCTGCGACTTCTTGGCTTTAGGATTCTCTTTCCATGGGTTGCTATTTTATAGAACTTCATGGAGTAGAATTTGTACTCCCTGATTCTAACTAAGCATCATTTACAGTGTTGGGGCTTTTCATTAGTCATTTGTTTTGTGTTGAAACCGGACTGAAGAATCCTGAGAAAATGGCTCCTTCTCTTTGATGTGTCCTTTTTCTCTTATTAAGATTTTTCATGAGGCTTATTCCATGTTCTGTTTGCTACTTACTAGTCTTTCAAGTTTAAAGCTTTTGTCTTTTTGACTAGGTTGGAAGTTCTGCTGGAATCAATAATGAGGCTGCAAGCACAATGATGCAGAAGTTTTGGGATACTGCTATGGCTGCTAGTCCAACAGATGATGAAGAAGAAACTAGAAGGTAATATGATATGCCCAATTTTTATGATGAGATTCTTTTTCGCGGGGATGATTCTATGGCCTGCTTTTGCAACTGTTGTTTACTTACCCCACCAAGTGACATCTCAGTGAAGGTTCCATGAAGTTAACTTCCGATGGAGGAGATGTTGGGAGATCATTGTCCTATTCATCAACCCAACCAAATTCATTTGCCTTTAAGATTGAAGATAAGAAGGGGCGGATGCATAGATTTTCTTGTGGTAAATACTTCCATCTTGCTTATGAACTTAAGTTTCATGGGAAATTGCTGTCATTTTTCCCTTCTTTTTCCTTAATGTGGTGTATTTGCCATTAATCTCTATAATGGCACGTCCTGTTGGTTTAGATGTAGTACCCACCCTGAAATTTTAACCATTATAAATTATTTTGAAGTGATAGTCTTGGTTTGCAATGGGAGAATCCCTGTCTTCACTAAAAAATTTAATGTGGCATATTTATTTTGTTTTAGCAGAAATGCTTTTCATGGTTGTTTAATTATTGGTCTTCAGTTCAGATACCTCTAGTTACTATTTCAGACTTGTATGAAATTGTGAGTACCAACTTTTGGGAGTCTTTATACATTTGAGACATTCGAGAGGATGTGTTCTTCCATCATTGGTGATGAACGTTCTAATGCAAAACTGTTTTCCCGACATTAAGATGTAGTGCTGCGTTCAATTGACTTTTCCCTTTGTTTCATGTTGTTGTTTGATATCAGACGCTCAAAGCATGACAGATATTATAACATCAATTGTCCAAAGAGTAGGTGATGACATCGACAGAAACAATCTACCTCAGATTCTGGTGAGTCCATCGTCACAATTTTTCGGATTTCCATGTCATCTCTACCTTTAATTTCTGTGTCATTTTTTGCCAATTCATGGTCCATTGGCAGTATGAAGATGAAGACCATGATAAGGTCGTCCTTGCATCAGATGGTGATCTCGCGGCTGCAGTTGAACATGCAAGGTCAGCTGGTTGGAAGGTCAGCTGCTTTGTATATCAGTTCCTTCTTTGTACTTACAAAAATTATAGATTAGCTATGTGTTCTGGAGCACAAGAACTCTCTGCAAACTGATTTCACTTATTAATGGCAATCTCTCTTTCGCTCTCTCTATCTCTCACAAAAATAGATTGACCGTTTATTCCTGGCATCTTTTGGTGGAATACTATCGTAATTTGATCAGATGATTATGCAAATTGGGGCTGCATAAAGTTTGATTGTTTATTCTGACCTGTTGTAGGGTTTAAGATTGCATCTAGATTATTCCGGAACAGCCAAGCGAAGTAGAGGTGTGACTGGTGGTGACATGGCTTACGCCCAAGCAGATGCTTGGGCTTCTGCATACAGTGCTGTTGCAGCTGGGGCTGCTCTTGTTGCTGGGTTGGGAGTATTGGCATACTTGAAAAGAGGTGGAAACTAAATTTCCATATCGATGCCCAATTCCAAGGGACCTGCCGAAGTGGCAAATGAAAGATGGAAATCCTAACACTAATTCTTGGGCGGGTTTATTGCTCTTAATCATAGATACTCGGGGAACTGTACGCAGAAGGAGAAGAAAAGTTCTTGGCACTCGGCTGCCTTTGTAAGGTTGTGCTATGACCCATTTGTTTCACCAGGTTTTGCAGTTCCTGATCTCCAGGAATATTTTGGCAGGTCGGTATTTGTGTCACTCAAAAAAAGAAAAAAAAAATCGAGGCTTGTGGGTTCGAAAATGAATATTAATTGATTTTTTATTTCTTGGGTTTAGGCAGTATTGTATGTGGTATGGTGGGTAACTGCCACGGGACTGTATAAACGATCTTTGCATTGTTTGCAATCACTGTGACTATACTCTGCAAGAATATTGGCAGCATTGGAAATTAAACACTGCTTTGCCTATCATCCATGTCTGGTCTTTCTTTTCCTATTCTTCCCGTTTGCTTATATCCACGGATCAAGACACATGATCATCACGAGATGGGTTTGTAGAGCCGGGCACGCCTTGCAGAGTCGTTAATTCTCGTGGTTCGTCTCGCATGACTGATGTAAATGGAGAAGAAAAGCTATGAATTCGCCCGTATTCCATTTTCCCCCACTTGTACGCAGGTTTGAGCTAGCTAGTTACGTCTAAACATCCCAACCTCAACGCCATCTCATCCTGCACTCTCCTGCCCTGCGCCGCCGCCGGTGGAATGACCGGGACAAATGAGGAATTGGCTTGTTCCGGCATCGCTGCGGGGAGTTTGTTTTCTGTCCTGGCAAAGATTCAAGAGGTTTCCGCACATCGGAGCATACACCAACCGAACACAGAGGCCCGTGTGGGTCAAGTGCCGACCACAAGTTCTGGGCCTCGAGGCCCGTATCATCGCGTGGGTCCGGTCCAACAACCGATCTCAATTCCTTTCCGGTTCCCCATTGTCGGTGCGTGGACCCCACTAACTACACCGGCCCGATATTAAGCGCGTAAAACTTCGGCACCGTTAACCTTTTGGGGGGTTTTCAGCTTCTCTTTCTCCCTTCCTTTTTCTCCTTTTCCCACTCTAGTGCAGGCGCTTTTTATGGGGCTTCCCATTCAACATTCCTCTGCAGGGGACAAGAGCAGAGAAGCTTGTCCACTACGACCTTCTTGCCTTAAATTAGGGTTCAGATACCGATACGAAATTCTTCCTTTCCCCTTCTAAAAATGGAGTGTTTTCTCGTCATCAACATCATTTATTAGCTCCGCAAATCTGACAGATATGGAGTGCGTTTAAATGTTGGGCCATATATAATTACAGGAGTTTTACTAAAAAGCTGGGCAGTAATGTCGAGATCCAGTCCGGCCACATGCGTTTCCATTTGGTCAACAATTAATGATGATGCCACGATGAGATGGCAGGTTGAATTCCATCACTGATACTGCTGCTATTATGCCCATTTAATGCCGAAGAATCGACGTTCACGTTCAGAAGGAGTCCCCCGCACTTGGGTCTCCTATTATAATATTCTTATCTCTCTCTCTCTCTCTCTCTCTCTGCCCGTCAACCGACGGTGAATTTGATAACGCTGCTCCGGCGAGGATTCAGGAGGGACACCATGCAAGGTTTGGCCTTCTTCTGATGCTTTCGGTTCCCTAATCAAATCTCTGCATCCCTGTTTTCTTTAGACGGCTCTACATCTTGTAATGACTTTGGGATAGCCGAAAGTACCATTTTTTTTTGGAAATTGACCAGCGACCCGCTCCAGGAAAGAGCGATGGAGTACGACGTCAGTGCAGAACAGCATCGTCGTCCTCCTTGTTAGTTAAAAATAAAAAGCGGGTCAAGATTAGTGAAGAAAAACCCAAAAGAAAGCATACCAGACGCAGGCATGATTGGATTTGTGACATAAAGGGGATACAAAGCAATCCTGATATGGTCCCTTCATTTAAGAAAACAGAAATGTCCTAAGTTAACCCGATTGTATCCTGCCTTAGGATCCGAAAACTTTAGACAGAGCACGATAAAAAATAAGCAAATAGATTGCGGCCGAAGGAAAGAACAGAGAATGTTGTACTATAAATTCGATCGCTCGGAATCTGAAAATGACATCGAAACACACAAGGGAGGAAGAAGAAACAGCGAATCCAAAACGCTCGGACCCAAATCTTTCGAGAGCCAAAAGATGATACCCCAGTCCCCCGCGTGGAAACTGATTCGTCCGAGAACCGCACCCACCACCACACGAAAGCGCTGCAGATCTTCCACTCGGCCCACGTAAAAAAGACCAGAACTTTCTCCTCTCCCCGCACTCTCTGCACCATAAACAAATACGGTTGCCGCCTCTTCTCTGAGAGTGAAGCCAGGAACGAACGTGTCACATCACACCAGAGCCGGACGGAATGGGAACTGCTTTTTTATAAACCAAGATTCTTTACCAACTTTATCACTCCCGCACTCAAAACTAAAGCTCCACTTGTCAGTTCACCATTCCCCTGCAAGGTCCTTTGAAAAGCTAATTGGGAAAAAGGCCAATCTTGCGTAAATCTAGAAGAACCCATCTGCCAGAATCGTCTTCTTTCGCATCATTTTTCACTCTGGTTGTGTCTTTCGCTTTTCCTAGCACAGCAGCTATGAGAAATCCTAAGAAGACGAGGCTGCTTCCTCTGTTTCCCTCGATCCTGCTCATCTGTCTCGCTCTTTCACGTCTCTCCTTGGCCCAACGAGGACAACCCATCAAGAAGATCGTGGTGTTGGTGCTGGAGAACAGGTCCTTCGATCACATGCTCGGATGGATGAAAAGAAGCATCAATCCTAACATCAATGGCGTTACCGGGCGCGAGTGCAATCCGGTCTCGACCAATAAAACTGACCCGGGAATGATCTGCTTTACGGACGACGCCGAGTTCGTTGATCCCGATCCGGGCCACTCGTTCGAGGCCGTGCAGCAACAGGTGTTTGGGTCCGGCACAGTTCCTACCATGACAGGCTTCGTGGAGCAAGCGCTGACCATGTCGCAGGACCTCTCGGAAACTGTGATGAAGGGCTTCCGGCCTGAGTCTCTGCCTGTTTATGCCACTCTGGCGAGTGAATTCGCGGTGTTCGATCGGTGGTTCTCGTCGATTCCTGGCCCGACCCAACCCAACAGGCTCTTTGTCTACTCCGCCACCTCTCATGGCTCCACCAGCCATGTCAAGAAACTGCTTGCCAAAGGGTTTCCTCAAAAGACCATCTTTGATTCTCTCCACGAGAATGGCATGAACTTTGGGATTTATTACCAAAACGTACCCAACACGCTGTTCTATAGGAACTTGAGGAAATTGAAGTATATCTTCAAGTTTCATCAGTATGATCTGAAGTTCAAGAAAGATGCTAGAGGTGGGAAGTTGCCTAGCCTGACCGTCATCGAGCCTCGGTACTTTGATCTCAAGGGTATGCCGGGTAATGATGATCACCCTGCTCATGATGTGGCCAATGGGCAAAAGCTTGTTAAGGAAGTCTATGAGACACTAAGAGGAAGCCCTCAGTGGAATGAGACACTCTTGATCATCACGTATGATGAGCACGGTGGATTCTATGACCATGTCAAGACTCCATATGTCAATGTGCCTAATCCGGATGGGAACACCGGCCCTGCTCCATATTTCTTCAAGTTTGACCGCCTTGGGGTTCGGGTGCCCACGATCATGGTGTCTCCTTGGATCAAGAAAGGAACTGGTAAGCCCACTGCCTTAGCCTTTTTGTGGTGCTGCTGAAGCTCGAACTATTTGACAGAAGGAATGTTTCTTCAAACATAATCATTTAATTGCCTGCTTATTAAATTAGTCAACGAGTTTTTGCCTATTAGCCACGACTGCAGGGATCACATATTCTTTGTTTTAGTGAAATATATTATGGCATTGTTGAATTAGTCATCCTTAGAATGGAGATCAATAAGAATTGTTTTGAGTAAGGGTATTACTGATTTGAGGCCATTTAAAATATGCTTTTGACGGTAAGAAAACTACTATAGTTGTCAGACCCAAAAAAAAAAAAAAACTACTATAGTTGGGCGGTGATGCTTGTGGTTTGGTTGCGATTGGCAACAAATGGCTCTGATTTTTTGAGGAACTATATGCGCCTCAGGCATGTATTGATCTTTTCCTATTTGGATTGGTAATAATTGCAGTGATAAGTGGTCCGAAGGGACCAGCTCCAAATTCAGAGTTCGAGCATTCTTCAATTCCTGCAACGATAAAGAAAATTTTCAACCTCACCTCCAACTTCTTGACTCACAGAGATGCATGGGCTGGCACGTTTGAAGAGGTTGTAGGAGAATTGACCTCCCCCAGAACTGACTGCCCAGGTATGGAGAATTAGGTGATCGCTGATTACAGTTAGCAAATCTTTAACATGCTGCTGAATTATTATATGTTGTGCAGAGACATTGCCTGATGTGAAGCCTTTGAGGAGTACGGAAGCAAAGGAAGACGGCGCGCTATCTGAGTTTCAGAGTGAAGTTGTGCAGTTAGCGGCTGTTCTAAATGGGGACCACTTCTTGAGCAGCTTCCCAGATGAGATGGGCAAGAAGATGAACGTAAAGCAGGCCAGTGAGTACGTGAATGGCGCCATTTCTCGGTTCATCAGAGCAAGCAAAGAGGCCATCAAGCTGGGCGCAGATGAGTCTGCTATTGTTGATATGCGGTCATCACTCACTACAAGGTCCTCTATCCACAATTAGATAGAACTCCTGGGGATTTCACATGTTTTATAGTCTACATAAGAAAATTAGGTATGTCTCCTTGGGGAATTTGTGAATCAGAACAGTTGGGAAGGAAGATTGAGAAATCAAAGCTTGCTTTATAGGTTTAGTTTTTTAAATGTGGTTTTTCATGCTAGACAATTATCTGCTTTAACTTGCTAGGGAGAGGAGGGCAGGAAAAACTGCTTCTCTGTAAGTTGTTCTGTAAGTAAAACTTAGACTAACGTTCTATCCTTTCATATCCACCTTTGGAAGTTCATGTCGAATTGCAGTATCAGTTGAGCATTTGCGGCAGTTCATGAAAAATTGCAGAACCCTTTATCCAAACTTAGATTGCTCTATGATCTACTACCTGACCCTTAAATCAATTTCTGAGAGCACTTTTTCAGAATTGTTACTCGCCACCCTCTTAACAAGGGCAGGTGAACCAGGTTTACGTTGCAACATTGGCTGTGTGGCCTCACTTCACGCTGGCGAAGAAATGCCTAGCAGCTTGGTCTTAGCAACTGAGGCCACTCGGTGATAAGACAATGAGAACCAATGTAAATTTTGTTATCTGTTAGACCTTGGATGGATTTTTCAACTAGCCGAAGAGGTTGGGCAACCATGTGAAAGAAGAAACAAAATTCCCTGAAACTTGCGCAGGCTTCAACTAAGTAGTTATGTTTGACTTCACAAAGCAAGGTCTCCATTTCCTGGTGTCAATTTACGTTGCCATTAAACTGCAACAATCATATTCTGGAGAAAGGTTACCTTTCAAGACGACGACGAGTGCAATTGCACACTGGACTCTTTCTGAAACCTTGGTGAAATTCGCAGTATTGCCCTCTCTTACGAGATATAACAGTGATAAGAAGCCGAAACTTTGTAGCTTCGTCGTCATATCTTGCCATTTGCTTTGGGTTTTGGTGTTTGAAGATGAACGATCGACCACACTTTTGGAATATTAGTCAGTGTTATTCACCAATGAAAGCCTCAAAAGCGGGATTCCAACTTTCGAAGCGGAGCCCAACAGATTGCAGAGTCTAAAAATCACTGGTTTTTTTGCTTGGGAGTGCATTCAGTAACCTTTATGTTCCTCGGAACAAGTTTTGTTCAAAAATAGTTTTTGTTCACTTTTTTATTCTGGAGAATAAAACAATTAACTGATGTTACCAAACAGATTTTTGTTCTTTTTCTATTATGAAAAATAAAAGAAAAAAATAGATTAACAGGATGGTTATCAAATAGGCTATTAGTATCAAAATTATCAATTTGCGCTTTGTACATATGTGAAGGGAGAAATTGTCCTCTTGAAGTCATCTAATTTAATGGATAGATATAATATGGCATAGCCATTTTAATCAAGGTAAGGTTTTGTACCATCAATGCTCCATGAACAAGCAACGGAACAGAACCGTGACAATACAATTAGTGATTTGTATGTAGTGTTGAATGGTAATGTTGGAACTAGTTTGTATGAGATCTGCTTTGAAGTGTGGGTAAATAAAATTTTGGTTTTGCGTTGTAATAGGAAAAATATGGAGAATCCATTATATAACCCCAATTCGGCCTTATGCTAAAACGATCAAATTTGATAAAAAAAAAAAGTAGATCTATCAAAATAAATCATAAATTCATTTTTTAACTCATATTTGATTTTTTTTTTTTGGTCAGTCCTACACTAATCCTAGTCTAACACTCACTCTCAGACTTTTGCCCTTGCAAGGCGTGGGAGTCGAAACTCACTCCTGAAATGAAATATTCCCCACCCCAATCCCTCTGAGAAGGTGGGGATTTGAACCCCCAACCTCCCCTTTCCAAGATGGAAGGGTGGCCACTGGGGCAAACCCCCAGTGGTTAACTCATATTTGATGGCTGAGTCATTATATGGGTTAGTTATAATTTGTAGATGGGTAATAAATGGTTTAGAATAGCAAAACCCAAAAAAAATATGTGTGTTAAATGAGTTCACGGTTTACCCAAATCCAATTAATCTTTATGACTTTATCTTCACTCTTTATGAAAAAATAATGGATTACTCAGACTTTTCTAAGTTCATAGAAGTTTTAGGGTCTGTTTGGTAATATGTTGAATAATGTTTATTCCTATTTTTTTGTTACTTGGAACAAAAATAAAATAATATATATATAAATCATAAATCAGTTTGGTAATATTTTTGTTTTCGGGAATAGTTTTGGAACATAATAAAAAAGTAAAAAAAAAATACTTCTTTATTTTTAGGAACAATTCTAGAATCAAGCATTTTTTTTCTTTTCTTTTATTCTTCTTCTTTCTCTAGCTGGTTGTCGCCTTAGTCTTGCCGTGGTTGGGCGAGGGTAATGCCGACCTCGCAATGGTTGGGTGAGGTTAAGCCTTGCTGGCAACTAGGCGAAGCTTAGCCTCATCTAGCCACAGCGAGGCTCCCCCAAGGTTGGCAAGGTCCTCAGCCCTTGTTTGGTTGGTCGTCTGCCATAGGCCGACGACTGGCTAGAGGAAGAGGAAAAAGAAAAGGAAAAAAAAAAGAGAAAAATATACGAAAATTATTTAAAAATTAAAATAAATTTTAAATCACAAAAAAAATTTGAAGGTTCTACCAAACGCATTTCTATTCTGGAAACATATTTTTTGTATAATTACCAAACGCTTTTGAATACTTAGAAAATCGTTTAGAAAATAGAATAAAAAAAATCATTTATAAGCAGAAATTATTTTTCAAAAACAGAATAGTTATCAAACACACTTTTAATAGGCTTGCAAGATGAGCCCAACTTCACTTAAAAAAAAATATCAAGACAGCTTGTTTTTCTCCCAATTTTTTTTTTTTTTTGTATTTTTAGTGTTAATGCCATGAAAATTTCTAAAGTGATATACTTGTGACTTATTTACCCTAAATTAATTTTTTAACAACAAAAAATCTAAACTAGTACACCAATGATAAATTCACCAAAAACTATTTTTTTTTTTACTACCAAAAACCCCACCTTCGTTGTTTCAGTTAAATTTGATTAATATTATGAGAAATCATAAACTAAAACATTTGTGAGAAATGAAAGGTAAAATCTCAAATTGATAGACCCAACTATCACGCATCATTTAACTCAACAATTTGACTATTTTTTTTTTATTAAAACTAACAAATTCGTTATAGCTGTATCGATTTAGGGAATTTCGTGATTTTAACCTTTATTTTTGTTAATCATGTAATTTTCCTTTGTTAGTTATTGAAATATATCTTTCCTTGGTTTCATTTGGCATCGTTATTTTTATGTAATATTCTAATAACAAAAATGAATGAATTGATCGCTTATATTACTTACGAAAATGAATAAACGAAAAACATTTTCATTGTTTACAAAAATATTATGATTAGTAGCAAAAATAATTTTAATTAATTACTTATTTAAGTGATACATGCGATCATTTTTTGGAAAAATGTTTTTCAAGTAATTCATTTTCCGTAAAAAAAAATGGAGTTTTAATTCTTATTATTGCAATTCATGGTCAGCATAAATTAGCCTTTTCAGTATCTTATATTTCATTTAATTAAACTTTCAATTCCTCTACGTTATATGTTACTACTAATTTTCTATTATACTTCATTGTGGATCAATACAAATATTGAAAACACTGCACAATGTTGAAAGCCAATTCTTTAGTATTTTATAGTTGGAATAGCAATTTATTTAAATAACATATACACTTGAATGACTTAAAGTGGATTAACTAAGTGATATGGATTTTTATAGGTTGGTTTTAATATTAAAGCATTTTAGTAAATGGGTCGGGTTTGATACGAGTTGGGTCAAATCAGTTATGAGTTACTGAATTTATATTGTATATAAATTCCAATTTCACTCAAACCACTCATTTGATGACCTACCAAAAAGCCAAATAGCTCCAAATCGACAATTAAGAAAATCAAGTCTTATATTCGGAGCATTTTTAGAACCCAATGATTCTGACTTTTGAGAAGTGCCATGGTACATTACCTTATTTAGGCATAAACTGCCTCAACATCACAAGGCATCTAAAGGACAAGTCCCTCTAATGCTACTATAGATAAGAGATATGAAACCAATTTTTTTGTTTTGTTCATTTTCGTTCAAAGTATTTGTTAAAAAAGTAGGGTAAATATCACAAAAAAAAAAGTCATGCTATTTTTTTGTGTCATAAAAACCCTAAACTTGCTATATCCTTAGCTTTTTTGCGTAACAAAAAAACCCAAAACTTATATATACATAATAAATACACCATCTACTTCAGTTCTATCTAAAATATTCGGATTTTTTTTTCTATAACAATATTTGTGTTACAATGGATAAATTTAACATAAAAAAACTCTAGATATTTATGTTTCAATAGGCATAGTGTGAGATCTTTTGTGAAATATTCCTTAAAAATATTCAAAGGTGGAGGAGAAGGGAAAACTAAGCAAAATGAAAAAAAAGAACGAAGTGGGCCCCAGGCCCAGTCGGAGAATCAGCCTCCACCGCTGATTCGTTCCTTATCCCCCATCTCTCCCCCTCCATCTTCACAATCAAATCAAATCCCTCAAAAAATTAAATTTTTTTTCCCAGAAAAATTCGAAAACCTCCACCACCAACCAGCACCACCATCGATGGACAACGCCCAGCAGCAACCCCAGCCCAACTCCTACCCGCCCCCTCCTCCGCCGCAGGCGGCGGTGGCGGCCGCCGGAGCCCCGACGGGGGCGCCGTTCCACCACCTGCTGCAGCAGCAGCAGCAGCAGCTGCAGATGTTCTGGTCGTTCCAGCGGCAGGAGATCGAGCAGGCGAACGACTTCAAGAACCACCAGCTGCCCCTGGCCCGGATCAAGAAGATCATGAAGGCCGACGAGGACGTGCGCATGATCTCCGCCGAGGCCCCCGTCCTCTTCGCCAAGGCCTGCGAGCTCTTCATCCTCGAGCTCACCATCCGCTCCTGGCTCCACGCCGAGGAGAACAAGCGCCGCACCCTCCAGAAGAACGACATCGCCGCCGCCATCACCCGCACCGACATCTTCGACTTCCTCGTCGACATCGTCCCCCGCGACGAGCTCAAGGACGAGGCCGCCGGCCTCGGCGCCGCCGCCATGGTCGGCCCGCCGGCGAGCGGGGTCCCCTACTATTACCCCCCGATGGGGCAGCCCGCCGCGCCGGGGATGATGATCGGGCGCCCCGCCCTCGACCCCGCCGGCGGAGTCTACGTGCAGCAGCCTCCGCCGTCGCAGGCGTGGCAGAGCGTGTGGCAGACCGCCGCGCCCGACGACGGCGCGTACGGCAAGCAGGGGGATCTCGATGGCCCAGGGTATGTATCAAACGATCGCTATCTTGTGGCTTCAATTCTCTTTTTTGCATGACTTTTCGCGCTTTCTTTTCCGTTTCGTTCAGTTTTCATCTGCTGGGTGGATGGTTTGAGGTGCTTGTGAATTGTGCTTGTCGTGGTATGATGATCGTGGACTGGATCATAAGCTTCCCCAAGTTTGGATTTTGCGACCTAGGATTTTTTTATCGGTCGTATGCTACCTAGGATTTGATAGTGATGTTCTCGGTTGGGGAGAAAAAAAGTCTACCTTTTCAATCCAAGCAATAGCGTTTCGGTTTTATCCTGTAGAATTGCAGTCAACATTTGGACTAGTAGTTGTTTTTTTACCGAATAGTTTCTTTGGGGTGCTTGAATTGTTTCAGCTGAAAAGATGCTCGGCCATCCCTGAGATAGCGGCTTGAGCTCCTTCAAGCTCGACTATGCTGGAATTGAGCCTTTAGGAAAATCCATATCAATCTTCAGTATTAATCATCTATTAACCAGAAGATTTCAAACATACCCTAGCCAAAAAAGTGCATTTATTGCAAAGATTACGTTTCAAAAGGCAAGTGACACGAAATTCAAGAAGAAAAACGACAATGCGAAGATTACATTTCAAAAGGCCAGTATGATTCTTGACCGGAAAAAAAAAGGCCTGTATGATGCAATCCAGAACGAATGAGGCCTATGTCTTGTTGGGTCGACACAGGACTTGTTGCCATAAGCCAGTGAGTAAAGAGTTACTTAGATATTTAGGCCTTTGGCTCCATGCGTTAGCTGATACTAGATTCTGGCTATTAGATGATCTGAATGTTAGGAAATTGGAGGGACGTGGGAGACTGACGTCTTTTTTTTATAGAATATGACAAATGGCATTGCTTGCTCCAATGAAAAGCTCTTCTTCAAGAGAGGTACACAGCTTTCTACCAAACGATGTTATACTGTGTTCTAAGATTTGGAAAATTATTAGTTGTTCTTCTCATCCTATAACAGTCTGTGTTTCGTGAGGACCAAAGTGATAAAAATAGACATTTTGTCTGGCCACTTAACTGTAAACAGATTAATGTCAGAATTGATAAGAAAAGCGCTTTAATTTTTTTTTTCCCATTCTAGCACTTCGACTTAGTTCATCAATAAAGGAGGGATGTTCATTATGTTGTCACCGCTTTGCTACTTTGGTAAATAGTGTCAGTCACTGGCAACAAAGATCAGTTAGCAAGTGTATCTGCATATTATGCCCAACTCTTGGTTGAATATTCTCCTTCATCTTCCACTGTTTTTTCTTCTCCTTGCCCATCTTTGATGCAGAAAATTATTCTCACACGAATATTTCTTTTTAGATATGTGTACCATTAGGGGAAAGCAAACCACCAAGTGATGGGGAGAATCACAGGGGGAGGGAGAAAGAGGTCTGAGAGCTTTGATGCAGCTGAGAACCTAGGAATGAGCTGTTTTAAATTAATTGACTGACATTATGGCAGGCATCTATCTTCATAGTTTAATATGATAAATGGATAGTCAAAACCATTGGACCGATGACGTTTACCTATGGTTCAAATGTTCTGAGAGAAATACAAAAAAGTCAGTACTTTGATGATTCTGTCAGCTGCTTGGGGCTGCGTGTTACTGGATCTATCCGAACCTACAGGGAATCCAAGCTAACTCCAACTCCATAATCATCAATAGTGGCCAATAGCTTAGAAGCTTGTAAGTCTATCCACTGACTTGCCTTCCCAGTCTTTCAACGTAAATGTACAAGCTTTGCTTTCTGTATGATAGTTTATAATCTTCGCCATGGTAGATCTTACCAATTATTAAAAGATATGACGATTGAAGTAGCTCACGTGTAACTTAATCCACTTGCTCTTAGCCTTCCTACTTAACAGCACAGTAAAAGTAACTACTTTCTGTAAAGATAACACAATCAATATAAGTGACTTTCTTGGCTGGAAAGTATAGGTGCTTAAAGAAAGCCCCTCTGGGAGAGATAGGATATATGGCAGACTGTCTACTACCAATGCACGACTATGGCTTTAATTGACTAAAATTCTGTTGAGAAGTGACTCTGCCATTATTTGACGCACAGTGTGAGAATATCAATCTTCTCGACACCTGTTGAGTGATAGAGATCTTTCCTTCTCCCTTTTCAGGTCAGGTGATTGAAATGTATTGATATGTTCAAGGACAGATATCTTTGATAGTATACTTAGTTAGACTGACTATTCACTTTTTTCTGTTTGCTGAATGAATTCGTCTAAGGCTTAAGAAACTCACAATGATAGAGAATGCCATTTCATTTTTACCCCAATAACCTTTATTCTCTTGAATTTAACTTCATGGTGAATCTTCTTTGTGAATGTAATTTGTTCATAATAGATGATCCTCCAATTTCAATGTTTGTCAGGGTAGTGAGAGTTTAATTGCTAGTTCAAACATTGCATTAGCCTTAAATGTTGAAAGGGAGATGAGTGCTCCTTTAAGTGGATTGTAAAGCCTCAGTATAAGCTCGACCATATGGCTGCTGACTTACTTTGCCCATTTACGGACTATGAAGTTAACTGTGGGACTCGGGTATCTTCTAGTGCCTTGTTGGTGTTAAAATTTTTTGCCTTTTGCAGTAAAAAGTATTGGTAGTGGTACCAAATTGTGAGTTATTTCTCAGAAGTCATTACTATGTGTTTTTTTTTTTTATTTAATTGTGTGATTTAAGTTTTGTTTTTAAGTGTAGTGGGAGGTTGTTCATATGATATTTTGGCTTCACGTTGACTCTTGTGACTTGTACTGGCTCTAACTTTCTCCTTATCTTTGTATGGATCTAAATAAATGCTTGTGAAGATAATGCTTGGAAAAGTAGTACATTCATCAGTAGTCCTGTTGTATGTCATTGATAGGATCCTAGTCAAGTTTTTTAACAGCTTGGCCATATTATTTTGGAGCTTTGGGGAATGCAGTCTAAAGATGCCTTACCATGGGTTTTCTTAATGTTTGCAGTTGTCTATTTTATAAATGCTTTTGTTATGCAATTGTCGATTGATCATTTTCATTGATTTTAAACTTGCAAGGTATTGACTCTGAATCTTCTCTGGTGACGCACAATTGAAGCAAGCAGACTAATATTAAGGACTTAACATTAGAATTTTATCTGATGTGGCGAAGGGTTATTGAGCTTTGCTGATGTTAACTGGACATTTTATCCGCCCATGCAACTGTTAATTCTATTATGTTTGGGCAGCGTTTGTTAGAAAATGTATTGACTTCCACCAAAAACTTGTGAGAACTCAGATAACTATATTGAGTGCAGCAACGGGATTGCTGCTATAACTCAGATAACTCTTATGTGAAGTTGACCTATGATTATGAATGGAAGTGGAAGTTACATTTCTCTCTCCCTCCTAATCTTCAATATGGCTTCTTTTCTGGTTGTCTGTTCACAACCATGGATGTAGTCTCTTGTATGACTTTGCTCCCTGAAGCACTTGTTTTAAGGGGACAGCATATGCACTCACTAGTCACTGCCAGTGATGCTTACAGTTCTTTTTTCTTTTTTTTTGGGTGGGGGAACGGACGAATCGTGAATCAATTTCGCGAGTATTTATTATTTTTCTTTTACAGAAGCCATGACGAAGTCTCTAAGGCTGGGATCAAATGGCATTGTGTTTTGGCGTTGGAAGGGTGGTTGGGATAACTCTTCCCATTCCCACAATGGATAACCACATTAGATAAAGTGCAATTTAGAACCGACCGTGCAAATATGAGAGAAGAAGAGAGAACTGCACTATTGTTTTATTCACAAAATGATAACAATAAGTGTCCGATGGGAGTTCCCGACCCATTAAAAATTAGTAGATGGCTTATGGAATTACTCAAATTCCTTTGGGTGATTGGCATTGGGGAAGGTAGTCGTATCACATGCGCTTAGGGTTTCATTTCCCCTTCACCATCGCCGTGCATTCCTGAGATTGTAGTAGCATCACCGAAAGCTTCATAGACCACGTTTAGAGAGTTTGATTTCCCAAAAAGTCTTAAATCCATCATTTTGGTGCTAAGTTAGTGCTAAACTTTTTAATAATATCAATTTAATTGTAAATCTTTTGATTTAATGTCAATTTACTTTTAAACTTTTTAATTTGGTGTCAATTTAGTAATTTCAACTAATTTTGGTAGGATTTTGCTGATGTGGATACTAGTTGGCTTAGCGACACCATTGGCACTCATGTGGACAATAATAATATTTTGATTTTTGATTTTTTTTTTCTGATTTTTTTTCTTTTTGTTTTTTTTCCCATTCCATTTTTTTTTTGTCGGTCCTACTCTAATCCTACTCTAACACTCACTCTCAAACTTTTGTCCTTCCGATTGAGTGGGTTGATTATGTTATGATTTATTTTTCAATTTGGCCAATTTAGTTTTAAATTTTTTTGACGGTTTGTCAATATAATCATTTTGGCCAGTTTTAATTGAAATCACTAACGTAAATGGTTATCTAATGTGATCCGGCTAGCGTTGATATAAAATATTATTGCAATTTCTTTTGAATTTTCTGAATTTTCCTTTTTATTTATATTTTTTTTCTTTATTTCAATAATTGCTTCCACCGGTCATCAAATTCAGAAAATTTAAAGATAGTAGGTGTTGATTGGACTATCGCGTTAGCGATTTCTACCTAAAATTAATTGAAAAAGTTTAAGATGCCAATAAGTTTATGACTTTTCGGACATTTCTCCCTTGAACTAGCAAATGGGTGAGAAATTCATTCAAGTTGCTATTGGTGTTGTCATTGGGGAGGTGGCTGAGGATACCGGGTCCGCTCACTACAATTGTCGTGAGCCTGTAGTACTGTCCGAAGCATAGCATTCTTGGATGGATGGGCTTGGGCCGAAGAGATCAATTGGACTTGAGGCCCCATTCACGGCCCAATTGGAGAAAAGAGATGTCAAAAAAGAAAAGAAAAGAAAAGAGAAAGATACGACTAAGATTTTTTTTTTTTGGTCAGTCCTACTCTATTCCTATTCTACACTCACTCTCAGACTTTTGCCCTGCTTCTTATAGGGCGTGAGAGTCGAAACCCACTCTTGAAATTTACGCGTCCCCACCTCATCCCCCTCTGAGAAGGTGGGGATTTGAACCCCTCACCTCCCCCTTCCATGTTGGAAGGGTGGCCACTAGGGCGAATCCCGGTGGTTAGATACGACTAAGATAGACAAGGGAAGAATTAGAGAAAAGAGATGTCAAAACTGAGTTATTGGAGAATTTTAACTTGAACTTCAAGGACATCCATGTACGTAAACATTCAAATGTCATGGATGGCGAGTTCTCTTAGAATCATTGAATGATCAAAGAGCGGTGCTTATGCGACGCGAGATCGAGCAACTCGAGGAAACATATAGCCGGTTCGAGTTTCCCTTTTCTCAATTAGGAACTGCACTGTTATTTAAAAAGAAACTCACGAAAATAATAACAGTAAATCTCGGGGAGCGTCCGAAACTCCCAAAATCTGCAATTGGCTTATGAATTTACTCAAATTCATATCTGTACTTGGCATTCGGGAGGAGGCTTAGGATATCTAGTCTTATCCGTACAGTAGTCGTAATGCAAGTAGTGTTTCCTGGTAAATTCGTATTGCGCTACTTGCGCTGCGGTTAGATTCTGAATTTGCGCCCAGGCAACGCCGCGAGTATAGTTGCATTTTCTTGGAATCGAAACGTTGGACACGATGCACGCGTCGAGGTCGAAGCCTTGGTATTGGGCGTTAAATGGGGCCTTGGACCAATCGATCTTCCCGGCCCACTCCTGGGCGGCCCATATCGTCGCTTCCACTTTCATCCCTTGCGTTGGGTAGCTCGTCTCGTTCCCCAAGTTCTTGAACACTCTGATCGGTATGTCGTCCACGAAAAACCTACCATGACAACAAATATCAATATGGATTTGCGACGCGGCGTAGGGATTATATGTCTTCATCTTCTTAACCATTACCAAATAGATGTTTCTCCTTTCAAACAAACATGTAGAGAAAGAGAGAGACTTACAATACTTGATATTGATTCCAAAGAATCGTATAGTTATGGAAATCAAAAGACGGATCAAACCAGAGACGAAATTTTTGCTCCCGCCCTCCAACTCCTTTCGTGAATACGTTTGTACTCAAATCAAAAGGTGGCCCCTTGCTACCGATGAACTCAAAATCAATCTCATCGTGATGGGCTTCCTTTGAAATTAGCTACAAATCCGAATTTCGAAAGCGTCACTCATCGAAGTCCCCAGGAAAAATACAATTATGGTAATAATAAACATGGGTAGCTCGACTCTTATGGATATGTTACGGCTTAGATAATGCGCGTAGTAGATGTATTCAAGAAGCCCCCGATGCAAAGAAGAAAAACTTCACTCACATAGAAGGTGGTAACAACTCCTTGTGATTTTTCTTCTGGAATTTTGATCTTCATGTTAACTAATCCAGATAGAAGATGTGATTTAGATGCAAAGCCAGACCCTAAAAAAAAAAATTTTGAGCTTGAATGAGAAATGCAACTTAAAGACATTGCCGAAAAAAAGAAAAAGAAAAAAAAAGTAAATTAGATAAGTGAGATCTACCATAAAATGATGGGGCATAACTAAAATGAAACAAATCGCCGAGTGTCATGATCACCTGATCTATGATCCAATTTAAGTCGGACTCCAGTGCCGCCGTCGAGGCTAGTAAAATGATCCTTTCCCCAAGTGATGCCGTAGTACTCAGAGAAGGGAACTTGTGTTCCTCCACTTGCAGATAACATATTCACCATCACAAAGCCAAGGAAGCCCGACAGCAGATGAGATTCCATGGATCCTCTTTCAAACTTTGAGTTTCACTAAGCCCCTGCGTTTATTTTCACCAACTCATAAATGGGATACTTTATACAGAAATATATTCAGAGCCTATATGTACTGATGCCACATACGAGAACATGGAACGCAATTTAAGAAGCATTACGAAGGCGATACACTACTCAACGTTGCTCGTAACGGATGCCTTGTGAATGGCGTTATTCTTCAGGGAATGTAGAATTTTTGCATTTGCGTTTACTCTCCCGTGGCATGTAAACCTACTTTGCATTCATTCGGTCAATTTTACATGCCATCGACTCAGAAAACAACCTGCGTGCATCAATCATAACCATGAAAGAGCAACGGGAAACTGCTTTTCAACGACATGCAATAGTCACGAGATTAGTCTTGCTAATCGAAATGATAAAAAGAAATATAGTTGGAAATAGAACCAGTACAGATGAATAAGCTTACAGCGACAAAATAAACCCTCGAATGGAAGATATCGCAAGATTGGAGGTTGACATTTGTTTTCACACATGATTACTCGTAATATATAGGCGACCGAAGATGAGTGATCGATTAAGTCCCTTCTCAATCTTTCAAAACCAGATCAGACCTTTCCAAAAATACTTCGAAATCCACAAGAGTTCTTTGCTAAAAAATCTCATATAGTTATCGGACAACTTCTTTTTTTCCCCACGAAAAGGGGGGCAAAACCATAACGTTACATTGTTAGTCTCCTAATGAAACTTGATCTGGTCTGATCTCCCATTGACAACAAAAGTAAATCTCTCTGTGCCCTACTTAATGCTAGAGTATCATTCACATTATAGGATATAAATGCCTAATTTACATGAGATTCCATTCCAAAAATTATGTATGATCTTGACTTGTTGAAAATATTTTAATGGTTCCCCATTTTGCGAAAGTAGAATGTCAAGAGTGTCATTTACGTCAAAGGATTGAGATATCCAATTCGCTAACCAATCTACACATTAATTTTTCTCCTTAATAGTATGTATGATTTTAACATATCGGAAAAACTCTTAAGAGTTTCTCCATCTCGGAAAGGAGTGTCCGATTTATCAATAAATCTGCACATGAGTTTCCTTCCTTAAAAGTATAAAATATCTTGACTAATACTTTGGTAGTTTCCAATTGGAGAAAAGAGAACATCAAAGGATTGACCTGCCCAATTTGCTGTTCAATCTGTAGCTGTTCAATCTGTACATTTATTTTCCTTCCCAAAAGGTATGTGCAACTTTGATCTGTTGGAGATACTCTAACGCTTCCACAATTTGAAAAAGGAGAGAGAATGTTAGTAAAATAGAGAGAGAGAGTTAATTTCTGGAGAAGGGAAAGGGCTGCTTGCGAATACACCTTCACAATAAGTTTGCGGATGCCCAATATGAGATGGCCATTTTAAGACCCAAATAAATACTCTAAAGTTCTGGTGAGTGGAGAGCAACACTCCTATAGTTTGCATAAACCCAGCTAGCCAATTGCCTAATTTATTACGAAAAAGCTTATCTACTAAAGTTGAACCTGAATTGCCTTTAGAGGCCCCGTCGAAATTGAGTTTAACCCAACATCCAACTTATAAACTCATCTCGTTTCTCCCTTTGAGAAGACAATCTGTTTTCAGTCATACAAGCCAGAGGACATCTTTTAACTTATCCCAAAATCATACCCATATGCAATGTCGGGACAAGAAAAGTCTGCATAGAATATCTCTTGTTCGTCCAATTCCAGAAATGCCAACTAGTTCCATAAAAAACTAGTGGCTTGTCAGTTTCTCTTACGAAAGTTGCTGAAGGCCAACAATAGGGAGAAGTGCCAAAAAAGTCTTAAATCTTTTGTCTTTGTGCCGATTTAGTCCTAAACCTTTTTATGTTATGCTAATTCAGTCCTTTCTGGCCAATTTTGGCCGGATTTTGTTGACTAGACGTCGGCCGGTTGACGTGGCCTAATCAGCGCTGACGTGGATAACTTTTAATAATTTTTATTTTTCTGTTTCTTTTTTTCTCTTTTTCTTTTTCTTTTTTTCTTCCTCCAGTCGGTCGCCAGAGCTCGGCGACCGGCTAGAGGCGACGGCAGGTTAGGTTGAGGTTGACCTTGCTGGCCACCTCACTAGTGGCCTCGAGGGCGGCCTCACGCGGGGTGGCGAGGGTCGAGCCTCACCCATGGCCGGTGAGGCTCAACCTCACAAAATCCGATGAGGGTGATACTCGCCCGCCCCGTGCGAGGCCGCCCTTGAGGCCTGGGTGGCGAGGGTGAGGGCGAGGAGGCGGCCTCACTACAGTCGCGCCGTCCCCTGCTTGCGTGCTTGTCCGCGCGTCTTTGCCTCTCGCGCTCATCACTCGCGCCCTGCTCGTCGTCCGCCGGAGCTAATCCAGCTGCCTGCCGTTGCCATCAAGCTGGCCTCGCGCCAAGCTGGCGGGGCTCGCCCTCACCGGCCATGAGCAAGGCTCGACCCTTGCTAGATTTGGCGAGGGCGAGCCTTAGTGCCCAGGCCTCGAGGGCGGCCTTGCGTCGGGCGAGCAAGGCTCACCCTCGCCGGATCTGGCGAGGTCGAGCCTCGTTGGCCATGGGTGAGGCTCAACCCTCACCAGATCCAGCGAGGGTGAGCCTTGCTGCCCCGCGCGAGGCCGCCCTCGCGGCCATTGGCGAGGTGGCCGGCGAGGTTGACCTCTACCTCGTTGGCCGTTGCCTCTGGCCGGTCGTCGACCTTCGGCGATTGGCTAGAGGAAGAAAAAAAGAAAAAAAGAAAAAGAGAAACATAAAAATTAAAAATTAAAATATATTAAAATATTATTAAAATTTGTCTACGTCAGTCAGCTGGCGTCCAGTCAGCAAAATCCGACCAAAATTGGCCGGAAAGGACTAAATTGGCATAATGTAAAAATGTTTAGGACTAAATCGGTACCAAAAAAAGGTTTAGGACTAAATTGGCACAAAGACAAAAGGTTTAGGATTTTTTTGGCACTTCTCCCGCCAACAACATGTGTAGATCACGGGTAGAGAATTCCCCCTTTAAGCTTGCTAGCGAAATCTTTTGTCAAATAGCCTTTACATACTCACAATCCCTAAGCACGTGTAAAATTGTTTCAGAGGATTGTGGACAAGAAGCTCAAGAGGGATCTGTCGTGATTTTACGTTGGAACCTTTCATAATTAGTAAGTAGGCAACGATGAGAAACCGGCCATACAAAGCTTCTAATTCTTTGCGGCCCTTCCCATTTTCATATAAAACTACAGAGTTTATCAATGACAATTCATATCTCGGTAAAATCAATTCGATAAGTGCATATGATAATCGTTCTTAGGCAATCAATAATATAATCCATATTCATTTTTATTGCTGCATTTTTTTTTTTGCCTAACTAAAAATGAAAAAAAAAGAGAGAGGAACTTATTAGACCCTGGAATCGATCCTAGAATCGTAACAGGGTAAGTTCTAGATTTCAGATTTTGATGACTAAGTTTTAGGTTCTAGATTCTAAATGAAACCTATAAAGAACTTGAAACCGCTTACCTCTAATACAGTCTTGCTAATCGAAATGGTAAAATAGTTTTAGGTTCTAGATTCTAGATGAAACCTACAAAGAACCTGAAACCACTTATCTCTAATTCAGTCTTGCTAATCGAAATGGTAAAATGAAAAATAGTTGGAAATGGAGCCTATCCGAATGAATTTACAGTGATAAAATAAGCCTCAAATGAAGGATATCACAAGATTGGAAATAAGTACTATTATTTTTACACATGATTACACGCAATATATAGACGACCCAAGATGAGTAATTGATTAAGTCCATTCTCAGTCTTTGAAAACAAGATCAGATCTTTACCAAAATACTATGAAATCCACAATAAAAGATTTTTATGTTAATATATCTCATCTAGTTATTGGACTACTTTTTTTGGCCTAGGACAAAACCCTAGTCTTATATCCTTTAATGAAACGTGATCTGATCTGATGTCCTATCAACAAAGAAAGTAAATCTCCCAGTAACCTATTTAATAATAGAATGTCATTTACATCATAGGATTCAAATACCGAATTTGCTAACCAAATTGCAAATGATTTTTTTTTTCTGTAATGGTATCTACAATTTTTGATCGATTGGAATTATTCAACACTTTCCCAATCTAAGTAATTGATTAAATCCATTCTCAATCATTAGAAAGCTAGATCAAATCAATCCCAAGGTACAATGAAATCCATAATAAAAGAGTTCCATTTTAATCTTTCTCATCTTGTTATTGGAGGGAAAATAACAAAAAAAGTCATAAACCTATTACACTTGTATCAATTGAGTGCTAAACTTTTTAATTATGTTAATTGAGTGTTAAATCTTTTCACATTCTACCAATTCATTCTATTTGATCAATCGTGGCTGAAAATTGCAAATGTGAATGTAGACATCTCACGTGACATGACTAGTGCTGACATGGAGATTTTTAAAAGAATATTTTAATATTTTTTTGAATTTATTATTACATTTTTCTTCTTTTCCTATTTTTTGAGCTTAGGACTAGTGAGGATTGCTGGCTACTGGCAAGGGCCATGACACCTTGCTTTGGTCGATGATGGATTGGGTGAGGGTCGTGATGCCCTCATTGACCAAAGCAAGGGCCCATGACACCTTGCTTTGGTCGATGATGGATTGAGTGAGGGTCGTGATGCCCTCATTGACCAAAGCAAGGGCCCATGACAGCTCGCTTGGGGTCGGCAAGGGCATGGCGACCCTAGTTAGGAGTTGGTGAGGGTTGCAACACCCTTGCCAAGTGCTACCCTTGCTAAGTGCTGGGAAGGGTTTTATAGTTCTTGCCTATGGTTAACAAGGGTCACTGGACCTAAGTTAAAAAAAAAATAAAAATTGAGAAACAAATAATTTTTTTTAAAATTATTTAAGAAATTTGAAAAAAAGGTTCACTGGCCCTAGTTCAGAAAAAAGTACTAAAATTCGAAAAAAAAAAAGAAGGGTTGCTGGCCTTAAGTTCCAAAAAAAGAAAAGAAAAGAAAAAATAAAAAAAATAAAAAAATTCTTAAAAATTTGAAAAAAATAAGAATACTTTTTAAAAATATCAACATTAACGTCAAATGTACCATGTTGGATGGCTAACGCCCATGTGAGCGATTACCCAACAAAATTAGTCAGATAAACTCAATTAGCAAAATGTATAAAGGTTTAGGATTCAATTAAAATATCAATGACCAATTAGTATAGTTGTAATATGTTTGTGGCTTTTTTGGTTGTTCTCCTAGTTATTGGACTGCTTAATGCACCTCTTCATAGACTATGTCAAGGCCGACGAGTGATGTAACGATTGAAATTTAAAGAGTGGGCAAGAGAATCTCATTGGAGAATGTTTGCTTCAACTTCAAGGACATCCATGTACGTAGATATTGAAACGTCGACATGCAAGATCTTAGAATCATTGAACGTCCAAATTAAATGAAATCATATCTTACTAGGAAAAAAATGAATTCATATGTAAGATCAGATGCCCACATTATTATTCTTATATCATATTCTTTCACATTAAAAGCAAAGAATTTTGAGCATATGGATAGCGAGGCAGACATCATATGGATTATTATCTTTCCACTCTTATAAAGCTTACTTTTTCTCATTACACAGAACCCTACCACCAAATCAAACAAAGACATAAATTCTTCGTATGCTCTGTCAAAGGCATAATGTGGATCACTTAAATGTAGATGTCGGCAATTTTTTTTTTATCTGAATTATTAACTACATAAAGATTAATCCAAATGTTCATTGGCTATGTACATTTATTGGCCGAAAGGTGTTGACTTAAATCTAATGGGCTATACATCAAATAGAATAAAATTAAAATTTCATTGCTAGATTCAGGTTTAACGAATTTTAATTTGCTTAATGACCCGTTTTAAAGATTTTTAGCGGATAAATCGAAGACTTACGAATGTCTCGGAGATGTAATTGGTTAAGTTTTTAATAAATTAGAAAATAAGAAATCATTATCGACATAAAATTTCTTGGATATGCGTGCGTCGCATGAGAGGAAAGCAAACCACCAAGTGAGGTCTGAGAGCTTTGATGCAGCTGAGAACCGGGAATAACCCTATGTCTGAGAGCTCGACAGATGATGCTTAGTTGCTTTCCGGACCCTCGAAATGTTTCGAGAGAAATACAAGAGTCAGTTACTTGGATGATTCTGTGAGCTGCTTAGGGTAGGGTGTTACTGGATCTGTCCGAATCTGTAACGCATCAAAGCTATAACTGCAACTCCACAATCATCAATTGGGAGGGGCCAATGACTTGAGCTTAGTATCTTGTCGAGTCTCTCCGCTCGCTTGCCTTCCCTGTCTTTCAGCCTGCGTGTGCAAGATTTGCTCCCCGTATGGTAGTTCATGACCTTCGCCATGGTAGATCTAACCGATTAGTAGAAGACGCCATGAGCGGTGTAGCTTGACCTGTGACTTGATCCACTCGTTCTTACCGTACCTTATTGGCAACACAGTGGAAGTAACTACTATCGATGTTGCTAACATCATCCGTGTTACTTGATCGGACAAGCTACGTGATTTTCTTGGCCGAGAAGCGCAGTTGCTTATATAAAACCCCCTGGGAGATAACAGGATATGTGGCAGAATGTGTACTACCAATGCATTATTATGAGAAGCCACTCTGCCATAGTTTGTTGCACGATGTGAGAATACTGATCACCTGTTAAGTGAGAGATCTTTCGGTGATTGAACTATATTGACATGCTCTAGGACGGATTCCTCTGATGTTATCAATAGGTGGCATGACTCTTCTTCACTTTTTTCTTTTTGCCGAGCGAGTTTATCCGCGGGGTGACGAATTCATTTGCTCGTTAAAGCACTTGCTTGTTTGAAGAGACGGCAACCGGCATTTCGTACGGTCTCTTCTCGTTTTCTTTTTGGACGGGTGGGTGAATGGACTGGACGGAAATTATTTCGCCAGCACTTGTTACTTATTCTTTTACAGAAGCCGTGATGAAGTCTCTAAGGGGAGGATCAAACGGCATTGTCGTGTCAATAGCCACACAGACTACGTTCAATCTAGAACTGACCATGCGAGTAGGATAAAAAACAAAGATGACTGCATCATTTTTAATCTACAAACTCCTGAAAATGATAGCAATGAGTCTCTGGCGGGAGCTCCTGGAATACTATAGATCAGCAAATGGCTTATGGAATTACTTGAATTCCTATCGGTTATTGGCATTCAGGAAAAGGGCGAGGATATCTAGTCTTATCCTTACAATAGTCGTAAACCAAGTACTTGCGCCTCACATTTTGGTATTGCATCATTTGACGTGCGCTGAGGGTTCCATTTATAGTCCACGGTGTATCCACGTAAGAGCCGTCGCATCCTACAGGGCCTATTGGATTCAGATTGTACGGCGGCGAGAGGCACCCTTCAATGTCGAAGTCTTGAAAATGGGCTGTGAACGGGGCCTTGGACCAGTCGATCTTGCCGGCCCAGTTCTGGGCATTCCAGATGGTCGCTGCTACCTTCATTCCTTGTGTCGGGTAGATCCCTTCGGTCCCGAAGTTCTTTAACACTCTGATTGGTATTTTATCCACAAAAAACCTACCATAATCATGGCGGAATAAACTTGTGACAATGCGTTTCAACAAAAAAAAATTATGTATCAAGATATTAAGATCTTCGGTTCCCACTCGGACCGCGTAATGACAATACATTCACAGCATTAACATCCATCTTCAGCTATGTCTGTACTCATTGACACATTCACATAGAGATAGGGATATATGTCTTTAGCAACTTAGATTTAGCCATTATCAAATAGATTTTTCTCATCTCAAGCAGAGACGTAAAGAAAGAGAGAGAGAGACTTACACTACTTGATATTGGTTCCGAAGAAGCATATAGGAATGGAAATCGGTAGTCGGATCAAACCAAAGATGAAAGTTTTGCTCCCGGCCTCCAACTCCGTTTGTGTATACATTTGTACTCAATGTGTAAGGTGGTCCATTGCTACCAATGAAGTCGAAGTCAAGTTCATCGTGTAGGCTTTCCTTTGAAGTTAGCTACAAGTGAAATTCAAAAGTGTTACTCGTCAAAATTCAACAAAAGAAAAAAGAAAAAAGAGAGATGATGATAATAGTAAGAAACAGGTGTGGCCCCCCAATGGGCATCTTATGGCTAGATAATGTGCATTGTTGATGTAGTCAAGGAGCACATGATGAAAAGAAAAACCTCACTCACATGGAAGGAGGTAAGAACTCCTGGGGATTTCTGTTCTGGAATTTTGATCCTCATGTTAAATAATCCAGCTTGATAATATGATAAAGATTCAAATCCAGCTCCTGAAAAGAGTGAGTTTGAACAATAAATACGACTTAAAGACGTTTGGATAATCTTATATGGCTCCCCAAATCGGAAAAAGAAAAAAGAAAGAAAATTAGATAAGTATGATCTACCACAAAATAATGAGACATGACTAAAATTAGACAAAGCAGTACGCAGCATGATTACCTGAACTTTGATCCAACATCAGTTGGACTTCAGTGTCATTGTAAAGACTGGAGAAATGAGAGTTTCCCCAAGTGACGTTGTAGGTCCGATGGAAGCCAATTTCTTGTCTTCCACTTGCAAGTAACATATTCGCCATCAGAAAACCGAGGAGGCCCGAAAGCAGAAAAGATTCCGTGGAAACTTTTTTAAACTCGATTTCCACTAGGTCCTATGTTTTATTTTCACTAACCAATCCCCCATACACTTTATAGGGCTGCGTTTGGTAGTCCGGATAAGATAATTTGTTATCCTATCTGATGTTTGGGAATGTCCACCGGATCGGACAAACCTGGATATATCTAGATAAAACGCCGGATCAAAAAAACGGGGAGGGGGTGGGATAAGCCTGGATTGGATAAGATTTTTTTTTTTTAAGGAAAGAAAGAACTTAACAAAAAGAGAAGATATCACTTGCCGTTTTCAATGGTGGCCACTACGGAGGTGGCCACAATTCCTAGATCTAGGGTTTTTCCATGGCCTTTAGTTAATTGAATTTTCTATTTTTTGATTTTATAATTTAAATGAATATCATATTTATTTTTTAATCTTATCCTGAAGTGCGCCAAACACTTGATAGGATTAGATATATCTGCCTTTATTATCCAAAAGATTTAATATTCTACTTTATCCTATACTATCCTAATTATTATCCTGACGACCAAACGGAGCCTAAATGTACTGATGAAACATACGAGAACATGTGATGCGATTTAAGAAGCATTATCAAGGCCATGCAATGCAATTTAAGAAGCATTGTAAAGGTTATATATTAAATAATGCCTCTAACGAATGCCTTGTGAATGGCGTTATTCTTCAGGGGATTTTAATAACTTGCACTTCCGTTTACTCTCCAGGCGTTGCATGTAAACATACTTTGTATTCATTTGGTCATTATGGTTTGAAGACACCAAAAATAAACGGATTCACCAAGTAAGTTTTTTTTAGTCCAATTATTGATTAAATTAAATTTTTATTTTAATCCACTTGTCTCTAAATCTTGACATTAAAGAAAAAGTATCATATTTAGGGAATAATTTTGGGCGAGGGCCAACAATCTTGGCCTAGGCCGCGACGAGGGCAAGCGATCCTCACTCAAATGTAGGAAAGGGTCGCCACTCTTTCTTGCTTTTAGCGAGGGCCTACTGGCCCTCATCTTTGGTCGGCAAAGGTCACTAGCCCTCACTCAACGCTGATGACCTCACCAACCTTTGCCACTGCCTTGCCGGCAATGAGGTAGCGGTCACAGGTGGGCTATGTTTTCCTTTTTTTTATGAAAAGATAAAAGATAAAACAAGAAAGATAAAAGGAAAAAATTAAAAATTTTAAAAGATGAAATTGTCCTTCACAGCCAGCGAGTTTAGATCTTTCTTTGAGATTGATATGGGTAGTTCAAGTCCTTATTCGAAATAAAATATGCTCCAGACCCTTATTTAAAAAAAAAAAGACACTTTACATCCTTATTTGAAATAATGTTCACTCCAAGTCTTTCTTTGAAAATTTTCCCTATCTTTTTACACAATAACAATTAAGTGTGTTCATATCAAAGCCTGAACGTGGTCCTAAAATAAACAAGTCAACTTCTTCATCGCCATGCTCAACCAAGAGCTCATCTAGGACTCAATCGAGTATGAGCCTTAGATATTGGCTCCCATGCTCGATGTAGGGCTCGGATTGACCTCTATCTAATGATGAAGGTGTTGGATTTGTTGTCAAGGGCAATGCGGATGAGGTTGGTGGCGTCCATGGCCGGCGGGAAAGAGAAAGGGACTTTGGAGGAGGAGATTTGCAATGTAAGATGGAAGCGTAAGGAAGACAATGAAATAAAAAAGGAGAAAGAAAGAAAAGAAAAGGAAAAAGAAATGAAAGAAGATTTTAAAAAACACCATTGGAGAAAAATATTCCTAGCCATGTATATGATTTCGTCGGCAAGTGAGCTTAAACTCTTATTTGAGAGTAGGTTGGCTATTTCGGGCCTTTGTTTAAGACAAAGTTTATTATAGACTATTTTTTTAAGAAAATAAGCTCACTTCGAATCCTTATTAGAAATATCACCTTATATATCTTATTTTCATAAATCATTTTGATTGGGACCTCAGTGTTGCATTATGGTCTATCTGTCTGAAAGAAAACTGTTTTTGGGAAATAATTTTTCGACTTTTCAATATTTGGATGATGAAAAATTAATCGATATACGGAAAATAATTTCTATGAACCAAAAATAATAAGCTTAGATTGTGAGAAAAGGACTTTCATTTCTAGTAGGAATAAATCACTCTTTCATTGACCTTTCAAAGCCGGTTTTCCATTCTTCAGCTTTGTCGGCTCGGTTTCAGGCTTTGATACTGGTCTTTCAATGGACCGAGGCCCCATTCTCGGCCCAATATCCGACGCATTAACTTCTTAAGGATTAATACGAACGCTCTTTCATTTTCTTTTGACCAAACATAAAACATTCCTCAGCTTAAATCTAATGGGCTATGCATCATATAGAATAAATTTGGTTGATTAAGTTAGATGATACATCGATTTTTTTTTTTTTTTGAAGTCTTTAGTTGACGAATGTCTTGACAATATAATTGAATTCATTCTTTCTCAATAAAGTGGAAAAGAAGTAGTCAAAATTTCACTCGTCGGAATTTTTTTTTTAAATAATTTTTTTCAAACTTTGTGTTTATTGCATAGATTGGCAATTCTTGTTGGATATCCCACTAGTTCTAAGATATTAAAAGTATTAACTGACAAATCATGAAATATTAAATGATACATAATTTTTTTTTTAATTATTTAGTTGACGAATGTCTCGGTGATATAATTGAATTCATTCTTTTTCAATAAAGTGGAAAATAAGAAATCAAAATTTCACTCGTTAGAATTCTTTTAAAAAAGGTTTTTCTTTTAAAGTTGTCACTATTGCATGGATTAGCAATTCATCAAATAGAATAAATTTGTTCGATGCCTTGCTAGTTATAAGGTTTTGAGAAGATCAATTAACAAAATAAAATCTTAGATGGTACATCTAAATTTTTTTAAGTCTTTGGTTGACAAAGGCCTTAGCGAAATAATTGATTTCACTTATGTTCAATAAGTGGAAAAGAAGAAATCCACATTTCACTCGTCAGAATTTTTTAAAAAATAGCTTTTTATTTTTATTTTTCAAAACTCGTGACTATCGCAACATTTAATATGAGTTTAATAATAAAATTTGTGATCAAATACACAGCGATACCATTACTTTTTTTTTTTTGTCGGTCATATTCTATTCCTATTCTAATGCTCACTCTCTGACTTTTGCCTAGCCTCCTTGTAGAGCGTGGGAGTTGAAACCCACTCTTCTGACTTTTGCCTAGCCTCCTTGTAGAGCGTGGGAGTTGAAACCCACTCTTAAAACTACAGCGTCCTCACCCCAACCCACTAGAAGGTGGAGATTCGAACCCCGACCTCCCCCATTCAAAATTAGAAGAGTGGCCACTGGAGCAAACCCTAGTAGTTTACATTACCTTCAAAGCGATACGAATTGGCAATTTTCAGGGATAAAAAAAGGCCTACTATTATATCGAGGCGTTCTTATGTTATGGGAAGTTGGGAACCTACTCCGGTTTATAATAATATAAGCGTCAAAAAATCGCGTGGCGAAGGACAAGCTGAAAAGTCAGAGCCGCCCCCGCTATATAGACGGGGCCATCCCCTCGAACCCCATTCACCCGGATTTCCTCTGCGTCCGTCCCGTTGCGAAATCGTCTTCTTCGGTCGTTAGGGTTTTCGAGCGAGCGAGCGAGAGAGAGTTGGGGGCGATGGACGCCATCGATTCGGCCGTCGATCCATTGAGAGAGTTCGCGAAGGACAGCGTCCGCCTCGTGAAGCGATGCCACAAGCCCGATCGCAAAGGTAAGGAGTCTTCTGGGGTTCTGGCCGTCCGATCTTTGCAGATCTGGTGTGAATTTTTAAATTTTTTCTTTTCGTGTGATGGCGATCTCGTCGGTGCAGAGTTCACGAAGGTCGCGTTCCGGACTGCGATCGGATTCGTGGTGATGGGATTCGTGGGGTTCTTCGTCAAGCTGATCTTCATTCCCATCAACAACATTATCGTCGGTTCTAGTTAGGTAGGTGTTTTTTTTTTTTTGCCTGGATCTGTGGATTGGTTCTGGTGGTCGGTGGATTTTGCTTCCTGTGTTTCGATCTTGGATGGTTTCGTGCTATAAAGACCTATAATTTGTTGATGGGGATTTATTTAGAAGCTCTCTTGTAGTTGTAAATTGAATTGGGCTGTGTCTGCTCTCTGGTAAATCTCCCGTAGCATGAAAATTTTGATTAGGTTCATGGGTCAGTTTACGATCCTCACTGGTATGACGCTGTTCTGAGGTTGCGTAGGCTGTGATAGGAGCTGTTGAGCTTTGTTTGTGTGTTGTTTTATTTACCCAAGCGGATTCTTAGCTGGACTACCATCCATGGATGAGACTTATGCATTGAGATTTGCTGACAACTACAGATTGCAAGGGAAATTGACAATTTAATCTTGATACTGCTGGTGGACTAATTTGAGGGGTGCTGCTGTCGGCCAACCGTTTTTTAATCTGAAAAATGATTACATCTCCATTGCTGCAGTCGTGTTTTAGGTTGTCATGTGATGGTTTTTATTGCTTAATCAATGGGGTATGGCATTATCGCTTGCTGCTGTATAAGTTCTTCCTGTGCAATATGCATTTTTGTCGCTTTGTTTGCTTAGTAAGTTTTTTGTGTGGGTATGTTTTATATGTTCAGATAGGGGTCTTAATCTTGTTGAGCATTTATAAGTGGAAATCATTAGCTCCGCTCCACATCTAAATGAATTTTATATATGTAAGTGAAACTTGCGAAATATTCACAATTCTTTAGTCGGAGATGGAGAGTGCCATTTAGGTGCAATTTGTTGTCAGATATCTTTGCCGTGAAATACGCACGGTATGTTTGCGAATGGGGCAATTGAATGAAAAGACGAGATAGCTTGATTTGAATGTCTTTAAATTTTATAGGGAGCACAGTTTAGCTTCTGTTTACTTGAATCTAATTGATCTGCCTTCGCAATTCTGTTTTTCTTGATTAAGATGTCTTTGCATTTAGTAATCGTAGGGTTTCTCTTATATTCTTGGTGTATGAAGTTCTACTGCAATGTATCATCCCTATTGGTGAACCTATGGAAGATGTCTAGTTCAAGGAAATCTGGCTGTTCTGTTTGGAATATATGAAATTGCTTATCAATTTTGTGGAGTGTCTTGTGATTCTTCTAGTTCTCTTCTCAAGTGAAAATCGGATGGTGTTCTTTCGCAGGCCATCAAGAAAGTGGATTCATGGGAATATGAGGCGATTTGCCCAGAGCATTATTAGTTCGATTGGACTGGACATCATTGTTGTTTGACCTTAGGCCTTTTGTTTTTTCCCCCTATTATCTTTGTAGTTTGTAATCAATACTGCACATTTTTGAGTGTTTTACCTTGGATTTTGTCATAATCAAGGGGTTTATGTAGTTTTGACATTGCATCCTCAATTTCTCTATGGCACTAGTCGACGGAAATTTAAGTTTGAAAGGGAGTACGCATCCTGCTTAGCCTACTTGAATTCGATTTGAAGTTCATAATTGGCGATGGGGACTATGATTTCTTCCCATCATCGTACGTCCGTCATGTGGGTGTTTTAAGTGTTTGGCGGAAAGAAAGGTGTCTGAATTGTAAGGCACATGCTTATCAGAAAAAGAGTTTAATTTTAGGATATTGGTTATTATATCACAAGGAAAATGTGAAAAGTGATTCAAGGATTACTTTTTATCTAAGATCCGTATGCATATTTTGGAAACCCTTCTTGCTTTGAAGTTTGAACGTGTTTCGATCGCCGTGCACGAACGCGTAGTCCTTTCCGGCGACGGTATGTCCGTCTTTTTTGTCCCCACTCGCGGAACAACAGGAGGACGTGATTATATATCCCTTCGAACAGATTTCCTCAAATACTGTTGTTTAAATCGAATTTATAACTTTTGATATGTGAAATCGGATGAAGCAATTTGTTTTGGAGTATATTATAGTGATCCACATGTCTCCATATAAAAATTTCTCCGCATGTTTTTAGGTTTTAATTTATTGTTATTTGGTCCTCCTTTTGCCCCTGAAGTCACTAATTTGTTTCCAGAAACCAAAATAGAGGATTATTATCTAATATTTCTTGATGTGTTTCTCTCAGGGGTCTATAGCGACCTTTAATTTTTATTTTTTTTCCTTTTGACATTTGAGATTTGATTAAAATTGAATATTTGGATTTCAAAAAGTCTACAAGAAAGTCACTGAAGTATTTTTCTTTTATAAGTTATGTCTTTTAACTTAGAATATGTTTTTTTTATATAGTTTTAGTAGGAAGTCAATGTATAATTGTTTGATCAAAATGAGCGCAGACGATACAAAAAAAAAACAGTTGACATATTATAATTTTCTTTCAACTTCTTCTAGTCTAAGCATGATTATAATGATTATGGAATCTTGAATATAATGAATTTCAGAAACTCACCATAAGAATAAAAATAAGTAAAAATCAGATTAGATATGTGGGGAATTTTTTCTTGAGGGCTGAAATTTTCCTCTTTTTTTTCACCCTTGAAATTTTTCAGTTGCATAGTATATTATTGAATAGATGATTTCTTTTCCGAACTGTTTCTTTAAAATACCATTGATTAGGCTATGTTTAGTCATTTGGAATTCTAATTAACATAGGACTTGATATTATAAGATATGAAATCTAGAAATTTTGCTATATCCAATCTATTGTTTGGTGACCATTAAGGATGTGCAAAATAACCAAGCACCGTCCAGACTGCCCGGAATCGATGGTTCCTATTAGGGCCGGTCCACTTCTCGGTTCCAATTTAGTGGAACTCACTGGTGAGTATCCGTTAAGTAGCACCGACATGCGACACGGCACAACACATCGACACATCATTTTTCAAAAATAGAAAATTCCGACATGTTAGAACATGTTATATATTAAATGAATATTTTTATATTTAATTAATTTTATTCAAATTCACAAATAAATAAATAATAAAAAAGAACTTATAATGAATTTACACTAATGATATTAATAAATCTATTCATAGGAAATTCAAAAGACATATTCATAGTTAGGAACATGTTACTAATTTTAACAAAAATTATCGATAAAACTAATGACTAATAAAAGATTAGAATCAATTTATTTAAATAAATTTATGATCTTTTATAATAACCAAAATTTATCATTATTTAATATACAATATTTTTATTTTTTGAAATAACTTTTTAGCTCATGTATTTTTTTTTTGACAAAAAAAAGCCTTGCCATGCAAAAGTTATTTCCCTCTCTCGTTCTCCCCCCTCCCCCACCCCCAAACAAAAAACAAAAACCCCCGTCTCTCAAAAATTATTTCCCTCCCTCGCTTCTCTCTCCCCCATCCGACCCCAACCCCCCTTTCTTTCCCTCATTTCTCCCCCATCACTTGTCGTTTGCCTTGTTTCTCTCTCCCTCACCCCACGCCAAGTTGCCAAACTCCCCTCAGTTTTTTCCCTCATTTCTCCCCCAATCACCTGTCATTTCCCCCATTTCTCTCTCCCCCACCCCACGCCAAGGGTCTATTTGGTAACCATCCAAACAGTATCTAATTATGATTTTTTGTTCTCGGAAGTAGTTTGGGAACATAATTGCGTTTGGTAAAATTTTTGTTTCCAGGAACAAATTTTTATTTTTTTGTTCCCGAAAGTAGATTTGGAACATAATCAAGAATAAAAATAAAGTTAATTCTTGTTCCTGGGAACAAATCTAAGAATCAAAATCATATTTATCTTCTTCTTCTTCATCTACCACCATCCTATGGTTGCCGTTTGCTACCCACCGCCACCGGTCACTGGCAACCGATCTGGCAAGCTCACCAAGCCAGGACAAGGTCCGCGAGCTCGCCGAAGGTAAGCCCAGCCCTCGGTGAGGCCGAGCCTTGGCGGGGCTAAGTGAGCCTCATGATCTGGTGAGGCTGAGCCTCGGCGGGGCTGGGCGAGCCTCATCGGTGGCCAGGCGGGCCTCGCCCAGCCCCGATGAGGCCGGCTTGGCTACCGACGAGGCCGAGCCCTGCCCAGCTACCGGCGAGGTTCATTCGACGAGGGTCGGCGACGCTCCGGTGAGGTCGCCGGCCATTGGAAGAAGAAGAAGAATAGGAGAGAGAAAGGAAAAAAAAAAGGAAAAAAAGAAAAAAATATTTAAAAATTAAAAGAAATTGATTTGGAACGTAATGAATGAACACGGTACCAAACATAATTCTATTCCAGAATCAGAAATTTTGGACAGTTATCAAACAACTTAAAATGCTTAGAAATTATTCCCAAGAACAAAATTAAAAAGAATTATTTCTTATCAGAATTTGTTCCTGGGAACATAATCGTTACTAAACGCGCCACAAGTCGCCAAACACCCCCTCGGTTTCTTCCCCCCGTTTCTCCCCCCCATCACTTGTCATTTCCCTCGTTTCTCTCTCCCCCACCCCACGCCACCCCAACCCTCCTCCAGCCCCCCTCCGCCCCCGGTTTCTTTCCCTCATTTCTTTCCCTCCATCACTTGTCATTTGCTGTCTCAAAAATTGAAGTCATCCCCACCCCCCTCATCCTCCTCGCACAATCCTTTTCTTCTTGATCTCTACTTTCTCTTGGTCACCTCATCACAATCGCTCGCCGCCTTGCCTTCGGTCCTTCCTCCTTCACAGTCGCAGCCTTGCCTACGATCCACCATCGCAGCATCGTAGTTGCGGCCCTTTAGGTCACCTCGGTCTTTGCTCTTCCTCTAGCCCTCTTTGCAGTCGCAGCCTCGCTATTGTTTGCGGCCTTGCCTCCGCTCCTTCGCCCTTGCCTCCACCCTTTGTCGCTTTCTTCAACGATTCTCTCTTCCTTTGCATTTGCATGCCTCTCCCAATTCTGGACACGCATGTCGAATCATGTCGAAAAGAGTTTACCACGTGTCCGAGTATGTTCGAGCGTGTTGGACATGTGTCGGGATGTCTGACACGACATGAAAGCTTCTAGAACATGTCCATGCTTCATAGCGTACCGGTTCGGTTCTCCATTCTAGGTGTGGAACCGTCCGCCCACCCACTCAAACGAGACCAGTATATATACATATTTAAAAAGAAAATTCTATCTCAATTAATCAATGGAATTACCAACTAATTTTGTCTATTGGGTAAGTAATAGGATTAACCCCTTACTTTTTTCTATCTAATAATCCATTTACTTGCTTTTTGTGACAACCTGAATTTTTTAAGTTGTTTTCGATTAAATAAATCGGGTTTTTCGTCAACGCGTCTATAGTGCTATTCTCTGAGTTGGCCACTCACGAGATAACTGGTCTATTTGGGGAATCAATTAAGGAATCTAAATGCAATTGACTTGAGAATTCGAACAGGGAATCGACTGCTCGACCGTGTCGATCTACAAGGGTCATTGCAGCACTGTTAGAATCGATCAGAAATCAGAGATAGGTCGATTTGGCTGAGATATGTGATCAGAATGTGGGCGATTCCACCTGATTGCAAAATTCTCACCAATCGACACTAAATTGATTTTCTGACGTTTTGGGTACCCTGTGTCCGTATTTGAAACCTTGAGATTTTCACGACAACCGAGAGTTGCCAGTGTGTCGAAGATGTACTTTGTGACTCGAGATAAATCGATCACGGGTCAATTGCACGAAAAATTCCTAAAAGTTACCCAGTAGACTAGGTCACGCTAAAAGCACGCCAGATTGAAATTAACCGCTTATTTGAACCCGATTTCATAAATTGAAAGTTCTATGGTGTCACGAACTATTTTGGGATTGTCAACTCATCCTCCGAAGATTTTTCTGAGATTCCGAAATTTTTACAGAAATCCGATTCGGACGTCGCGGAAAATAAACGAAAATTCGGATTGGTCGAATTGAAGAGATTTTCAGTTTGTAGACTGAGCTATATGGCGAAGGGGACTTGTAGGAATTCGGTGGGCTTTCTCTACATCAAAATTTGGACATTTATTTGGGAAATTTCATGAAGACATTGAAGTTAAACTTAGTGATTTTCGGACCTATGGTTTGGGGGTTGAATTTTGGGCAATAAATTGAGCAATTATGGATTTTCAAAGCAAGAAAGTAATAGGGGGAACATTGGATATTTATGCAAGCCAAAAAGGGGACCAAGCATTAATTGTTGGAGATATTTTGCTTTGATGTTTCCTCTTCTTCCTTCTTCGTGCGAATTGGCCTCCAGACTGAGCGGGCTGCTTTTGCTTTCCTTGTATTTCCTTCGAAAGAAATCCAGCTGCCGTCTCCACTAGGGGTGTGCAATCGGACCGGGTATACCCTGTTCCCGGATAGGCCCACCCGGAAAACAGGGTCGGGAACCGGTTCCCATTGAAACCGGTCCGGGAACAGATTCCCAAAATTCGAAACCGGTTTAAACCGGTCCGGGAACAGGGTTCGAGTGATTACCCACCCGGAAACCAGTTCCTGGACCGGTTTTGGAACCGGTTCTTGGACCGGTTTTGTAAGTAGAGGTCCAAAACATTTTTTTTTCTTCTGATTTCTATTTTTACTCTCGCAATCACATGATATTTTTCATCTTGGCTCTCTCAAACACGTATAGCACTTCTCCTTTGTCATTCATCTTCCTCACTTGCTTCCATCCCTCACCGGCTCCCTCTCGCAACGTCTGATGGACGGACGGTGTTTGTCGCCACCAAATTCTTGTGTATCACATGGATTGGCTCGCCTAATTTCTCTTTTGTATAAAGAGTTATGCTTGAATAAATGAATAGCTTCATGTAATAGTTGTGGGAATAAGACTAATATTAGACCCATGTTTGATGTTAATTCTTTGCCTTATGATTTTATTTATTATAATTAGCCCTATGGATCTTTAATTTTTCGTTTATTCCAAATGTTCATGTATTAATTTATTACCAGTACTTAATGTTTCAATATAAATTAGGAAGATTACGTTATTTTCTCGCTTATTAATATAAAATTTAAAGTCGTATAGGATATCGAAAGATTGCAAAACAGGTTCCAATGGAAACAGGGTTGACCCTGGAACCGGATCGGAAAAACAGGATGGGTCGGGTACAGGGTCCAATACAAATAAGGTCGGGTATAGGGTCCAAAAAAGAGGAACCGGTTATAACAGGGTCGGGTACAAGGTCCAGGTCTAGACCCTACCCACCCTGGACCCGATCACCCCTAGTCTCCACGTTGCTATCTCTCTCTCTCCGCTCAACCCTCATCCCACGAAGCTGCCTCCCCTGCTCATCTCATCCACCGAAGCTCCCCCACCGAATAGCTTTCTTTCTTTTCATTATTTTTATTTCCCTTTCATCTGCTCTTCAACGCCCACAAACCATCCAAATCTCCAGCTCCATTTCATCCCTGCATGCAACGTGTTCCAGTCAACTAGCAGAAATTGGGTTGACTCCTCTTCGTGCGCCCCTCGACCAACATCGATCAAGCTGCTTCTTCCCACCGAGACACGAGCGCACGCCAATGAGACAATTTCCCTCCTTCGCTGCCACGTCCACGAGTCAATAATCGTGGATTTCTACCCGGCGAAATCCCAGGTGTTGACTGAAGCTGCTTTCGTCCGTGTCTTCTGCCAGGCGTCTTCCACCGGTCAATAATCGAGCCATTGAGTCCATCAACTCCAGCAACGTCAGTCTTCACGTCTCGAGGCTTGCCAGTGGTCTGTGCTGCTTCATTGAACGGCGTCAGTCCACGCTCGAGCAAGCAACCCACGTCGGCGAGACCAACGTGACTTCGGCCCAGCAGAATTTCTTTGGCCCAGCAAAGCGATTTCTTCAGCCCATGAAAGCCTAGCTTTTGGCCCAACTTTCAACAGAAATTCAGGCCCAGTAGAAGCCCATTTAGTTCAACCCATCAGCAGTCCAGTTTAGCCCATACTTGAAGCCCGCGGTTCAGCCAAGCCTAGCTTCTTGCTGTGGGCTTGCAAGGTCTTTTGGGCCCGGCCCAAGTGTCCGCCGATGTCGCCGAAAATTTGGATTTCGGCCGTCGTCGCGGTGAACCGGTTTTCGCGATACACCGGTGAGTTTATTCTCTAAACTCTTCTTAGTAGGCATTGATGCTAAGTGGTGATTAGATTTATTTAATTAGGAATTAGGTGGTTAGTTAGATTAAATTAGTGATTTAATTATTTAATTGAGCATGTTAGGTGGTTAGTATGGTTGAGCTAAGGCCTATTTAAATTGTATTATTTATCTAGAAGGGTTCGTGAATTTTTCGGGTCCGTATTGGTATTTAATTTAATAATTTTGGCCTAGGTTAGTATTTTTAGAAATTAAATTGAATTAATTAATTAATTTTCGAAATTAAATTGAATTAATTAATTAATTTTCGAAATTAATTAATTATTAATTATTTTTCCGGAAATTAGGTCGGGATGGCCGATGACCGAAATTTCGTGCTGATTGCAATGGTGTGGTTAATTTTTGCAATTGAGTGTTAAATTATGCAAATTGAGTGATGATTGGATTTTTGGTATTTAATTCCAAAATTTGTGAATTTTCAATATTTATTCAGAAAATCCCGGGTGTTGGATTTTAACACCGAAAATGGTTTTATATACTATATAAAATATTGGGATTTTAAAAAGAAAGAATGTCAATTTTTCTGGGTCGAGTTGACCGTGTACCCACATACGACTATTTTCATGCGGATTTCTAATACGAAGAAAAAGGCCAGGTTCACCATTTTAATTGAAGCATTTGAGTGCAATGCACGGTGCCCTGGGCCATATTTGAGTGATCGTGTGATGACAATGAGAAATCGTCCAAGGCTGTTGAGCTGGACGTTATCCCTATTTGGGATACCCCTTGATAAAGGGAAGCCGGTCGCAGTAGATTCTGGACCCTATGCTCCTTCCGGAAAGCCGTCGACGTAGTGACGTGCCGTGCTCAATGGGGTGAGACGATGCCTGGAAATGCCAGAAGACCGCCGAACAGAGAGTAGGCCATGCTATATGCCGAGATCAAAACTAGAAACGCATGTTAATTTGAGTATTGTGTGACATCCTGATTTTCCAATTCTGTTTTCAATTGAATAAGTCGAGCATTTCATCTTCGCGCCTATAGCTCTCTTCTCTGAGTTGGCCACTCACGAGATAACTAGTCTATCAGGTGAAGCCGTTAAGGGATTCTAATGCATCAGACTTGAGAATTCGACTAGGAAACGACCTCTCGACCGAGCTAATCTGCAAGGGTCATTACGGCACAGTTAAAAATCGATTAGAGATCGGAGATAGGCCGACTCGACAAAGGTATGTGATTAAGTGTGGGTGATTCCACCTAATTGCACAATTTTTGTCAACCGGCACTAGACCGATTCTTCTATCGTTTTGGTACCATGTGTCCGTATTTGAAACCTTGAGATTCCTACGACAACCGAGAGTCGCCAATGTGTCGAAGAGGTACATTGTAGCTTGAAAATAATCAACCACAGGTCAAATGCACGAAAATTCCTAAAAGCTACCCAGTAGATTAGGACGCGCTCATATACGCCAGATTGAAATTAACCGAGAAATTGAACTCGATTTCAGAAATTGGAAGTTCTGTCAAGTCACAATTCATTTTAGGAATGTCGACTCATCTCCAGAAGATTTTTCTACAAACCGAGATTTTTGGCAGAAAAGCAAAGTAAGGCCGTTGTTGTTCGAGATTGTCAGATGGCCGTTTTTAATCAAATCTTTGGGATGCAAGTTGGATCACTTGATGGGGAAAAGTCATAAGATGGTTGATGACACATGGGTTGATTTAATTGAGCTTCAATTGGATGGAATTGAGTGAGAATTGATTGAATTTGATGTACAAATGTACCAAATTCGTATGCCAAGGAGTACACCACATTTTGCACCTATTAACAAGTTTGTGGAGGAAGCTTGAGGAGAGAGAATGGCTGATGTCATGGGTGGTCATGGTGGGGGCAAGAGAGAGGAGGTTTGGACAAGTGTTGAAGGCTTGTGAGCCCAAGGGGAGCCTCCTCTTCAGCAGACCTTCTTCTCCCTCATTTCATGGCTTTCTCCATTGTTGAGAGACTTTAGAAGCTCAAGAGAACCAGAGGAAACCAGCTGAGCCAGCCCCACCGTCGCACACCCACCGGACCAGCCAAGCCCGTCGTTTTTCTCCTCTGTTTTCCCCGCGTTCCAGTTTCTGCTCCAGCTGATCCTTCGGTGAAAACATGAGTTGAAAGTGGTCTTCCCAGTCGAATCAGCCAACGCTCCACCCACCATCGCGAAGAGCACATCCAAACCGTTCAGGAGGACTTGACGGTACCCAGAAAGGAGCCCTGTAGCCTCCCGAAATTGGGTACGAAGGAACGGCCCGCCGGACCGCCTGGTTCCGCCTGGTTCCGCCTGTTTCGCGTTTTCTTGCTATTTCGCCCCATTCCGACCCTTTCCTTGCCCATTCCATCCACCCACAAGATCCCTAAGACCCCCGGGAGCCACCGGTT